>CM022668.1:9887540-10067540 GCA_012295275.1 Chrysomallon squamiferum | reverse complement strand
GAGAGAGAGAGAGAGAGAGAGAGAGAGAGAGAGAGAGAGCTTTCTGTATTTTTCATTTACTTTCAGACACGTGTCGTAGAAATGGTGTTCACATCTACAGTTCTTTGAAGATGAACCAGACTAACACCAGTCACCTGTGTGGTGTAACAACAATAAACAGCCCGGATGTAACACGTGTAACATGTAACAACACGGCTCAGTACATCACACTGTATCAGGGAACAAACAATGATGTTTATGGTGATAACTGTGGAAAAGCGATGGATTTCTGTGAAGTTGAAGTATTTGGTGAGTCAAATAATAAACTAATAATTAAACTGAATAAATTAAACTGAATAACAAATTTAATAAATATAAAATATTTTAACAAATATTTTAACATTTTATTTTTTTAGTTATTACTACTACTACTACTACTACTACTACTACTACTACTAATATTAATAATAATACTATAATAATAAACAATAATTTTACGGAAAACAAACAAAAACAATAATATGTATTTTGATGTTTTTATTTGTGTTTTTTGTTATTATTATTATTATTATTATTATTATTTTTATTATTATTATTATTATTATTATTATTATTATTGTTGTTATTGTTGTTATTTCAGTTTGTGACACTGGTACGTTTGGAGAGAAGTGTACAAAGTTTTGTCACTGTAAAGAAAACACGTGTCACTACGTCACTGGAGAATGTACTGGAGGATGTCAACAAAACTGGACTGGAACACACTGCGACGGTAAAAACAACAACAACAACACAACAGTAACATCAACAAAAAAAAAACAACAACATCAACAACAACAACAAACTAATAACAATAATAATAATAATAATAATAATAATAATAATAATAAAATAATAAATAAAAAAAGAAAAATAAATTGTTAAAAAAAAAAAAAAAAGTCAACAAAAAAATACGTCATATTTCTCTTTTGTATTTTTTTTTACACGTTTTTTTTTTTTATTTATTTCTTTTGTATAATTATATTTAAGTTTTTCTTTTTCTGTATCATTCAAAACAAAAGAAAAAAACGAAAAAGAAATAAAAAAAATTAATGTGAAGTTTTTTTTTTTTTTTTTTTTTAAATTATAGTTTTAATATTTATTTTAATCCTTTTTCAAATGTGTTTTTCAGTTTGTGATTCAAGTCACTATGGTGTACTGTGTGGTTCTCACTGTTCTAGCAGACACTGTGATCAAACCAGTGGAACATCATCGTGTGACAGTGTCACAGGAAAGTGTGACAATGGTTGTGAACCAGGATGGAGAGGATCTGACTGTACTCAAAGTTAATAAATTTAACTTTCTGAAAATCATTAACAGCATAGTAAAAAAAAAAAAGAGAAAAAAAGAAAATCAGATAAAAGGAAAGGTTTAAGGTTTAATTAATTATTTTTTTTCACTTGTGTAATATTCATTTTTAAATTTTCTTTGTTCCTTTTTTTTTGTATGATTGAAAAATATTCCTCAATCCATTTAAATCATTATATATAGAGAGACCCACACACATACACACAGACAGATACTCACGCATACAAAGATAAACTGGTAGAAAAATGAAGGTAAATATTCATATTTAATTTTCCTTTATTTCCAAAGTAATATTGCAGGCATTCAAGAATTTTGATTACATTTTACAGTTTTTAATTTCTGTTTCAGAATGTCAGGATGGTACGTATGGACAAAATTGTACAGGTGTCTGCAGTGAACGACACTGTCTGAAAAACAGTTCATGTGATCACGTGACAGGAAAGTGTGAGTTTGGATGTGATCGAGGTTATCAGTCACTGGACTGTACAGTAGGTTTGTATTTTACTTTAAATTGTCAGATAATATATAATTTATATGTGTTTGTGTACACACACACATACACACGCTCATATCTATATATATATATATATATATATATATATATATATATATATATATATATATTGTCAGATAATAATATAGATATATGGAAACATACTTAAATACATTTTTGTTACACAGACATAGATGAAGAAGCAGGCCAATGGACAACATCAAGTTTAAAAAAAAGCATAAAATAAATTTTAAACACATGATAGATAACAGACAGACAGACAGACAGACAAATAGACAGATAGATAAATAAATGGGTAGCCAGATAGATTGAGACTGAAAGACAAACAAACAAATTTAGACAGAAATTCAGAGAGACAGACAGATAGATAGAGAGACAGACAGACAAATAGATAGAGAGATAGATAAATGCAGCCAGATAGATTGATAGGTTGACATAGTCTTACAGAAAGACAAACAGAAGATAAATTGATGTATACAGAGAGAGATTGACAGTTAGGTAGAGAGAGCGATTAAAAAGAAAAACAGATAGATGCGTGGAAAGACATATGATGTATTTTAGTTCCCGCCTACATAGTACACATTTCTAACACATTTATATTCTTATTTTCAGTGTGCAGTGGTACATACGGGTACAACTGTAACAGATCGTGTGATGCTCGAAACTGTTCTGGTGATTCAAGTTGTGACATTTTCTATGGACGCTGCACTAACGGCTGTTTGGACGGATATCAGTTACCTGACTGTATAAATGGTATTTATCTTCAACATTTACATTTATTTCTGTAACCTTGATAGTTTAAATGAAATCATACTTATAAAGGTCCATAAAGGACATATTTTACTTATTCTGTTTAAAACATTTTAAAAACATATTCAAAATGAAAAATATAAAAATTCATTCAAAAAATTGTTATTGATTTTTTTTTCTTTAAAATTTTTAGCATTGTTTAATATTTTCAGAAAGAAATAAAGTTTAAATTTTTAGGATTAAAAGTTATTTTTAAACGTTTAAATTATGTTTAATTAAATTTTGTTCATCTATTAAATACTGATACTGTTTAATTCTGTATAAACATAAAATTTAAGATTTTCTATGTGTTTACAGAATGTGAGTCTGGTAGATTTGGTCCTAGTTGTAATTTGAGCTGCAGTCAAAGACACTGTAGTGGAGACAGTTCAGTTTGTGATTTTAAAACTGGGAAATGTGAAAACAGCTGTAAACCAGGATGGAGAAATGTGAACTGTTTGGAACGTAAGTATGTCTGTCACTGTAATTCTGGATGTGATGACGTCACAGGATGTTCTAACACAAACTGCAATAAAGGATGGTCTGGACCAAAGTGCACAATTGGTAGTGTTGTATTTTAATTCTATACAAATTTTACTCGATAGTTTGCACTAATTAAAATGGAAAAGAATATGTTTGAAATAATAATAATAATAATAATAATAATAATAATAATAAGAAGAAGAAGAAGAAGAAGAAGAAGAAACATTCTACAAATTGTAACAATCACAAGATAATGATAATGACTATAGTTGTAGTAGTAGTATTAGTAAAAATAGCCACATTAGTAGTAATAGCAATAGTCACAGTAGCACGTTTAGTACAACTGGTTATGCTCTCTATACAAGGGCATTCATTTCGTTGTTATTGTATTATCAGTTCATTTATTGATGATTCTATTATTCATATTTTAATTTAAAAAGGAAGACGATAAACTGGCGATGTTTTCTTGGATGGATGAACAGATGAACGGATGAATTAATATAATTAATACATTTTTTATATGTTTTCAAACAGAACTGATAATAGTTCTAAAAAAAGCAACAACACCAAAACAATCACTTTTGTACACACTTAAATCGGTTGTTTATGCATTTTATTTCAGAAAGCGTAGCTTTAAGCAAAACTACATATGAGACAGGAGACTATGATGATTCCTCTCTAGCTGTAGATGGGAATTACAAAGAAGGATATTATGGAAAGTTGTGTATACTGACACCTGTAAATGATCCATTCTCGTGGTGGGAAGTGGATCTGGGAAAACAATATTATATACATCAACTTGACATCCACTTCAGAAAAGAAAATAACTGTAATTTTCATGAAAATAAGAATTAAGTCTGTAACAGAACCTATATTTTTCAAAAACACATTACCTCATATATCAACAGATTTTCTTAAAATACTTTTGGAAACATCCTAACATTTACATGATTAAAGGCATGGATTTTAGGCAAAGATAGTAACTTGAATCATAACTTGGGTAATAACGGACAATAAAGTAAATTTTAATACCGCATATAGCGTAGTTATTACGTATTTTCTTTTAATGTTGAAATGTTTTAATTATTAAATTCAATAATAACAACAATAACATTAATTATATTCTCATTTATAAAGAAACAAATGCCATATAGTGAGAGAGAGAGAGAGAGAGAGAGAGAGAGAGAGAGAGAGAGAGAGAGAGAGAGAGAGAGAGAGAGAGAGAGAGAGAGAGAGAGAGAGAGCTTTCTGTATTTTTCATTTACTTACAGACACGTATCGTAGAAATGATGTTCACATCTACAGTTCTTTAAGGATTAACCAGACTAACTCAGGTCACCTGTGTGGTGTAACAACAATAAAGAGCCTGGATGTAACACGTGTAACATGTAACAAAATGGCTCAGTACATCACACTGTATCAGGGAACAAACAATACTCATCTTGATACTGAATTTCATGACGCTGGAACTGCGATGGATTTCTGTGAAGTTGAAGTATTTGATGAGTGTCATAATAAACTAGTAATTAAACTGAATAATAAAGTTTGAAAAAATCACCATTGAATAATATTTGCAAATAATTTTCCATTCTGTAACAAACTTTCAGAAACATGAAAGCTCTCTCTCTCTATTATTATTATTATTATTATTATTATTATTATTATTATTATTATTATTATTATTGTTAGATATAAGCATAAAAATACACTAAGAAAAGTTAATATTATTCGAAGCGTATGATAAAAAACATGCTATTATTATTATTATTATTATTATTAGTATTAGTATTATTATTTCAATTTGTGACACTGGTACGTTTGGAGAGAAGTGTACAAAGTTTTGTCACTGTAAAGAAAACACGTGTCACTACGTCACTGGAGAATGTACTGGAGGATGTCAACAAAACTGGACTGGGACACACTGCGACGGTATAAACAACATCAACACAACAGTAACATCATCAAAAATAATAAGCTCAACCACATTAAAAACAGTAATCATTGCAACATATAAAAACTGTTATTAATATTAAGAACATAAACAATAATTACAATAGCAAGAATAGCACTGATAATAACAACAAAAACCATAACAATTTAGATAACGATAATGATGATGATTATAATGAGGAGGATGATCATGATGATGAGCACAACAGTAAGAAAGCAAAACAAAATAAAATAAAAAGTCTATTATGTAAAGTTTGTTATTAAAACTGATATTTGTGATGTATGTTGTATAATTTTCAGTGTGTGATTCAAGTCACTATGGTGTACTGTGTGGTTCTCACTGTTCTAGCAGACACTGTGATCAAACCAGTGGAACATCATCATGTGACAGTGTCACAGGAAAGTGTGACAGTGGTTTTGAACCAGGATGGATAGGAACTGACTGTACACAAAGTAAATACATTTAACTTTTTGATAATCATTGAAAACGTAGTCAACGATATCAAATAAGAGCGAAAGTTTTTAAGACATTTAAATTTTCTCATCTCATTGATTTTCTTTTTATTTGTTCTTGTTTTTCCCCTTTTTTCCTTTTATAAATTTATTTGTTACACTCTCCTTTATCTGTAAAGTGATAGAGAATATAGCTTAATTATATTTTTTGTCAGAATGTCAGGATGGTACGTATGGACAAAATTGTAAATTTGTCTGAAAAGCAGCTCATGTAATCACGTGACAGGAAAGTATGAGTTTGGATGTGATCGAGGTTATCAGTCGCTGGACCGTACAGTAGGTTTGTATTTATTATTTTTTTTTTTATTATTATTATTATTATTCTTTTTTTTTTTTTTTTGGCATAGGCTTATATAGAGATAGTGACATAGAAAATCAGCAGGATTCAAAAAGGATGCTAATAGAAAAACATAGGTAGAAAATAAACTTATTATATTATAGACAGAAGAACTTCATCGGACAGAAAGATATATATGTAAACATAAAAACAGTACAGACAGACAGGATATATGACTGAATATATGGATATATTTCAGTGTGCAGTGGTTCATATGGGTACAACTGTAATAACAGATCGTGTGATTCTCGTAAATGTTCTGGTGATTCAAGTTGTGACATTTTCTATGGAAACTGCACAAACGGCTGTTTGGACGGATATCAGTTACCTGACTGTGTAAATGGTATTTATCTTCAACATTTACATTTATTTCTGGAATCTTAATTTTTTTAATAAAATCATATTTATAAAGTTTGATAAAAGACTTACATTTTTAATTTGTTTTTTTTTTAAACATATATTCTTGCTAAACACATTTTGTCTTATAATTTCATAAAATAAACATTAAACAAAAAGAAAATCAGAAAAGTACAGAAAGAAAGTGTCTTTGTGTGTTCTTATACTGATTTATATTTCAGAAATATCCAACAATCCAGATTACGAAGCACTTCAGTCTTCTAACACTGCGCTGTCTGTTGTCACTGGAGTACTTTGTGTTTTACTTGTTATTGGTGTAATTATCTTTATTCTGTGAGTATCTCATCTCAGTATTTACACATTGGTCATTTATAACACAGCATATACTTAACATTGATACTAAGAAAGAAAGTATATAAACGTCGCTTAATAACTAAATAATTATACCAAAATGATCATTTCGAAATAATTATCTTTTAGGTAACAGTAAACCATAAAGTTTTTTAATATATTGCATAAAACCTAGCTTTATAAAGCTTTGCCTTGAAAAAGATACCTTGCAATCTGTTGGCACTTCTAAAAGAAAAAACAAAGACAGAAAAAGAAAATAATAGAATTTTTAAATAAATAGGTTTCTTTAACACACCGAAAAAGAAATCTTCCTAATCTCTTGTAATTTTTTAAGCAAAATATACTGCAATTACGAAAGACTGTAAATGAACACAGAGTGCATAAGAGAGTAGAGAATAAAAGCTGTACGTGAAAAATAAATATATTTAAATAATCTTTTACTTCAGATATGTTAGACGTCACACAACGACATCTGATTCTAGAGCCAAAGAAAACATCAACACTACAAACCAAGATGGCGGACACTACGAAATCGTAGAAGGAGAAACTAGAGAAGAGCCTGGGCATGTTACAGTTCAAAGTCATAACAGTCATACTTCGTCACGAGATACAACCCAGCAGCAAAGTGATGGTGGCTATGAGAACGCTGGACAAGAAATTCTGATGAATGAATATGAAACACTTGATCCAGCCACTGCAAAACAAAACATCTACGAGAAAATAAGTTCAAGAGTTTAATGTGCACAATATAATTTTTAAGCATAAAAGAACTGAATACCACAACGAAATTTGACTGAATAAATATTAACTGAAGTTACTAAAAATGAAATAACATCAAAAATCATGAAGAGTTAAACCTCACTAATAACAGATTATGAGACTTGTATTATATAATTTATTGTACAAAATGTATTACTAGCAGTAAAACTAACAGTGTTAATAATGATAGTATTCTTAATGCTAATAATAATAATAATAATAATAATACAGGATGTTAGTATGAGTTTCTACTGGTACATGTACATGACATGTAACTGTGTGATAAAAGAAGTAGTAATAAGAAGAACAATAATAATAATACTAATGCCACTATATTATTATGAGTTTCTACTGGTACATGTGAATGCTATGGGTACAAAAGTACTCCCGTGTTACGACTCTCTTCCTCGGTGAACATTTCTCGTAACATTCTCATCACTGGTGTGACACGTGTGTTTCTGTATGGAGTGTCTACTGTAGACATCAGACCCACGTGTCTTCCTATCACTTGTTTATATTCACTGTCACTTTGAAAACCCTTTTTCATATCACTGACAGTTCTTCACCAGTACAACAGTTTCTCATTGACATCGTCCTGAAGCATGAACACAACGTCGGCGTAGTCGTTAATGATGTCGTGTAAATCTTCAGATATTTCTTGTGAAAAGTTGAATCATTTCATGTTCAGTAACGTTCGGCAAGGCTAAAATGTTCGTTTGGTCCGTTTTTAGGTATAAATCGCTGGTGATTTGACGGAAGACTGCAACCTGTGTGTTTAAATAGCATTTTATCCAGCAAAGACTTTATAATGTATCAGTAGTATATATGAATACACATTAATTGTAATTGATAATATTTCAGTTTTAAATAATCTGTGCATTCAACAAGACGAGTAATAAATTAAAATACACGTACATGTTCACGTATATTTTTTGTGCGTGTGTTCTGTGCGTTTCAGACACTAAAGAATACTATTGTAGATAATACATTTAAACTAGCATGGAAAAACTTTAATGTTTAATTTACGGAAAATTGGAAAATCTTCAAATGAGTATTCGGCCTTTGTTACTTAATTCATAAGTCTTAGCTTTAAAAAAAAAAAAAAAAAAAAAATAGCAAATAATGACAAAAAATAACCAACATTTCTTACTTGTTCGTCTGTCTTTGAAACCCAAATCCGAATTAAATTATTATTTATTTGTTGTGATAAATGTTTTCATTACAATAACAGCTCTCCAGACATAGATGACGTCATTTACTCTTTTTTTTTTTTTTTTTTTACTGCTTACTTTTCTGTTTGACGTCATAAATTTGTTGTTGAATTAAATTTTATGACGAAGGCAAAAAAATTAAGGAAAAAAAAAAAAGAATTAAGAAGAATCGGTAAGATATTTGAAGAGAATAAAAGCTGCAATAATGTGTTGCTAGTATTAAAAGATGAATTATTTTCCGTAGACCATTTTTTAATTTTGATTATTATTGATGTATAAACTATAAAAAGTTGAACATTTTATGCTAGGAAAAAGTTACTTGGCTACTGATAATTTATTAATAAATTTTAGAAATTGCGTAAGGGAAATAACTCCTGGTTATTTCAGAACAAAATGTTTTAACACAGTAATTCTCTCGCTTGTTTAATTAAAAAAAAAAATAATAATAATAATAAAATTTGATATGAAATCCTGTACATTATGACTTCAGCAAAAATAGTAGAAACATTATAGTTAATTTATAACTGTTTGCTAGTAAAATGTAAAATAATGGAAATATTAGGAATTTTCTGTATTCTTTTTGTTCTTATTCTTTTAAATTGTATTATACAGTTGTAAGTTATTATTTTATGCACATAAACGTATATTTATTTGTTTTTGGTTCTTGGGGAGTTCTTTGAGGAGGATATTAGCTTTTAGTTGTTGTTTGTTTTTGTATTTTATTTCTTTTTTTTTTTTTTTTTTTTTTTTTTTTTTTCTTGTTTTTTTTTTTTGGGGGAAGGGGCGTTGTTTGTTTGCTGTTGTTTTGCTTTTATGGTTTTTGCTTTGTTTGTTTTTAGGACGTTTTCTTGTTGATTTGGGAATTTGTGAGGGGTTGTCAATAAATTCGTATTATTAATTTATGTATTTTATTGACTTATTTACTTGTTTGCTTGCTTATTTATTTATTTGATTTGATTTTTCACATTTCCTTTTGAAATTAATCCAAAAATAAAAGAGAAGCAAACAGATTAGTGACAACAACAATCGAAATAATAATAATAATAATAATAATAATAATAATAATAATAATAATAATAATAATAATAATAATAATAATAATAATAATAGTGGTAGTTTTGTTTTTAATGAAAAATAAGAATAGTACATGGAATTTCTTATAGTCCCAATCTATCGGTGATGAAGTGACAAGAACGAAATGTCTGCAGTGAGTTAAGTCTCCAGTTATTTCAAATGGAATGACATCGTAATTATACATTTTAAGATAACAAAGAAAATCGGACGCAACTTCATGAATATAATTTGTTATTTTAATAAATAATAATTCTGATTACAACTTTATATAATAATTAAATTAAGAAAATTACTCTAGGTGTATCATATTATTATTATTATTATTATTATTATTATTATTATTATTATTATTATTATTATTACTTTTTCCCCGCACTGGAACGGTTGACACTGTGAGAATAAAGAAAAAAATGAAAGATGGTAGACACCTGAGATACAGAATAAATGAGAATAAATGAGTGAATGAGGGACACTGAGAAAAAGAAAGAGACAGAGGCAGAGAGAGACAGAAGGGGACAATATTGTATTATTAATGTGAAATGTTGTTAATTCACGTGGCTGGTCTCTCTTCTCCATGCAGAAAAATCCATGTGTGGAATCATTCTGCTTGAACAGAAAACCACAGGGATGCTGAAAGTTTGAAAATGTTTTTTTGTGTTTTTTAAAAAAAAAAAAAAAAAAACAAAAACAATTATTATAAACTGAAATTCTGTTTTAGCAAATTAATTTTTGTGCAAACAATAAGTAAAAGATACTAAAGTTAAAACTTTACCAAGCATCACATATATTTCTCTATATAAATAGATAGATACACACAGTCATTTGAGATAACATACAGGAATGAATTTCTTTCTACAGAATTTTTTTGTATGACTTAGTAACAGCATTTGTTTCTATTTAAGTACTAACTGAAATGTGAAAGTGTAAATAAAGGATTTCACTGCAAGTCAAACAGTATGCGCTCGCGTTTTGTGCAATATTTTCCAAATTTCCATGGATCCTAAGAAAGGTCAGAGCAGAGAGGAAGAAGCGGATGATGTCCAGTGAATTAAAGCATGAAATCATAGAAACACATGAGCGAGGTGTGCGTGTATTCAACATGGCTAGGCACTTTTAAGATATGTACAATACTGAAGCAGAAGGAGGCGATAAAGGCTATAACTGCAGCCAAAGCCGTTAAAATAATTTGTAATCTGCGGACCTCTGTCAATAAAAAGATGGAGAAACCCTAAATCTGTACACTTTACAAAACGAATGTATTTCTTTACATTCTCTTTTATTTTGTTTTTATACAATATTTTCACTTATATATACATTTTTCTTATTTAGAAACACGTTACAAAAAGTTGGGGTATATTTTTCGTGGCTGGAACGAATTAATGGTATTTCAGTTAATTTCATTAGGGAAAACTGAGTTACGAGCTCGATCACGAAACGAATTAAACTCACAAGACAGGGTACCACATGTATTTATATTGTTGAAGTTCTTACTTGTATTATTATTTGAAACTTTTTACTTCATTTTTATTCAAAATATGCAACACTATCATCATTTAATTATTAATACTATTACTGTGTACTACCTACTACTTCTACTATTACGACTATGTTGTTGTTGCTGATGTTGTTGTTCTGGTTAAAATAAATTACTCCTTTATTTCAACATAAAAGTTTGTTTTGGTGTTGTTTTTCAGCTGTGGTTATTTAAATAAATAAAATAGTTATTTCCCTTGCATTCCACCACAGCAGATATATTATTTCTTATAATTTAAACAAAACCATAGCGTTAGTAAACTCCAATTCTGATTAAAACTGCAATTATTAGCAAATTCAGTATTGTCATGAACTACTAAACAAAATATTCTGAGAAATTCACTGTCAAACTATATGAAAAAAAAAAATGGTTGTTAAAAATGTACTGTCACTTGAGTAATAAAACAAAATATTCGAAGAAATTCTGTGTCGAACTAGATATAAAAATGTTCTAACAGATTAACTGTCAGTTTGAGTTTTCACATAAAATATCTGAGAAATTCACTATTGTCTTGAATTATAAAACAAATGATTCAAGCAAATTCATTGTCATTTATAAATGTTTGACAAATTCACTGACGATGGTGTCACATATTTGCATACACTCCCGTAGACTCCACATAAACAAAACTCAGTCGACAGAATAATTTGAAATTCTCCTGAAAAACAAAATAGTCATTTAATTAACATTTTAAAATGGTTTATGTATGTATGTCTCTCTCTCTCTCTCTCTCTCTCTCTCTCTCTCTCTCTCTCTCTCTCTCTCTCTCTCTCTCT
The DNA here is from genome assembly GCA_012295275.1 of Chrysomallon squamiferum. NCBI lineage: Eukaryota > Metazoa > Mollusca > Gastropoda > Neomphalida > Peltospiridae > Chrysomallon > Chrysomallon squamiferum. The sequence goes on along the minus strand of CM022668.1, from coordinate 10,055,569 downwards.
CTCTCTCTCTCTCTCTCTCTCTCTCTCTCTCTCTCTCTCTCTTTCTCTCTCTCTCTCCTATGTTCTGTGTCTCGCTTTCTCTTTCTAACTTTAGCTCTCTTTATTTATTTGTTGCTACCAACTAATATATTACTAATAATTGTTTTTAATCAATATTATGCTACGAAAGTGAACAAATGAGCTCATATACAGACTTAATCATACAGTAACAATAAATATTTTACCTTTTTTCCGACTCGAAGAGTTTTCAAAGTTATGTCATTGGTTATTCTGGTTTCGTTTACCGTGGCGACTGAAACACGTCCATGCTCACAGGGATGACTTGTTTCAGGAATAAATTCAATACCAGTCTAAACATTGAAGAATAAAAAAAACAATATTATAATATACTTCAATACGAAATCTGTAACGTAATATGCTGCTGATGAAAATGTTGATGATAGTAATCTTAGTAGTCTTACTAGTTATAGTAATAGTAACAATAACGGTAATAAAAATAATAAAATTAGTATAGTAGTAATAGTAGTTGTAGTTGACGTAGTATTAATATCAAGTTTGAAACAATGATTTAAGCTCAGACGTACTTCATGTCCCAGTGTAACAACTGTCAGAGAGTCATTTTCTGTAATCAGCTTCCAGAGAAGATCTTCAGTTTTGAAAGGTGTGTGAGCCAGAAAATATCCTTGTTTCAATATCTTAGACTGAAAAATAAATAATTAAAATGTCTTTATTTTAGTATCTTAGACTGAAAAATAAATAATTAAAATGTCCTTATTTTAGCGCCTTAGACTGAAAAATATACATTTAAAAATATCTTTATTTTGACATCTTATACTGAAAAAATATATTATTAAACATATCTTTATTTAATTAATATGTACATTCGTGAATGTGTACATTTATACAAACATTTTTGATTTGAATTATTTGACGTTTGAAACATTAATGAAACGTTGTCAACGCTCTCGGAATCGCTCGGTTAAGAACAGGGACAGAAAATTGATAATTAATTTTACTGAATAAAATAAATAACTTGTTTATTTATTTATATATTTATTTATTTATTATCATTTATTGTTATTTATTCTGATATTTTAATTTTATTTTTAAATTATTTTAGTTTATCCATTCCTTACCTGAAAATTTCCAACAGACATTTTATTTTTCAAGATGTGTCATTCTGCTAATTTAATTAAATTATATTTATTATTACTATGTTAGTACTGTTTCATCACCAAAATGATTTACACTACACTTTTAAAGAATTAAGTAAATATTGTTGGAAGTGCTATTTCCTACACAACGAAGTATTTTTATCTGTTGAGCATTTTCTTTTTTTGTTATCTCTCTCTGTCTGTCTGTCTGTCTGTCTCTCTCTCTCTCTCTCTCTCTCTCTCTCTCTCTCTCTCTCTCTCTCTCTCTCTCTCTCTCTCTCTCTCTCTCTTCTTCCCTCCCTCCCTCCTCTCTCTCTCTCTCTCTCTCTCTCTCTCTCTCTCTCTCTCTCTCTCTCTCTCTCTCTCTCTCTCTCTCTCTCTCTTTCTCTTTCTCTCTCTTTCTCTCTCTCTCTCTCTTATCTTATCTTTATTTTATTGTAGTTTTCAAGAGCAGTTCGTCTGGTAAACTGAAATACAACACGGAGGCGCTGACGTTGTTTTATTACTTTATTTAAAGGAATTCCGACGCTTTTAAAGAGAATTAGTTTTTTATGCACTGAGTCGTTGAGACTGGTGTATCTCAGTGTGGCCCGTTTTGTTGTTCACTGGTACAAGTAGACAGGTTAGTTTTTGTTATGTGAAAGATATTAGTGTTATAGCTGTCTGTCTTACTATCTATCTGTTTATTTGTCTGTATCAGCTATCTCTCTAGATATGTATATATAATATAGATAGATAGAGAGATATATAGACAAATATACAGAGGTAGACCATAAGACTGAAAAATAAATAGAGACAATTTTATAGAGATGCCGATCGATATAATATGTAAAGAAATAGACAGACAGATATAGATGTAGATATATACATATATATAAATATATAGATATAGATAATTATATATACATACGGAGAGATACATACATACATACATGTGTTGATCTATATAGAGATCCGGGTAATGCAATGCCAGGTGATTTACAAATACCGTTGTTTAATTATTTTTTTTTTTTTAATCATTTTTTTTCTGTTTTATTTCTTTATTTCTTTTCTTCTGATAAAATATCGTTCACTTCCTGCAAGAACCTTAGTAGTCACGTGAAACTGCAGTGGATTTTGTTAGTGTCTGTGTGGTAAGTTAATTATAAGAATCACACCAGACGCATATAAGTAGGTGTTGAAATAAAGAAAAGATGTAGTTAAACAGTTCGAAAACTAAAATAAATAACTTGTTTATTTATTTATTTAATATCAATTATTGTTATTTATTTTTATATTTTAATTTTATTTTAAAATTATTTTAGTTTATCCATTCCTTTCCTGAAAATTTCCAACAGAAATATTTTGACTATAATAAATTGAATCAAGCATAGTCTTTTCCTAAACTGTATTTGTTGTACACCGTTAATTTCGTTTTTCGGAGCTTTTATTTATTTAATTGTTTAATTATTTACTTATTTTTATGTTTGTTTGTTTGTTTGTTTGTTTGCTGTTATTAGATTATTATTATTATTATCATCATCATCAACATTAGATTATATTTAATTTGATCTTTATTAATACTGTTGTTGTTGTTACTAACAGTCATAATAGTAACAGCTCTTTCATTGTTTATCTATACCCATTTTCATTTGAACCATTGTACAAGTATCTTCCTTCATTTAGATTACGAATTGGTGTAATACTGTTTTGTAGATGCTTTACAAACCAAATGCTATCGTGCACAAAAAACAGACACTTCTGATGCGAATGACTCAAAACAGAATCCTGGGAGTCTCTGGTAACAGTCGTAAATATTCATGATCCACAATTTATAAAATGTGGATGTATTTGTATTTATCCGTTCAGGTGTTTACTCTTGAAACACGAAACTATTAATAGATATACCGAAACTGTATGTTTAAAGCAACTGTGACAAAAAAAAAAAAAAAAATGTTACTGGGTACATAAAATTGTTTATATTCTCATAGCTATTCTTTTTGTTTTAATATTTAGTAGTACTATGTCTGCCAACTACAACTTTGTACGGTAGTTCGAACTTGTAAAAGCTTGTAAAAGCATGGTCATAACTTCTAACGATTCAAGGACTTTTCCTATCAGCTATTTAAGGAATTTTTCTTTATTTTTATATCTTCTATTTTTTTTCTTCTAAACTTGTTATAGTTAATTATATGTTATATCTGTGCATTCCAGTTAATTATGCCTGGTATAATCCGATAAGTGTCATTCCCTATGTACATCTTCATTCAAAATTTCTCTCCCGACATGTTCACAGTTTTCACAAATTAAAAATAAAATAAAATTAATAATTTAGAAGAAATATTATACAAGTTTGCTTATGTCTCAAACGCCTTAATTTCAAATATTATATCAATTGAATCAATACGCTTGAAACTGTGGACTCTCAAACTGATATTTTTAGTTACAATGGACACATTTAATTAACAGTTTTCAAGTCTGTTATCTCTGCAAATGATAAAACAATTTTTATAGTGATTGTGTTGCTGGATATTAAGAGGCAATATCTGAAATTATTTTAAGGTTCACAAAGTTTATTTTTGTTTCGTTTTTACCATTAGCAGCTTTACTGTACCAGCTGAACTGAGTAATGTCGAAGCCATCACTGGAGCCCTTCTGTGGGTCTCCTTTATACCAAACATGAATATCATTGTACCAATAAAACTACACAGCAAAGGAATAACTTACAACAACAACAACAAAATGTTAACCACTCACATTTTATGCAATTCTCTATTAACATAATCAACAGCTTTCTTTCTACTCCACCCCAGCATCTTTTCTCAGCACACAAGCGGATCAAATTAGTCTCAACAAAGAAAGTCAATGATTTTCATTCTTTCAGTTTCATCTTTAACTTTAACTTTCACTGTCGTTGTTAGGTACAAATACCAAGTTCCACTAATGACAAAACTAAACATGTTAAAGTAAAATAATATATGGGGTTTTGGGTTTTTAAAAAAAAAGAAATTGTGAATTAAACGATTTACTTAATACTTAATATGTTAAACAGTTTGAAACAAATGTATATTTTTTCTAATTATATCATTGTTATATAATCATCATTATAGTTGTAATAATAATCATCATCATTTTCATCATCATCATCATTATTAATATCATCATAACCTAAATAAAAATTATATTAAGACTGGGATATTTATAACGTGAAATACTTTGTCAACAAACAAGGAAATGAAAGATCGAGAAGTAATTAGTAAACGATCGTGTTTTTGGTCAAGAAAAAGGTGAGAATAATTTAGTTCCCGTTAACTTCGTAAAACGTTATAACAATCGTAGTAATTTGTACATTCGTAAATATTCATGAGCCACAATTTTTAAAATGTGGATGTATTTGTATTTATCCGTTCAGATGTTTACTCTTGAAACATGGAAGTATTAATAGTTATACCGAAACTTTATGTTTATAACAACTGTCACAAAAAAAAATGTTATTAGGTACATAAAATTGTTTATATTCTCATAGCTATTCTTTTTGTTTTAATATTCAGTAGTACTATGTCTTCCGACTACAACTTTGTACGGTAGTTCGAACTTGGGGAAAACTTGTAAAAGCATGGTCATCATTTCTAACCATTCAAGGACTTTTCCTTTCAGCTATTTAAGGAATTTTTATTTATTTTTATATCTTTTATTTCGTATTTTTTATTTTTTCTAAACTTGTTATAGTTAATTATCTGTTATATCTATGTATTCCAGGTAATTATGCCTGGGATAATCCGATAAGTGTCATTCCCTATGTACATCTTCATTCAAAATTTCTCTCCCGACATGTTCACAGTTTTCACAAATTAAAAATAAAATAAAATTAATAATTTAGAAGAAATATTATACAAGTTTGCTTATGTCTCAAACGCCTTAATTTCAAATATTATATCAATTGAATCAATACGCTTGAAACTGTGGACTCTCAAACTGATATTTTTAGTTACAATGGACACATTTAATTAACAGTTTTCAAGTCTGTTATCTCTGCAAATGATAAAACAATTTTTATAGTGATTGTGTTGCTGGATATTAAGAGGCAATATCTGAAATTATTTTAAGGTTCACAAAGTTTATTTTTGTTTCGTTTTTACCATTAGCAGCTTTACTGTACCAGCTGAACTGAGTAATGTCGAAGCCATCACTGGAGCCCTTCTGTGGGTCTCCTTTATACCAAACATGAATATCATTGTACCAATAAAACTACACAGCAAAGGAATAACTTACAACAACAACAACAAAATGTTAACCACTCACATTTTATGCAATTCTCTATTAACATAATCAACAGCTTTCTTTCTACTCCACCCCAGCATCTTTTTTCAGCACACAAGCGGATCAAATTAGTCTCAACAAAGAAAGTCAATGATTTTCATTCTTTCAGTTTCATCTTTAACTTTAACTTTCACTGTCGTTGTTAGGTACAAATACCAAGTTCCACTAATGACAAAACTAAACATGTTAAAGTAAAATAATATATGGGGTTTTGGGTTTTTAAAAAAAAAGAAATTGTGAATTAAACGATTTACTTAATACTTAATATGTTAAACAGTTTGAAACAAATGTATATTTTTTCTAATTATATCATTGTTATATAATCATCATTATAGTTGTAATAATAATCATCATCATTTTCATCATCATCATCATTATTAATATCATCATAACCTAAATAAAAATTATATTAAGACTGGGATATTTATAACGTGAAATACTTTGTCAACAAACAAGGAAATGAAAGATCGAGAAGTAATTAGTAAACGATCGTGTTTTTGGTCAAGAAAAAGGTGAGAATAATTTAGTTTCCGTTAACTTCGTAAAACGTTATAACAATCGTAGTAATTTGTACATTCGTAAATATTCATGAGCCACAATTTTTAAAATGTGGATGTATTTGTATTTATCCGTTCAGATGTTTACTCTTGAAACATGGAAGTATTAATAGTTATACCGAAACTTTATGTTTATAACAACTGTCACAAAAAAAAAATGTTATTAGGTACATAAAATTGTTTATATTCTCATAGCTATTCTTTTTGTTTTAATATTCAGTAGTACTATGTCTTCCGACTACAACTTTGTACGGTAGTTCGAACTTGGGGAAAACTTGTAAAAGCATGGTCATCATTTCTAACCATTCAAGGACTTTTCCTTTCAGCTATTTAAGGAATTTTTATTTATTTTTATATCTTTTATTTCGTATTTTTTATTTTTTCTAAACTTGTTATAGTTAATTATCTGTTATATCTATGTATTCCAGGTAATTATGCCTGGGATAATCCGATAAGTGTCATTCCCTATGTACATCTTCATTCAAAATTTGTCCCCCGACATGTTCACAGTTTTCACAAATTAAAAATAAAATTAAATTAAATTAAATTAATAATTTAGAAGAAATAGTATACAAGTTTGCTTATGTCTCAGATATAATATACTTGAGAAAACAAACTCTACCCACCAGCCAACAAAAAACTTCACGAGGATTACACTGTTCAGAACTCTGGTGTCGTTCAACGATCATCTTCAGCAGTGAAAACTGACCTAGTAAATGCTCCTGATCCTATTCCACAAGTAAAGGTTGGACAATATTTAGCCAGATTAATTCAAGAAAGTATGTACTGCTTGACTGTGATAAAGATACAAAACTTGATTTCTTCTCAGATAAATTGTGAGTCATTCAGTAAGTTTATGTCTTAATTATATCTGTCACCATCAATCTGAATTTAATTAAGAATTTATACTGCTTATACATTTCTTTTTATGTTTGTACACAGAAACAGACACACATACATACATACAAACATATATATATATATATATATATATATATATATATATTATGTGTGTGTATGTGTCTGTGTATGTATATAGGTTGCTAGTTAGGTAGGTATGTATAAGAATATAGATAGATAGATAAATAGATAAATAAATTGTGTGTGTGTGTGTGTGTGTGTATGTGTGTGAATATGGATGAAAGGAATACGGAAATACATAAATACATTTATTCTCAAAGCTTTGAAATACCGCTGCTATACCGTTCTCTGTTTACTGCGACTTACTTGTGGAATTATTTCGCTAATGTAATGAAGGCTTTTTTCCTTGTCTTTATGCTTTAATACTTAAAAGGTTTTCTTAAATCAAAGTGTGAAAAGCATTGTTTAATGCAGAGGCAGGCAAACTTTTTAAAACAGGGGCCGGGTGAATTTTATAGGAAGAGCACGAGGACCAGAATATGAAATGAGAACAAAAATATTTCAAAACGTGTATTTTATGTAAACGGTAATTTCACTTTTAACAGATGACAATGTTAATTGTGAATAGTTTGGCGGACCAGACAATAAATCTTCGGAGTTTGCCCGCCCCTCGTTTAATGGTTCATACGTTGATTGATTCATTCAGACTTTCTCTGCTTATTGTAGGCAGAATGTCAGAACAGCATTCAAGAAGGGAAATGGTATATGTGCTTAATGATACTTCAGGTTTGTAACAAAACAACAGTGGGGCGCATTAATCAAAGAGGAACAAAGAAAATCATGATTAAAAGTAAATGGCAGTTTTATTTTTCTAAATAAAGTAATCAATGAAAACGTAATATGAAGAATTAAGGATTCACACACAGAAATACACACACACTCACATTCACACAAACACACACACACATATATATATATCAGTCCATCTGTTTACGGATTGTTGTTATTAATCGTAATAATAATAAAATATCTTTCTCTTTGGCTTTGCCTTTGTCTCTGTTTCATTATATGTTAGAAATAGTCATTTCAGTAATATTTTTACTTCTTTGCAGAAAAAGAAACAGAATAATTATCCAATATGAAACGTGAGTATATGGATTCTTGGATTTATTTTATGTTAATTGTGTCACATCGACTTGTATATAACAGACATTTATTCAGTATTGAATAAGAAATGAAACTAAGCTATTAAAAGAAGAAAGAAATATTTCTTTAGTTATACTTATTTAATCAGGTATGTCGATATGGTCACTCGATGTCAAATCTTAACAAATAATGGAAAAATTCAATCACAGTCGCAGAAAATCGTTACTTAGAGTACTCTGGTTGGAAACGCTCGTATTTCTGGCATGATCTGCAGCTGGTATCCAAGATACTGTCTTTTCAGTTTTGACAATTTTGGACAAAAATGTGCGAGGGCGTAAATATTCAAATAACAAATATATGACTTCTTTTTACATGCTCCCGAGAAATAACTGCATATTTATTTATATATAATAACAACATTTCCCAAAACCTTGTGAATTCATCGTTATAGAAATAACTATAGATTGACCGATATTTTGCTGGTCTATGGTCATTCAGTTCTTGTTGTCACAGTCCGTTTTGGTCAAAACTGGAAACTAACAGAACTTCATATCGATAGTAGCCTGTCAAATCATGCTAAAAGTGGATAACGTTTATAACTCCCACATACACTAAATATAAATGTTAAGCTAAATCAGAGGTGATGTTTTATTAACTATGATTATTATTATTTTTCAACTGTTCCTACAATAACGACTACAACAATAACAGTTAACGTAAATAATCCTCTCATATTTTAAGGGCAATGCCTCAACTCGAATTCAAAACATCAACTACAGCACCTTTGTTCCGATCAGTGCATTCAGAATGGCAGAAGAAATACTCGTCAACTTTGGCATTTTCGTCATCATAGGAAGTCCGGGATCAGGGAAGACAACTCTGAGTTTAAATATTATGGAACAAATTATAACCCGGGAACAAACTCAGTTCGAAGATATCCCGAGACCTAAAGATCTGTTCACGCTGAAGCCAAGTGAAAAGATTATTCTTCTTATTGATGACATTGTTGGTAACAGCAAACTTATGTCCGAGTTTCAGCGAGGATGGGAAATGAAATTTGAAACCATTTGGTCTTTTGTTGAGTCTGGATTCATGAAGCTGATAATCACGTTCAGGACACAAATATTTGCAGATTGTAAGCAAAGTCTTCGTGCTTTTCCCATCTTCAACAAGAAACACTTGATTGGCCTGCATGGCGAAGATACGCACCTGACGTTTGAAGAGAAGAGAAACATTCTGGACAGACACCTAAATTTCAGAGACGTACACATGAAAGAAGAAGAAAAAGATGAAGCAGTACAGGAAACATTTCAAGAACTTGGTTTCCCGCAGTGCTGTAATTTTTTCTTGAGCTCAGAGAGTGGAAAAAAGATTGTAGAATTTATAGAAAATCAGTTCTCCATACTTCAAGAAGATAGGTCGGAGCTGAGTCAGTACCAGTACCTGGTTCTCCTCACTGTGTTGTTCAAAGAGGGGGTTTTAAAAGATGATTCTCTGGAACCATTCGAAGATTCATCACATATCCTAAACTTGATCAGTAAACTGAAGCACGTGTGTAAAATAAACAGTGATGTTTCTCTAGGTCAAATGAAAGCTTCGGCCAATGTTCTGTGTGGACTATACTTGACAAACAACAACGAGGAGAGAGAATACACGTTTATTCACCAATCCATATTTGATACGTTATTCCTACAGTTCATATCAGAGTACCAGAAGCAAGGACTCCTCATATGTCCGGCGATGTTGCTTCTTGAATATATCATCACACCTAGTGCGGCAAGGAATGACGACGTCGTTGTTAGAGTTGAGAGGAAAAACTTTCCAGTTCTTGCTGAAAGGTTTACAGATTTGTTGATGTCGTCCAGCGCAAGACTTATTCTTTCACATACATCGTTAAAAGATGAATTATTCGTTAAATATTTGACAGAGGAATTCTGGAAATCGGTTGTCCCAAACAAAGTCTTATCACAGACACTTGAAATAAAGAAAGACACTATCTGCAGTTTTTTTTATAAAGAACAGGTCAATGCTTTGTGGTCTGATTTAGAACAAGGCAAATGCTTTCATTTTTCTGGAAATCACTCTATCCGCAGTTTTTCTTATGCAGATGATTTCAATACTTTGTGGTTTAGTTTAGAAAAAGACGGTTTTTATTTCCCAGATATGGAGACAAAGTTACTCGGTCGTATTCGTGAGAGCATTTCATTATCGACATCGTCAACGACAAGTGTTGCTGTTGCTACAGACTGTCGTAGTCTTTCCAGACATTTTGTGAAAGCTGTCTGCGAGTCAAACGATAGTGTTATTATCAACCAGCGCGGCGAAATTCTGGATGTCTCTTGTTTCACAGGAAACTGTGAAACAATAACATCTCTGCTGGACTGTGGCACAGTTCCAACTGTGACGTCACTGGCTGCTGCTGCTCTGTCGAAGTCAGACGATATGTCCATGTTTGAATATCTGCTGAAGTGCAAAACTAATGCTGATCTCAAGGTTGACGATTTGGGATCCATGTTGTATTTGGCGTTAGAAAAAGGAAATGGAAAAATTTCACGTTTTCTCATTCATCGACTTTGTCAGTTAGAGACTAGTGAATCGGTTCTTCGTCGTGCTCTCAGGCAGTTACTACTGCAGTGTCACGAAGGACTCAGAAAAACACTGCGAAGGAGACATCGACCACTCACACTTCCCAGCAGTGTCGATATCCGAGCTGGCGATCTCTTTAGGCAGTTAACAAATCACGTTACAGCAGGAAACTCTGAATGCTGTGCTGTTCGGACCGATGCACACGATGATGCCGACATCCTGAAAGAAATCACTGGCAGTAATCCAGCCTGCAAGACATCAGTAAATCACAGTGAAAACCTATTACATACAGCCTCAAGATACGGATGTGTGGAATCCACAGCTTTTCTTGTGAATCTAGGTAAAATGGGAGGCATAGACTTCATATAATCTCTCGTTAAGAGCGGAGCAGACATAAATGGTCGAGACAATTGCGGTTACACTGTCTTGTAGACAGCGATTAAGTCCGGCATGCAAAAAGCAACGAAATTGCTGATCACTCTGGGGACTGATCTAAATATACCTGATGACAATGGAGAATCGGCCATGTCATTCGCTGTAATGTTTTCGAGATGTACTCTTCTCAAAGATTTACATGATGCTGGAGGCAGAGTCAATCATCAGAACGAAAACAGAGAAACACTTTTACATCAAGCTATAGGTCTTCATTACACGGATGTCATATCAACATTACTGGAACTGAAGGCGGATCCTTATCTGATGTACTCCTGTGGACAGACTCGCTTGCATTATGCTGCTAGTATGGGATATTTCGACGTACTTCAGGTACTACTGGACAATGACGTGAATCCAAATTGCTTCTATTCTAAATGTCAAATAGCTCTCTATGACCCCATCACATCAGGAATAGACAAAAATGTTGAGCTACTTTTGAACAAAGGCAGTTCTCCTAAATGGAGAAACAAAACAGGAAAGACTCCATTACACCTGGCAGCACAGGTCGGTGCACTGCATCTGATGGACATTATTCTCAAGGTAGGTGCAGATATTAACTGTGAATACGACAACGGCATCAATCCATTCGTCAAGACCTGCTTATATGGGAGACAAGACGTTGTCGATTTTCTGCTGGACAAAGGCGCTGACCCAAATTACGGAGACGCTGAAGTGACAGCAATGCATGATGCGGTACCGTGTCACAACACTGAAATCTTACTAAGTCTTCTAACCAGAGGAGGACGAGTTAATGTTACTTTAAGCTCTGGGAACAGTCCTCTTCATTTCGCAGTTGGAGTGATGTCACAGGATGTATATTTAATGATGTTTTGAAGACGTTGATGACGTCATACAGCTTTTTTGATATATTAAAACTCTTGCCAAAGTTTGGTTCACGAGAAGGAGAGACACATTTATTAGTTTGGATGAAAGATATCTTTGCCCTTTATGAAACAGTTACAAAGACTGGTCTAACAAGTCTAACTTGTAACATAGTCGACTTCCTCCTTGAAAATGGATGCTGCGTTAACCTTCGTAACAAAGCCGGAAATACAGCAGCATGTTTGTGCAGAATACAACCAGCTAGAACATCTGAAAATGTTGTTAAAGAAAGGTGTTGATGTAACCATTCTAAACAACGACGGCAACTCCGATCTCCACGAAGCAATAGAGAGGGCCCAGATGTATACTGTGGATGTTCTGTTGGGTGCTGGTGTAGTTGATGTAGCAAACGTTGCAGGAATTACCGCTGGTGATCTGGCTAACATTAAAATAAACTCTTCTGACGATGAAAACGATAGACAGCATACACACAAATACTTTCTATATTAGAATCTAAATAAAAGTTATGTATATATAATAATAATAACTTTTACAAAAATGCTGTCTATATTTGAATCTAAATAAAGGTGTTATTTTTAAATACTAAACAGTAAAGATAACTTACGTTTGAATTCAAATAAAAGTGTTATTTTAAAAAACATGAATGATATATTTCAGTCTATGGATGTGTTATTCCAAAATAATGTATAGTTAAAAACAACTCGTTTGGTCGTTTTGTTGTTCTTTTCTAAATATCATTTTCATGATTAACAGTTTTTAATGATAAAGCAATCTTTAATGATCTGAACATCTCTGTTTATTTTTAAAACCACGGATTTCATTTGTAAAGCTATAGCTAGATTACTGTAACAATTATCTGAGTTATCTTGTGTGTGTTAATCTATTATGCCAAGCGATTCAAAAATAATAAAGAATAATAAAACAACCCTATTTACTTCGCACACTTACGTCGTTTATTGTTTAAAACTAATTCCAGTTATTGTTATCCAGTATGAATATGACAACATCGATTTCCAGGGTTTGCTCCGAACAGGATTATCCGATTAACATTGACGATAATCCCCGAATGTTAATCCCTTTAGTATTGTAAACAGACAGCTAATAATCTAAACGTGCAAATGTCGTTTATGACAACCTCTGTAACATGTTTTTGTAAATCGACTCGTCCAGGTAATCAATTTGTTCAATCAGTTGTATGATGATACTGATTGTATGATGACGCTTACTGACTGAAAGATGACTCTTACTGATTCTATGATGACACTGACTGTATGATGGCACTGACTGTATGATGACACTGACTGTATGATGACACTGATTGTATGATTACACTAATTGTAAAGAACTCACTGATTGTATGATGACGCTTACTGACTGAAAGATGATTCTTACTGATTCTTTGATGACACTGACTGTTTTGAAAGGAACAAAAGCAACAAAAGCAGCAACAACAACTACTACTACTGGCTTATGAAACTTGCTCGTCCTTGCTAGCACTTCAAATGTACAGGTTTTTCAAAATTACTACGACATCTACTTCTATCAGTTCTTCTATTATTCTACTAGTGCTAGTTGTGCTGCTGCTACTACTACTACTACTTCTACTACTACCACTACTACAACTACAACACTACTATTATTATTATAAATCTATGTTAACCATTTTACCATATACGTATTAAGTATATATTTCAGCCGCTTCTACAGCTATTGTTATTCGCATTTTAGCTACAATTATCAATAATGATATTACTATAATTAGCGTCACCCGAGTATGATGAAATGTATTCATGTACCTGATATCAAAAACTGTTTGTTTATTTATAACACTAAAATACACTTTATAACTGCTTTCTCACTGTGCGACCTTTATACCCGCTGACAAAATACTCTGAGAAAATAATTCACATCTGGTTTGTATTACAAAACATTTCTGTGTCTTACTTCTAAACAACTTCAATTAATGAATTTACAATAAAATAAGGGATAATACTTCAACGTTTATTTTTATTTTACTTAGTTGTAAGTATCTATGCATATAATTATATATCTACGATGTGTATATGTCTGACACGTCCTCATTCACACACACACAAATATCTATATCTTTATTGGATGTGTGAATATGTGTATGTGTATGTCTGTGTTCGTATGTATGTATATCTGTCTACTTTTCTATCCGTCTGTCCGCCATCAACCTTTCTATCAGTCAATATATCTATATATATATATATAGAGAGAGAGACAGAGAGAGAGAGAGAGAGAGAGAGAGAGAGAGAGAGAGAGAGAGAGAGAGAGAGAGAGAGAGAGAGAGAGAGAGAGAGAGAGAGAGAGAGAGAGAGAGAGAGAGAGAGAGAATAATAAAAGGTAAAAGCTGAAGGGAAAGATCGCGTTTTATCTTTATATGTCAACAGTTTAACTGGAAAGAAAAGTGTTATACGAATAGAGTAATAATAACATAATATATAAACATGCAAATAACTTAAAGTTACGTGATATTTCAATATACAAATAACACGAAATTAACATAATTTTTAAATGCATAAATAAGATGATAATATCATAACATCGTAAGTGCACAAATAGCATGAAAATAATATAATGCTTACGTTCCAAATGTCCTAAAATGGAATACATTATTACTTGCATAAATATAAGAAAACGAATGCTTAATCTGATTACATAATTTCAACTAGATACAAAGTTTTCGTCGCAAATTCGATTTCACAATAAAGCACTTTAATATGTATATAAACTCGCATTAATATTTAGAATCATATTCCTGTTGTCTTTTTATTTCATATTACGTAAAAGTTCACTCAGCTTGAGTTCTTCGTACACGTTCATTTCAATGTTTTGACTACTATTAACATAGTCATTTATAGGCGTGGTTCTCTCCAACTGATTACGTGATACCTGTGAATTAACATAACCAGAAACTGTGAATACATCAGAGGAAGGAAAACTGGTGTAACCACCAGGTTCAGACTGAGTTTCCTCGTTTCTTTGTTCAATGTTCTCATAATGTTCATCTTCGTGTTTTGAGTTTTGATGAGTTTTCACTCGGTTTAGTTTGTAGTACTTAAATACCAAATATCATAAAACAGTTTGTATTTTTAGTTGTCTAAAGGTAAGAAAATCAATATTCAATCTAAGTGATTACACATTTTTAATTAGATACATAATTTTTAAATGTATATAAAGTAACATTAACACTGACAATTGTATTGCTGCTATCTTTTCATACGTGTTACGTGAATTCTTGTTCCACTTGAGTTTTTCGTACTCGTTCATTTCAATATTTTGACTACTATTAACGTAGTCATTTCTAGTCGTGTTTCTCTCCAACTGATCACGTGATACATGAAAAGAACTAAAATTAGTGCTGACACCAGGTTCATCTTTTCTTTCTTCAATGTTCTCATAATGTTCTTCGTGTTCTGAGTTTACACGTGTTCTCACTTGGTTCAGTTTAGACTCTGTCGTCGTATTTTGTGACTTGAACTTTAATCTTCTTATCAAGCTGGGAATAAACATATTTTATATATATATATATATTTAATGAATCTTTACTTTTTCTTGTTTCTTATTATGCCTAATGTGTGGCTGTATGTCGTATCTAGGAATATATTTTCATGTTTATATGTATAAGACTACATGCTTCTATTAATGCATGTAATAAATGTGTTGATGTATGTGTGTGCGTGTGTGTGTGTGTGTGTGTGTGTGCTTGATTCTGACTGTGTTCGTTGAACTGTTCTTGTTTCGGCCCTCTTATTTATGTGTAACTTCTGTATCTTGGGATTTGCCTTGCCAGTATGTGTATATCATTATGTGTGTCTGTGTCTGTGTATATTCAAATATACACAGATGTAAGGATATGATTGTATGAATATATTTATATGTGAATATGTAATACATATTCTTTTTTTCTTGTTGTTTTGCCTTTATTTACTCTATATAGATATTTGTGTATATGTATGTGTGCATGTATGTGTGTATGTGTATGTGAGTACGTGTGTATGTGCGTGTGTGAGAGAGAGAGATAGTAATTCATACCAGACAATGACGGAGAGGAAAATGACAACTGATAAAACGAATACAACAGAAATGACGACGATAATCGCATCTTTACTGACTCCTGATGAAGTTACGGCTATGTGAAACAAAAAGAAAACAAAAATTATTTTTAATTAAGAATGGTTAGGGAAGGAAGGAAGAAAAGCGTGTACCAATATTTTTTTCTTTTGTGTATTATTATTTGACATGTGAGTACGTGTGTTCTTATATATATATATATATATATATATATATATATATATATATATATATATATATATATATATATCTGTGTGTGTGTTTGAGTGCGTGTTTGTGTGTGTGTGTTTAGACGAACCAAGATAGCTTTAAGCGGAACATTTGTGTCATTTATTTATTTATTTACTTATTTATTTATGTATTGATCTATTTGTTTATTCAGATTTGGTAATTATAAATTCATATCATTAATGAATTACTTTGAATGTAGAAGTTGTAATTTGAAATTATACCTATAGCTATCTTTCTTCAGACAAAATCGTAGTTTCAAAATATATTGCCAAAGTAACTTTTAGGAGAAAGGTAGATCTGGAACCTAATTTTCTTGAAACAAGTATAAATAAAGAAAGAAATTCATTTGACAATATTTTGTTGACAAATAAATTGAATTAAAATAATTTTCAGTCTAAACGCTGCATGAGATATTAAGTAATTTAAACCAAATCTAGGTCAAATCTATTTTAATATATGTCTACATGTGGCGACACACATTGTATGCATTACATTAACATATTGAAACTTCAGTACAAACATTTCAAGCTGTAAATATATATTAACACTTTGCTATAAATATTGTATTATTAAATTAATACATTTATGTATGTGTATAGGTACATAGAAATCTATTTATGTATTTAAATACAAACCTTGCGTGCACGTTTCACCTTCCCAGCCTGACAAACATCCACCAACACAGAGTCCACTTTGATGATGACAGTTTTCAGAACTGAGACAATGTCTGTCTTCACATTTCTTTAAAACTTTTCTCCATAAGTACCCTGATTACACTCTGAAAAATATCAGTTTTAACTTTAGTATTGGTACAAACTCACCGATATTCCACGGAAGAAAAGATGTAAAATATATTAAAGTATATTAGTTCACATGTTCTTATAGGCTGAGAGAGAGAGAGAGAGAGAGAGAGAGAGAGAGAGAGAGAGAGAGAGAGAGAGAGAGAGAGAGAGAGAGAGAGAGAGAGAGAGAGAGAGCAGTACAGAAGTGGTAAAGTTTTAAAAATGCATACCACGGTGAAAAACAAACAAAAAATACACACCAGAATATGTGTTAGAGATCTTAATGATATCCGGCAGAAATAACACAGATCATAATGATAACTAACAAACAATAGTAATAAACTGTGTTGCTATTACTTCTGTAGCCTGATAGGTGAGTAGTAACAATAACAGGAAAATAAGAAAGCTAGTAGCAGTATTAGCGGTTCTCGTACTTGTTGGTAACTACAGCAGTTGTTGGCTTCAGGAAGAGAGCTGTAGGTGAAGGACTTGTATCAGTTGTTATGTTATGTTGGTATCAGTTTCTGTAGTAATTGTTGTAATAGTGATGCTATAATATTTGAATGTTTTATATATGTGTGTGTTTGAAATTTCATATTTTGTTAACAATACTAGTGAATGTTATATCTATATGTTTAAAATTTCATATTTTGTTAAGAATAAAAGAGTGATAACCCAGTATAAATTTATTTATTTTGTATTCTTACTTTCTGTGCATGAGTCACTTCTCCAGCCAGATAAACATTCTCCTTCGCATGATCCTGTCACGTGATCACAAGGTGCTTTTGTATTTTTACACTTTCTGCTGCTGCAGTTGTAAACACAGTTTGGTCCAAACATCCCATCACAACCTGAAGTAAATTAATTTATTTCTTGTACCGCAATACTTTTGTTTAAAATTACAGAAACGTCCATTTAGTTTAAGTTATACAGCCCTTCAACTGTAAAGTAAGAAACAAAATGTGATATTACAAACCATTAGAAGCTAAATATGAAAGTAATTTAAACTGTTAATAGCGTCATCAGAGCTAAATGATTTACTATACATTAATGCTGTTGTTTCGAAAACAATTTTTACGTCTAGTTTCACCTTTTACGTTAAACACTGCAGAAAATTCTCCAAAAGTATTCGCATCAAATATCGTATTGCATCCTATATGTATTATATGTTAGGTTCGTGATGTTAACGTTGATAAATGATATGGTATAAAAAAAAAAAAAAAAAAAAACCAGTTTGTTAATAGTTTACCTGTACAGTCGATTCCACTCCACCCGTCCTGACATTGTCCCCCACAAGAACCAGTCACGTGATCACAGCTGGATGCACTTTCTCTGAAGTGTCTTTGTGAGCAGTTAAATTTACAATCAGCGCCATATGTATCATGATCACATTCTGAAAAATAGTAACATTTTCTTCAGTTGACAAACACATTACAAATGAGTGCGCATTTCTCCCTACCTAAGTGTGTGTCTGTACATCATACATGTCAAGTTAATTAAGAACTAACCTAATCTGTAAATGCATGCTTGCTATATATACACAAACATATAACTTACACATAAATAGAAACATACGTTGGTACATGCGGATATTCATATACATACATACATACATATATACACACATATGCATGCATATATATATATATATGCATAAAACAAACACAGATAACTAGAGTTATACATATGCATACACACATGCATATTTTTCCTGAAAGAAAAATTTAACAAGAATGCAATTTATACAGATGTGTTGCTATTCTTCACTAACTGATATTAATCCACCAGTTCTGTAACGTAAGAATGCTTATAACGTGACTCACGTTCATTACAACTTGGGTTTTTCCATCCTGGTTGACAACCATTTTGACATTTTTCATTCTGAGCATCACACTTAGAGTTGTTATCTGTACAATGTCTTTCATTACACTTGTACTCACAGTTAGGTCCATACGTGTCATGTCGACATTCTGCAAAATTATTTTAACTAATATTTATTGGTTTGAAAATGTCACCTATCACTATAATACCATTACCTAGTATATATCTATATATATATCTATATATATATACACACACACACAGAGAGAGAGAGAGAGAGAGAGAGAGAGAGAGAGAGAGAGAGAGAGAGAGAGAGAGAGAGAGAGAGAGAGAGAGAGAGAGAGAGAGAGAGAGATCCTGTTTCTTTCAGTCTGTCCATTAAGCTACCTACACCTACCTGTGTATCTATCTATCCGTCTGTCTCTCTGTCTGCCTCTCTATATCTCTCAGTCTACAAGTATGTAAGTGTTTCTATATCATGAATGATTTTTGATAATTTAAACATAATATGATGAGACTTAGTGATGATAAGAATATACATACTGATTATAAATGAATACACTAAGTTTTGATGGCACTTACAGGTTCTGTGAGGAAACTTACTGATTGTGTTATGTCACTTACTGACTGTACAGTCTGGTTGTTCCCAACCTGCAAGGCAGCCATCTTTACATGTTCCATTCTCTGTGTCACAGTCCTGTCTACCTTTACAATGTATGTCAGCACAAGACATGTTACAGTTGTATCCATACGTGCCATTACAGTCTGGAAACGAAGAAAAGATTTTTGTATCTGGAATAAAATCAGATTGCTCATATTCCATGAACAATATAATTTCAGTGTAATGAAGTTTAACATTTTAACTCTATTTTTCTCTTTTACTAGTAAATACGTACTGGTTGTACAGTCTGTAGGCTCGTATCCTCTTTGACAACCATCAACGCAAGTTCCATTCACAGCATTACAAACTGAAAACATTTACGTTCTGTGCACAACTTTGCACAGTTTTGTCCGTATCGATCACGGGAATATTCTGAAATATCGAGATACAAATTACAAAGGCTGAAAGTAAAGAAAAACTATTTTATGAAACATAGAATAACAAAATATAAACAAATATATGTACATAGTTACATACACGTCACGCTTACTGAATGTATGATGACAACTAGAGATGATAATGACATGTCTGGATGATGAGATTTACTGATTGTACGAAGATACTTATTCTATGATGACACTTACAGACAAGTCTTGAACTGACTGTATAAAGACACTCAGTGAATAGAAGCAATTACTAATTGCTTGAGCAGTCTTACTTATTACGTTATTTTTTTATATTAAGTTACGAAAACACAGGCATGTATTTATTAATCTTTCTAGTGGCTTCGATCGTTTTACATTCAAATACAGTATAAATAATACTTATATCAGTATAATCTAGACATTGCCTTTAATTAAACTGATTTGCTACACGGCTTTCAAATAAATCTTGTTTTAAGCAGCCATATTGCTTATTGATGAATACAGTTTTACTTCAAATTCTTGCAAACAAGTGCAAAACATAGATGTAACTGTATTTCTATGTAGTAGATATTTAACGTTGTTTGCAGTCAGCTGAAATGAAGCCTGCAGTACAACCATTGTCACATTTTCCTGTTACGTTGTTACACGTTGATGAACCTTTACAGTGTCTGGTAGAACAATCTTCACCACACAGTTTCACCATAGTGACTGGAATCACACACTGAAATACAATTACAAAATTATTATTATAAAACACTTCTAAAGTAAGTGTCCATAACAATGATACTAAATTAACCTACCCATTTTTAGAGTGGAATACCATGCGAATTTACAGCAAAATAGTTTACCTGGTCTCTGAATAAAACTCGCAGACACACACACACACACACACACATATTTATTCATTTTTAATATTAATATTTATGTATTAATAATTGTTTAAATAATTATAAAATTAACACTCTATATCATGTTAATAAAATGTTTATCATGATTATTATTTTCTGTATGATACCATTACACGAGGACCCAGTCCAGTTAGTCTCACATCCATCAGAACATTTTCCAGTAGAGTAATTACAGGGATGTGTTTTACAATGACAAAACTCAGTACAGTGTTCACCATACGTTCCAGGGTCACACACTGAAAAGTAAATGTAAACATTTGTGTATTAAGTGTTCGAAACAAAACGTTTGATGATATATTTTCTTTTCCGTTCAGTGATAATAAACGTAAAAACTACGTCATTAGCCACACCAAGAACAACAATAATAACAAATATAATTATGATAATGATTCTGGTAATAGCTATAATGAATATATAGTTTTGTGTGCGTGTCTCTTTGTGTGGTATGTCTGTGTGTGGTTTTGTCTTTCTCAGTATGTGTTTGTGCATGCAAATGTATGTACGTGTGTGTATAATGTCTCTATATACTTCTGTCTGTGTTTATGCATGCAGATGTATGTATATGTGTGTATATGTGTGTATATATGCGTGTGTATTTGTATTTTTCTAAATGTGTCCACTGACGAGTTTAAAAAAAATATAAGTGTCTGCATACCAGGAACTTGAACTTCACAAAAGTCCATTGACAAGTCGCCTCTGTTTCTGTAAAGTGTGATATACTGAGCTTCGTAATTACAAATCAGATGTGATATATTAGAGCTATTTATACTTGTTTTACCACAAAACTGTCCTCGGTTTGTCTCGTTTAGTCTAAGAGAACTGTATAGTTCAACACCACGTCTACGATCTTGAACTAATAATATGAAATAAAATTTGATACATTCGCACTGCAAACTAAGTCTTGACGTAAAATTATCTTTCATGTGTAAATTTAAATATCAGAAAAATGAATTAAAAATAATAATAGTTAAAATATATTAAAAATAAATAAATAAATACATAAATTAATTAATAAATAAGTAAATAAATAAGTAAATAAATAAGACGAAGAAAGAAAGCACAACAACAAAAACATTAGGAAGTCCAACAATAAAGGAAACCCGTCCAGAAATAAAAGAAAATAAAAATGTATAAATATAATGAAACACGTATTAAAGGCATTAAAATATATTTACCAACAGATAGGTATTACACACTTCTTCAGTTCTCCAGTACATTTACTTTAAATATCTGTTACAGTTCTGTAGTAGATACTGAAACTGAAGACTTTTACCAATAGTACATCTTGGTCCGGACCATCCTCTGTTGCAAGTAACATCACTACATCCTGTGACACTATCACAATCACTAGAATCACAATGACACACGTAGTTACAGTTCAGTCCATAGGTCCCAGACGTACAGATATCTGTAATAATAATAATAATAATAATAATAATAAATAATAATAATAATAATAATAATAATAATAATAATAATAATAATAATATAACAATAACAATAATAATAATAATAATAATAATAATAATAATAATAATAATAATAATAATAATAATAATAATAATAATTATTATTATTATTATTAGTAGTAGTAGTATAAAACAATAACAAAATCACCAACATTATCATCATCATCATCAACAATAAAAACAATAATAAAAATAAAATGACAATAATAATAATAATAATAATAATAATAATAATAATAATAATAATAATAATAATAATAATAATAATAATATCATAATGAAGATAACTGTGAAAACAATGATGATAATTGTGAAAATAATGATGATAGCTGGTGATATATTCTTGTTTCTTCATTTGATATGTTATTATTGATAGCAGTTAACAACACATTTTAATCCTTTTATTATAAACCATCATAAACATAGTTAAAATTCATACAGATAATAGGTGGAAAAATAAATTTCACAGAATGTGCTTTCGTTGTGAATATGTATTTAATTAAGCTTTAAAAACCGAATTGGCTCTGAAATTTTATATTATTTAAAAATAATAATTTTAAGTTATTTCTCTAGGGATTCAAGTTGACCATTGTAATGTATATTACGATCTGCCCCTACAAGTATTTGAAAATCGTCCTACATATGTTATCGCTGACACAGAGTAATGGCTTACAATGCAACGTTCGCTAAGCTAATTGTGATAAGAAATTAGTTTTATGACTGGTTGTACAGTGACACTGTTGTGTATCTACACATGGATAAAGAAGAGTGGACGTTGTTTCCAACCAAAAAACTAAACAAAAACAATTTTTTAAATAATACTTCTTTTTTTTTTTTAACTTTATTTTGATCTTTAAGTATAAATCAGGTAAATTTCATTTTTATTTTTTCCAAGATAATATGAGCTTTTAAACTATATCACATAATCCAAACAATATGCAAATATGCATTATTGCGGAGAGAGAGAGAGAGAGAGAGAGAGAGAGAGAGAGAGAGAGAGAGAGAGAGAGAGAGAGAGAGAGAGAGAGAGAGAGAGAGAGAGAGAGAGAGAGAGAGTCAAACAAAATTCTCATTTTATCTTTAGGTGGTTGTTTAAATATTTACAACAACAGACTGAACATTGTTACAAGCTCAGTTAAATACAACGAAATAACAACATGATATTTAAATACACCAGTAACATGAGAATAACGTAACATTTAAATAAAAAGTAACACGAGAATAATATAAGATAAAATGCAGAATACATCTTTAATTGCACAAAGGTAATGAAAAAATACTTAATCTAACTGATTACACAGATGAATGTAAACTACGCACATATTTTGACACGCAAACTGGACTTCACAGTAAAACAAACTAAAATACATATAAACTCGCATTAACACTGAAAATTGTATTGCTGTTATCTTTTCATACGTGTTACGTGAATTCTCGTTCCACTTGAGTTTTTCGTACTCGTTCATTTCAATATTTTGACTACTATTAACGTAGTCATTTCTAGTCGTGTTTCTCTCCAACTGATCACGTGATAATGTGTGAATTAAGATAACAATAAATTATAAAATACAAGTTCTTCAACGCGTTGTTATAACTACACTAAGTAGGGGTGCGTTCTGTACATGTACTCGACTGTTTGTTTCAAATGTGTCAATCTCTAATCACATGAGCAAAATTAATGTTGTCATACGAGTAAAGCAGGAACATTTTTTGTTTGTTTTATCTTAATGGTAGAGCATAGCCTTTGATATTCAACTGGGTAGCAAATGTACCTCTCTTTGTCTAAGACTCAGACTCAGTTTCTCTCTGTCTGTCTGCCTCTCTATATGAATATATCCCAATCAAACGAAAACAAAAAATATATATATAAATACCCAGATAGAAATTTTATTTATATGTAGACGTTTGTCTGCATTTATGTATGCATGCATTCAAGGAATTAAAAAAATGGTTGAGAAATTTGTTATTAAAAAAATAATATTAAATTTCTAGTTTTTATCTCTGTTGACATCGGGTTGACTTCAAGTTGATCATTGTAACATGTTTACAATCTGTTTTTGTCCGTATAAACTGTAAAGTTAAACTTTTTTTTAACTGGGGCATTTTTGGCTGTATATTCATTAAATTACTATCATTTGTCAAAAATATTCATTTCTTTACATACAACATTTTAAAAATAATATTTACTTTACTGTACAGAACAGATTCCCTTGATTCCGGTTAGGTTTATTTTCTTTTGTTTTACTGTGCATTCCACGGAGGTTGGTTAGAATTTCATTTCACAACCCTTTTTAGTTTTTCTTGATCTGCCCCTTCAAGTATTTAAAACTCGCCATATCTCTGTTATCGCTCACACAGTATCATGATTTATAACGCGACGTTTGCTAAGCAACCTGAAAACTAACTGTGATAAGAAATGTCGAGTGACATTGCTGTGTTGCTACACACAGGTAAAGAAGAGTGGACGGTTTATACAAAAGTAGTCTTCTGATAAAAAAAATTTAAAAACAAAACAAAACTGTTGAGGTGTTGGATTTACTTTCTTAATGGACTTTATTTTAAACGTTGACTGAAATATATCAGGTAAATTTCAAATTATTTTTTGTTCATATGAACTCTTAAACCTTTATCACGAATATACGTAAAAAGCACGATACCAGCATAACATATTAAATAAGCAAATAACAACAGAATAACGTAATAAACACACCAATAACACGAGAATGACGTAATATTTAAATACACAAATAGCATGACAATAACGTAATATTTAAATAAACAGTATGAGAATAATGTCATACTTAAATGTTAAATGTTTTATATAGAATATATTTTACTTATATTTAATTATAAAAGATGAGACAATGAGACAGTAAGCGTCCATTTTACTTATATATTTTACATATTGCTTTATAACCGTATTACAAGGCTAGGAATAATGTTTAACAACAACAACAAATTGTTAACCACTCACATTTTATGAAATTCCCTGTTAACATAATCAACAGCTTTCTTTCTACTCCACCACCGCGTCTTTTCTCAGCACACAAGCGGATCAAACCAATGGTTCAACAAAGAAAGTCAATGATTTTCATTCTTTCAGTTTCACCTTTAGATTGAACTTTCATTGTCATTGTCAGGTACAAATACCAAGTTCCTCTATTGACAAAACTAAACATGCTACAATAAAAAAATATATCTATTTTTTAAACATATTCAGAATTAAAAAAGAAAATGACTTATTTAATATTCAATGTGTTAAACGCAGTTCTAAAAAAATACACTTTTTCTAATTCAATTATTGTCAAATAATCTTTATTATCGTTCTAATATTCACAATCATCATTATTTTTATTATCATTATTATGATGAAGCTTATTATTATTATTATTATTATTATTATTATTATTATTATTATCATCATCATCATGATCATCATCATCAACATCATTATCATCAATATCTTCATTATTACTATTATCAAAATCTATATAAATATGCTATTAAGACTAGGTAATAAGGGGAAATAATCTATGAACCAACACTGAGATCAAAGTTCGAGAAGTACTTAGTAAACGATTCTGTTTTTCAGTCGAGAAAAAGGTGAGAATAATTTAGTTACCGTTGCCGTTGTAATATCTAGATTCGTAATTTTTACATTCGTAATTTCTACGTTCGTAATTTCTACGTTAATAAATATCTTGATCCACATGGTTTAAAATATGCAGCTGTTTGTATTTATCAGTTCAGGTAGTCTACCTTTGAACGCCATCAACAAGGAAGTATTAACAGATATACCGAAACTGTATGTTTAAAACAACTGTCACAAAATTAAAAATGTAATTAGGTACATAAACCAATTTATATTCTAATAGCTACTCTTTTTATATTTAATATTTAGCAGTAATCTGTCTTCCGATTACAACTTTGTACCGTAGTTCTGACTTGGGAAAACATGTAAGGGCATGTTCAAAATTTCAAACGATTCGACGACTTCGTAGTTTCAGCTATTTAACGAATTTTTATTTATTTTCTTTCTTTTTATATATATATTTATAAATGTTCTTCTTATTTATTTTTTTTTTTTTCTGAACTGGATTTGTCACAGTTAATATCTATGTATCCCAGGTAAGTACGCCTGAGATAAAAACCGAAAAGTGTCATTCCGTGTGTAACTCTTCATTCAGAGGTTGTATCGCGACACATTCACACTTTTGACAAATACAAATTTAAATTAAATTAAATAAAATTAATAATTTAAAATAAAAAGTATACAATTTGTTTATGTCTTAAAAAGAAGATGTTAAGCCGTCCAAAAACTTCTGTTAGATAGCTAAAATTTTGATTACAGTTAAATTGAATGAAGCATAGTGTTTTCATATTTTTTTTATTTTTTATTTTGTAAACTGTATTTGATGTACACCGTTAATTTCGTTTTTCTAAAGTTTTATTTATTTAATTATTTCTTTCTTTGTTTCTTTTTTTTCCTTGTTTGTTTGTGTTTGTTAATTGTTTATTGATTGTTATTACATTATTGTTATTGTTACTGTCGTTGTTATTGTTATCATTGTGATTTTACTATTATTATTATCATCGCCGTCATCATCAATATCATTATTATGTTTACGTTATATTTATTTTTATCTTTATTATTACTGTTGTAGTTGTAACTAGCAGTCATAACAGTAACAGCTCTTTCGTTGTTTATCTAAACCCATTTACTTTTTAACCACTGTACAAATATCTTCCTGTTTTTGCATTAGGAATTGGTGTTATACTGGTTTGTAGAAGCTTCGCAAACCGAATGCTATCGTGCACAAAAAATGGACAATTCTGATGTGAATGACTCAAAACAGAATCCTGGGACTGTCTGTGAGGATGTCACGCTTTCGTCTAATGTTAGAAAACGAAAGAAGAACTGCAGCCCCACAGGTTATAGCAAATCCACTGACTTCAATGAAACAGGTGATTATAACACACATGATGTAAAAAAGTCAGTATCTGATGACCACCTGCTTCATGGTGAAGATAAAATAGATGATGTGCACACTGATCAAGTTCATATGAAGAAAGCTGATTTAGACGATGTTGATAAGAATGATGTTCATCTGGATGAAGTTGACACTGATGATGTTGATAAGAATGATGTTCATCTGGATGAAGTTGACATAGATGAAGTTTACAATGATAACGGACTTCAGAAAACTGACACAGACCACAAGACACCAGAAGAACTTCACAGTGGTACAGAAGTTCAGATCACTGACTCCATTAACGAATCACCAGAAACAGGTCATAACGATAACAGACTTCAGAGCAGTGGACTCGGAGATAATGGACTTGAGAATACAAACTCTACCCACAAGCCAACAAGAAAACTTTGATGAGGATTACACTGTTCAGAACTCTGGTTTCGTTCAACGATCATCTTCAGCGGTGAAACCTGACCAAGTAAATGTTCCTGCTCTTATTCCACAAGTAATGATGGAACAGCAGTTAGCCAGATTGCTTGATACAGGTATGTACTGCTTGATTGTGATACAGATACAACACTTGATATGTGATAATGACCTGCTTCATTATATCTGTCATCATCAATGTGAATTTAGTTAAGAAGTTTTCCTACTTATACATTTCCTTGTGTGTGGGGAGGTGTCTGCGTATATATATGTATAGATGTATAAAAGGAATACGGAAATACATAAACACCATATATTAACAATGTGTATATTGTTTAAACTTTGAAATACTGCTGCTGTACCTTTTTCTGTTTACCTGCACTTTATGTATTGTCGAATTATTTGGCTAATATAATGGGCTTTTTTCATTGTCATGAATTAACATTTAAAAAGGCAGATTACATCTAAGCGTGAAACCATCTTTTAGTGGTTCATTCATTCCTTTTTCTTTCATTCCTTTTTCATTCATTCACACTTTATCTGCTTGTTGTAGGAAATATGTCAGAACAACATTCAAGAAGGGATATGGTGCGTGTGTTCTCACATACTTCAGAAAAAGAAACAAAAAAATTCTCCAACATGAAAAGTGAGTACATGAATTCTTGCATTCTCGTGTCGCATCAACTTGTATGTAACAGACATTTAATCAGTGTTCTAAAAGAAACGAAATTAAAATGTTAAAAGAAGAACGAAACATTTCTTTATACTTATTTAACCACGCCGTGTCAAATCATAACAAAGAATGGAAACATTCAATCAGAGTCCCAGAAAATTGTTATTTAGAGTAATCTGGTTTGGAAAGCTGACATTTCTAGCAGGTGTGGTCCGAGATAGTGTTCTTTCAGTTTTGACAATTTTGACAAAAATGGGCGAAGGTGCCACTATTCAAATGAAAAATATATGACTTCATTCCACATGCTCACAAGAAAATAAATTCATATTTATGTATATAATAATAATAATATATATATATATATATATATCAACATTTCTCGAAACCTTGCGAATTCATCTTTATAGAAATAATTGTAGATAGACCGTTTGTTTGCTGGACTATTATCATTTAATTCTTGGTGGCAGAGCCCATTTTTGTCAAAACTGTGAAAATTGATAGAACTATATATCCATAGTACCTGTCAGATCACGTTTTTCACTGCTATTTTCCTAAATATAAATTTTCTGCCAAATCAAACGGGTGATATTTCATCAACTACGATTAATATTACTATTACTGCCCTTTCTACAATTATGACTACAACAATAACTTTTAACGTAAATACTCCTCTTATATTTTAAAGGGAATGCTTCGACTCGAATTCAACACATCAACCACAAAACCTTTGTTCCGATCAGGGCATTCAGAATGGCAGAAGAAATACTCGCCAACCTTGGCATTGTCGTCATCATAGGAAGTCCGGGATCAGGGAAGACAACTCTGAGTTTTAATCTTATGGAACAAATTGTAAATCGAGAACAAACTCAGCCTGTTTTAGTGACTGATCCTTCTCAGTTCGAAGACATCCCGAGACCTAAACGTCTGGTCAAGCAGAAGCCGAGAGAAAAGATAATTGTTCTGATTGATGACATTTTTGGTAAGAGCAATCTTGTGTCCGAGTTTCAGCAAGTATGGGAAAGGAAATTTGAAACCATCTGGTCTTTTGTTGATTCTGGATTCATGAAGGTAATAATCACGTTCAGGACACAGATATTTTCAGATTGTAAGCAAAGTCTTCGTGATTTTGCCATCTTCAATAAGAAACATTTGATTGACCTGCATGGTGAAGATATGCATCTGACGCCTGAGGAGAAGAGAAACATTCTGGACAGACACCTAAATTGCAGCGGGGTACACATGAAAGAAGAAGAAAAAGATGAAGCAGTACTGGAAACATTTCAAGAACTTGGTTTCCCGCAGTGCTGTACTTTTTTCATCAGCTCAGAGAACGCTCAGAAGCGTGGAGTGGAATTCTTTAAAAAGCCTGTAGAATTTCTCAATGATCAGTTTGCCATGCTTAAAGAAGATAGGTCGGAGCTAAGTCAGTGCCAGTACCTGGTACTACTCATTATGTGCTTCAAAGATGGGGTTTTAAAAGATGATTCTCTGGACCCATTCGAAGATTCATCACATATCCTAAACTTGATCAGTAAACTGAAGCACGTGTGTAAAATAAACAGAGATGTTTCTCTAGGTCAGATGAAAGCTTCGGCCAACTCTTTGTGTGGATTGTACTTGACACACAACAAAGAGGCGGGAGAATACACGTTTATTCACCAATCCATATTTGATACATTATTCCTGCAGTTTATATCAGAGTATCAGAAGCAAGGACTCCTCATATGTCCGGCGATGTTGCTTCTTGAATATATCATTACACCTGGTGTGGCTAAGAAAGACGACGTCGTTGTAACAGTTGAGAGGAAAAACTTTCCAGTTCTTGCTGAAAGGTTTACAGATTTGTTGATGTCGTCCAGCGCAAGACTTATTCTTTCACACCGATCGTTAAAAGATGAAGAATTCGTTAAATATTTGACAGAGGAATTCTGGAAATCGGTTGTCCCAAACAAAGTCTTATCACAGACACTTGAAATAAAGAAAGACTCTATCTGCAGTTTTTTTTATAAAGAACAGGTCAATGCTTTGTGGTCTGATTTAGAACAAGGCAAATGCTTTCATTTTTCTGGAAATCACTTATATACTCCCTTGTTTAGTTTTGAAAAATACAATTTTGATCTCCCAGATCTCAGTCCTGTTCGTGAGAGCATTTCATTATCGACATCGTCAACGACAAGTGTTGCTGTTGCTGAAGACTGTCGTAGTCTTTCCAGACATTTTGTGAAAGCTGTCTGCGAATCAACCGACAGTGTTATTACCAACCAGCGCGGCGAAATTCTCGATGTCTCTTGCTTCACAGGAAACTCTGACACAATAACATCTTTATTGAAGTGTGGCACTGTTCCAACTGTGACGTCACTGGCTGCTGCTGCTCTGTCGAAGTCAGACGATATGTCCATGTTTGAATATCTGCTGAAGTGCAAAACTGATGCTGATCTGAACGTTGACGATTTGGGATCCATGCTGTATCTGGCGTTAGAAAAAGGAAATGGAAAGATTTCACGTTTTCTCATTCATCGACTTTGTCAGTTAGAGACTAATCAATCGGTTCTTCGTCACGCTCTCAGACAGTTACTACTGCAGTGTCACGGAGGACTCAGAAAAACACTGCGAAGGAGACATCGACCACTCACACTTCCCAGCAGTGTCGAAATCCGAGCTGGCGATCTCTTTAGACAATTAACAAATCACGTTACACCTGGAAACTCTGGACTTTGTGCTTTTCTGGCCGCTGCACACGATGATGCCGACATCCTGAAAGAAATCATTGGCAGTAATCCAGCCTGCAAGACATCAGTGAGTCACAGTGAAAACCTATTACACACAGCATCAAGACACGGATGTGTGGAATCCACAGCTTTTCTTGTGAATCTAGGACTTGACATAACTGCTGTGAACGAAAAGAAGCAGACGCCGTTGCATCTTGCAGCTGAGAACAACATCGCTGACGTGGTCGGATACCTGCTACAGAAAGGTGGGGATCCTAACGCAGCAGACGTGGATGGAAACTCATCTTTACATTTGGCAGTCAGGGCTGAACATTTAGAATCTGTTGTAAAGTTGGTGGAGGCTGGAGCCAAACTGAATGTTCCAAACAAATCTGGAGACACTCCTCTCCACATCGCAGCAGAACATAATTCAGTCAAATTCTTATAATATTTGATAGAAAAAGGATCAGAACTGACTTTAAAAAATCATTTGTCTTTGACTGCTTTTCAACTGTCTTTACATTATAATAAAAGCGACGTCATACAGTATTTAGTGCGCAGTGGATCTGACCTTAAAGGACCCTGTCCTGTAGTTTACAAAGATTTCCGAAGATACTCACTAGCGAGAAGTTTTGACATAGCTAGTTTTCTTTTCTCCAGACGAGTAGATGTGAAATCTGATCTTTTTGCCGTTCTGTTACACAGAGCAGCTCGCTGTGGCGAGGTCATGGCAGTCAGGTTTCTCTTGGAAAAAGGCGTCGACCCAGAATGCACGGAGGCAAATGGTAAAACTGTTCTTCACATCGCGTCACTATATGGCTTCCCAGTGATAATAAAATTACTAGTAGAACACAAAACCAATGTAAACAGTTTAGACAGAGAATTGAATAGTCCTCTGCACGACGCTTGTCTCGCTATTGACGGTTCTACAATGAAAGAACTCTTGAAATCTGGAGCAAAGCCTGAAGTAAAGAACCAAGACGGATTAACTCCTTTGCATGTAGCAGTACATGTAGGCATACACTTAGTGGTATATCTAGTTGAGAGCGGAGCAGACATAAATAGTCAAGACAATGACGGTTTCTCTGTTTTGCTCACAGCAGTTATGTATAACAGGGAAAAAGAATCGGAATATCTCGTCAGTCTGGGAGCTGATGTAAACACACCTAATAAATTAGGACGGACGGCTATGTCACTCGCTGCAATGAATGGGTCAAGTACAATTCTCAAAGTTTTACAAGAAGCTGGAGGAAATGTCAACCATCAGGACCTAAACAGGACGAACACCTTTACATTTCGCTACACTAAACCAACACGCGGATAGCGTATCAACATTACTGGAACTAAAGGCGGATCCTCATCTGCTGGACAACAAAGGACAGACTTGCTTACATCATGCAGCCATTCGTCAAAATCTGGACGTACTTCAAGTACTACTGGACAATGAGGTGAATCCAGACTGTGTCGATTCTAACAACCAAACAGCTCCTTACTACGCCAGGATGGCAGGATTAGACAAAAATGTTGAGTTACTTTTGAACAAAGGCAGTTCTCCTAAATGGAGAAACAAAAAAGGAAAGACTACATTACACCTGGCAGCAGAGGTCGGTGCACTGCATCTGATGGACGTTTTTCTCAAGGCAGGTGTAGATATTAACTGTGAATACGACAACGGAATCACTCCGCTCATCAAGCGCCTGCTCAGATGGGAAACAAGACGTTGTCGATTTTCTGCTGGACAAAGGCGCTGACCCGAATTACGGAGACGGTCATTACACAGCAATGCATGTTGCGGCATTCTTTCATCACACTGAAATCTTACAAAGTCTTCTAGCCAGAGGAGGACGAGCCAATGTTACGTCAAGAGACGGGGCCAGTCCTCTTCATTTCGCAGTTTTGAACAAGTTACATGATGCGGCAGGATATATGCATGATCTTCTGAAGACGTTAAGTACGTCAGACGGCTCATTATACGACATGCTCGAAGCCCTCACAATGCTTCGTTCACAAGAAGCAGAGGCATATGAATCAGTTCGGCTGAAAGATTTTAAAACACCTACAACAGTTAACCAAGCCAGTGACCGAACAGTTTCATCTTGTAATGTAGTCGACGTCCTCCTTGAAAATGGATGCTGCGTTAACCTTCGTGACGAAGACGGAAATACAGCAGCACATATTTGTGTAGAATTCAACCAGCCAGAAAATTTGATAATGTTGTTAATGAAAGGTGCTGATGTAACCATTCTAAACAACGACGGCAACTCCCTTCTCCACGAAGCAGCAGAGTGGGGCTATATGTATAATGTGGGTGTTCTGTTGGCTGCTGGTGTAGTTGATGTAGCAAACGCTGCAGGTTTTACCGCTCGTGATCTGGCTAAAACTATGTTAAAATGGTGTTACGATGAAACAAGTCTGTGGATTTACAGACAAATACTTTCTATGTTTGAATGTAAATGAAAGTTATCTATATATCGTACAATAATAATAACTTTTACACAAATACTTTCTATATTTGAATGTAAATAAAAGTTATTTATATATTGTACAATAATAAACTTTTACGCAAATACTTTCTATAATTGAATGTAAATAAAAGATATGTATATATACATATTGTACAATAATTATGACTTTTTGCAAAAATGCTGTCTATATTTGAAACTAAATAAAGGTATTATTTTTAAATATTATACAGTAAAGATAACTTACTTTTGAATCTAAATAAAAGTTTTATTTTAAAAAACATTAATGATATATTTCAACCTATAGAAGTCTTATTCCAAAATAATGTATAGAAAAAATATTCCTGATATTTGTCGTTTTGTTGTTGTTTTCTAAATACAATTTTTATGCTTAACAGTTTTTAATAATAAAGGAAACTTTAATGAGCTGAACATCTCTGTTTAAAAACCACGGATTTCGTTTGTAAAGCTCTAGCTAGATTACTGTAACAATTATCTGTGTTATCTTGTGTGTGTTAATCTATTATGCCACGCGTGTCAAAAATAATAAAGAATAATAAAAACAACCCTATTACTTCATACACTTATGTTGTTTATCGTTTAAATCTAATTCCAGTTATTGTTATCCAGTATAAATATGACAACATCGATTTCCAGGGGGTTGCTCCGAACAGGATTATCCGATTAACTTTGACGATAATCCCCTCATGTTAATCCCTTTGGTATTGTAAACAGTCAGCTAATAATCTAAACGTGCGAATGTCGTTTATGACAACCTCTGTACTCTGTTTTTGTAAATAGACTCGTCCAGGTAATTAATCCCCGTCTTTATTTTTACCTGTGCAATCAGTAAATTTTATTTAGTGCGCACGGTAAAGCAAAATTCTGGTAAGACATTACATTATTTCTTTACTTATTAACATTTTAATTATATTTTAAAGAGTCCGTGTTTATATTTTGTTTAATTTCGAGTGGTTGATGTTTTTCATTCGTTGTACTTTATTTATTTATTTATTTATTTATTTATTTGTTTAATTAATAATAAATATATGAAGACCATGCATTTAAAATTTAAATGTTCATCCTCAAATGATTTAATTTGTGATGGGCATTTTTATATCATCATCATCATTTTTTGTATTCATTTATTTATAATTACTGATTTATTAATACCTAATATATGAAGTCATAATATTTATAATTTAAATGTCCGTTATCAAATAATTTACGTGACTGATATTTTTATATCACTGAAACAAAAAGATCGACTTCGGCTCCATAACGAAAACAGATTTTTAACGTTAGACTTTGATTCTTATTTTGATTATTATTATTATTATTATTATTATTACCTATCTATTTAGTTACTTCATTGTTGCGTTGTTCTTTTCTCTCTCTCTCTCTCTGTGTGTGTGTGTGTGTGTGTGTGCGTGCGTGCGTGTGTGTGTGTTTTCTTCTTTTTCTTTTTTTTTCCCTTTTTGGAGAGATACTATTTTGAGAATTTATTTTCTTAAAGCGGTTTTCTTAAAACGTCACGATATTTGCTAACCTTTAAAATAATTATTCAATAATTGTTTGACAACATGTTCTTATAACTAATTATATTCTTACTCACACGCACGCACACACGTTTAAACTACGTAACATGGTGTGCCCGGGTTATGCAAACACTTTTCTTCACCGTTCTGTATGAAACTTCTAAGCCTCCTATCTAAACTTCATCCTTTGCCTTTTCATTCGATAGAGTTATCCTCTCTTCTTCGCGCATGCTCAGCTAAACATGGCCGGACAGCGTTAACATTGGTGATATTTCTAGTTACTTGGAAGTGAGTTTTTTTAAGTGGTTGGACTGTACGTGTTTATCGTTCGACATTGTGTTGGAATAAGTCGAGCTGTTTTGATGAAAAGACTTATGGAAATTTAGTCAAGAAGAGAGGATTGCGAAAACTGGGTTGAGAGATAACAAAAGTTAAAGGTAATTTTTTTTTTTTAATTTCGATAAATCGTATGTTTTCAGAATCGAGTTTTGTTACCTAAATTACTGCAGCAAATTTCTTGATATAAATTATTTGGAGAGAGAGATAGAGAGATTAGAAGTCTCAGTCTGGGATTTTTTTTCTTTATCTCGTTAATAATTTTAGTTTTTTTTCTCTTTCTCTTTTCTCTCTCTCTCTCTCTCTCTCTCTCTCTCTCTCTCTCTCTCTCTCTCTCTCTCTCTCTCTCTCTCTCTCTCTCTCTCTCTCTCTCTCTCAGCCTATAAGAACATGTGAACTAATATACTTTAATATATTTTTACATCTTTTCTTCCGTGGAATATCAGTGAGTCTGTACCAAGACTAAAGTTAAAAGTTATTTTCAGAGTGTAACAGTATGTTGGAACGGTCGCATCTCTCTCTTCATACAATGAAAAGCGCTCAAAGCGATACTGATTCAGCCTTGTAACGAGTACCACACCTCTATTCAGCTTGCTTTTCAATTCGCATTCTCAATCTTATCTCCTGCTTTAAAGTGCAGGTGGCGCCCCCTGATGGGATTAACTAACAACTAGGTGGCGTGTTACAGTGGGAACAGATTCATTATTTGTTAGTGGTGAATACAAATCTTCAGTGCAGCTACAACAAACAAGTATAAAGAGGAAAACATTAGGTTTGACAATCGGCGGTTATTCATTGTCGTTTCCACTCGATGGCTTTTGACACTTTAAATATTTTTATTCCAGTTTAAGTGCCCTAGGGCATGTTTTTCAGATGCTAAGGGTTAACATACCGATAAACTTGGAACAATATTCTGTTGTTATTTTAAACAATAATGTGTGAAACATCAATGAAACACGTTGTCAACGCTCTCGGAATCGTTCGGTTAAGAACAGGGACCACAAAATTGATAATTAATTTTACTAAAATAAATAACTTGTTTATTTATTTATTTATTTATTTATTTGTTTGTTTATTTATTTATTTATTTATTTATTTGTTTGTTTATTTATTTATTTATTTGTTTATTTATTTATTTATTATCAATTATTGTTATTTATTTTTATATTTTAATTTTTTGTTTTTAAATTATTTTAGTTTATTCATTCCTTTTCTGAAAATTTCCAACAGAAATTTTATTTTTCAAGATGTGTCATTCTGATAATTTAATTAAATCAGATTTACTATTACTGTGTTAGTACTGTTTCTTTCTTCATCTAATTATCATCTTCATTATTACTAATCTTACTATCATATTATTGTTGTTGTTGTTGTTGTTGTTGTTGTTGTTGTTGTTGTTGTTATTATTATTATTATTATTATTATCTGGCACGTACTACCAAACAGTAAAAAACAACCATATGTATATATATATATATAAAAGCAAATAAAAAAAGAAAGCATTAATGAAAGAAAAGAAGAAAGAAAAAAGCTGATAAATGTAATCAACACACTGGAAATTTAAATGTCCATTATCAAATAACTTCGTGACGGATATTTTTATATCACTGAAACAACAAGATCGACTTCGGCTCCGTAACGAAAACTGGTTTATACCGTCAGCCTTTGATCCTATTATGGGATCCTGCCCTACTTCCGCTTTCCACCTGGCTCGTGCGGTCTCGCGCTTTTCTCCGCCAAAGTGATTTACACGACACTTTTAAAGAATTAAGTAAATTTTGTTGGAAGTGCTATTTTCTACACAACGAAGTATTTTTTTATCTGTTTAGCATTTTCTTTCTTTGTTACTTTTACCTCTGCTTTATTGTTTTTGCTGTTGTTGTTGTTATTATTATTTCTCTCTCTCTCTCTCTCTCTCTCTCTCTCTCTCTCTCTCTCTCTCTCTCTCTCTCTCTCTCTCTCTCTCTCTCTCTCTTATCTTATCTTTATTTTATTGTAGTTTTCAAGAGCAGTTCGTCTGGTAAACTGAAATACAACACGGAGGCGCTGACGTTGTTTTATTACTTTATTTAAATGAATTCCGACGCGTTTAGAAAGAATTAGTCTTTTATGCACTGAGTCGTTGAGACTGGTGTATCTCAGTGTGGCCCGTTTTGTTGTTCACTGGTACAAGTAGACAGGTTAGTTTTTGTTATGTGAAAGATATTAGTGTTATAGCTGTCTGTCTGACTATCTATCTGTTTATTTGTCTGTATCAGCTATCTCTCTAGATGTGTGTATATATATATATATATATATATACATACACACACACATAGATACAGAGCGAGAGGGGGGGGGAGAGAGAGAGAGAGAGAGAGAGAGAGAGAGAGAGAGAGAGAGAGAGAGAGAGAGAGAGAGAGAGAGAGAAAGAGAGAGAGAGAGAGAGAGAGATAATTGACTGACAGAGATAAGTTAATTATAAGAATCACACCAGACGCATATAGATTTTAAAATGCCTTGATTACGTCATTAAATAGATTACGGCGTCATTTCTGTCCTTAATCTAATACACAGTTGTGTGGTAAGTTAATTATCACAATCACACCAGACCCATATAGGTTTTAAAATGCGTTGATTACGTCATTATATAGAATACATCATTTCTAGCCTTCTTTTAATACCTTTTTATGGACAGACAGATATAGATGTAGATATATACATATATATAAATATATAGATTATAGATAATTATATGTACATACGGACAGATACATACATACATACATACATACATACATATATATGTGTGTGTGTGTGTGCACACACTCTTGTAATTAACAGACTATTGTTGAAATATATACAGATCCGGTTAATGCAATGCCAGCTGGTTTACAAATACCGTTGTTTATTTTTATTTTTATTTCTTTATTTCTTTTCTTCTGATAAAATATCGTTCACTTCCTGTAGAACCATAATAGCCACGTGAAACTGCAGTGGGTTTTTATTAGTGTCTGTGTGATAAGTTAATTATCACAATCACACCAGAGGAATATAGGTTTTAAAATGCGTTGATTACGTCATTACATAGAATACATCATTTCTAGCCTTCTTTTAATACTTTTTTATAGTTGTACATTTTTTATTCACCAGTTCTTATAAAATATTGCTGTTAAACTTCACAATGCAATTTCTCAGTATTGCTTAAGGAATAGTGATGATTATTATTATAGATGCGAAACAGTTTAAAAGTTAAAACAACTTTTCCAACCTTGTGTTTCAGTATTATATAAAACAATCTATTAACTATTTCAGGACAAATGTTTGTTGGATGCTTCTTTTTTCTTTTTTTTTTTCTTTCAGTTTTATCATTATTATTGTTATTGGTTTTTCTTTCTTTACCTTTATAAAGATAGAACGACAGACATAAAGATAGAAAGACAGACAGACATCAGACTGATGTAAGTATCGATATAGATATATACTTTTTAAAAACAAATCTAACACATGATATATAATTATGTATAACTGAATCTTACTCATTTAAGCCAGTGATTCTCAACTTTGTCGGTGCGGTCCACTTCAGAAAAAGTTGTCATCATACAGTTTGAGTGGAGCTGGTATATTTATAACTACATGTACTTTAATTTCACAAAATAACACATTTTTCATTGAAATTCAGTGAACAGAATACATTTTAGTCTATGAGACATTGCCCTTTAAAGAAACATAACATATAATAATAATAATAAAAATAATAATCATAATAATCATAATCATAATCATAATCATAATCATAATCATAATCATAATCATAATAATGATAATGATAATGATAATAATAATGATAATAATAATAATAACTGCAATTTGAGGACAGATCCTACACATTATAACACTTCAGGTCCGCGCTTCAACCATTTTGCTGCGACTCTCTTTAAATTAAAGCAAAATTTGAATAATAATAATAATAATAATTAGTATGCAGCAAGAACGAAAGACAACCAATAATAATCAGTAATAATAACCATGGAAGAGGCACGAAGTTTTGAAAATAACTTTGAGACAATTAAAATGCTTTCTAAAAGTAGATCATTATTAATGTCCAATGTCACAAGGGAATGCGTTTAAAGAGAAAACAGCGCAGACGAGAATCGACAGTAATCAGATACCTACATGAACCGCAATGAACCCGTTTTATAGCACCTTGAAGTTTTGCATTACCGTCATTAGAAGAAAAAAAAAAAAAAGAGGAATATTTAAACTACTAGTGCATTATAATGGAAGACTGAGATGAATAAATATATGTCTGTTGTCTGTGTGTCTGTCTCCAAGTCTGGGTCTATCAGTCCGCTCGCCGTAGTTGTAAGATATTTATGTAACATCGAAAATAAAAAAATAAAAAAAATATTGTAAGATGAAGTTTGAAGTCATAAAAGTGGATTTTCAAATAAGTATATATAAACATTCATATACTGCAAAGAGAGACACACAAACACGCACACACACAGATACACATATTTTACATAGCGAACATGCAGGATAACTCAACAAAAAATACACGCACGCACGTGTATGCGCGCATGCACAAAAATATATCTTATTTGGTAAAATTCTCTAACAAAATAACCACTGCTGTTACATTTATTAAAGTAACGGGAAGATTAATTTCGCTAATGCTAGATACAGGTTAGATATATGCTGTTGTTTAATATGAGTGGATATACTGAGATTTTTAATTAAAACAGGGACAGGCAGGTGCATGTAAATTACCTTCATTTACATATATATATATATACAATCACATGTACAAACACGTATATTCGTAGATTAAAGACAACAATAAATACATTTTAGAAAAAGAATATATATATATATATATATATATATATAAGTAATAATAATAGTAAAAATTGCTTATACCATACAGTTTAATGCGTTTTTTAGTTGTTGTTTTTTTGTTGGATTTTCTTTTCCTTTTTTTATGTTTTATATATATTTAAAATTTATTTATTATTCTTTCGTCTCACTAACTAAATAAGTTTTTGTGACTTTCTGCAGCTTTCACAGAAATCTCTCTCTCTCTCTCTCTCTCTCTCTCTCTCTCTCTCTCTCTCTCTCTCTCTCTCTCTCTCTCTCTCTCTCTCTCTCTCTCTCTCTCTCTTAATCTTGATTTATGTTGATGTTATTTACGAGACTTACACTCGACGTTGTTCCGATTTGACGTCCCGTTTCCATTCACGTTGAAAATATCGGCTGCCATTACGTGGTGTTGGGTAACAAGAATCATAAATAACCCGAGCTTTTCAAAACAATCGCTCTGACGGGTCGGCAAAACCACACTGCAAAGTGACGTCAGACTCGCAGTTACTTTGACCCAGAGGTCATTAGCGCGTGCTGCTTTGTCTCTTTGTTTAGTTAGTCTCGGTTTTCTCATATGTTTTAAATGCTAATTGCGGTGAAAATGACTATTATCTACTTTTGCTGCAACGATCGAAGTATTTTTTTTTTTAACATGACAGTGAACCAGTCAATTTTCTGTCAGTAAAGACGAGATAGGATTCCATAAATAAATAAATAAATAAATAAAATATATATATATAATACTTTATTGTTTATTTATTTATTTTTGTTTTTATTATATGAATATAATTGTTATTTTTTATTCTTTTCTCTCTCTCTCTCTCTCTCTCTCTCTTTCTCTCTCTCTCTCTCTCATAATTATAAGTTGTCTACAAATGATCTAATTACTGACTATGTAAATTTGTTTATTCATTCATTCATTCATTTATTTTTTACTTTCTTTCCTTTTTTCTGTTTCTTACTCTCTTTTTTGTTTATTATTTTTTCTTCTTTTTTTTTCCTTTTTTCTTTTTTCTTTCTTTCTTTCTTTCTTTCTTTCTTTCTTTATTTTCCTTTTTTCATAAAATACACGTTCTTCAAGGGTAGTTATAAATACACTTACTAGAGTACTAGAGGTGTGTTCTGAACATATATACAGGTGACGTATCTATTCAAAGCTACAGATGCGCAGGAGCTGCTTTCTCAAATGGAGACTATATTCAAGTTCAAAGCGTGACACGGTTATGTTAAGCTGTAGAAATTAGACTCGTTTAAACATTTACTGTTTGCTGTTGCGTGACTCGTTTATCAGGGATGTGTCTGGGGTGTGCTCTCTCTAAGTACGGGTTTGGATAACATGTAATCATGTGGATTACTTCAAGTTTATTTTCAGTGAAAAAGAAAGAAAAGAAATGAAGTTAGAACAGAAATGTTTATGTTTGCCTGACTGCTTCTGTGTGTATTGTAAAAGTGTATGTCCTTGAATTTTTGTAAATGTGTACGTATGTATGTGTTTTTTGTTTATCCATGTATGTATGTGTTTCATGTTTCTCCATGTATGTATGTGTTTTTTGTTTATCCCTGTATGTATCTGTTTCTTGTTTATCCATGTATGTATGTGTTTCTTGTTTATCCATGTATGTATGTGTTTCTTGTTTCTCCATGTATATTTGTGTATCTTGTTTATGAATGTATGTTTGTGTTTCTTGTTTATAGATGTATGTGTGTATTTCGTGTTTATCCATGTATGTTTGTGTTTCTTGTTTCTCCATGTATGTATGTGTTTCTTGTTTATGAATGTATGTTTGTGTTTCTTGTTTATCTATGTATGTATGTGTTTCTTGTTTATCCATGTATGTATGTGTTTCTTGTTTATGAATGTATGTATGTGTTTCTTGTTTATCCCTGTATGTGTGTGTTTCTTGTTTATAGATGTATGTGTGTATTTCGTGTTTATCCATGTATGTATGTGTTTCTTGTTTCTCCATATATGTTTGTGTTTCTTGTTTATACATGTGTGTTTGTTTCTTGTTTCAGTGTTTCTCTATATACGTATGTGTATGCTTTTCTGTGTTTCTTTATTTTCGGGTGTGTTTGTCTTTCATACTTTTGTGTATTTGATGTGTGTTTCTATATATGTATCTGTAAATGTGATTCCGTGTTTTTCTGTGTATGTACGTATATATGTGTCCGTTATTCTCTACATATAACTGTGTGTCTCCGTGTTTTCTATATGTAGGTATGTGAATGTGTGTTATGGTTCTCTGAATAGTTGTACTTGTCTGTTTTTCTGTATGTATTCGTGTATTTCTGTTTCTGTCGCGTTTATGTTTATTTTTATTTATTTCTGTATGATTTTTATGTTCATATGTTATTCAATGTTTCGTTTTGTTTGTGTCTAAGGTTATGAGTGCCTATGTGTGTACGTGCTTATGTGAGTGTTTGTTAATACACGTTAGTACACGTTTATCACTGTAGGTGAGTATCAGATATTTTTCTCCATGTTTGTAAGTAATTTGTATTCATATAATTTTTCAATCTAATAATCATCAATAGTTGACCCCAAAATCTCGAATTTTTTACCCTGCATACTTTGCAGTACATCAAAGAAGACACTGTAAAAACAAAAAAATACATACGAATGTGCCTCTTTTCTTTTTTGTATATTCAATTTAAGTACATGATTTAAATATGTACATATATACTGGATCGAGAGACAGACAGACATAAAGAATCATATACACTGATTTTGGATATATATACACACACAGAGAGAGAGAGATAAATAGTAGTTTCTGTAATAAGAGCATTAGTAGTAGAAGACTAGTAGCAAATGTACCAGTAATAGAAGTAATAATAATAATTAGCATTGACGAAAGCTTTATTAGTACTTGTAGAAGGAATAGTAAAAGTCCTACTAGTGGCAGTAATAGTAGTTGTAGTGGCAACAGTGATAGTAATAATAATAGTTATAGAAGTAGTTATAGAAGTAATAATTAGTACTGAGTGTAGTAGTAGCAGTACCATTATAAGTACTAGACGTAGTAGAACTATAGTAATTGTAGTATTAACAGTTTGTGGAGGATCTACATTTTGGGGGCTATGAAGCTCGAATAGTTAGAGAGCCCTTGGGAATCAGGAAAGAGGACTAGGTATCCATTGTCTGGTCCTTCTTCTTTTTATTTTTTTTTTTCATTATTATTATTATTATTATTATTATTTTTTTTTTTTTTTTTTTTTTTTAATTATTAAATAATTAGCCTCTGGTAATAATAGTAAAGTTGTAGTAATTGTAGTACTGGTAGTAGAATTAGTAGTACTTGTAGTAATAGCTGTAGTAATAATAACAGGGTTATAGAAGTATTAGACTTAAAAGTAGGATATCAGCAGTAATAATAGCAGTAGTAGTAAGTAGCAACAACCTTAGTATTAGTAATATTAAAATAGCAGTAGTAGTAATAACCTTAGTATTAGTAATATTAATCGTAGCAGTAGTAGTAACAGTACAGTAGTAATAGTAGTTGTAGAGGAAGTAGTAGCACGACTAGAAGTGATAGTGTTAAAAATCGTAGA
Source organism: Chrysomallon squamiferum (assembly GCA_012295275.1). NCBI lineage: Eukaryota > Metazoa > Mollusca > Gastropoda > Neomphalida > Peltospiridae > Chrysomallon > Chrysomallon squamiferum. The sequence goes on along the minus strand of CM022668.1, from coordinate 10,011,843 downwards.
AACAGTAGTATTACAGTTATATCTTACCTGAAACCACATTAATAATAAAACACAGAAACACTGTAAAAAAACACAAGTCATTCCGTGACCACGCCGCCATCGTTCAGTCTCAGTCAAGCAGGAAACAGAGATGACAGAGAGATGCACTGTTACACAACCCGGTTTTCTACTTTAGTCTGTCTAAATGATAAATGATTATTATGTATATATCTAAATTGTACCATCATTGCTGGTGTTATTCTTAACTTGCTCAGATAGGAATATCTATCTCTTTTGAAATTATACATGCATGAAGCTACTGAACTGTAAACGAGTGTTTCTGATGAAAACGTAAAGTGCAAATGGATGCTTCAGTCCATGGTCTTTCTTGTATTTTTTATTTTTTATTTATTTTTTTATTTTTTTTTATTTTTTATTTTTTTTTGAAACAGACAGTCTAAACATAAATTACTATCATCATATTAATCATTTAACTAAACCGAACGTTTCCAGATTTAAATTTCTTAAACCAGTTTTACAAGTTATCTCTGTGTGACCTAGTTATTATTTTCTGTATCGTTGTGTACCTGTGCATCTACCTGTAACTGTAATTCCTGCTTGACAGAAATGAAAAAGAAAGAAAGTTCATAAAATATGGCGTTTTTACGGATGTATTTATTTATTCATGGAATATGTCTGAATTTCCTTGTGTGAATAATTACAGGTAGGATATGATGATGATGATGATGATGTTGATGATAATAATGATAATAATGACAACAACAACTATAACAACAGTGACAACTACGATGTACACCTATTAACAAAGACACATACTCTCACTCATATACCCATACATAAACACAGAGAGAGAGAGAGAGAGAGAGAGAGAGAGAGAGAGAGAGAGAGAGAGAGAGAGAGAGAGAGAGAGAGAGAGAGAGAGAGAGAGCTTTCTGTATTTTTATTTACTTATAGACACAACACACCTCGTAGAAATGATGTTCACATCTACAGTTCTTTGAAGATGAACCAGACTAACACCAGTCACCTGTGTGGTGTAACAACAATAAACAGCCCGAATGTAACACGTGTAACATGTAACAACACGGCTCAGTACATCACACTGTATCAGGGAACAAATAATGATGTTTATGATACTAGATATGGAACAGCGATGGATTTCTGTGAAGTTGAAGTATTTGGTGAGTGAGATAATAAACTAATAATTAAACTGAATAATAAATGTAATAAATCTTTTAGCTGTTGTGATGTTTTACTTATCAAATTCAATAATAATAATAACAATAATTATATTCTTATGATGTTATTATTATCTCCTTATTTTTTATATAACACCTATAACTTTAGTGTAATTTATTTCCAGCATGTCCTGCCGGTTCCTATGGAAACGGTTGTAAAATTTCTTGTGCGGGACGTCATTGTCTGAATAAAACAGCAAGCTGTGATCACGTGACTGGTTCATGTGGAGGCGGATATGAGGAACCGTGGACTGGAACAGACTGTACTGGTGTGATACAAATTACTTTTTTATTTCTTCAGAATAATTTCTTCAAGACAAAAACATACTTAACAAACATACACCTAATTGTCACACAGATGATTCAGTCAATTCATAAGTTCAAATAATACAGAGGTCATTATTAGCGATAATGAGATTATCTAAAGTTACGTTTTTCCACTGATCTAGACAAACCATACTATACGAAGATGTTGTTTCATAGTGTTATGTTTTAGAGACGTTAATCTCTACACTGACAAATATTCAACAGAGATAATTGCTGTTGTAGAACATTCAGCTAGTGACATATATACAAAAATATGTCTTACAGTTTGTTAAATATCTATATACACTGTGAATAACGTGTAACAATGTCAAGGAAAAATTTAGTGTTGAGATATGTATTGTATATACTGAATTGTTTTAAATAGACTGTGGTCTAAAGAAATATATCTATTATACATAGACTTCCTCTCGAGACACTTTCATATACAAAAGTTGTCCTTAAAATGATTCAATATGTGTTTGTGTGTTTGAGAGACAATTTATTAGATACGACTTAATAATGGAGCATTTTTTTTTTTATATATATATATATATATATATATAGCATAACGCATATCATTTTATATACACACAGGATGTCAAGGTAAATACGGACTTGACTGCAAGTTGTCTTGTTCTGGATTGATGGAAAGGATGCACATGTACAGAAAGTAAATGTTTGTTAAGTAAACAGTTTGTAACTGCGACAACGATGATGTCGACACTAAAGAGTCAACAGTACTAATTTCATTCGAGATTTCTAACGATATTAAAATGGAATATGTAATTATTACGTTAATACTTATATTTATGTCGCTTTGTGTTTCTGTGTGTTTCTGTTTCTGAATGCTGCAAAAAACAGACCAATAGTGTTATCTGAAATTATCAGTCTTACATGATCAAGATGGTTTTATTATTATTATTATTATTAGTAGTAGTAGTAGTAGTAGTAGTAGTAGTAGTAGTACGATAGTAGTAGTAGTATTACGGTAGTAGTAGTAATGGTAGTGACACTAATAGTTGTAGTAGCAGTAATAATAGTGGCGATAACAATAATATCAGTGAAGGTAGAACTAGTAGTAGTAACGGAAGTAGTAGTAGTAGTAGTAGTAATGGTAGTGGTTCTACTAGCTATGGGGGTGATAGCAGTAGTAGCTGGTATGGTGGTGTCATAAGTAGTAGAGGTATCAGCAGCTGTAATATAAATAGCAGAAGTAGTAGCAGCACTAATAGAAGTAGTGTCGAAGTAATGATAGTGTTAGTACTGGGAGTAGTAGTAGTAGTGGTAGTAACAAGTATGCTAGAAATAGCAGCACAGTTTAGTTATGATACCTTTATTATATATTTTACAGTAGATCGTGGTAAACACGCGGATACGAATTCCAGATAATACTTTTTACAGAAAGAAAGTGTCTTTGTGTGTTTTTATACTGATTTATATTTCAGAAATATCCAACAATCCAGATTAGGAAGTACTTCAATCTTCTAACACTGCGCTGTCTGTTGTCACTGGAGTTCTTTGTGTTTTACTTGTTATTGGTGTAATTGTCTTTATTCTGTGAGTATCTCATCTCTGTATCTACACATTGGTCATTTATAACACAGCATATACTAAACATTGATACGAAGAGAGAAAGTATATAAACGTCGCTTAATAATTAAATACTTATATCAAAGTGATCGTTTCAAAATTATTTCCTTTTAGGTAACAGTAAACCATAAAGTTCTTTATTACATTGCAAAAATAACACACCGAAAACAAATTCTTCCTAATCTCTTGTAATTTTTTAGTAAAATATACTTCAATTATGAAATCAATAATAGTAACAACAACAACAACAATAATAATAATAATAATAATAATAATAATAATAATAACAATAGCAATAATAATAATAATAATACAGCATCTTAGTATCAGTTTCTACTGGTACATGTACATGACTTGTAGCTGGTGTGGGTACAGAAGAAATAATAATAATAATACAGTATGTTAGTACGAGTTTCTACTGGTACATGTACATGACGTGTAACAGGTACAGAAGTAATAAGAAGAAGAACAATAATAATAATACTAATAGCACTATATTATTATGAGTTTCTACTGGTACGTGTAACTGGTGTGGGTACAAAAGTACTCCCGTGTTACGACTCTCTTCCTCGGTGAACATTTCTCGTAACATTCTCATCACTGGTGTGACACGTGTGTTTCTGTATGGAGTGTCTACTGTAGACATCAGACCCACGTGTCTTCCTATCACTTGTTTATATTCACTGTCACTTTGAAAACCCTTCTTCATTTCACTGACAGTTCTCCACCAGTCCAACAGTTTCTCATTGACATCGTCCTCAAGCATGAACACGACGTCGGCGTTGTTGTCAATGATGTTGTGTAAATTTTCAGACATTTGTTGTGAAAAGCGTTGAATCATTTCATGTTCAGTAATGTTCGGCAAGGCTAAAATTTTCGTTTGGTTCGTGTTTAGGTTTAAATCGCTCGTGATTTGATTGAAGACTTCAACCTGGTTTTTCAGTTGATTAAAGCCCTGTCTCAATGTCTTCGTCAATCCTGAGTGTCTAAAACTGAAAGCTTTCACTTGTATCAACATAACTCCGTAGTAACGATGTACAATAACAATATCGTGATCGCAGTCTTCCTGAGCAATGTACAAACTGATATGAAAACGTCTTAGAATCTCATGCACAATTAAAATTAGACTACTCGAAATTGTGACAAAGTTCCAGAGTAACCAAATCACACTGCTGGAATTACTTAGCACAGTCCCTAGGAACGTGTACATTATAACGTAACTGATATTAGTGAACCATTTCTGTAAGTCATCACTTCTCTCTTTAAAAGTGTTTTTTAATTTTCTAAAATAATTGTCTATCTTACAGTTACCAAATATAAACATGGGTTGTTTTTCGCCGTCTATTTCTGACAGATAATCAAAACGATCAAGAATAAATCTTTCAGCGTGTTCATCGCTGAAGTTAGTCAGTGTAGCATCTTTGAGAACTCTGTAGTATTCGTCAGGCGTTATTCTGTCTGCTTCGTAGTGTTTTAGTGGAAACTGGTATGCCTCAGTTTTCCAGTTGGGGAAATATTCATCTACAATTTTCAATGCTTCGTCTAGAAAAGCTCCTGTCTTTCCTCCTGCAACCTGAACTCTTTGAGGAAAGTCACAAAACACATGTGAAGTCATTCTTTAACAGATGTCGTCTGAAAATAAATATAATTTTACCTGCATAGTTAAATAGTATTTGATCCAGCAAAGACTTTGTTATGCAACAGTAGTAGATATTAGCATACAATAATTGTAGATGATAACATTTCAGTTTTAAATAGTCTGTGCGTTCAACAAGACGAGTAATAAATTAAAATACACGTACATGTTCACGTATATTTTTCGTGCGTGTGTTCTGTGCGTTTCAGACACTAAAGCATAGTCTTGCAGATAATACATTGAAACTAGCATGGAAAAAGTTTAATGATTAATTTAAGGAAAATTGGTAAAATTTTCAAATGAGTATTCGGCCTTTGTTACTTAATTCATAACGCTTCGCTTTAAAAAAAAAAAAAAAAAAAAAAATAACAATTATGAATGAACGTAAATAACTAACATTTCTTACTTGTTCGTCTGTCTTATAAACACAAAATCCGATTTAAATTATTTTTCTATTTGTTATGATAAATGTTTTCATTACAATAACAGGTCTCCAGACATAGATGACGTCATTCAGTCTTCTTTTTTTTTTCTCCGTTACTGCTTACTTTTCTGCTTGACGTCATAAATTTGTTGTTGAATTAAATTTTATGACGAAGGCAAAACATTCAGATAAAAAAAGAAGAATTAAGTAGAATCGGTAAGACATTTTAAGAGAATAAAAGCTGTATTAATGTGTTGCTAGTATTAAAAGATGAATTATTTTCCGTAGACCATTTTAAATGTTTATTATTATTGAAGTATAAACTATAAAAAGTTGAACATTTTATGCTAGTAAAACGTTAGTTGACTTTATAATTTTAAAAATTGCGTAAGGGAAATAAATGTAAAACTAAATCTCTCGCTTGCCTTAAAAGTCTTTTTATTATTTTAATAAATAATAATTCTGATTATAACTTTATATAATAATTATATTAAGTAAATTAATCTAGGTATATCATATTATTATTATCATCATCATCAATAAGCATTATTTTTATTATTTTATTATTATTATTATTATCGTTGCTGTTGTTCTTGTTGTTATTGTTATGATTATCTCTGTCATCATAAGTATTATCTTTTTATTTATTGTTCTCTTTACTTCACCCCTCCCCTCACTGGAACGGTTGCCACTGTGAGAATAATGACAAATATGAAAGATGGTAGACACCTGATGGACAGAAAAAAAGAGAAAGCATGAGTGAATGAGGGACACTGAGAAAAAGAAAGAGACAGAAGCAGAGAGAGACGAAAGGAGACAAGACGTGTAACAAGATGTTGATTTTTATTTTATTTTATTAATGTAACGTGTTGTTGATTCACGTGGCTGGTCTCTCTCTCCATGCAGAAAAATCCATGTGTGGAATCATTCCGCTTGAACAGAAAACGACAGGGTTGCTGAAAGCATGAAGTAAAGAAAAGAAAATGTTTCTAATTTCATCATGGTTCTGGAATCTCAGGTTTCTTTGGTTCCTGTGTCTCCAGATGAGCGATCCGAACACTTTTACCCGACGGAGTTGAAGACGTTACGTGGAAGACGACGAAGACGTCCGCGGAGGCAGGGGGCTAACGCTGAACCTCTGCTGACAAACGCTGGCGTCGTTGTCGTCGTCTTCCACGTAACATCTTCAACTCCGTCGGTTAAAAGTCTTCGGATCGCTCATCTGGAGACACAGGAACCAAAGAAACCTGAGATTCCAGAACCATGATGAAATTAGAAAAATGTATTGTCATCATCTTTTTGTGTGTGTGTGTGTGTGTGTGTGTGTGTGTGTGTGTGTGTGTGTGTGTGTTATGCTGTCATTCGCGTTGCCGTAGTCAGGTTCCTTATGTTATGTTTGAACTTCGGGAAATAACTCTATGGTACTTCCGATATTGCATGAGCCAAAGTGGGCGGAGCTTAGCGCTACAAAAGCAGCAACTTTCGTCGCTGTTCATCAGTCAAGCTGGAGACTTTAACGAAGACGTATCTACTGTCGCTGAATGAAGCTGAGGAATGGAGCGCAGCCGACTCTTGGCTAACCGTGCAACAAAAAGATCCAGATAACGATTTCGAAACAGCCTCGACAAGCAACGACTTTGAAGGTGAACCCGAAGTGCAAAACGACGAACCGCCGTCCAGTCCAGAGGTCGTTGCTGAATCGTGAAAGATTGTGGGTGATCGTCGTCGTTCGTCGGAAGAGAAGAGTGGAATAGAAACAGTGCGCAAAGTTAATTTGCTGCAAGAATTCGAAAGCGGTGAATACGACGTCGAATCAATGCTTAGCAACATAAAGAAACTCAAGTTTAATGACAACCAATGCAAGTTCACGGACATCGTTGAATGTTTGTTGGAGGCGTCAGAAGCGACGAACGAAAAGGCACTGGTCGACTGGATTATGCGCAACAATACAACGTTCCGACGATATATGTGAAAAGACGGGACCCGGGAAACTGGGTGGATTCAAATACATCAAGACGAATCCGAATTACCAACGCATCGTCAAGGAACTCCTTGCAGCAATGGGTGAGCGAGAGTTTGGCTCGTTCATTGACAGGTGTCTGGCTGGTTTGGCGGCATTGACTATCTGCGAAACGAAAACATCCCCGACAGGTGTCTGGCTGGTTTGAAGTTGCACGTCTCCAAAAGCTGAATTTTCGTTCAAGGTCCTTCGACGGTCGGAAAATCCTACTGGTTCATCGAACCGTTCACTCTGCTTCCTCCGATTGCGATCTGTCGGACAGGCAAGCACGAACGGTTTGCTTTCGAGACATGCATCAACAAAAGACTGATTCTTATCGACGAAGCCAACATCACCGAAGCTACGGTGGAGCGCTACAACAGTCTGTTGAGGGGCAACGATGCCGAAGTGGAAATAAAGTGTCGACCTCCTCAGTTACTCCGAAAGACACCGGTTATGATCTGTTCTAACAACGCTCCGTCCATCGGATTGACAATGGAAGACAACAAGGCCATCGAAAACAGAATCTGGCGATTCAACATATGCGAAGATGCCATGACACTGGAGGCATTTCTGACAGACGCCAAATTCCCAAATCCGAAGATGTGGGTGGTTTTTGCAGACTCCTTCAAAGACCAAGGCATCGATCTACGGGAAGAAGCGGATTGCGAATTCCTCGATGGCTTCGGCGTCGAATACTTTGATAAACGACTAGATTTCAACACCCCGTACGATCTCTACGTCCACATGGACGAAGGTCGTTGTGTCGACTCTTACAAGATAGTATGATTGTACGACATTGATGATCTCTTAAATATAACAAACAGAAATTTTCTCATTCCGAAACTGACCAAAACTGATTTTCCAAAATGTGATGTAGACATTCTGTACAATGAATGTATTAATCCTTTCACTTTCGACATATATAAAACCTACACTTTTGTAAATGATGTTGTACTGAATGCTTTTCCATCTTTGGGTTACATTTGGTCTCGAAAGACAGCATAACACACACACCAAAAGATGATGACAACACATTTTTCTAATTTCATCATGGTTCTAGTACCTCATGTTTCTTTGGTTCCAATGTCTCCAGATGAGCGATATGAAGACTTTTACACTAAAATTTGTTTAGCAAATTAATTTTAGTGCTAACAATAAGAAGATACAAAAATTTAAATGTTAATACATCACATATGTTTCTCTATGTAGATAGGTAGATACACACACTCCTTTCAAATAATACGTTGCATACAGGAATTAATTTCTTTCTACTGAAATGCTTTATGACTAAGTAAAAGCAATTGTTTCTATTTTAGTACTAACTGAAATATGAATGTGTAAGTAAATGATCTGACTGCAAGTCAGCCAGTATGCTAATGTTCATCAGACATCAAAAATAGAGAAAACTAAATTTGGAGAAATTTTAATACAGACATATACGACACACACACAAACATACTAAACACGTATGTGTGTATAAACTGTGTTCTCACTTCCGTGATGGCAACTTGAAGACATCTATTTGAGTTTTCCCAGTTTGTAGAACATCACAGATAATTCGAGACAGAGTTATTTGTTTGATCGATCGTAGCTGAGCTGAAATAAGAAAAATCATCTTGTCAATATCTCTCTTTCTCTCTCTCTCTCTCTCTCTCTCTCTCTCTCTCTCTCTCTCTCTCTCTCTCTCTCTCTCTCTCTCTCTCTCTCTCTCTCTCTCTCTCTCTCTGTCTGTATATATATATATATACATGCATGAGCACATATCTTTACAACAGATCCCTTTCTACAAATGGATAAGAGTATATATAAATTTCTGTTATTATAATCACTTAAACTATCACTCTTTTATTCAATTCTGTTTTCCTGTGTTACTAACCATATGTAAATCTTGTTCCATTGTTTTGATTCTCGTACCAGAATCGATCACCATTTTTCAGGTTGTAAAACTGTTTGCCTATGATGTATGAAAACGTTGGACCCACTAGTCCGCCATTGCATAGCTTCTCTGAGAGTCCGCCCACATACAGGTCCACCTCCTCATAGCTGTCACTGAAACAAAGTTAGCTGATAAACTTAAAGTGTCAGTGTGGGTAATTCATTACCTGAACAATTTTAATATACAGTGGGACCTCGAAGTACGAACAAATCGGATTACGATGCGTGATCGTGGGCAATTTGTGTCTCGATTTACGAATAATGTCCCGAGTTACGAACTACAGCGATGCGCCACGACAAGCTTTCTTTATATATCATGAATTAGTGCCTTTAGTCTTCGATACGCAGTTGCAGCTCAGTAGGTTTTGCATTGAGATTGTTCGCTCGCTTTTTGTATAGTGTTGCTGCTTTTATGTGTATTTTTTTTAATTATTATTATACCCTATCCAATATGGCGCCCAAGAAAACAAAAAGTGAAAGCCACAATGCTGTTGGAAAGAATAAACCTATCACAGTAGAGATACTACTACTACAACTACTACTGCTCTAAGTAAATAATAACATGTTTACTTGTACGCTCTGAGACATTCGTTGCTGAGGTCAACTCTTGGCCAACCTGTTCTTGCTAATCTGGTGTATGTTGTGTACGGAGGCAACCCGTGATCTCTTCCTCTCTGTACATTCCTGGCAGCCAGGTCCATGGGCCTCGCTACAGTCTCAAACAGGTGATCAGTCAACCCCTTTGTCAGGTATCTATCACACCGACTGCATCCGTTCCTCATCAAACCATCGACGATGCTGTAGATACCGGCGCTGCTGTTCACACTGAGGAAGTAGTTTCTGAAGAACATGTTTTCTAGCAGTGTGTGGTTACTGACACTTGTTTTGAATTCACGTGGAACAAGGGTGTGACCAAACCTGAATGCTGCCGTGGCAAAGCTGTTGAATATTTCTGGATTGAGACTAGGCTGGTAGCAGTACCTCCGCGAGATTCGCGACTGTCTCATTCCTTCTGGGCCGAGAGTTACTGGCAGCCAGTACTTGTAGGTGATGTGCTGCATGAAGGCTCCGTTGATCTTCCTGGCTTCCTGGAAGATGTGCTCGTCGTTCCAGTGTCTGTTGAGTTGTTTGAGGTGACGAGCTATCAGGTTGTGCAGCCTGTGAAACACTGTGTGGAGACTTGTCAGTGTGGGCATTTCGTTCACTCTCACATCACCTGTTAGCAAATAAATACTGAAATATTGTTATTCTGTCCTCTCGTCAGTGTCACAATCTAATGACACTGTTTAAATATAGATTAACTTGTACTATATAAAGTAATTTATACAAATATAATTTATTGTAAATTAGAGAGAGAGAGAGAGAGAGAGAGAGAGAGAGAGAGAGAGAGAGTATCAGTTTGTATATTAACTTATACAAATATCAATTTATAAAACTCCTGAAATAAATATCAAGAATGGGAAATAGCTACCTGAAGTTAAGCAGAAAGGTGATTCCTTTTCTCTCTTGCAGGGTCTTTTCACACTGTGACCTGTTGGTAGCTGCTGACTTTCAGATACTCTCAACAGACCTACAGTGAGAAAACAAATTTTGTGTCTGTATTTTGTAAATCTACACTAACAGACCTACAGTGAGAAAACAAATTTTGTCTGCATTCTGTTTTATGTTTAATTCAGATTGTTTTCCTTGTTAAAATTTATCTAAACTGTAATTTTACCATTGTTAAAGGCTCTCAGATCTTTCATCTCCTTCTCACTAGAACCATAAATGTTAGAAGCGTCGTGATAGGCAGTAATTGTGTTCAGCTGTTCTCTTGGTTTTTTCAAATCTGCAATGCCAAAAAATGTGTGTAAAGTTATCTCCCTTTAATTAGATATAACACAAAATGACTAAACAGTAGTCTCCCTTTAATAACCTGCATCAATAAATAGTCTCCCTTTGTGCATCACAAGAAGGATGCATGTGTTATCTCCCATTAACTACCAATTTAAAAAACAAAAAAACAAAACAATATGAGCAAAATGACTTTTCCAAGGGGTAATAATTAGTAATTAATTAATTAATTAACAAAAACATTTCACAATGATTTTACCCTGATGTTAATTGTAACAGTAAGAAGCATTAGTATTAAACAAATCAGTAAATAAATAAATGATCATAACAATAAAAGCAGTAATGATAATAATAAAAACAATGATGATAATGGATGATGCACCTCTTGATTTATCGTCCAAACATCTAAGGAACATCATACAATTAGATATAACACAAAATGACTCTCAGTAATCTCCCTTTAATAATAGATGAGATAACAGGTTCACTACAGTAGTCTCCCTTTGTACATCACAGCAAGGAGGTACGTGTTATCTCCCTTTAACTACCAGTCGTAAATAAAGTAAGAAAATAACATGAACAAAAAGATTTTTCCCAGTGGTGATAATTATTAATTAATTAATTAATTAACAATAACATTTTCCCTTAATTTGACCCTGCTGTTAATGGTAACAGTAACTAGCATTGGTATTAAACAAATCAGTAAACAAAACAATGATACTAATGGAAGATGTACCTCTTGATTTATCTCCCAAAGATCTAACAAACGTCATACATTTCCTTCTGAAGTGTGGGTCATTCCTTGGGATTGGAATAGGAAAACATGGACCACTGAAAATAAATTAGAATAAAAATACATCTGTATTTGAAACCATGTGAATAAAAAAAAATAATAATAACAACCACAGTAAAAACAAATACTACTACAACTACTAATAGTTTTACTACTGCTATTACAGCTACTAACACTTCTACTACTACAATGATTACAACTATTAAAACAATGATAATGATAATAATATGAAAAAATAATATGGAGAAGAAATCTTGAAGAACTGAATTAATGTGCTAAAAACAATACTGCAGCATACTGATAAATATTTATAAACAGAGTGTGTGTGTGTGTGTGTGTTTGTGTGTGTATCTGTGTGTGTCTGCATGAGTGTTTGTTGGTGTTTGAGTATTTACTCACTGTATACAAGTTGAGATGTAAAAAGAAATCTATACTCAATATGTAAGATACTGAGAGAGAGGCACACAAAGTATTTAATATAGACATTTACTAGACATGTTGAAATGCACAGATATATACTTAGTATCCATACACATGTAACCTATACAAACACTTACTCAGTATAATAATGAGGATGTAATCCAGATGGTGTGAGATGTTCACAGCAATCTTCTAGTGCTAAAAAAATAAACATTCAGTGTGTTTGTATATGTGTATGTATACTCATACACATACACATACACAAATATGTAATTGTTTATGACTGCATTTCTACTGTATGTGTGTGGACATACAGGTTTTGTGTGTAGGCTAGTGCTGAAAGAGAAGAGAAAATAGAACACACACACACAAAGACAGAACCAGTTACTATTTTATTCTTCTTTTCTATATTCTTACACCTTTACCATGGTTTTATACCCAACAGCTCATGTACTTTTCAAACCAAGTGTCTTTAAACATTCATTCGCTGCATTTTTTTAATAATATTCTACAATAAATATAAAACAGTTACAACAACAATTCATTAATTTCTGTGCTTGATCAGTGTTTTATTTGTTAGCTTTTTTCACTTCTTCATTCATTCTGTCATTCTCACCTTCTTCTTCTGCTGTTGCTGTGATGTCATGGTCCAGAAACTGGCCCCACTGCATGAACATCAGTGACAAGTACTTGTCCCGTCCTTCACCTTGCTCTTCCTTCCTGTGACAGGTTCTACTTACTAGTCGAGCGCTGGGCAGCACTCTCCTGTTTCTTTGAAAAACACGTGGCTTACCAATACCTGCAAGTTAACTGATAACCGATGATTTGTAATGAAAGAGAACTGAAGATGGTATGAAAAGAGATGATGGATACATATGAAGAAAACATTGTAGTTGATGGTGAAAAAAAAGCAAGAAGAATGAACAAAGAAAACTAATAAATGATGATACGAGAAAAAAAAAAAAAAAAAAAAAAAAAAAGAGAGAAATAGAAAAAGTAAAAAAAAATATATATATTAAATAATAACTGATGAAGAAGAAGAAAGAAGATAATGAACAAGAAGAAAAAAAAGAAGAAAACAGACAAAGAATAAACTGATGATGAATGAAGTCTGAGAGTGGAAAACAAAAAAGCACCAGAAGAAGAAAAAGGAATAAAGAGAAAACATATTTTAAAGAAATATAAATAAATCAATATATATATATAGGTATGTATGTGTNTGCAGTACATGTCTGTTTGTCTGTTTGTCTGCTAAATAAAATAATTGCATGTCCAAATTGACCATCACTGTACTCAGGCCTGAAGAATCTCCTCAGTGGTCTTCCCACCATGCCCCACTCTGGGTGACACAAGTTGTTACACCCACCATCAATAGACCGGTATCTCTCCCCTGGGTAACAGACTCTGAAAGAAAGTCAGTTGCTGGTGACAGCAATGTTTATCATTTTCTATGATGACAAGAAATAAGCAATTGTAAAAAATAATGATAATATATAAAAAAAACATGTTGGTATATTTTTATTGATTTTTTTTTTCATTTAATTGTTGTTGTTTTTTATTTGATTTTTATTGTCTATATCTTTATTTATCTAGTTATTTACTGATTTATTTGTCTACTTATTTATTTATTTATTCATTTATTTATTTGTCAGCTATTTAATTTGTATCTAATATTTTCATTTACGTATTTATTTATTTATCAGTTTGTTTAAATTCTTTTTATTTTTATAATTTTTATTTGTATTTTTTTATTATTATATAATTTTGTAAATTAATGCTATGAACATTTATAGCAGAGAACAAAACAAATCAACACATAAAACCTTAACAAGCCCTGTACATACACAAAGATCAACACCTAACAGTTTATACATTAACACACTGTAATAAATACACATAGATACGATTCCTCAGGCTATGCTATTATCATTTAAATTAACCAGATTTGAAATGTACACTTATGTAACTATATGCGATAAATAAATGTATTCAAAATATAAATTCAGCCTTCAAAGTGTTCTCTTTTATCTTTTTTATAACAACAATACACTTCTTTTTAAAATGTTTTTACATTTTACATAACAATACACGTCCATTTGATCTTTTTGCATTACATAAAAATGTTTACATTATTATCAAAATGGGTTTACATTATGTAAAAATGTACATATACATTACATTAAAATATGTTTACATTATATTCATATATAGGTTTACATGTTAAATGTGTTTACGTTGTATTAAAATGTGTTTACATTATGCTAAAATGTGTTTACATTATGCTAAAATGTAAGTGTACATTACATTAAAATGTTTACAATATGTAAAAATATACATGTACATTACATTAAAATATGTTTACATTTATTAATATATAGATTTACATTATGTTAAAATGTGTTTACATTATATTAAAATGTTAACTTTGTTAAATATGTGTTTACATTATGTTGAAATATGTGTTATATTATGCCACAATATATGTTTATGTTATGTTAAAATATGGATTATTTGGATTATGCTAAAACATGTTTACACTATATATTAAAATATGTTTACATTATATTAAAATATGTTTTTGCATCAAATTATAATATTTACATTATGTTAAAATGTGTTTACATTATGTCAAAATGTTTGTATTATGTTATAATATATGTTTACATATGATTACATTATATTAAAATATCTTTACATTATACAAACATATAGGTTTACATTATATTAAAATATATTTCAGTAGACCACACTGATATATTTTAGTATATTATAGACATTATATTACTGCAGTCATATTATAATATATTATATTTACATACATTTTATAATTTAATGTGAATGTCATATTAGTACTAATGCTTACAATTTAGATGTATATATATATATAAGTTTACATTATATTAAAATCTTTAATTTATGTAAAAATATATTTACATTATATTAATATATAGGTTTACATTGTGTAAAAATGTAAGTGTACATTACATTAAAATATGTTTATTACATAAAGATATGTTAACTTTGTTAAATATGTGTTTACATTATGTCAAAATCTGTGTTATGTTATGCCACAATACATATTTATATTATGTTAACATATATTTTAATATAACGTAAACATATTTTAATATAATGTAAACATATGTTTACTTTTTATTAAAATATGTATTTGTATTATGTGTTTATACTATATTAAAATATGTTTGTTTTTTTGTTTTTTAATTTGTTTATTTGGGGTTTTTTGTTGGTTTTTTATATCAGTTCCCAAAAATATAGACATTTATCTATAGTCATATCTTGCCACTATTTCTAGTGATTTCAGAAACTAGTACACAGGTATTCAACCATTTATCTGGCATGCTTTGGATAATTTTTAGGGTGTTGTTTCTTTTGGTGGGGGGAGGGGCTGTGGTCAAATAAATAATGACAAGTAAAAAATTATGTTTAAGACATCCAACTTGAACAGTATTAACCTTGTATATTCATAACAAAATTTTAGAAACCCTTACCTGGGTTTGTGTGTTGTTGTTGTCTGGTTCAAGGTTTTCATTCCAAACCCACCAGTTGTCTGATATGATGTTATTTGTTCTGAATAATAATAATAATAATAATAGCAGCAACAACAATAACAATAATAATAATAACAATACAATAATAACAATAATAATAATAAAATAATAACAATAATAACAATAATAACAACAAAAATAATAATACAACAACAACAATAATAATAATAATATAGTAATAATAACAAAACAGCAAAAACATTACAAATCATAACAACAAAGATGATGATAATGATAATAATAATAATTATGGCAATAATAATATAATAATGACAGTAATAATAATAATAGTAATAGACAGTAATAATAATAATAATAATAATAATAATAATAATAATAATAATAATAATAATAATAATAGCAATTACTATGAAAAAACAAAGACCAAATCTATAGCATTACGTAAAGAAAACCAAAAATTATTGAACAGAAATGTTCTAAATGCTTTACTTCCATTCATTGCAGACACTTCCATAACCAGGAGCAACATGACTGTCAGATGTAGACACTGCATGATCTCTCTCCTCTTCTCCATTCTGTAACAGCCTCAGACTCTGGGACTTTTGTGACTGCAGGTTAAACAAACTGAACAGTTTGTCTTTAAGTAAGATGCCCCTAGTCCCAGTTTACGTGAGAGAAACTCATTTTTAAACACTCTGATTTCATCAGTGCTGACAGCTATTTGTTTGATTCATTTCTTACAGTTGTATTAAAATGATGATCCACTTAGGCTGTTGAAATGTAATATTTGTTTTTTGATCATTTTGTCATGCAACTTAAGCCAAGTAGCCAAGTATGTGCGTCTGTACATCTGTTTAATACATACACTTGTACATACATAATACATATATACATTCATAAATATTCATTCATACATTCATATACTGATACATATTTACATACATATATACATTCATACATATATACACATATATATATATATATATATATATATATGTTCATACAGATATATACATACACCTATATATATATATTCATACATATATACATACATACACATATAAACACACACATACCACAAATACTACTACTACTGCTACTTTAAGTATTACTATTACTACTAATACTGCCACTAAAACTATTACTATTTCTACTGCTACTAGTACTGCCACTACTAATACTACTACTACTAGTACTATCTCTATATACTAATTATCTTTTTTTCTAATTATTTATAAATAGCTTCAGTCAAATTTACCTAACAAACTAAACCAGAGAGAAATAATTTCACTGACAGAATCACATATTTTTAATCTACATTAAACTACACAGTTTTAACATGGAAATCAGAGCTTCAGGCATCTTTCTTATCAGCAATTACATAAACAATTGTTACTAAACATAAACTGAAGAAAAATCTTAATATACCTCCCTCACAGTTCTCTTTCACTGAGACAGTCTTTACCACTGCTGCTACTATTATTATTAATACTACCACACTACTACTATTAATACTACAACTACTACTGTTAATACTTCTACTAGTTATTACTTCTATTATTACTATTACTACTGCTGCTACTGCTACTGCTATTACTACTATTAATAATTATACTACTACTACAAATACTACTACTGCTACTATTATTACTTCTGTAACTACTAGTGTTACTACAACTATATTGCTATTACTACTACTACTACAACTGCTACTTGTAGTTTTACTACAAATGCTCCTATTAATATTACTGCTACATGTACTTTTAATATGAATACGATTGCACACACACACATGCACACACACGCACTCAGCATACATATATACACGCAAACACAAACATATCACTAAGACACACACAGACACACACTCAGAAATAGTCAGTTAAACTCAGATACACATACATACATATTGTTCAAGACATTTTCAGAAACTGATGTTATTATTTTTATTATTGGTTATATGTTGTTGTTGATGCTCTTTTTTATTATTATATAAAGACATACTGTCTTTTGCAATGAATGCTGTGAACAGCCAACTGAAACCTGTGTATTATTTATTTTTTTATTATTATAATTTTTATTAGTATTCTTATTTTTTATATATTTTTTATTTTATTTTATTTATTTTATTTATTGTTTTATTATTTCATCAGTAAAAGATTTGATAAACCAGAATGACTGATCTTGTAACATGTCATGTCTGATGCAAGTACTTCACCATAGACACATGTGAGACACTGCAGAATACACACACATACACTTACATCAGTCTGTGTTCAGGTATGTGTATAAATAAAGTCAATCCCATTTTGAAGTTTGAATGAAGTAACAAAAAATGTGTAAGAATACAAGGATGAGAAATCTGCCTACAGCTCAAAACGAAAAAATAAAATGAAAAAGGAAGACTGACAAATGTAATGCACATTTGTTTTAATGGATTAACTCAGTTATAACTGGTGTGTATTAGATTAGCAATCAGAAAAGAGATAAAAAAAATTACTGCAAAGAATGTGTATATATGCATGGTTTTATGTATATCTATATGTGTTTTGTATATGAGTGTATTTTTTTATAAAGTTCTGTTTGTCTTTATATGCATGTTTCCAAACTCTGTCTGTCTGAGAGAGAGAGAGAGAGAGAGAGAGAGAGAGAGAGAGAGAGAGAGAGAGAGGTTTTTTTTACGCATAAATACATGTATATAAGCACATTCATATATCCATAGGCAATCATCCAATAGATTAATATATCCATAGGCAATCATCCAATAGATTAATTTCCGCATTAATTTGATTCAGTAATAATTCATAGCTAAACTAAACAGCAGTTTTATAAGACATTAGCAATATATATATATATATATATATTAAGAATTAATAATTAGCAAATGAATATTAAAAAATCAAAACAACAGAAAGACATCAAGTAAAATAATAATAATAAACACAGGTTAAAAATAATTAAAACATGGTGGTCAGACTTTAAAAAAATGTTTAATGTTCACAATGAATAACAAACAAGGCTCGATAATGACGTTACAGCATATCTATGTAAAAATACAAAATGGCTTCCTAGCAACCATTGTAATAGACAATACATTATCTGAAATCAAATTACTCTTCATGGATACTGAACAATGGTCCTTGACTACTGTTAATTCTAATAAAATGTATTGTTCTTCTCCTTGCAACAAAGCAGAAGAACCAATTATAAATTACAAAAAACAATATGGCTGCCTAGCATCCATGGCAGACATACTGTCTTTTGCAATGAATGCTGTGAACAGCCAACTGAAACCTGTGCATCATTTCTTGTTTTAATCAAACTGTATTTCAAATTTACTCTGTTTTATTAAGTTTACAACAGTTTAATTAAATTATGCAAAATAATAACCAAAGTTGAGTTTTAATACTAATTCTACTGTAAAGGCAACAAGAAAATTCACTTAAGAAACATAAAGATTCTATTCTCTAGATAAATGTTTATCTTAATCTGTTTTTTTTCAAATTAAATTACACTTATTTAAATTATGCTCCAGTGGCTTACATAAACAAATCTACTAAAATCAAATGACAAAAAGCTCTTTAAACAAAAAAAGAAAAGAAAACTTAACACAAAAAAAGACAAAATGGCAATAAAAGAGAGATAATTAAATAGAGACAGAGGAGACAATTAGTTCCAGAAAAGTCATAATGTAATATAAGAGAAACATATTTAAACTATCATTTACCTTTACATATAATTATATATATATACATATTCGCTTTTGAATTAATGCCAGTTGATTATTCTTTGTTCATAGCTCGGTAAAAATAACACACACATGCTTCAGCTTTCTGCACACAACAGTGATAAAAATCATATTATGCTGACAAGAATACCCTAGTTTATGTGAATACCTTTTAATTTTGTTGTCTTATTTACATACAATAAACAAACATCTTGTACCGGTATTCAAGGAAAAGACACACGCAAATGTTTGGGTTATACATCTAAACAGCTAAAACCATTCTACTAATAATATTTTTGTTTAAACTACGTCTACAGTCATAAATTCATCTTAACAGTTATCTCAAATAAAATTTTTAATAATAATAATAATAATAATAATAATAATAATAATTATAATAATAATAATAGTGAAGTATTTGGTTAGTTATATGGTAAAGCATATAATACGTACTGAACATGTTATATTTGTATATACATAATTTTTAAAATAGAAAGTTTAGCCAGCTTGCTGTTTATTCCAGGGAAAAAATATCACACACAGTTCGGTAGGAGTTTATTGAGGAAAGAAACATTTTAAAGGTGATGTAAAATTGTGAGAAGTCTTTATCTAAAGTTCTGTTATAAAACAAACCATCCTTAAATAAATATTTTTGCATTTCTTGGAAAACATATGGACTTGGCTTTACAGAAATAAATCTCACATTCTTGAAAAGAGATGATTCTGATAAAAAAATATAAAAAATAAAACAAATTTTGCAAATTTTTCAAAACTGGTCACTTGGATCAGTACAAAAACTAAATGTTTTTTTTTTTTTTTCTGTTTTTGCATATGTAATAAAGTGGTTCATTCCTTTAAAAAATGCACCATCTTTCCGCTGTTTTTGTGAATGAATTATGTAGACTAATGCAAAAAGATATCTATCTTACAAAAGATTTTATTTGTCACCTACAGCGAAAGGTGTACAGCTGAATAGACTAATGACATGCTACAACTGAAGTAACTGAGTTGTATCATAAACTTTTAAACAGAGCAATAGAACTCAAGAATGACAATTCCTGAAATGACTCAAGCTTTACTGAACATGGAGTCATATCTTATTTTTAATTTTTTTCTCTTTTTATTTTCTACTTTCTGGCATATAGGAAGAAGAGATCAAGATATTTCATCAGAGAAAATTTGTATCAAACTATCAAAATTACTCTTCTTTAATATTTTATAGTTTTAACTGAAGACCTGAAAGCAACAAGTACATAAAGTGATTTGTTATAATACAATCAGACTGTGGGTCACAATTTTGTAACATGGCTGAATAATGTTTGTTTTTCTGAAGATGTATTAATGTCAAGGTCGTTTCAGATGTTAATGATTGCAAAAGACAATGCAGGTAACATTTCAATGTCAAGGACATTTTGATATTTCATTAATATTAAGGAATTTAAACATTACATTAAAGTCAAGGACATTTTGATGTTTCATTAATATTAAGGAATTTAAACATTTCATTAAATTCAAGGACATTTTGATGTTTCATTAATGGCAAAGACATTCCAGATCTTTCTTTAATCTCATGAACATTCTAGATGTCATTTCAGTGTCAAGGCCATTTCAGCTGATGGTTCATTTTTAAAAAAACTCAGACGTATCATTTTGTTGCACACAAGTCTTCAGTTTTAGATTTAATAACAACATCAAATCACATATATTCTGCAATAATTCAATATCTTACAGAAATAACAACTAAAACACATTTAAAAATTTAAAACAAAAAAATCAAGGTTAAAAATAAACAAATTCTAAAACACACATACATACAACACAAACTTGATTATATATATTTGGTTCATGCTTGTAACAAATTGTCTAATAAAACAAGTTTGTTGGGTTTTTTTAAAACAGAAATTGAAAAAGAAAGGGTGGAAAAGAAAACATAATCACTCAAAATTAAAAATACTAAATAAATGAAATGTGGTTTTCTTATTTGCTTTGGATTCAAAAGTATTTTAAAAACACATCACATAGGCTATGCCCAGAATAATACATATTAATAATATCAGGTAGATAACAACAATATGTGTATTTTCTAACTGTCTACTTAATAACTTTTTCTTTTAGACACATACATTTATATCAGTTAACTAGAATGTTAAATGTTAATCATTAAACATATTTTAGATAAGAATATAGGATCTTGATTTATATATCTTCAAGTATGTAGCAAATGAATAAAACCCTATAAATTGTTCTTCTTAAAATCTTAAACAAGTGCCTTATTATTTTTATTTAATTATGTTAGTAAAATAAAATACCAAATAATTAATAAACAACAAAATAAGAATTAAAATAAAGTAATTAAAACAGTTAAATAAATAAATAAATTATGTAATTAATAATAATAATGATGGTAATAAAAATAATAATAATAATAATAATAATAATAATAATAATAATAATAATGATAACAATTTAAATTGTAAGTTTACTGAAGTGAAATGTAATTCAGAATGGCAGTTTTTGGCACAGATGGTTTATAATCTCAAACTACTGACAAATGTGGAGATTTTAATCATAAATTTATTTCTATCTATCATTGAAGAGTTTTAATAATAATAATAATAATAATAATAATAATAATAAAATAAAATAATAAAATTAAAAAAATAAAATAATAATAATAATAATAATCATCATCATCATCTTTATTATTATTATTATTATTATTATTATTATTATTATTATTATTAATGAAAACTTTATTCTAATTTCAAATATTTATTTTTCAGATATTTAGTGATCTGAAGATAATCACTGTAAATGACAGTTCTGTGGCAGATAGTTTTCTTTGCCTGTACATGTATTATGTTAGTAAAGTTTACACTGAGATTAGCTAAATAGCACCTTGGTATATTAAAGATTGTTATTCGGTGATGGAAACGGAGAAACCTGAGTGTGCAAGCAAACAAATTCCTCTCTCAAAAGTTCTTGTTAAATTATTTTATTTGCTTTTGAAGATGTTTATAAGTTCATCCTTTTTTTCTGTAAATTAATAGTAGCTGTTGTGTTTGTTACAATAGTTATGTCTTCATATTTTAAAAATATTTTCATTTAATACATGAGTTTAATTTATACCTAAATCCCAGAACATCTGTTTCACTGTATGTAACCTATAATTTATTTACTTACAATAATAATAATAATAATAATAATAATAATAATAATATATTATACAGCCTTCATATTGAATTAATTGCAAAATTAAATATTTATTTCTTATACATCGTACACCTTTTTATCAATGCAGAATCTAAAATCTGATGTTCTGTTTAGTTTTTATTAAATATATTTTAATAAGTACAATATTTTGATAATCCCTTATTTTATTTGTTTATTACATTTCTTAACTCTTGGCATCCATAAAATAAATTTCTTTAATATGTTAAAGTTTATAACATAGAGCATCTCTTTAATTCCCCCTCCTGCAAAACCCCCTAAAAAAACAATCATAGTTTATTCTGTATTTATATTTAATAAACAGTATTATCTATAGAATTCTCAAAAACCCATAATTTGTATAGTGATTATATGTTATTACCTTATGAAGTTTCTAGAACCTACATTTTATTTAGTTTTTCATCAAATATATTGTATAGTATACTGATGTAAAAAGCTAGTTTCCATAATACATCATATATGGAGTGGTTATTTAATATATAATAACATTTAATATATTAAGATATTAGTTTATATTTAATATTTAATAGTATTTACTTTTCACTCATTTCCATTTCCATCACCTTTGTATATAAATATAAAAATGTGGGTATAATAAAATTATGCGCTTTTTTTTGTCTATCTATCACACAAATATTGAACAAAGGCAAATCTAATGTTCACTAAAAAAAAAAAATTTTAAAATTTTTAAAAGTACAGCTAAAAATAAATAGAGGTTTATTTAAATGATTATTTCTAGTACAGTTATTTCTTAAATGTTTTTATTACAAAACGTTTCTAAATTCAAAACATTCTTAACAAAGATAAAATCACTAGTCTTGCTGGGGATTTTTGTTGTTTTTTTCTTTCTTTTTTTTTTTTTTTTTTTTCTTTTTTTCTTTGTTTTATTATTTTTTCTAAAAGCAAATTTTTCATGATAAAGATAGATTAGTTTAGTTCAGTATGAAAAAATAATCAAAAATAAAATCAAAAATATATATATATATATATATATATTTTTGTTGTTCTTCAAAAGCACACAGCAATGAGTCAGATCCTATGAATATTCATGAACTATTAAAAACAGAAAAAATATCAGATCATTTTTAAAATAAAAAAATTACTTAAAACTTGTACACAAACTGCCTGCAAATTAACATAATTAAAATTTTAAATCAAAAACAAATCAGTCTCAGTTGGCCATTGCAAATTAAAAATATACTGAATAATAATAATAATAATAATAATAATAATAATAATAATAATAATAATAATAATAACAGTAATAATAATAATAAATTAAGAAAAATGTGTTTTTCATGCAAATAAAATCATCTTCCCAAACTATAAATAACCTAACTTTATTTAAAAAAATAAAATAAAAAAAAATAAAAAATTTAAATTATATTAAACTTAGCCTAAACAAGTTTGGAGATTTTTTGCTCAAATTTCAAGATATGTAAAAATAAACCTCAGTTTAAAAAAAATAAAAAAAGTAATAATAATATTTGCTTGATCTTTAAAATAACAATACTTTAGACACAGACATGCAAAGAGAAGAAATATCAAAATTATCATCTACTACATTTATTTTATTAATATACACATATTTATGTTGTAATTTAACTAATACATGTGGTTTAATTTCTGTAACAAATATCATTGTGGGGTTCTTTTTGTAGCTTCTACATTTTATTTCACTAACTGTGATATATATACAGAAATGTTTTATACAAGAATTCAGTCTTATTTCTGTACATGTGTAGCATACATACACGTAACGTGAATCACATCAAAACAAAAATATTGCAATAAATAATAATCCTACTGAAATATTTTGTTAAAAACAAAATGTGCATAATAATAAAAAATAATAATAATAATAATAATAATAATAATAGTAATAATAATAAAATAATAATAATAATAAACTAATAACAATAATAATAATAATAAAATAATAATTTTAACGTATCAGCATTTTTTTCCATATAACTACAGCAGTAATTAAATTTATTACAAAATAAATAAATAATAATGTGCAGTGTTTTTGTTCTTTGTTCTTTTTTTTTTAAATTTAGTTTTTTTTTTTTTTTTTTGTGGATGTTTTTCTAGACAAAAATGTTCTCAGTAATTTCCAAAATAACAAATAAATAAATAAATAAATAAATAAATAAATAAATAAGCAAATATAAAGGAAAATATTACATCATACTGACTCTTCCTAAGAAATGTTTAAATATAAAACATTTATGATTGTTGTTTTTTTTCCTTTTAATTTCATACTAAAACCCACATTGACTATATTTCCTTATTTCAGATGTTTTATCTAAATATCACAGATTAAAAATATAACAGAATTTTTTACTAAAAATTTAAAAAATGGTTTTAATATTTCAGAACTATTTCTCACATAACAACAATTTATTATCTTACCTACATGAACAATTTAACAACTGCTGTAGTATGGACCATGTCTGTCACAACAGACTGACAGACAGACAAACAGCCAATATTAACAACAAAAAAAAAAAAATTGAAAAAATGAAAAAAATGAAAACAAATACAAAAACAAAATATCCCACCAGAGGGCGCCGACAAGACAGAGAGATGAGCACCATGCTAAGTCAGTTTTAGTGACACACATCAGACATACGTTGTTATGGTAACCAGCTAGCGTAGATTCTTGCGACTGGTGTTTTCTATACAGAACACCACGAAGGCGTTGCTGCACGAGTATTCCTCTGTGTCCAGCAGCATGTGTTTCATCAGCGAACTGCCCAGTCCCATCTTGTTTCGTTTCCGCGACAACCACTTGTGACAGTATTTGTCATGCATTAGCCTTCCTTTCTTGTCCGAGCCATGCCATACTATTTTCTGTGGCCTAAATAGTAATAATAATAACAATAGTAATAGCAATAGTAATAATAATAATAATAGTAATAGTAATAATAATAATAATAGTAATAATAATAATAATAATAATAATAGTAATAGTAATAATAATAACAATAGTAATAGCAATAGTAATAATAATAATAATAGTAATAGTAATAATAATAACAATAATAATAGTAATAATAATAATAATAATAATAATAATAATAATAATAATAATAATAATAATGATGATGATGATGATGAAGATGATAACATTGATAATAATAATGGAAATGATTATAATGATTATAATGATAATGATGATAATAATAATAATAATAGTAATAATAATAACAATAATAGTAATGATAACAATGATAATGATAATATAATAATAATAATGGTAATGATGATGATAATAATAATAACCATAACAATAATAACAAAATCCACAAAAATAGTAATACTAGCAGCATTAATAATAACAACAACAAAATTAACACCAGCATTAAAAATATGAATAATGACTTCATGTGAATTTTAAACAATTTTAAAATTAGATTTAAGAAATCAATAACTTCTTTATGATGTATATTAATGTTGAAACATGAGAATGTAAGTATCACTGGAGTGTACAAATTATTAAAAATAACAAGCTTACCAAGCTGCATCTCTCATAACATCTTTGCCATTGAAAGAGTAGAGAGTGGATCTGTTGTTGATGTAGCCTCCATTGCCACTGACCAGGTCCTCCCAGTTGTTGAAAAGAATCTCACCCTGGAATCATCATTAATAATAATAATAATAATAATAATAATAATAATAATAATAATAATAATAGTGAAAACAAAATACTGAGTTGAAAAGTATCTCACCCTGGAATCATTCACATAATCAGTGAAAACAAAATATTTATTTGTTAGTGCCTAAATCCATTTAGTGTGTTGATTATATCATGTGATTCTAGTTTTTTATTGAATTCTTCTTCTTCTTCTTCTTCTTCTTCTTCTTCTTATGATTATTATTATTATTATTATTTTTATTAATATGTTCAATGATAAGATATGCCATTTAAAATAGTTTTGTATTATATAAAATTAATCATTTAACCGAACTGAAAATTTATTATTTGTCACTGAAAATAATTATGTGAAACTGTAGAATTATTGCAAAATAAAATAATTATGTGAAATTTAAAAGTAATATTAAGTGAATTAAAAGTCTCTATAATATAACTAAAAATAATTTGGTATAATTCAAATAATTTAATAGATAGTCACAAATAATTATTTGCCAAATAAGAATAATTCTGTATCATCTAAAATAATTATATATCTAATTTAAAACAAACATGAGAAGTTTTTAAACGATTACATGACTTAAAAATCATCCATGCATAATTAAAAATAAATTTGTCTATCTTTAAACTAATCATTCAACAAAATTTTAAAACATTTTGTGAAATTTAAAAATGAATTGTATAAATTTTAAAATATTCATTATTGTAATTTAAAAAATAATTTTTAAAATGTTACTTATCTCTAATTTTAAAATGAATTGTATAATTGTTAAAATATTCATTGTATATAATTCAAAAATTAATTGTATAATTTTTTAAATATTCTTTAAGTGATTTAAAAATGAATTATATAATTGTTAAAATATTCATTGTGTATAATTTTTAAAATATTCTTTATGTAATTTAAAAATTAAACATATAATTGTTAAAATATTTCCTGTATAATTTTTACATGTAATTTAGAACAGTCAAGGATAAAACACATATTTACCTTTGCATTGACGACAGGAATTCTGCGATCCTCCTTGTAGTAAATGATGGAGTCGAGGTTCTGAGTCTTGGAGGAGAGGAATGCTCTGTATGTTCCTCTGTAGCCAGCCTGCCTCGCCTGACGATGGCACTCGTAATCCGCTCCTCGAATTCCATGCATGTCACCAGACATTGGATTGTTCAGTGCTATCAGATGTAGCTACATAAATAATGAATGTTGTGTATTCAGTACTATTGTGTAACAATAAAGAGAGAGAGATAGATAGATATAGATAGATAGATAGATAGATAGATAGATAGATAGATAGATAGATAGATACATACATACATAAAGTATGCCTTTATTTGGATTATTCAGCGCTAACAGATGTAGCTAAATAAATAAATAATGAATGTTGTGTATTCCACACTGTTATGTAGCAATTATAGAGAGATTATTCCTTTTTTTGGATTATTCAATGCAGGGTGTAGCTAAATAAATAAACAATGATTGTACTATTATGTAACAATAAAGATCGATAGACAGATAGAGTATTCCTTTCTCTGGATTATTCGGTGCTTTCAAATGTTTATAGAGCATCTGGCATACTGTTTAGACTTGTTAATTAACTTTGTTTATTAAATCACTGTCAATGAATGCATGTATCAATAAAATTCTAAACACTAACATAACATATTTTCTTCTAAACCATTATGTAACTTGGACAAGAAAGGTAAAATATACAATTCTGGTACACAAAAGAGAATCAAACGAAGAAACACTAAGTAGCTTACCTTCTGTCCAGATGTGTAGTTAGGAGGGGGAAGACGAATATCTGGACTGTTTGTGGTTGTCTGGAAATAACACAAGAACACTTGTAAGTGAAACAGCCAAAACTCAGCAGCTCAACACAGCCAGTACTGAACTCTTAGCACAGAGAGAAAAACTGAACTTTTAATTAGTTTTATTTTATTTATTGTTATCATTTATTGTTTTTTTTTATTTGTTATTTTTATTTTTATTTTTTTTTTCTTTTTTTTCAACAACCCTCTTATAAAATAGTAAAGTGGCAGTCTTCTTGTAGAATTGTAAAATGGCAGTCTTCCTACAGAATGATAAAGAGACATTTTGATTCAAAACAGAAAAGAAGGAGTCATCATAGAGAGTAGTAAAGAGGTAGTTTTCTAAAGATCAGAATAGTGGTAGTCTTTCTACAGAATACTAAAGTGGCAGTCTTCCTATAGAATAGTAAAGAGGACATCTTCTTAAAGAACAGCATAGTGGTAGTCTTTCTACAGAATACTAAAGTGGCAGTCTTCCTATAGAATAGTAAAGAGGACATCTTCTTAAAGAACAGCATAGTGGTAGTCTTTCTACAGAATACTAAAGTGGCAGTCTTCCTATAGGATAGTAAAGAGGACATCTTCTTAAAGAACAGCATAGTGGTAGTCTTTCTACTGAATACTAAAGTGGCAGTCTTCCTATAGTCTGATAAAGAGGCAGTCATCATAGAGAGTAGTAAAGAGGCAGTTTTCTAAAGATCAGAATAGTGGTAGTCCTTCTACTGAATACTAAAATGGCAGTCTTCCTATAGAATAGTAAAGAGGACATCTTCTTAAAGATCAGAATAGTGGTAGTCTTTCTACAGAATACTAAAGTGGCAGTCTTCATACAGAATGGTAGAGAGGCAGTCCTATTACAGAATGGTATTTAAACTGATTTATTAAAAATAAATTTAGACAAATTTAGACAAGCTCAGTTTTTGAACAACCCTGTTTGCTAAGTGCTCAGTTTTGCTAGAATTATCTTCTGTGAATCATAGGCCTCTTCAGATCAGGTGATTATATAAATTCATGATTAAGATATGTGTACTGTACTATATTCATTCCAGAAGGAAACAAAAACAAAACTATGCAGTAACTGATTAAGGTGAAAGGATTGTGATAAATAAAAATACAACAGCAACTTAAAATAAAATAGAATAAATAGAGGGATAGAACTAAAAAGTAAACTGAAGATAATTAAAACTCAATCATAATTAATGAGAGGTGTCTAGTATAAATTAAAGAATTATAAATAATAGTGTAGTATATAATTTAAAGTATAAATATGGAAATGCACATGACATAAATATTCACAAATAATACAATGAAGTTAGATGCAGAAATCAAATACAACTTCAAACAAAGCTATGTTTACAGCAATGATTTTTTACAATTTAATTTTAATTTATACATATTTTTTTCATTTAAATTACAAATAAATTTGTCAGTTACATCACATAAAATGACAGCAAAATGATATTGAAAATTAAAATCAAGTAATTTAAAAATAGAAATAAGATAAAAATCCAAATTTAAATTATTCACTTTTCATTAAGAAAAAGATTAAAAAATTAAAATTAAAAAAACAATAACAAAAAATGAATTAGTCATTATACAAAATTCAGTTATTCATTATAATCACAAAGTCAAAGAAAAAAGAATAAATAAAATTACACATCAATTAATTTAATGATGAAAATGTAAGAATTTATTTTTAAATTCATTTCTTATATTTTTTGTATTTATTTTTTATTATTATTAAAGTCATATTTTTAAATAAGAAAAGCATTGCTGTGCATTGCATACATAAAACAAAACATCTGACCTATAACAGATAATTCTATCAAAAATAACATTTAATATTATTTAATGTTTTTGCATTCACTACAAATTCATGCTATAACTAAAAATGCTTCAACAAACAGAAAACATGCAGTGCAAACTGTGCAGCATAACCCTTGACAACCAGTAGGAAATCAGTGATGCACACTCCTAAAATTATTTTCTGATGTGACTATGATTATATTAATACTGAAAAAAACCCAACAAATATTGTCAAAATGTTTTTAACTTATGGTATCTTTATGGAGACAAATCTTTTTTATTATAATTTATTTTTTAATATTATTTAAAATTTAATTTATTACCTTATTATTAAAATTTTATTAGTTTTACTATTTTATTAGTGTTATTAATTTTAGTACTAATATTGTTTCAGTTATTATTATTATCATTGTTATTGTTATTGTTATTTATTGTTATTATTATTTCTTTTATTCTTGTTTGATTTCTTTGGTTATGCAGGTTAAAAAAATAGAACAACTAACATACTTTGCTTTAGTAATATAAATAAATAAATAAATAAATAAATAAACTTATTACAGCTCCATTTTGCCCCATTTATTTCACTATGTCTAGTAAGATATCCAAAATTAATTCTCACACACACACACACACACACACACACACACACACACACACACATTTATTATACATATTCTAGCCCCCAGACATATTCATGCAGACATATTCATACAGATATATTTTTACATAAACATCAATTTTAATCAGATGTAAAAATCCAGTTTAATAACAAAAAGCAAACAAGTGCCCTCACAAGCCAACATCCTCAGACAACTGAAATCAACTTACACAACACTACAGAAACTATGCTGTTCAAATTTAATCCTAACTACAGTTTCTATAAGTACCTGAATAAAGCAAACCTGATATTCTTCAATGTAACAGATACTTAAGTTTTCACTCAATAGATTAAATGAGCAAAATCCAAGGCAAATAAGAAGCTTTTATTATTTTATTTTATTTTTTTATATTATTTTATTTTAATTTATTTCTTTTATTTATTTATTTATTTATTTATTTTATTTTTTATTTATTTATCTTGTTCTTAACAAGAATTAATGACACAGATTAATAGATTCATACACACTATGGTTTTCAGTTTTGTGTATTGTGAAGAGGTGGACCAGATATGAAGTTTTAGGAAACAGTTGTCAGTGAAATGTGTATACTAAAAATTAAACAATTTTATTTTGTTGTTTGTTGTTTTTTGCTTGTTGTTACTGTTATATAATATTATTATTATTGTTATTATTATTATTATTATTATTATTATTATTATTATTATTATTATTATATTTATTATTATTAACTGGAGTTTTATTAATATTTAATATTTTAATACAATCATTTTTTATTAACTATGCTACAGTTTGTTAGTGTTGTTAATGTAATGCTTCCCACCCAGTATTATTAATTCTGTTAAGAATTATTACCGTGTTAAAATCTGTTAAAATGTTAACTGTTGCAATATGTTAAAACATGTCTACAGTGATATTAATAATGAAATTTTATTAATGTTAATTTTCACCAGTGTTAAAACTGCCTATAGCAATAACTCTACCAGATGTAATGTGACTATGCTGCATTTTTGCCAATGCCAAAAGAAAGAAACAGAATTTCACCCAATGAAAAGTGTGCGTTTGAATACATCAACAAAGAGAATTAACCAATAAGAATTGTGCACATGAATACACTGACAAAAAGAACAAAACCCTCAAGCAAAGGCTTGAAAAGTAAAAAAAAATAAAAAAAAAAAAGCTTGTTAATAACATTTTTACACACAAAATGTATTTTTATTTTTTTTGGCGTGCGATCGTACATCGGATGATCAATCGCGATGTGGTTTTAGAACATTTATAAATGAAGGTCAAAGGTTACCGAAGCTGTAGTCCCTATTGTAGATTTAACAGTGAAACTAGATATTTTCTTCACCTGCAAAAAACAGTGCATTGTGCATGGTTTCGTCATTTTGGTTCAAGGAAAAGAAAGGCGAGAATAAATTTAAAAAAAAAAAACAATTTACCAAATTTCTTGTCTCTTTCAAATCTGTCTGAAAAGAAACATGTTTCCTTTTTTGGTCTCAGTGTCTGGAATTTATAACATTCAGGCCAAAATACATAAATACAAATATAAATAAATAAATAAATAAATAAATAAATAAATAAATAAATAATGAGAATAAAAAGAGAAAGGTTTGTGGGTTTTTTTCTCCATTTTGAAAAGAAGTGTGTGTGGGTGGGCTATAAATTTATATGATGTACAAACCCCTTGATTCGTATTTTTAAAATACTGTTTTTAACAAGCCATAGTGTAACTTACCTTGTTATGTCAATAAGTTAACTTATCCACTTATTAAAAAATATATCTCAAGCTGGCTTATCTTTAAATTTCTTTAAAATAATAGAGAGATCATTATGAAAACTTTGCAAATATTTTCCTGCTTTGATATCAAAACTAAGCAAATCACAATGAAATGATTTTATTGAAAATAAATAATAATTTCATTTTGAATATTCATGAATATTTTTATTAACATTTATTTACTAATGTAATGCTTTAAAAGAAAGAAACTTTCAATTATGAAGATAACAGTAATTTTCTTTTTTGATTTTCATTAATTTTTGATAAGAATGTTAATACAAAGAAACTATTACTTATAAAAATAGGTATACTACAGTCTTTTCAGTTATTCAGGAGAAGACAACTAACTACAGATTAATCTCCCATAGAACATAAACTAGTAAAAGATTTATCTGAAATGTTAAAGAATCTGAGTACAGGAAATGAAATTTCTGTAAATTATGTAGAAATTTAATATTATTTCTTGTAATTAATTTTCAATAAAACAGTTTTTTTTTTATGAATTGTTTCCATCATTCAGTATGTTCTTATTATTTTTCATTAACTTAAAATTTATTATTTTGTCATTTTTCAATTTGGTATCTAAAACAATCCCACTGACTGGACAAGTCAACATTTGTTATTTTCAGTGATTGACTACATAATCTTTAATGAAGTTTTAATATTCATCCACTTTTATTTATTTATTTATTTGTTTATATCAGTTTTTCATTATAACTATTACTTTTTTAATTTAAAAATCAACAGTGAAAAAGCCAAATCTATATACAGATTTTTGCAGATAGCCAATGGCAATGCAGAATAATAAATGACAGCCAATCAAAATTAAGTGTGCCCAAACTGACCTTTCAGTTGATGCAGATTATTTGCATATGGGCTGGTAAGAAATATGTTTCATGTTAATATCAAAATTAGTGAGCTTACTAAAATTATGAAAGAAATGTTATTATGGTCTATGAAAAACAAATGTTTGCAAAACACATACTGATTTTTAAATATTTTATTGTGTTTAATGTTTTTAATTATTTTTATTTTATTTTATTGTTTTTTTCTTATATAGATGTCATGATCAACAACATTGTCTTCTAAATAAATTCATTTAATATCTTAAATATAAAAATAATTGAATATGTAAATAGTTCAGGATTCACACATGTTAAATGTGAAATTAATTTACAGATAAATAAATAAAGTTTTGTATTTTTCAGTAAATTAGTCCAAATCAAACTTTCTTTTTTCTTCAGGATTATTAATTAGTCTTTTTATTTTTAATTTTGTTTATGTTTTTGTTGTTGTTGTTGTTTTTGTAAATGTTATTATTATTATTATATTTCATTTCATCTCAATAAACTTTTCAAAATATTACCAAATAAATATGAATGATTTTCAGAAAAAATAAATAGAAATTTTAAAAAGATTACATTTGATTATAATTAAAAAACCTTTTAATACATTTTGGTTATAATATATCAATATAGAAAAATTAAAATGCATTTCTTCAAAACTTAATTAGCTTTTATATATATATTCCCAAGACAATTTTATGAAAAATGTTCATTATCTTTTTCAAAAAGAAAGCCTATTAAAAAAAAATATTTAATTTCTTTTTTAAATTATTCTAAATCCTAAAAACACTTTTTCCAAACATTTGTTCCAAACCATATCAATTTTAAAATGAAGCCAGTTTTAAAAAGAATATTAATGACAAAAAAAAAATTTAAAAAGCAAGATACCATGGAAACCTTTGAAGAATAAAAGCCATGGCCAAAGCATAAAGTTTTATTTAATTTTACCCTGTGATACTGGTAGCGATGTTGTCGCTGCACACCCTCTGGGCGTGGCGTTGGAATCACCCGAGGAGAGTGTGTTGGCCGGGTTCTTATGTTTCTCGTACGGTAATTTCTCGAGAGGCGGGGAGGGTAAATCTGGGGGGGTTGCGTGCGAGACTGATACAGTCTCCGGTCAATTCCTCTAGTACTATACTGATCCTACAAATCACAATGTGTAACAGTACTGAACTGCAGACTTTAATATTGTCAATTTGAATCAATCAGTCTTACAGTTGTGTGCACAAGTAATTACTAAACTGCATACTTTAATATTATCAATTTGAATTAACCAGTCTTACAGTATGTGCACAAGTTTAGTACTATACAGATCCTACAAATTACTAAACTGCATACTTTAATATCTTTAATTTGAATTAACCAGTCTTAGAAGTTGTGCACAAGTTTAGTACTATACAGATCCTACAAATTACTAAACTGCAGACTTTAATATCATTAATTTGAATTAACCAGTCTTAATGTGCACAAGTTTAGTACTATACAGATCCTACAAATTACTAAACTGCAGACTTTAATATCATTAATTTGAATTAACCAGTCTTAGAGGTTGTGCACAAGTTTAGTACTACACAGATCCTACAAATTACTAAACTGCAGACTTTAATATCTTTAATTTGAATTAACCAGTCTTAGAGGTTGTGCACAAGTTTAGTACTATACAGATCCTACAAATTACTGAACTGCAGACTCTAATATTATCTTGTATCTTGTGAATTAACCAGCCTTAGAGCTTATGCAGACATGTAGTTCAATTTGCAATTGTTATTAGCACTGCTGTTTTTAATTAAATCATGTTAACATATTATTTTGTTAAAGAGTGAATTATCATTATTATTATTATTATTATTATTATTACTACTATTATTATTATTATTATTATTATTAAAATGTATCATTATACACAGTTATGTATATATAAAGAACACAGATACAATTTATTATTAAACACATCATTCTATGACAATTTTATTATTCTACTACTCAGCTTTTTTCCTACTTCTTAGAAGCAATAAATATTCTACTGCATTTGTTATTTATTAATATATTAATACAACATTATAATACTATTAATATATATATATAGAACCCAACTCAGTAGAAATTAATATTAATCATATCTTTTCTACAATTACTTTTTTGATGCTTTTTAGAATCAATTAATTATTCACTGCACTTGTTATATATTAATACATTATTATAATATTAACATACATCATTAGTGTACTAATTCATATATTTGAGAGTATTTACTTAATTGTGAAACATAGGTACATTATTATTATTTTTTATTATTATCATTATCATTATTTGCATTAATCATGTAACAAATCAATATACTTTATTTTATAACAAATATTTTCATTATTTTCCTCTTTGTAATACTTTTATAATAATTTGCATTAACAACTTTTACATTTTAATATTAAAGTTGTTTATAAAAAATAAAAAGCACCTCAAATCTATCTTTCAAAATACTGCACCTTACAATGTTGTATTAAAACTGTATCTGACTTCATCTTACTAAATAATTACATTTTTATTTCTCATTTAGATTCTGCTTATTACTTTTTGTTCTCTCGATGTAAAAATATTCTAAATTTTAATTTATTTTATTAAAGTCCATGCACATTACTCACATGATATTGAAACACTTGTTAAACACACTAACTTGTAAAATGCTCAAAATTAAATATCAAAGTAAACTGAGTAAAAAATAAAACAAAATGGGATTCACTGAAATATATATATATGTATATATAAAGTGATGCAAAATGCAATAATATTCAAACTAGAGGAGAAATGAAAATAAAACTAAGCAGAAATAAAAATAATAAGCCTAAATGATTACATGAAGAGGAAGGTTGGATGGACAGAGAGAGAGACGTGAATATCTACATTTACTTTTTAAAAATATCTGTTCATGTGTACAGAGAAAACTAGATTGTGAAATTACTCAGGCAGGCTTCAAAAATGTGAAAAAAGTGTAAGTTTGACTTTGTGAAGATATATCATTTCTATGTCTTCATTGTAGACATAGAGCATCCTCACACACACACACACACACACACACACACACACACACACACACAGATTATATATCCAGACACAAACATTTTATATAACAGATAATAATATCAACAAACATGTGAAAGAATTAACGAAAAATTACAAATTATGAATTAACAATCAGTTATTAAAAACAATTTTAAGAATAACAATTAAAAATCGTCAAATTGCAAATTTCATTAGCAGTTATAAATTAATTATTTTGTTTTAATTATTATTATTTTTAAAAGAATGTAGAGCCTAACTGAATAAATGTAGGTAAAGCTGTATTAAGAAGTACTTACTGCAGGAGTTGGGCTAGGCAGTGGTATCAACTGACCAAGCTGAATATTGAAAAAAGTAAATGATGTGTTACAAACTAAATAAAATGTTAATACTAAACTATCAACATTCATCAATAATATGATGGATTATCATCACTAGTGTGTTAAAAAATATCAACTTTCATCAGATATATATATCATAAACTATCAACTTTCATCAGATATATATCATAAACTATCAACTTTCATCAGATATGTATCATAAGCTATCAACTTTCATCACTAATAAACCTCCACAAATAACAGATATATATCATAACTTATCATTCTCATCAGTGATATAATATGATAAATTATCAGTAATTATAAGACATATACGATAGATTATCAATTATAATCAATGGGTAAAGAAATACATTAGTTTAAAAATATCATCAGAAAATAAAGACTTTCTTTTTTTTCCTTTTTTTTTTCTCTTGTTTTTTCTTCGAATTTCTCATTAAATTATATTTACTATCTGATGTTTTTTTTCATACCATAATGTATCTCCAGCCTTCGTTGACTCTGAGGTAAACAAACTGTTGATCAATGATGTAAGCAAGTGTTCCAACTGGCAGACTGTATGATACAGCAAGTAACTCATCCATGTTCCTATATGTCACAGCCGCCTGTAATATATAAATATATTATATATACATATTGATGTATGAGTGTATAGATAGATAGACAGATAGATATAGATGGATGGATGGATGGATGGATGGATGGATGGATGGATAGATAGATATAGTGAGACAGAGATATTTATTAATGTATCATGTGTGTATATATATATATATGTGAGAAATACATTAAGTCCATTAATATAATACTCATAATACATAGCAGATTTATATGTGGAAATTAGCTTATTATAACATAAATAAATAAATAAATAAATAAATAAAATTAATTAAGAACTTACACCACCAGAAACTCCATATCCAAGATCAACAACCTTGCTAGGAGGACCTGGTGGTCCAGGAGGTCCAGGTGGTCCTCGTGCAGTAAGTGAAAATTCTCCCGGGGGTCCTGGTGGACCCCTTGGTCCCACAAGTCCTATTCCTGGAGGTCCTGGTGGTCCTACAGGTCCAGGTGGTCCTGGTCGACCTGGAGGTCCATCAAAGCCAACACCAGGTGGGCCACGCAGTCCCTGAAATATTGTAATTAATAAATTAATAAATGGTTTTTTAGTATTTGTTTTTATAATATAATAATTTAGCTGTTAATAAAATAATTTATATTCACAGTAGTTTGTTATTAATAATGTCACATACAATTTAGTAAATAAATTAGCATAATTTAACATTTCACTTGATAGTTTTATTTGTTCCTATTTTAAGTTTAATCCATTTTATAAAATTGTAATATTTAATAACAGAATTTATTAAATTTCTTTCTAATACTTTTCACCAATTAAAGAGATATAAATTAACATTTAAAAAAGAAAAGTATTTTGGATAACTCACCCTTTCTCCTTGAGGTCCTGGTGGACCAGGAGGTCCTGGAATGGTCCTGAGTATGCCAGAATCACCACCATCACCTAGGATCCCACCAGGAATTCCTGGAGGTCCTGGAGGACCCATAGGACCAGTCTTACCTGATGGTCCTTCTGGACCCTATAAAAGATAAAAATTATAAATATGAATCCACTGTGGTGAACTGAGGTTTTGTAATTACTTTGTTACAAACATAATGTATTAACTGAAAATAATTTCACAAAGACTTTATAATGTAATTGTTTAATTCATGTTAACAAAATACTAGACATTTTAGAAGACAAATCAGTTTATGAAGTACAGAAATATCTGACAGTTATCAGTTACATACTTGTTGGCAAGCTAAACATAAGAGTAACAATCAATGAAACTGTATATAATTACATATGCATGGCTTTAAAGCAAATAAAAAATATGTTTTCAAAACTGTGTGAATATCAGATGCAGGAATGTGAATAGATTACAGTTTTATACATTTTTGAAACACTGCTTAATGGACAATCAACAAACACATTCAAGTTTTCAAACAATGTTGAATATTAAATAACAAGTTTTATAAACTGGTCACAACTTACTGGTCGTCCTGGTGCCCCAGGCAGACCATCATGTCCATCTCTACCAGGATCTCCTTTCTCTCCTTTCTCAGCTGTAACACATCAACTTCAGTTATTTACTCATATTTTAAAATATTCACAAACACATTAACTTCATTTATTTACTCATATTTTAAAATAGTCACAAACACATTAACTTGAGATATTTACTCATATTTTAAAATAATCACAAACACATTAACTTGAGCTATTTACTCATATTTTAAAATATTCACCAAGACATCAACTTTAGTTATTTACTCATATTTTAAAACATTTACTAACATTTATTTTTAAATATCTAATAACTCATAAACTTCAGATAGTTACTCAAGTTTTAAACGTTCTGTAACTTGAGTTATTTACTAACATTGACAAAAATCCTTTTATTCAAAACATTAACTTCAGTTCAAGTTTCAAAAATTCTGGAACTCCTTAACAGGAGATTCATTCAAATTTTAAGTACCTTGTAACTCAAAATATTCTCTTAGTGTATTTGCTCAAATTTTAAAATTTAATTTCTCAACTATGTCTCAAACCAATAACATAATAAAAAAAAATATTTTTAAAAATTACAAATATTATCACAAATGTCATAATAAATCAGAACAAGTTTATCCTGCTCCAAGTTATGTTACAAGTTATTTCGTGTGTTAGAATGTAAACAAGGAGAATGGTTCACAGATGTATAACACACATACCAAACACTAGTCCAGTGTCATCACCAACACGCACTCCTGGTGGTCCAGGAGGTCCTGGTCGACCTGCATCTCCCTTCGTTCCAAGATCACCCTGTCAAAATACAGAAAAAATAAAAATAATTTAATAATATCAGTCAAATTTGGGGTGACATGTAGCATAAACATATTTTAATATCAAGACAAAGTAACTATTTTTTTCATATTATTAGTGATAATGTAGCAAATGCAAATGAACTGTTACCAAATAATTTATGTATATTTCATTTTACATGGGCAAAAAGTATATTTTATTATTTTATGTTATTATCTTCTCTTTTTCTTTTTAATTTTTAATTATTATTATTATTATTATTATTATTATTATTATTATTATTATTATTATTATTAATTTTACTTCTGATATGATTCTTATTCTTACTATGATTACTACACTTACTTCTAGTAATTTAATACTAATACTACTATCATTAATACTGCTGGAATTACCACTACCACCACTATATCTACCACTGTAATAATATTATTATTAATATTACTACCTTTATTATTGTTATTATTATTTTTTTATTATTATTATTATTATTATTATTTTGATTATTATTATTTTTTTTATTGCTATTATTATTATAATAACATTAACCAATATTATTATTATATTCATTATTATTATTATTATTATTATTATTATTATTATTATTATTACCTTATCTCCCTTTGGTCCAGGTATGAAGACACCACTCCCCTGTGGAAGACCAAATCCTGGTTTACCTGGTGGTCCAATGTCTCCTTTGTCTCCTTTTTGTCCAAAGCCACGTTCTCCTTTACGTCCTCGAATACCTGGTCTGCCCTGTAATCACCAAGTAAGACAGAGTACAGAATGGAAGGAAGGAAACAAGGAAAGGAAGAAAGGAGGCAGTGGGAATTAGAAGGAATGAAGAATAAATGAAGCAGTAACAAAGGACAGACTGATGAATGAAATACGTGAACAATGACTTGAATGAAATGAAAGAGTAAAGCTATGTCTTTAGGTGGACTACTGTTGAAAATCAGCAATGATTATTATTTTGTGACATAGAAAAATCCTGGGAAACAGAAGCAAACACAACAAACTCTGAAGATATATACTCTTACTAAAAACATGGTTACTTATACTCACTATAAAGCCAGGCATTCCCATTTCTCCAGGAACTCCAGGAAATCCTCTCAGTCCAGTCAGTCCTCTAGGACCACGATCTCCTTTTGGTCCAACAGGACCGGGATCACCCTTTTCACCCTGAAAGCAAAGACACCATAAAAATTAATGTATTCCCTATGAATCAATGAAAAACAAACAAAACGAAAAAATATGATAATGATTATAGTTAAGGACAATGTGTATTATAGTACCTTAATAGTGGTAAATGTTCCATTCATCAGAGGTCCTTGTATGTGTCCTGGAGGTCCTGGTGGTCCTACAGGTCCTCGTTCACCAGTAGATCCCTTCTCCCCCTTCAAGAGAATTATCATGTTAGACAAATTTATTAATACTGTTATGCATATAAGTTTTGTAACTGATAAGAAGAAACATTTTTGAAATAAACACATCTATATACATACACACACACATATATGTAGAAGTGATGTACATGTGTGTTAGTATAAATGATCTTGAAAAAAAAGTGTAAATCTGCATGAGTGGGTGTGGGTGGGTGTTATATAAATAAAATAAAAATAATTCATTAAATTAACTATGTAGTAATGATTTACAATAATGAATAAAAATCTTTGAAGTTCTTGTTTAATATAAATAAAAAAAGAGATTAAACATTTAAGATTGCAATACGAAAATGAATGATAAGTGTATGGACAGTATTATAATGTTATGCAAATGTTATTATTTAAAATGTGAAAATTCAGGAATATTTTATACATACAGGAAGTCCAGGAATGCCAGAATCTCCTGGTGCACCAGGAATTCCTGCTGGACCAACTGGTCCAGGTTCACCAGGAAGTCCATTCATTCCATTTAGTCCAGGCTCTCCCTTCGGCCCAGGTAAACCTCGCTCTCCCTGAAACAAACCATACAGGTAATATACCAGATGTTTACACATTGTGTACTTGTGTGTGTGTAAGTGCAAGTGCATGGCTCATGTGTTAATATGCACATGTGATTTAATATACATGTGTCTGTGTGTTATACAAAAATATAAAAGCATGTATTAATTATTCATGTATATGTATCTATATATATATACATATATATTATATACATACATACACATATGCATACATGCATACATACAGACAGACAGACAGACAGACAATATAGATATAAATATATAGATATTCCATATGTCATGAATATAATAACTGAAGTTTGGAAATTTCATATAAATTTAATTCTGTTTAAGTATTAGAAAACTGTTGTAATATAAAAAAAAAATACAATAGCAAACATAATAATAATAACATGAAGAAGAAAATTATAATGAGATTTTAGGTGTGAGTTGTCTACCTTGCTTCCCTTCTCGCCAACTATTTCCAGGTCACCTGACGCTCCAGAGCCAATCACTGTTGGTGGTCCAGGTGGTCCAGGTGGACCAGGGGGTCCAGCAGGTCCTAAGTCACCCTTTGGTCCTAGCGGTCCTGGTTCACCTGGTTGTGAATCACCCTGTAAAACAAATCAGATATTATAATAATAATAATAATAATAAATTAA
The DNA here is from genome assembly GCA_012295275.1 of Chrysomallon squamiferum. Lineage (NCBI taxonomy): Eukaryota > Metazoa > Mollusca > Gastropoda > Neomphalida > Peltospiridae > Chrysomallon > Chrysomallon squamiferum. The sequence goes on along the minus strand of CM022668.1, from coordinate 9,969,795 downwards.
GAAAATCAATGATACTGAAAACAGGATCAAAATAATGAATAAACAGGTGATATTTTACTCAAACTATTATAAATGGGCTCATTCTTTCCTACAAATAAGAATGTTTAGTTAATCAGGAACAGTCAATGAAATTCTCACCTTTTCACCTTTCTCACCAGGACTTCCAGACTCCCCAGCAGGGCCCCTTGCACCAGGAAGTCCAGGTTCACCTCTAGGTCCAATTGATCCAATCTCACCTTTAACTCCCTTTAATAGGAAAAAATATAAATTGCAAACTTTTAAAATAACAACATAAAAATATAAATTATAAATTGCTGATACCTAATTCAATTACCCTCTGTATTTTTTCTTACCAATTTATAAGCAGAAGATAAAAACAAAATCTATATATTCTAACATTTTCATCATTTTACTCTGAATAACTTGTTACCTTTTATTAGAGAAATATTTAAATATCTCATCATTATACCTTTATCTGATTTATCCTTAGTAATTTCTTAAGGTGCAAGAAATAAAGAAACATCGTAATCTATTTTTATTTATTTTCACTGAATCATTCTTACCTGATCTCCTTGTTCACCTTTCACACCAGGAAGTCCTCGTTCACCTTTAGGACCAGGTTCACCAGGTCGTCCTGGTGTTCCTGGAGGACCTTCAGGACCTTGTGGTCCTTGTGGTCCAGGAACTGTCTTCAGTACACCATCTCCAGACTGCAAAAAAAAATAAAGAAAGGGTGGAAATTTTTAATTTAACAAAACATTAAACATCTTTTTTAATATATTTTATTAGAAATAGCATATGTGTGGTTAATTATCGTGTTCATAAAAAGATAGATAACCTATATTACATTTTATTTTTATTAGCAGAAATCAGTTTTTGATATCCACCTTCCCAAGGAAAGAAAAGTGGGATAAATAGTTTGATGTTGTCACCCATACTGGAAACAAGTAAACATCATCATAATTTATATTCCAGCAAATTTTATTTACTTATAATTAAAATAGAGAATAGACACAGTGAAAAAAGAAAACAAAAATAAAGAAACAAATATGAAAGAAGAACAAAAGAAATGAAAGAAAAGAAGAATAATAACAATAATAACAACAACAATAATAATAATAATAATAATAATAATAGTTGTAATAATAATAACAATAACAATAACAATAATAACAACAAAATAACAATAATAATAATAGCAATAATAATAACAAAATTAACAACAACAACAATAAAAGATTCTATATTTACTTCATCATCATCTCCACTACCAAACCAGCCTCCCAATCCTCCTCTTCCTGGTAGACCTGGAGGTCCTGGAGGACCTGGCAGTCCTTGAGGACCACGGGGTCCTGCATAACCTAGTTCTCCACGTTCTCCTTTTGGTCCAGGTTGCCCATCCTCACCTGGTCTTCCTGGACTACCCTGGAATAAAATGAAAATTAAAAAATTAATAATAGTGATAGAATTAAAAACACAATGTAATAATGAACTACAACAAAGTTTAATGTAACAGTATGCATTTTGGAAAAATAAGAAGTTATTTCTATATACTGTCTGAAAAGAGATTACTCAAAGATTTTATAAATTTAAAAAATAAAAAAAGAAGCAAATAATAATAATAATAATAATAATAATAATAATAATAATAATAATAATAATAATAATAATAATAATAAACAATAATAGTAATAACAAAAACAACAACAACAATAATAATAATAATAATAATCAGCAACAAATCAGTAATTATTTTCTTTTAGTCTTATTCTTACCCTTTTAACAGACAACTATTCAAAAACATAAACAACATCTCTTTCATTACACAGTTCACTTCATATCCTATTATATATATATATATACATATTGGGTAAACCATCTTTTGTTTTATTAATTTACCATGAGTAATTTTTACTGTTTAATACAATAAATAACAAAATAAATAAATACATAAATATGATTAAAACTAAAACAAATAAAACAAACCTTTTCTCCTTGCAAACCGCGAGGTCCAATTGGGCCCTCGGCTCCGACAATACCCTGCAATAAATCAATGAAATACAAACACTTTAGATGAAGTAAATATAGAACCAATACAAGAGTCTGAAGTATCTAAGATTTACACAGTACAGTTTGTGTAACACTCACACTATACACGAAACTGAATTGACTAAGACTCGTACAGCACAACAGTCTGAATTGTTTCACACACATACACAATACAATACAAGTCTGAATAGTCTAATATTCACACAATACAAGTCTGAATAGTCTAATATTCATACAATACAAGTCTGAATAGTCTAATATTCATACAATACAAGTCTGAATAGTCTAATATTCACACAATACAAGTCTGAATAGTCTGATATTCACACAATACAAGTCTGAATAGTCTGATATTCACACAATACAAGTCTGAATTGTCTAAGACACACACAGTACAAGAAAATGAGTTATCTAAGACTTACACAATACAGAAGTCTGAACTGTCTAACACACACACACAATACAATTAAGAATAGTCTAATATTCACACAACACAACTCTCAATTTTTTAAGACTTTTTATACAAGAATCTCAATTATTTGTTCTCACACGTTCTTAATGTTTATGTTAGAGGTACTTGGAGAGTACAGACAGAGTAGCTGTTTTTCATTTCCTCAATTGAGAAGTTCAGATTAGTTGTCAATATCTAGGTTTGACCTTAGGATATAAGCACAGTTTCACCAACACTGTTAGCAAAATAATAAATTAATCAACCAGTTAGAACAGCTAAAACTCAACCAGTGACATTTCAAACTGATCATCATATCAGTTCTGTAAATATTTATATAACTAACTGTAATTTACAGAAACTAAGACAACTTTTTTCTTTCTTCTTTATTGTAATAAAATTTTAGTAATTACAAAATTGAAATTAAAAATTAAATTAAAATTCTATTTCTAATTTTAATTAAATCAGATTGTTTAATTATTAGTTTAATGTTTCATCTGACTGATCGTTATTATTTATATCTAAGGTAATGTACATAATTTTAGTCACTCTCTAAATATTCTAACTTAATGTAATATTAATGTCTTTGGAATATTTTCAGTTTATTTAGTTAATATATACACATGTGTTTTTCAAACTATAAAACTTAAAGAGGTACCATTTTAAATATATATATAAAATTAAAATAAAAATTAAAAACAAAACAATATTCCAAGAAAAAAGATATAATTTAAGATATAATTTAAAAATGCAATTAATTTCGTAAGCATGAGACATAATATTTGTATAATACAAACTTAAAAAGAAGAAAGAAATAAAACAAACTAAAATTATTAAACCAAAGTAACAACAGAACAAACTAAAATAAAACGTTAAAAAATTATTATTCTGGGTTTTATATAAGTGTGCCAATATCACCATTTTACCATTTGAACCAGAGAAAATGTGTTTTTTTAAAGATAATATTAAATAATAAATAGAGTGATTAGAAAATAACCTAAATATGTCATGTATGTTTGTTCACTAAACCTCAGTCTTTCGAAAAATAAGTATAGCAATAATTTTTTTAAATTCAGTGATGATAATCATTTGTAATAATAAACTGTGACAATAATTATAATCGGGATGTAGGATACCAATTTTTCTAAATAATCAAGTACAGTATGACAGTTACGTTGAAATATATCGGTGTGCTGTTCTTGCTAATGATAAAGTTTCACTTTAATTATATAAAAACTCAGAATTTAGTATTGAGTTATTGAATACATAAAAAATTATTTTTGAAGAATGTAAAATATATTTATACAGATTAATAATAAAACAAACTTTAACAAAGAAATATAAAATGAAGTAAGACAAATGAAATAGATCACATAACAAATGACATAAAATAATAAACAACAATAAATATGAGACATGACAAAAATAAACACCATAATAAACAAACAACAAGAAATAAATCTGAATTTTTACCTGTACTCCTTGCAGTCTACAGCAGATTAACAAAATGATCAGTAACTCAAAAACATTAAATCTGTCTTTTAATATTAGAACCAGATCAAAGTGAGTGTTAAAACATTAAATACACATAAGTGATTAAAGTAGTTTCTTTTGATAATAATAATAATAATAATAATAATAATAATAATAATAATAATAATGATAACAATAATCAGTAATTTTATTTTAATTATTATAAAAATAACACAAGACTATAATAAAAACTAATATATCTCTATGTGTAAAGTATATATCTAATGAAAGGGAAAAAAACTCACTGGTATTCCTGGTTCACCATTCAGTCCTGGTTTCCCAGGTGGTCCTGGTGGTCCTTCAGGTCCTGGTTCACCTGAGAAAATACATTTTAATTTACTTTTTGAAACTAATGAAAAATATTTTTATCACACTATTAACTATACCAACAAAGTAAAAAAATATATATAATATTCACAGCACAACACATCAAACAATAAATTTCTGAATCACATATATATCAAACTCTTGTTTTAAATACAGCAATAATACACACATTCAAACTATACAGTATACAAATACAAAATATAATTCCCCAACAAATCAAATCATTTTGCACAGTCTAGACTGTACAGTATATCATATGTATTTGAAATATATAAATTGTTTCACTATCAATTTACAAAAATACCTTTATCCAAAAAACAACAAACTTACCTGGAATTCCTGGTTTCCCATCAGCTCCTGGTAGTCCTGGTGGTCCTTCTGGACCTGGTAAACCAGGAGGTCCTTGGGCACCACCTCTCAGATCCACATCACCTGATCCTGCTCCATCCACATCAATAATCCCTGTCAGTCCAGGTGGTCCAGGTGGACCTGGAGGACCAGCAATCCCACGAGGTCCAGGTGGTCCAATAATTGACTGACCCTAGAAATATAAAATGATGATGATGACAGATGATGATGAGGAGGAAGAGGAGGAGGAAGAGGAACAGTGAATTAACCATCTATTTTAGTTGTTACAGTTTGGGGTTTTTTTTTTTTTTTTTTAGCTTTCCTATTCACCTTTTCATTTCATCCAACAGCTGTACCTACAACCTAGCTACCACTTCAATCTACTCAATCCATCTATTTCTAAAAACCACCCACTTCCATTATCATTACCAGTGCCTAATCCTATCCACAATCTCAGTGTCACCTGACTCATTGCTCTCCTTCACCCACACACACTGTGTAATTAACAGCTCACCGCTTCTCCTTTCAGTCCTGGTTTTCCTGGAAGACCCGTCAAGCCAATTCCTGGGTCCCCCTTTTCCCCCTTTTCACCCCTCTCCAGTTCTGGGATGACATCTAGTGAGCCTGGTAATCCTGGTGGTCCAGGAGGTCCTGGTGGTCCCTGCATACTGACCCCTGGTTTGCCCTGATAAAAATTTAATTTTTTTATATTATTAGTAGTAGTATTTCCTCATTTTGTTGTGGAAACGACATTACTTTTGTCATGTCAGAGATTACTTTGTAACAGAAGAATAAAGAAATCAAGAATGAAATAAACAGAAAGCAACAATAAAAGAACATTCAAAGAAAAAAAACTATCCTTTATTTTTGTCACCTGGCCATAATTCTTTGAAATAAATAACTTTAATAAGAAATCCTAATAAAAAAATAAAAAGTTTTCAAATAAGTTTGGAATGACAATAAAAACCAATAATAAAAATTAAAACTAAAAAAAAAAAAAACATTTTAGATATCATTTAATAACAAAAACATAATATTTTAAACAGAAAATGTTTAATGAAAGCTAATGTATGTATTTGACATATCTTTTAGTTAAAGTTAAGAAGGTACACATACTGGAGGACCCTCATTCCCTGTGTCTCCTTTGTCTCCTTTTTCTCCTCTAACTCCAGGTGGTCCAATAGGACCAGGAAGACCAATTTCTCCCTTCTGTCCTTTCTGACCAGGAAATCCTGGCTCACCAGTCTGACCTGGTAATCCTCTCTCACCTTTGTCACCTGTAAGAAATCAATCTAACATAAACATACTCCAGGTAAAATCTTTGTCACCTGTAAAATGACAAGCCACTTTTTATATTTAAGTCTTTTTTCATCTCTGTATGAATAAATTAATAAATATTTTTCACTGACATGTAATATACTACTCTTCCAAGTAAACATTTCTCAATTGCATACAGTTATCTAAGATTTAACTTTTCATATGTTAAAAAAAGGAATATTTTCTGATCTATATATATTAATCAAGCTGTCAACTTCTCTCTGTAAAACCTTTCTCACCTGTATATAGTAATATAATATTTAAATCTTATTGGTAAAGGTTTTATAGCTAAAACCTCTCTCGTATAGTAATATAATATAATCAACTGTTCTAGAAATACCTTTCTCTACTTCAAAAAAAAAAAACACACACCACAAACAACAAATATATAAAGGATATAGCTTCATTCTAGTTCACTCTAAACAAGACTGTAATTACCTTGTGCACCTCGCAGTTCACTTATATCTGGAGGAGGTGGGGTAATGAAAGGTGGGTGGGGAACACCAGGAGGTCCAATGGGACCCACCTCTCCCTTTTCTCCTTTAGGCCCTGGTAAACCAACATTTCCTTTGTCTCCCTTCTGTCCCTTCACAGCATACTCTGGTCTTATGGGCATTTTCTGAAACATTATTTATTACTGTTATTGTAACTAACTGTAAGATTAATGTTTGTTGCAGAAGTGGTAGGAGCAGGTAAAACAGGCAGTAATAGTATTGGGAGTAGTAGTAAGAACAGTAGTAGACAGACTAATAGTAGTAGTAGTAATAGTAGCAGTAGCAGCAGCATCAATAGTAGCAGTAGTAGTAATAATAGTAATAGTAACAGTAATAGCAGAATTAGTAGCAGCAGCAATAGTAGTAATGGTAGCAATAGTAATAGTAATAACAGTGATAGTAAAACTAGTAACTATGGTAGTAGAAATAGACTAAGAAGTAGTAGTAGTAGCAGCAATAGAAGTAGAAGTGGAGTTAGTAGCATTAATAGAAGAAGTGCTAGTAGCAAGACTAATTTCAGTCAGCTATAACAAAAGTCTGTATCAGACTGGTTTACTATAAATTACAATAGGAATAACAAAAGTCACAGAAGACTGACTCACTGTAGTTGGCGCAGTTTCTATATCCACTGTGTCTGTTCCTGATCCAGAACCACTGATCTCCTGATTTAAAAAAAACAGTAAAAATATCACAATTATTTAAAAGTTTGTTTTTATTTATGCTTAGAAGAAAAAACAATATACATTTATATACATATATTAACTGTTTCAATTCAGTGGTAAAGCAGTGATTCCTAGCTTCAAAATGTTCATACTTACATAAGTGACATAAAGTTGTAATAAAGTATGACAGTTTTTTGTGTGTGTTTTTGATGTTAACAAAGTAATTAATTTTATTCTTGATATTTTCTTATATTGTGCATTGGTATCATTATGAAAAAAAGATGCCTTCATTTGTGGAAGATCCAGATTTATTCCATCTGAATTAAGGCTTGATAATGTGCAGGTTTGACCATTTTGTTACTAAACATGGTAATTACATAACCAGTTATTTTATTATTAAAAATCATCTAAATAAGTTTTATTATCTTTAAGCTGTTAGATCTGTCCATTTTAGTTAACTGTAATAGAAAGCAAAATAATTAAATGATCTGTATTCTTTTTTTCTTTTTTTTTTTTTTTTTTATTATAAAATATTGTATTCTTATTAGCAGAATATCATAAGAATGTACTTGAATGTATTTCTACAGAGATAAAATTAAAAAAAATAAAACTTTGTAAATATTTGTACAAAATCAGAGATATTTAAAAGTTACACTCAGCATTTTTTTTGTTTCTACCTATGAGTTTGTCAGATAGAGAAAAAGAGAAACAGACATACAGACATGCAGACAGACTTGTTGTACATAAAATAAAACTTACAAAGTTACACTCATCATCATCAGCTTCTGCAGGGTTTCCAAACACTTTGAGTTCTTCAATGGCTCCCTGAAAAAAACACAACATTAGTCTGTTAAAATGTGACACTGACAAGGCATCTTTAATGTATTTAAAAATAGGTTTGGTTAGCTTTGTAACCTGTCACAAGAACAGTTTTGGGAATATCAAAAAATGTGACAAGTAAAACATGTGACACTGGCAGTATACAAAAAACATTCAAGGTGGCAGTTTAAAAAAAAAAAAAAAAAAAAATTAAAAATAAAATTAAAGAAAAAACAAAAGAACAATAAAGAAAAAAATATTTATTGTTGAAATTAACATTTGTAGTTTGTTAATTTTTTTTTCTTAAACACAACAGTGTGACTATCAATGTATTTTCCCCTATTTCTGAGAAGGCGTAAATGATAGATATCTTGTTGCTAAATGGACAAAAGAAAAGAGTGAAAAGCAGAGAAAACATGGAGAACAATATGCACTTATTTCACTTGAGATGTAACTTACATAGCTACAAGCCTAATGGTACACACAGAGACACTCACACAACTTCACACATGATACACATAAACAGCTACATAAGATATAAAAATAGAGAAGAACAATCCCTATACAAACATCCTCCAAGTAACCTACACAAGCAAGTAAAACATGGAAAATAAAATCATAATGATGAGGTATTAACTTTTATTCTAGCTCACTGACTCTGTAAGCGCTGTCTGTAACCCAGAAAAACATATCATTACATGCTAAGACACAGTTATCAATGAAATCTCCTCTCACAGAAACACCACTCCAGCTTCAAAAAGAGTTCTCAAAGGGGGCAGGTAACTCTACACCTGTTATCAGGGGAAACATATTCATGGTACTGTTCTCTTGTACCTTGTGAACTAAATCACATGTCTGTGCATCACTTTGTCACCGTAGCTACCAAACTCTAAAAACTCAGTGGTTAGAACAGTGAACTAAGCTGTGATAGGTCACAGGTTCAATCCTGTTAGGTATCAGCCATTACAGCCTTTGACTTTTAATCAGTTATGAAGACAAATATCTACACAGAATTAAATGTTTTTCTGCAGATAACATACTGCTTACTATATGTACTGAAGAATGATCCTTCAATCTGTCATGTTTCATGGTTTGCTTTAATCATTATTTAAGCCTTTTAGAGAAAACAACAAGATATTATATACAGGTATTTTACTACTTACTATATTATGCTTGTTAATCAAACCAATGTACTGGACTAAAGATTGTTTCTAAATAAATCGTTCATTTCATCTGTAAGGATGATTAAATACACATTTGATTAATAATTTTAAAAATCAGTTTAGAGTTATAACAGTGTTGAAGGGATAAAGTATAAAACACAGTAGGAAAGTGATAATGATGGAGACAGTAATAGTAGTGGGATTAAGGGAAGGAAGAGTGACTAGGAAAAAGAACATGATAGTAATAGGATTAAGGATAGGAACAAAACAGTAGTGACTGTAAAAGATTAAACAGCATAAAACTGACAGTGAAGACAAAGAATAAAAGTGGCATTAAGATTGAGAACAGGAGAGTGTAAATGGGGGAAGAAACAGGATAGTAATGGGATTAAGACTGGGAAGAAACAGGATAGTAATGGGATTAAGACTGGGAACAGGATAGTGCAAATGAGGGAAGGAACAGGACAGTAGTGGGGCAAAGGATAGTTGTGTAAAGAAAAAGTATAGAAGTGGAATTAAAGGTGGAACAGGATCGTAGTAGGTTTAAGGATGAGAAGATGATAACAGCACTGATAGTGAAAAAAAATATATTAGTGACAGTGAGGAAGGAATAGGATAGTAATGAACAGTCTTGTGGAATAGGGCAGCAGTTCTAATGTGGAAGGAAGAAGATACAATTACTAAGAGAGAGTTTAGTATGAGTGGCAGTGTGGGAAATAACAGCAGTTCAGTGGAAATGAAGGAGAAAATGGAATATTGGTAGGAATGAGGAGAAATATCTTGTGGAAGAAATATGTAAGGAAGGGGTGGCTGGGAACAAACAGGGCAAGAAAAGGAAAGGGTGGGATTTTGGGCAAGGAAATATTCCTTCATATATGAACACTGGAGTAAAATATTAGGAGAAAATGATAGTCAGGGTGGTGGAACTTGTGAAAAGACAGGAGAAATGTTCAAGTAAGTGAATGACTGGATGTTACGATGGGAGAGAAGGCTGAAGAACCGTCAGAGTTGCAGGAGAGAAAAGTACACGAGAAGTCAGCTTGAAATGGGTGAGGAGGTGAAGGATGTGTATCAGGTTACAGTCTGGTAAAAGTGCAGTCTGAAAATGTCAGCCTAGACACAACAAACACCGACTTTGTAAATTAAAAACAGAAAAATGACAAGACACATTCTTTAAAATACATGTGTCACTTAATCACTCAGACTGTATCTGAATTCTAAACAACATGTTTGTATACTGCCAGAAAAATAAATAAGGAACGCAATCATTTTTAATTAGAAATCTAAAACCCCCCAAAAAAACAGACCAATGAGACAAGTGTTTACTTGGATGTGTGTAAACTGAATTATTAGGTTATCACCAAAGACAGACTTACATTTTTTCAAAAAATAAACCATTAGCAAATGACATTAGCAAAATGTATATACCTCATAAGCTAATTTTTCCTAATTTCAAAGGTATACTTTAACAAGAAACAAGCACAACAATCAGAACCAAACAAAACCTTCTTAGACAAATTTTTGTACCAGTATATCACAAGATATAAACTTTCAAAAAGAAACAAATAACTTAAATAAAACATATGTACTAATATAGACTACTTTTAACTCTCACAAGTACACTTCATAAAAATAAAACAGTAACTTTTAAACATAAAAATATATTTCCACTGATTATTTGCACAAATGAACAAACTTCAATTCATACTAGTGTAAATGTATTTTATGTATCATAGTTCATAATTCCTCAGATCCTGTTTAATACTTATATCAGTGTCTCTCACTTGTTACTACCAGATTTATTACAAAGTGTAGACAGACTGATACCAAGTTGTGTTAGATATGTCCAGTGTTGACAGACTGGCAGTGTATTACCAAATGCCAGAGGGAGGGGGAAATGTGATGGGTTCCTGACATTGTTGTGTATCAACAGTGGAAAGACAGAAATGCTGCAGTGGTCACTCAAAGTATGAGGATGTCAGGTTCTGAGTGATGAAATGAGATTTATAAACAGACAGAATTACACTGGTGTACTAACCACCTAGAAACAGCAGTCCTTGCTAACCTTTGTATGTTTCACTGGTAATAAAATGTGTAGCAGTGTTAAATATATCTTATGTTTATCTATCATCTGCAATTTAAGTGTGCAAAATTGTTACACTTTATAATGTGTCAACTACAGTAAAATGTAAAACACTAAAATACTTCTTATAATGTATCAACTACAGTAAAATGTAAAACATTAAAATACTTGTTATATCTGTCAATTAGTTAAATGTAAAACACTAAAATACTTCTATGTGTCAACTACAGTAAAATGTAAAACACTAAAGTATCTCTTATATGTGTCAATTACAGTAAAATGTAAAACACTAAAATACTTCTTATAATGTATCAACTACAGTAAAATGTAAAACACCAAAATATCTCTTATATGTGTCAATTACAGTAAAATGTAAAACATTAAAATACTTGTTATGTGTCAACTACAGTAAAATGTAAAACATTAAAATACTTATGTGTCAACTTCTGTAAAATGTAAAACACTAAAATACTTCTTATATGTCAACTACAGTAAAATGTAAAACACTAAAATAGCTCTTATATGTGTCAACTACAATAAAATGTAAAACACCAAAATATCTCTTTATGTGTCAACTACAGTAAAATGTACTAAAATATCTCTTATAATGTTATAAGTGTGAACTACCATAAAATGTAGAACACTAAAATAAATCTTACATTTGTCAACTGTAAAATGAGTAAAACTGTTCTATAATTTATGTGTTAACTAAAATTAAATGTGCAAGACTTAAATATATCTTTGATGTCACTCCTATCATGGTTACTAATTTCATTTTTCATTACATGATTATCATTTGCTATCATTTATCATCGTTATTTTTCTCTTTCGTTTTCTTCATGCATTTTATTTTCTTTCTCTTTCACATCTTCTCTTCATCTTCTTTTTTTTCATCACCTACTTATTTTCTCTCTCTTCACAAACACACACATGTATGCATCATCATTTCTCAAGCACACACAGTGAAAAAAAAACATTTAACTGCAACTGCAATGAAAAAAATATATAAAACTGACAAAATTCAGAATATATTATTGAGAATGGCATAAATGTGTTAGTAAAAGTGTGTTAATGTGATTTTAATGCTGATCGACATGTACTCTGTTTAACCCAGAAACAACATGTTTCTGTAAAAAAAAGCTAAAATATCATAAATAATTTTGAAAAAAAACCCAGAAATTATATGTTCTTGTTTTGTCAGTCAGAATGGTGTCAGTAGATGTTTTTCATATTTCTTTAGATATAGGTCTATATACGTAGTTATATATAAAAGTACACACACACACACACACACATACATGCATACATACATACACACATACACATACACAGTGATCACAAGCATATAAAAAAAATCAATGATTATATATGTTCATGCATATACACACACATACACAAATGCATACATACATACATACATACACCGATACATACAGATACACACACATTTATATATATTCACATCTGCTACATATTTTCAGATGTTTATGTTAATATATATTGGTTTATGTATGCTACTACATATGTCTGCATATCTGTATGTATATATATGTGTGTGTGTGTCTGTGTGTGTTTGGATGTGTGTGTGTGTTTGCATGTTTTGTGAGTTTGTGTATGTGTGTGTGTGTGTGTTTGTGTGTGTGTGTAAGTGTGTTTGGGTGTGATGTGTGTGTGTGTTGTGTGTGTGTGTTGTGTGTTTGTGTGTGTGTATATGTTGTGAGAGTGTGTGTTGTGTGTGTGTGTGTGTTGTGTGTGTGTGTGTGTGTGTGTGTGTGTGTGTGTGTGTGTGTGTGTGCACTTTTATTTTACCACGTCCCAGATACTTTTTTTCCCTACCTTCTTTTTTAAATGTTTGGGTTATACATTATTTCATTTGTTTTTTGGATATTTTTTTGGTTTTGCCCTACGATAATAAAATATATCTGGTTTACTGAACATGTCCTTGAAGTGACATAATGACCCACATAAGACTGAGTCATGTAAAACTGGTTTAAAAAATTAGAAGAATGTTTTACATCTGTTGATGTGTTTCAGACCTGACAGACTCAGTGACCAAAAAAACATGCCCAATTATTTTTTTAATTGACAATTGACATGTCTTCCATTTATGTGTGTCAGAGAAAGAGACAGACAGACAGACAGACAGACAGAAAGTGTGAGTGCAGGTAGAGAAGTAGAGAATGAGAGAAGCAGAGGTGTCATTAAGAGAGAGAGAGAAAAGTAGAAAGAGGTAGAGAGAGAAAGAAAAAAAAAGAGAACAAGAACAAGAAAGACATAAGAAGAAAATTTCTTACAAATTCTTTTTTTTTTTTTAATTTTCTAAAAGAAACAAACAAAATGGGGGGAAAAAAGTGAAACTAAAAATAATAAACTGAATTATTGCACTGTGGTAGTTTATTTTGAGCAGCAATAAAAAGATAGATGTTTTCCATATTATGAAATGACTTTCACATTGCTGTGTTTTCCTATATGTTATTTCTGTTTTCACATACTGTCTGCCTCTTCATTAGTAACATCTTACTCAAACTGCTAACATGTGTACGTGTATGTCCAGTGTGTGTAATATCTGTATCACATGATTCACAGGTAAAACCTGACACAGCTTGCCGGTAGAAGAAAATATTTGTATTTCCTACCAAACCAACTGGCATGTTGTAACAGTAATTTATGTGAACAGGTAAAAATATTTAACAGTTCAACATAGACACTCTGTATATGTATGTCCTTGTGTTTTATTTTATATTGTTTACTTATATGTATGTGTTTGTGAGTGTATAGCTGTACATGTGTCTGTGTTTCTACATACATGCACGTGAGTGTGCATGTGTGTGCATGTGTGTGTATATTTATATCTTTACTTTGTTATTTATTTCCCAATCTACCCAGTGCACAAAATATTAATGTATCAAACTTGTGCTTTCTATGAAAAGGCACATTACAAAATACTCTAAAGCGAAATAACCTTGTTCTGTTTAAACCATACAACAGACTTCTGAACCAATCTGTCTCAACTGTTATGACATCTGGTTTTCATAAGACAAAGCTTAGAGCAATCAGTATGTCTTCAGTCTGCTAAGTGTTAGCATAATGACTTGACACCCACTGGGTATCAGACTGCACTGCTGGGACAAAGCACCCACCTGAGGTGCAATGGGTCGTCAGAGAGCTAATTTAGCATTGTGAAGCCACAAAGTAGTCCCACCTAAAGTAATTATCAATAAGGTGTACAGGGTGGTAATTTGCTGAAACAACATGTCTGTTCACATCAAGCTACTCATTTTTCAATAAGCAAGAAGGAATCAGTTATAAGTACCTACCTGTAGACAGGAAAACAATACTATAATAAACCAGCAGAGGAACATTAAAAATGTAAAACAGCTAAAAAAACACTGTATAGGCTATATTTTGTATATTGTACACGTGATGTAAAATATTTGCATTATATTAAATAAAGATATACATATATATATAATTCTATATAACTGGTATACTGCATATATACTATATATGCTGTATTTACTACATATTGTAAATTTATATACACTATATACAATTTCTATATATTCAGTTATCTTACCATTTCATGGCCTGTAACATCACATTTATAAAGATACAATTTGTAATATATTAACTTGAAATGAAAATCACAGTTTTATCTGTTTCTAACCAGAGTAACTAATTGCCTGTTCAGTTTTAAGTCTTACCTCAAATTTTGCATCAAAGTTTGGTCCAGACTGGGCTATAAAAATGGTGGAACCAGGTTCAAACTCCAGTTGATCAACAAGTCTGTGAAAGTATTCTTTTTGGTGTTCCTTACAGTTCAAATACAACGTGATTTCATTTCCTTCCACGCGAATTCCTATCTTGGACCACCGGCCCACCAGGGAAGGAATAGTAAAATTGGCTATAATTTGAGAAGATTCAGCATGTTTTGAATTGGGAGTATAATACAGTGCTAAGTTCTGTCGACTTCTGTCGTAGTCCACACCCGACAGACTGACACCAAACTGCACGACAGTCTGGTACGGGTTAACAACGGAAAAAATGAAACCTCCTCTATACGTGCTGGGTTTTAGTGTTATTCCGATAGCAAAATCTCTAAACAGACCATGTTTAAAATATAATGACGATGGTTTTCTAATGCGAGCGTTTCTTGATATGGTGAAGGCAGGGTAGCCATCGACCCCCGCAGTGTAGGAAATTCCTGTCCCCTCGATGTTGTGTGGAATTCCAATCACACCCAGCAGATCAATCTCCTCTGTGTTAGCAGCATCTGCAAAATAAAACAAACTTTGTGTTACAAGACAACAAGACAGACGGACACATTCACTCAAATACAGAGCAGCAAATTCACAAACAACAGTCAAGATAATTACAGAGAGATTGAGAGATAGCCATGCTTTAATACAGAGGCAACCATCCACTAAGAAATGTATATTAAAATCCATCAAAATTTTAATTTACATAGATACAACCAAGTCAAAACAGAAATAAACAGATATTAATAGATGAACAAAACAGTCACCCTTTAATACAAAATATATCTCTCAAATAATCCATCAGAATTATGCAGAATGAAAATAATGACAGATTTAATCTGGGAAAACAAACGTATAGATGTCATTTCAGAATGATGTAAACTTACAAAAAAGTGTACTATAAAAATGAGAAATTACCATACAGAAAGATTTTAGATTAAAACAGCCAGTCAGACATAAGACTGAGAGCATCAGAGGATAATGTATCTAATATGCTAATTAGCAATTTTCTATATTAAACTTGCAGTGCTTTAAAATATGGTATGTATTTCTGTGTGTGTGTATCTGTTTGTATTTGTGTGTGTGCGCAAGTGTGTTTGTATTTGTGTGTGTGTGTTTGTATTTGTGTGCATGTGCATGTGTGTTTGTGTGTCTGTGTGAAACTTAATAAAGGACATTTCACCAAACACACTATCCACTGTTGCAATGTGTTATAACCTGAGTAGATAATGGCAGATGCTGTGACTTAACAAAGGTGGATGCTCTCACAGCTAAGTGAATAAATGTCATGTATGTACACTCTGACTATGTCCTACTTCACTGATTTGTCTAATCATGAAATATTCATGAACTGTTCCTCATCTTAGAAAAATTAAATGTCTCTTTATGTTTTTGAATAGTCTGACCCAGACATCATGCTCATAGTGGAACAACAGGTTTAGAAAGCTATATAATATATTTCTTATCTGTCTGCCTTTAGAGTATAGTGTATGCTGTAAACATTTCAATATTTTATGTAACTATTATATCACAATCAGTGGTGTATGTGTGTGTGTGTGTGTGTGTGTGCCTGCCATTATATAGATGTACAAGACATATGGATGTATAAAGGATGTATGTGGTTGCGTAAATAAGTGTATGTACACATGTATGAGAGTGTGTGTGGGTTTGTACATATATTTATTTGAATATGTAGTTAAACATGTTATAGTCTCTCTCTCTCTCTCTCTCTCTCTCTCTCTCTCTTTCTTACATTCTCTCTCTCTCTCTCTCTCTCTCTCTCTCTCTCTCTCTCTCTCTCTCTCTCTCTCTCTCTCTCTCTCCCTCTCCTCTCTGTTATTCTCACATTAAATAAAACCTAAAACTGGATACATTCATTTAACTACAACATCCCTGTACATATTATATTTCAATGAGGCTGTAGGTAGACTGATTGTGCTTACCTGCCAGGTTACAATTTCATCACAGGTAAATACAACCAGATCATCTTACTACGCTTTGCCTATCTCACCTGTAACTTAACATGGATTAAGCACACCATTACCGAGCCAGATGAGGTTTCTTTATTTCATCTACCAAATCTCAATGGGTAAACAAATATTTTAACAAAATGATCAATCAATAAATAATTTTTAACATTAAAATAGAAATTAAATTTAAAAAAAAAAAAAAAAAAAATTGGGATGAAGAAAGACAGTGTTAGCCTGTGTTATCACAGACATGTACATCCACACAGTGCATTAAAAGTGAGTGAATGGATGATTGTGAAAAACTGGTGAACAAGCACGGAATAATCAGCTCCAAGATGCTTTTATGATCCACTGTTTTGTTGGTATATAATTATCTGTGTGCATATCTGTGTGTCTGTATAGCTATGTACATCAGCAGCCTATATAGTATATATATACCTGTGTAACTGGGTGTCATTTGTATTAGACAGGAATAAAATGCAATATAGTTTCTTTAATGTTAATAATCTACAGACAGCCACTAATTAAGAAAATTCAGGTCGAAGTGCTTACATTACAGCTGAATAATCTCTTGACACAGATATAAAGTTTACATGTCACTAGGTAACAGAACACTGTGACCTCTCATTAGTACTGAAAATAATACATTTAACAACGCCAAGTATGTATCTCTCTCTCTCTCTCTCTCTCTCTCTCTCTCTCTCTCTCTCTCTCTCTCTCTCTCTCTCTCTCTCTCTCTCTTCTCTCTCTCTCTGTTTTCATTTCTTTCTATCTGCAGCTTGTCTGTTTCTTTCCATTTTTCTGTATTTTCTATCTTTTCCTTAATATCTTTTTTGTTTTATCTTACTCTGTTTCATTCTATGCCACTCTTTCTCTTTCTATTATTCAGTCTCTTTCATTCTTTTTCTCTCATGTTATGATTCTTTATGTTACTCTGTCAGAAACACACTAGCCTACACACTAGTTAAACAGACTCAGCACATGAACACACACACAACACATACAAGAAACAAAATACACACTGACACAACACATACCGCTACAACATTAACAGATATACAGTATGCATGCATGCACGCACACACACACACACACACACACACACAGTCAGTCACACAAAGTGCTGTGCCCTTGAAATAAAAGTAAAGTTTTAATTTCCGTGATTTCAAAGTGTTCTAATTAAATGGAGTTGGCAAATTAACAACCATACAAGAGGCACACACAGAGATCAAACAGAAAAACTTGACTTAAAGTTAAACTATGACTGAACAGCATGGTACACTTGCAACTTTTACACGGACACACTGTTACCAGGTCAAAAGATCAACACCACAAAAACACAAATCTACAATTATACTTAAAGTACATTTCATTAATCCAGGAAGAAAAGATTTTTTTTTGTTGTTGTTGTTGCTGCTGCTGTTTGTTTGTTTTTATTTTTTCTCCAGACACTGTTAATGTAAGGATAGTTGGATGGAAAACAAATTCTGCCATTTATACTTAATCAAGAACACTGTATCAGTCTAGAAAGGAATTTCCTTTACAATGTAAATGGGTACATGGATAACTGAATAGATAGATAACTTTCCAATAGATAAAATTATAAAAGACTGAATTACATATAGATTGATGGATGGTTGGTTGGTTGGTTGGATGGATGGACAGATGATTGGATGAATAGATGGATGGCTGGACAAAGGGATAGATGGATAAAAGGATGGGTGGAAAACAATGGATGGAGGGAAAGAGGGATAGATGACTGGAGGGGTTGACAGATAGATACAGATGTATGAATGGATGAATGAAGTTATGCAAACACATCTGCACAGGTTGCAGTTTTTAAAAACTGTTTAAACAAAAAAGTTATTGAAGCAACTTGTAGAGAGGAAACCACAAAATTTAATATACGTTTCCATCAGTGTGTACATTTATATAACCTGCCACATGTGAAATATGGTTTTAATTTACTGGTAACAATAGATGTATGTATCTGACATGCAAAATTAGTAACATACAGAAACCTTGAAGTTGAAATATATCATTTTAAAACTGAAAGAAAGCAGAAGAAGAATACATATATATGTATGTAACAAAAAGAAAAATATGTTAAATTTATACCTACAAACATACATATGTACATGCAGACACAAATTATATATATATATTTGTAGGTATGAATTTAAGTATATATACATACATACAGAATAATAGTAACAAGAATGAATAACCTTGTGAATAAAAACTAGTGAATGAACAAATTAATGATAATATTACGGAAACAATTGATAATAATTATATAACAATTTTCATTTCAAAAATATTCCTATCAATCTCAATGTAAATTTTTTTTTAATATTTTAGAAATAAAATAAAATATTTTCTTTTTCTCTTTATTCACTGCTGCCCACAAATTTCCTGCAATAGTCTGACACATGTTTCAATTTACTGTTAAATCGAGATTTCTCTACAAATGTATTTGTTAACAGCTAACATACTGAGAATGTTAACCCAAGTCAGATATTATGTCAAACGTTTTAGTTTTAATTATAACTTATTCTGAGAAACACATATACGATTTATGCAGCCATTGTTTTGTTTTAGTCGTAGGCGTACAACAACATCTGATATATCCAACTATATTAGTCATAGTCATAGTCATAGTCATATACAGATGAAAAAATAGATTATAATTTTGTGTGTGTGTATTTGATTATATGTCTATTTATGCATGTGTGCGTGTGTGTGTGTGTGTTTGTGTGTGTGTGTGAAAGAGAGAGACAAACAGCATATGTGCATGTGTATGTTTGTCTGTTCATGTATGTATGTTTGTGTGCATGTATAATGTTTACATGTTTAGGTGAGTGTGTGTATCTGTGGTCTGTCTGTTTGTCTGTCTGTCTGTTTACAAGTATTTTCCTGTACATTTAAAAGATCCATTGCTTCTCATAATCATAACAAAGGAAATGATAGGTTTCATATTCCATACCACAATTATGCAACAACAAAAACAAAACAAAAATAATAGTAATAACAACAAAACAAAAATAATAATAATAACAACAAAACAAAGATAATAATAATAACAACAAAACAAAAATAATAATAATAACAACAAAACAAAAATAATAATAATAATAATATTCGATACCCAGTAATATTAAAACACGTCATCTTGCATGTAAACAAACGTTCTAGCTCTGAGTGACAGACGACTTGTATCAGACACTTCACGCTGATAAAGCAGAAGACGATTATCTGATTCTATCTAGACACTCAGTGTCAAAGTGTGTGTTGGCGTGTCAAGAGACTGCGTATCAATGTTCAAAGTCTGTGTTCATACTTCAAGTCTTCCTGGTGTCAGTGTTTAAAACATAAACACAGTGCATGTGGGCAAATTGTTGTTAGTCATAAGACAGTTACATCAAATCATTTCCCTGCCCCAACCCAAACCCCTGGTGATAATATAAATAAATATCTGCTGTATAACGTAAAATAAATCATTATTTGAAAAATTTGGATGGAAAGATGAATATGGATAGACAACAGACAGAAAGATGGATGGATGGATAGATAGATAGATGGATGGATGGATGGATGGATGGATGGATAGATAGATGGATGGATGGATGGATGGATGGATGGATGGATGGATGGATGGATGGAAAGCAAGATGGGAGTATGGATGAATGGAAGATGGACCTAAGATGTAACCCAGACGGATGGACTGATGGAAAGTTATAGTGTTACATGAATACAAAAATAAAAAATAAAAATAACCACACACATTCAGAACTTGCAGGTGTCTTCCTATAGAAGCAGTCAGAAGGAATGGTCAGTTTAGTAGCCAGATGTGAAACCTCTTTAAGAGACCAGATGGTCAGTTTGGAGATACCAGAGCTAGAGGGAGAGGTGGGGGGGGTCTAATTCCCACATGACAAATTGCCTGGTCAGTCTGTGCAGGAATTTGGTGATAAAAGAAATTTCAACACATCAAAGTAATTTAAGTTACAACAGCCGACAGACAGGGGAGATAACTCAGAGATAAGGGAGATAAGTCAGCTGTCAAAAGGCTGATGATCAGACATTTACAACATGATGGTTTCAACACAATGTGTGAATGTGTGTGAATTAATTTATGTGAAAAGTTGTGAAGAATATTTTTCTCTGGATTTATCTCTATACCTCTGGATGTATTTGTGTGAATACATTTGTATGAACAAGTTAGTAAATAAAAAAAAAAAAAAAACTGTGAATAAATATATATTCTTTGTTAATATTTGCATTAAATTATTTCGTGTACATATGTATAAATTTGACAATAAGCACTGAATGTATGGTAGGACAAAATTATTTAAATCAATTATTATAAAATAATCTATGAATGTACTGACATTTAATGTAATTAATATATGAATGTAATGAAATTTAACATAATTAATAACTGATGCAGATAAGAAATTCTAAACAAGACAAAGAATTTACTTGGCAAGAAATGGCTGCCTAAGTTTACTGGTTATATATCTTTTCCGAAAATTTTAAAAAAATAAAGAATTTTGAATGAGGTTGTAGTGACATGGAAATCTTTTGAAAGTGAATGATGCAACATCGTGTAGTGGGACCACTACCACGGCACTCAAGCTGTAGCAACAGCACAGACATTGTGCACATGAAGCTTATTGGCTGTCACATCACCCCACTCCACTGACATCATCAGACAGGAAGTAGTGGTGCCCACTTCCACTTTCATACAGCTGTCATGAATAGAGTAGTAATACAGCCACTGGAACTGCGTTTAAAATATATTTAGAGTTTTTTTCTTTTCTTCTTTTTATTTATTTAGTTATTTAGTTATTTACTTTTATGTCAATATAATGTTGTTGTTTTGTTGGGTTTTTTTGTATTTTTATATTTGTGTGTGTGTGTGTATGTGTTTAGTTCTGCAAAAATCATTTTTCTGGATAAGTTTATGGATGGTTATTATTATTTTTATTATTATTATAATTTCTGTTGTATATTTTTTCTTCTTTTTGTTATTATTATTATTATTATTATTTATATAAAGGTTTTCTCTTTATTATTTATTTATTTAGTATGTTTATTTTTTTTTGTTTATTATGTGTGTGTGTGTGTGTGTGTCTTTATATGGTGTTTGTCTGTAGATGTGGATGTGCATGGGTGTTTTTATTTTTATTGTTGTTGCTTTTAAAGTGCCATATATTTGCTATAAAAACCTTTATTGTGAATTTAACGATATATCCATTTGGAATACTTACAACAGTTATACTTATATGACACTTTGCTTTTCCTATTTAATACACACACAAACATTTTTCCTTCTTAAAAACAAAATCCTATCCCTCCATCCTACATGTGTTGTTTTTAATCTGATCTGCATTTGACATGTCTTGTTATCACCTGCAACAGACAAACAAGATCACAAATCTTGTGTTGCACCTGTTCTATCTTTTCTTCATCTTTTAGCAAATCAAGTCTTCCCCACACCGGTTTCAACAACACAGACTGGATAAAGCAGCCTGAGGCATAGGACAGACAGATAGTGCACCCCATGGCATACACTGAGATAATGTTCAGAAGAAGAACGAACATCTGCTTGGAGAGAAACTTTGCCATCATCAAACTGGACTCTCCAACTGACATCAAAGGAGAACCAGTTTTCAGGAATTTAAGTACAGAAGACTTGACTCTTTTGAAAAAAAAAAAAACTTTATAGAAACCTTTCTAACCTCGTGAACAACCTCAGCGAGATCTTGGAAAGCTGAAATTGCTCTGGTTGTGATGTAGGCGTGGCGTGTCCAAGAGAAGCATGTGGCTTTTACTATTATCTGAGTTGGTCCTGCATCATTAATTACATGTCAGGACTTTTGACCGGTACATGGGAAACTCGGAAGAAAAGCTATAAATTTTTGTGTTTTATTAGTAGAATGTATGTGTGATGTTTAAACGAGAGTTGAGAAAATGACTGTTAAGTACTGACGGAGGTATTTACAATGGTGTCGGATATAACAAAGAAAGACTGTATTTTTAAGATTTTTGCATGGAGAGAGAGAGAGAGAGAGAGAGAGAGAGAGAGAGAGAGAGAGAGAGAGAGAGAGAGAGAGAGAGAGAGAGCAACTGATTTATACTTTTGTGTTACAAAAAACTTAATTACATTTTAATACTAGAGAAGAAACCTGATAATGTTAAAACATATTACACTTGCTTAAACAACCACCACTTCTGTACTAGTAAACAGATATAATTACGAAATTCAAAAACACATCTATCTGTACATAATTACATATTACACGACAACCTTTCAGATCATTTTATCTTTTTCATTTTTTTTATTTTAATTTTTTTTATTTCATTACAGGCTTTAAATTATTTGTTTTCTTAGTTCAATGAACAACAAATACATTTATCAGAAGCATCAAAGTCTTCTGTGTAAAACAAAATTGTTGGCAATAAAAAAATAAAGCTACAGTTATTATGTATAAACTGTTGTATGAACAGTCTCTAATTATAGATAAATAAAGAATGTACTAGCTGAGCTGTCCATATTTAGCTTTGTATAAGAATGAAAGGTGCACGAACATTCAATAAAACATGTTATTACACTTGTTAATAGCAACACTACAAGTCTGTGAAACTCATTTATCTTCTTTGCATTACAAAACTCTTCTTTATTTTTGCTGTTGTTCTTTGTTGTGTTTAGAATTATTATTATCAGTAGAGGTAGTAAGTAGTAGTATCACATAATTTTCTTCATCAGCATTATTATTTATACATTTTTGCTGAATTATCATTATTGATTTATGTATTACTGTTATATCATTATCATCATCATGATCATAATCATCATGTATTATCTTTTTCTTCATCATTATTATTGAAATTTTTCTACATTTTTCATCTTTCCAATATTAAGGAGTTCAACTATAAAGCTGAGCTTGTTCAAAACCACATTTTGTTTATGTTCTAAGCTTTATCATTTTGAACCAGATAGTTAGGCCACATTCCTGTGCAATAATTTGCTGATTTATGTAAACAATGGCAAAAAAACAAAGTGAGAGAGGAAAATTCCAAATACCACAAATAATTCTGCTTAAAAGTAAAAGGCTACATTCTCAACAGATGTTTATAAATGTGAAAACCTGTATTGGTTCAGCCAAAGTAACAGAAAATAATTTCAAATTATCAATGAACCTCGTTTTTCTTTTCTTTTTTTCCTAAATGAAAATTATATTTTTGTTTCTTTTCATTTATTTATTTATTTATTTGTTACTACTTTTATTATTATTGTTGTTACTGTTGTGATTGCTATTATTATTATTAATATTTTTACTATTATTCTTCTTCTTCTTCTTCTTCTTCTTCTTCTTCTTCTTATTATTATTATTATTATTATTATTATTATTATTATTATTATTATTATTATTTCCATCTCTCTTTTAATAAATTAACTGCACAAGTCATCAAGGAAATTATGAAGAAATTTCAAAATACTGTTTTCCACATCACAAGGTTGGAACAACAAGTAAGTGCTGGACGATACTAACATTCCACTGTTGCTGTTCAGGTTCAAGTGTAAAATTTGTAAATTGCTGTCTGTTCTTCAATTAGGCTGCCTGTCAGTGGGTGTGTCTGTGTTATTTTCCACCATGCTTCAGCACAAACAGAAACACAGGCATCTAAGTAAGTACTTTTACAGACTAGTTCAGCGAAGGAGATCACAACTTCTGGACATGCTTGAAGACATTTCTTGGCTTCATTCAAGGAAAAAATAAATGTTTTGAGTAAAGAGGCAAAGCAAATGAATGAATAAAAACACACAAAAAAAAATGAACAGATCAAAGAAAAAACAAAGAGAAAACAGAGGAAGAGAACAAAAATTAAAAAAAGTATTATTATTATTATTATTGAATAATTTAAAAATTTAAATTTAAAAATGATAATAAGAAGAAAAAGAAAAGCCAGTGTCTGACAAAAATAAAAGAAGAGATAGCTGTGTGCTAGATACATAACAGTTGCAAAAAAACTAAATAGATTTCTTTAAAAGGTATTCTGAAATGTAACAGTAACTTAGTAAGAACAGTCTATCTACCTCTACCCCACCCCTTTCTAAAATTACATGGCATGATTAAAAGACAGATCCACCCATTTCATACAGAAATATATTCGGCCTTTGTTTTATCCTTTGACAGGTTTATGTATGTTGAGATTTATTTATTTAGACTTGATTGATTTCATGCAGTTCGCTAAGGATCAGAACACCAGTCTAAACAAACTGAAACATTTCTTTTTACTCCTTTCAGTTCTGCTATCTGTCTGGTGCGTGCATCACAAGCTGTGTGTATGCTGGCAGTACTTCCTGCGTGGGAGGTGAACAGAACATCCTGTGACATTTACAGCGCCACCTGTCTGGCCATACCCAGCCATTTCTCTTTTTATTTCTTTTTCTACATCTTTTTTTTTTTTTTTTTTTTTTTTTTTTTTTTTTTCTTGGCATCAGAATATGAGGTAACTGTTAAAAACACTTCAAAAGATTTTCATTAATATCACCAGAACAAGAGCTTTCCAATAAATCAGTTAAAGTAATGGGGGCATAGTTAGGTTAGCAGGTAATCAATTGAATTAACTTGTTAAAAATAATGATAAGTAATAACTTTTATGTAACATTCAAATTCCTCTGACAGTGCAAAACAGCAGGTTTGTAAGTGTTTTTGGCAAGGAAATGTAGCTTACAAACAAAGTGATTAACAGTTTTAAATCATAATACTTCTTACTGATACTAATGTTAATGTAATGAAAAAAAAAAAAAAAAAGGAAATGTAGTTTAATAATATGGAGGAGGAGCTGAAGGAAAATAAATTAATGCATAATAGTTACTGTAAAATTCCTGGATAATATTTATTGAGTCTACATTATGCTGAATAACAGTGTTTATGATGGCATATATTACACTGTATCACAATGTTTATGATGGCATATATTACACTGTATCACAATGTTTATGATGGCATATATTACACTGTATCACAATATTTATGATGGCATATATTACACTGTATCACAATATTTATGATGGCATATATTACACTGTATGGCAATGTTTATGACCCACACTAGATTGTATAGCAATGTTTAAAATACACATTACATTGTGTAACAATCTTTGACACACATGACACTGTATAACAATATTTGTGAAACTATTACATTGTACATGACTCTATTTTTACATTATTTTCTTAAATAATATTCTTCATCTCCTTATTATATCAGAAAAAATATTAAAATTTTAACTCTCTCTGAGTCTCTCTAAAGAAAAAAATAATGATGAACTACTCTAACTATAAAGAACAAGAAGGTATGTCCACTGTGGTCAGTCAGATGTTAACGGTTATGGAGGAGAACAAAAGGTAGAATTCAGACTGGTCATGTTTTGTATTAAACAACTCACTGACTGGGTGTGAGAACGGATGTGTGCCTGGCATTTGTGTTTCATGTCACTCTGTGTGATAGAGACTGGTTTTATTAGTCACATACAATCAGAAACACACACACACACACACACACACACACATGTAAACATATATACATACATAAAAATATATATATATACACACACACACATATGTATAAATATATACATAGGTATACATACATACACACATAAAAATTATATATATACACACACACAAACACACACACACATACAGGCACACACATATATATACATGTGTGTATACATATATACACATGCATACACAGATATACATACACATACACACACATATATACATACATATATACATATACACACACATACATGCATAATATTTCTATTATTATTATTATTATTATTTTTATTATTATTATTATTATTATTATTATTATTATTATTATTATTATTATTATTATTATTATTATTATTATTATTATTATTATTATTAAAATTACTTAATTTCTTACTAAAATTACATGCTAAAACATTGATGTGTAAATCATTCCCAGTATGTTAAACTCTTGAACAACAGGAAATGCACTGACTTGAACTCACAACTAAAAACATGTCAGAAAGACAGAAACCATATTGTTCTTTCTGCAGTTGTCAAGGTAACATGGCTGTGTGCATGTAGAAAGTAAAACAATCTACCACTGGAATGTTAATGTCAGGTCTAAACACCAGCAAATCAGACTAAGTCAAGATGAATGTGTTTCTCCCATTCCAGTGCAGTGAGAGAGACTCTATATGGAAAGGATAAAATATCAGAGGCATGATGGTATGAGCAGAAAAACAGACAGACAGACAGACAGACACAGACAGACAGAGAGACATAGAGTCAGAGAGAGAGAGATAGACAGAGAGAGAGGAAATAAAATAATAGGGATGGAAAGAGAAAACTGACAGAGGTCAAGAAAAAAAAGAATTAGGGAGAGAATGAAAATGAGAGGGAGGGACATGGCAAACTAAGAGTAGAGAGACAAAAGAATGACAGAAAAATGAAAGTATGAATGAGGGAGAGTCAAGAGATACATAAACTGAATGAGTTAATGAAAGAGAAAAGAAAGAAAAAACTGAGGAGAGATAAAGTGCAAGAAAAAAGAAGAGAACAAAAGAAATGAGATGGAGATAGATATGAAAAAAAAAAAAAAAGGAATCCTTTTCCAATAAAGGTCTTCTTTTTGGTTTTTAATTGCCAAGATACTGGATTCTTATGTATTTACATATGCATATACACACACACTCTCCACTACATCTGCACATCTGTTATCAGGATTCCTGAAACAACAATGAGCTGTACTGGAATGTCAGATCAGAGAATCATATAATTCAATATTTCCTACAACTCCCATCAAGACATGAATCATCAGTTGTCTAGACAATATGATGCTGTTTTCTATACACACACGCTTTGTTTTATATCATGCACAAGTCAACAAGCTGCTTGCGGTTTATCCTCACACTATCAGGCGAAAGACAATATTCAATTTCCCAGCATTCAATGACTGGGAGAGGAAGAAACAAAACAAATAAAAGTTCACTTCCCAAATGTGCTGCATTTAGAAATAAATACAACTGTGTAGATATCTGATACATGCAGGTACTAATATACCCCAGGTTATGCATGTGTGGGGTGGGTATGTTTATCTGTAAGTAAGTATCAATGTATGGTGTACCTGTTAGAGTGTATTACTATGTAAGAAAGAAAATACATGTGTGTATAGGTATATGTACATATGTATATATATATGTGTATATATATATATATATATATATATATATGGTGTGGGCTATGTAATGAATGTGTCAACCACATGTTTTCAGAGTTTGTCTCTTTGTGAATATGTAAATATGAGCACAAAGTGTCTATAGTTATTTTATATATATATTTATACACCACCCATACATAGGCTCTAGACTGAGTGTGTGTGTGCGCGTGCATGCATGCTTTGAGTGCTCGTTTCTGCACATGCACACACACAGTATAATAATGAACAGCTACATGTATGTATACACCACAGTGCAGAATGAGAGTGAATGTAACACTGCTGTTTGTTTTGCAGCAGACATGTTAGTTAGAAGATTCTCAGTTTTAAATTCACCAGGTGTGCACAGATTTCCCTGGTTCACTGATACATTATCTTATAGATAGACTGTAAAACACACTTTTCTCTCAAAACATTCCCTTCTGACTAACCACAGCCTAACATGTAGTAGATTACATTAATGCTGGAACAGAACCAGTGGTAAAAAATATTAACAAGTCATATTATGTTCTGTTATAGAGTATTTACATATTGAAATAAAAAGTTGTGGTAAAAAGTGTAACTAGACATAGGATATTATAAGGCAGATTGATTTACATTTTTAAATTTAAAAAGTAGTAGTAAGAAATACTAACTAATCAGGTTCATTTTAATATAGATTAACTACATATTTAAATAAAAATGGAGTGCTGAAAATACGAAAACTAGACTTAGTATACTTTAATGTACATTATTTACATATCAAACCATAAAAAGTAGTGATAAAAATAACACAGATTATATCACTAAAACAAAGTATCATGTTTGAAAAAGTACTAAATGAATACCTTAACTAATTAAAAATTACAACTCCATAGAAAACTATTTCTTAATTTCAGCAACCATTTTTCTAGTTATCTACTGTAAATGACTAGGTTTGCTAAAACAAGTTATTGCTTTATTCAATTTAATATTACAGAATTTACATGAAAATTGAGGAGGTCTCAAAAGAAAGGTTATAATTTTCTGTAATTGCTGGCATAATATCAGGTGGTCTCCTAACATAGGCTGTTGCTGTAGTAACAAGAGGGGGTCAGTGGACTGTAAAGGTCAAATGCTGAAAAAGTAATCAGCAGGGTATGGCCATGAGCCCCACACAGACACCAAAGGTTATTTAGTACAAAATTGTCATAGAGATATATAGGTACAAACTGTATCATAGTCAGTTGAATGAACTTCATTGTGTTTGTAACAATAGATGTACATTTTATGTATGGTGTGTCTGTCTCTTTATAATATACTGAGAGAGAGAGAGAGAGAGAGGGATGGAGGAAGAGAGGAAGGAGGGAAAGAGGGAGACAAGAGTTAAAGGGTAACATGGAGAGACAGACAGAGATAAAGAGATATAAATATAGACACAGATGGAAAATGAACATAAAGAGAGAAAGTCGGTGAAAAATACACAAATTGAAAATTATAGATTAAAAATATATTTTTACAGAGAGAAAACAGGACAAAGACATGTGTACAGACATACTCAGAGACTAGCCATATATTCTTCACCTTTATATGCCTGACTGATATTTACTTTATGTCACTGTTTGTTGATATAAACTATTGTCTAGTGAGATGACCAGTTCATATCTAGTTGTACTACATCCAAGAGTAGCACTATTCATGTAGAAAACTTTATAGTGACTATATTTTCTTTTTTTTTTTTTTTTTTTTTTTTTTTTGTAATTAATTTTAAGTATTTTTAATTGTCAGTCATTTATTTACTGTTTTCTTTTCCAAGAAATACTTTTTTTTTTTTCTATATGACACCTGTTCTGATAATCATGGCTAATTTAATCAGATTATTATCATTATATTAAATATACATACATTCTATCTTGATATATAACTAAAATAAAGGTGTTTATATGTATATAAACACTGCATACACTGTATCAATGATCTGTATCTAACAGGTATTTAATTAGATATATACACACATTTTTGTGTTGAGAATAACTGTTCCATAACACTTTTATTGATCTGAATGAAATAACACAAATTCAGCTAAGTAGAAAAACACAGGTGTAACTAGTGTTTTATCACCTTTAATTTATTTTCCTTCTTTCTTTTTCTTTCCTTTTTTTTTTTTTTTTTTTTTTTTTTTTTTTTTTTTATATATATATATTTTTTTTTTTTTTTTTTTTTTTTTTTTTTTTATTCTCACCTACAAGATAATAGGAACTACAGTGTAATTTTTTTTCTTTCTTTCTTATTTTTTCATTTATTTCTTTATTTTATTTTTGGGGGCTATACTTTAATACTTTTTTTCTTCTTTTTTTATGTACTTACTGTTTAATTTTGGTTAATAATTATTTCAACATTTAATTTTGTTGAATTCTTGGGGTTTTTTTGTTTGTTTTTGTTTTGTTTTAATTGTTCTTATTTCATTATTTTATTTCATTCCATTTAACTACAGTTTATTATTTTTTTTTTTTTTTTTTTTTTTTTTTATCTTAGATATATATATGATTTATTTTATTTTTTTTTTTTTTTTTTTGCTAACAACACTATAAATATTACACATAAGCAAAACACTTAACTTAGACATAACAAAACAAATCTTACAAAACAAGAAAACAAAATCCACTAAAATTGTATAATGAGATCAGTTTTCACAACATTTGTTCCGGAGAAAAACGTTTCACAAAGGGACCAGCAAGATCTCTCATTCTTCCATTTATCAGCTGACAGGCAGATCTGCAATTTGCGGTACTTGCTGTTCCAAAACACCCAGATATTAAACGGTTCAGGATTCCATTCACAATGAATAACCTGCCCCTCATGCTTTGTGTCAACTGGGGTTCATGCTTTTTAAATTACTCTGATATGAGTTGTATGGAAAATGCTGTTGTCAACGGTCATCAATTTCTGTGTATAGTCAATTGACAAATGTGTACCTGTCAATGTTTTTTTTCTTTTATTTCTTTTTCTTTTACCTGAATAACATTTTAAAATGCCTCTAAAAGACATTATAATCCACTCCCTTATTTTTATTTTTCTATTTTTTATTTTCTTTTGTTTCTTGATTTTTTAATTTTTTTTTTTTCTTATTATATTTTTTTTGACATATGTACATAAAGAATGAAAATAAATTAACCTTAGCTGAAAGCTATTTATTATAATAAATTATTTTCCAAAGCTGACAAAAGGAACATGGAAGAGTACTAAAATTATCTACAGTGAATTTACCAGCAGTTTATAAAGGTAAAGTGGAATAAGTATTTTATAGATTGAAATCAAAATGACTAGAAATAAATAAATAAAATATTTGCTTTTCTCATTTTTATTACTATTGTTCTATTAAGGTCAGGTGGAATAAGTATTTTCTAGACTTTAATCAATATTAGAAGAATTAAAATGCAATTTTTTTTTGTTGTTATTATTATTTATTTACTTTGTTTCTTTGGATATTGTTGTTTCATTTTTATACTAATAGTTACAATTTCACAATATACTGTAATATACAACAAAAAAATATATATAAAAAAAAAAACAGAAGAAAAATTAACAAATCAAATTTAAATATTAAAATTACAATTAACCTAACAAAGACAGGTTACAAGTTCTGTTGTTAAACTGATTCCAAATTTTCTAACCAAACGGAGAAACACACTTTAGAGTTTGCCTGTGAAACCTCAAACAATCTCATTGTATGCAAACACCCAGTTAAACTGACCACAGTGACAGCCTGTTTTTAACATGTCATACAAGATACTGCAAAACAGTTACATGTCCAGTGTTAGTGTATCTCATAATGTAAAATACATTAACTTTATTTCAGCTTTTAATGTAATTACACACAAGATATTCTAATTTGGTTTTTCTATCAGTCTTGTTTTTCTTTCTTGTTTCTTTCTTCTTCTTCCTTTATTATTATTTTCTTTCTTTTTAAAACTTTATTCCACTCTTCCAATGGTTGCTGCCATACTGTTAACCACTCTGCACAAATTAGTAGCAATGGATAAGATATCTAAACCTTGCCACATGTAGCATGGGTCTTTAATTCATACAGCTGATTGGATTGGGAAATAACTACAATGGCTGCAGTGGGTAGAACTGATCTGGAGACCTATCATGCATCACGAAAGTGTTCAAAATCTGAACCTCGTTTTACAGCTATCATTTTCACTGACTTTTTTTTTCACAAACTACTGCAGTCTTGTCAAGACAAATCTATAGCAGGTTTCAAAAACAAAAACTATGAGCAAAACCTAAACTAAACTGGAAAACAAATATGATAACATGCACAGTTGAAATCATGCATGTCATGTCTATGTCAAATATGGCATGTTTATGGCATCGAAAACAAAATATATGATTACCTGGTGACCAGTTATGTAAAGAAATTAAAGAACATAAAAATACCTTACCCTACCCATTCCTCAGCTCATTAGCATATTATCTAATCGGTGGCTGCCAGGCAACATGAAAATGATAAATGCACTTTTTCATGTACGGTAGACTGTATGGACTTTTATGTATGCTTGTGTATTCACACTTCTCTCTGCATGCATGTTCGTATGTGTGTGTGCATGTATGTGTGTTTCAATTCATGTATGTATTTGTTGTCTTTGCATATGTGTGTGTGTGTGTGTTTATTATGAGTGGACTGAAAGACAAAGTGACAGAAGAACTGGATAAACTGGGTGGGTGGATGGACAGAAAGATGGATGCCTGGATCTTTGAATGCATGAAGGACATAAAGAAGTACAGATAATCAGGTGCATGTCTATATACGTGGACAGACAAGGCTAAAATTTAATAAATATCAGATAACTGAAATTAAATGAAATGCTGAGCGTAACAAATTAACAATACATGACAAGAACGCTTACAGTGAAGTCGTCAGGTGCAAACACATGGAGAACATTAAAAATTAACTTGCTATATTTAGCTATCTGGGATGGACTAGGACAACAGGAAACATTAAGTTTTATCTCTGTTTTTTTTTTTATTCACTACAGACTAATTTAAAAGTCACTATCTAAACTGAAGAGTCAGCAGTTTTGTAACATCATAGGTTTGTTAGGGTTTTGCTATTCTTCATGTTATTACTATTGTTAATATTATTATTACAGTTACTGTTCTTGTTATTATTACTGCTGCTATCATCATATTCATTATAATTACTGTTATTGTTGTGGTTGTTGCTGCTCTTCTTCTTCTTCTTTCTTCTTCTTCTTCTTCTTCTTATTATTATTATTATTATTATTATTATTATTATTATTATTATATTCATTACAGAAGTATTATATTCATTACAGAAGTAAGCTGCAAAAGTACAATGTTGGCCTAAAGCAAAATGAGTCACATGATCAACTTTCAGTGGTAAACACCATTTTCAGTTCTAACAAGTGCTCCTTAGTGGTTTAAGCAAAGGCTGTGGTGTGTGTTACCCTAGAGGAACACAAAGATTATTACGTGAGAAGTTATAAATTTTGATAAAATAAAGGAACAAAAATTTTGAACACTGAAAAAAAAAAATATTTATTTTACTTTTAATTTATGTTTGATTTTTTTTTTTTTTTTTTTTTTATTGTTTTTTTTTTATTCCTAGTCTGAAAACTCTAATATACAAACATCAATCAAAAACAATATAAAATTCAACCATGCATTGGAAGTGTGTAATAAAAACATAAAACATTATCAAGTACACCTTGTCTGAACACACCACTTTGCAAACTATTAGAAGTTAGTAACAGATAGCCAGGTTATTCAACTACATAACAACCTCTGTACTGTGACCTCTTCATGCAAATTTTCATTTTTATTGCACATTCCAACTGCACCTCATGTGCAGACTGATTTATGAAGAAATGTTCAAGCCAAGAAAGGAGAAGAAAAAAAAATTGCAGCATTCAGCAAAATAATATTGCTTGTTTCATTATTGGTGGAAGTCATTTGTTTTGCTATTTTTGTTTTGTTTTTGGTCTTTTTTTTTTTTTTTTCATTACTTTTGTTTTTTTAAAAATAAATAAATAAATAAATAAATATAAAGTTATCATACTTAACATAATGTCATGAAATTTATGACATGGAATTTACTTAACACAATTAATTTAATATTACTTTTTATTTTTGGATTATTATAAAAATCTGGGCATATTTTTGAAACCTTTTTGTACAGATTATTTTTTTTTTTTTTTTTTTTTTTTTTTAATTTTTTATTATTTATTAGTTATAATTTATATATATATATATTTAATACAGAACTCAGTTGTTGTCTTTTCTCTTTCTTTTTTTTTTTTTTTTTTTTTTTTGTTATTATACACAAGAAGATGTTACAACAAAACAATATACCATAAAAACATCAACAAATTAAATTTACATTGAGTCTTTTTTTTTTTCTTCTTTTTTTTTTTTTTCTTTTTCTTTTTTCTCTGTTAAAACTGTTAAATCTGTATCTTGTTTCTTAAAGTTAGCCCACAAACTGGCATGTTCACATTTGTAATACACTTTTAAAGATGGTTCTATTCCTAGTAATGTTCCCAGACACTGATGTTCCAAACAGATGAAGAAAATAGATTATTCCAGTCTCCACAGATAGCAGAGAAAATTCTATAAAAACAAAACAGCTTCAAGATACTTCAGCCCCAAATAATAACTCCTGTATTTGCTTTAGGTGAGATGAAATAACACACACATGAGATAATGGTGAAATCCTCACAGCAAGATAGGTGATATATTTTATATGAGTACCCTGAGAAAACATCTTAGAAAATATATCAGTAAGTAAGTAAATAAATAAATAAAAATAACCTTGAATGCAGAGTGCACCTTAAGCTGTGAGCTGCACTTTTCTTTCTGTGTTGCCTTGTTTAATGTGTTTTAGTAACAAAACAAAACACACATGGAAAATTATAGCAGTCTTGCTATCAAGAAACAGATATATCTGTAGGTAAGTAGTTTAAAAAAAATTAAGAAGAAGAAGAAGAAAAGATTTTTGGAATTTTTATATTTTGTGGATTTAATGTTAATGTAAAAATGCACACACATTCTCAAACACAACTATGTGCATTTTAACTTATCTGCATCAAAATAAATTAATAACTTTCAAAATGGAACTGAAATAATTACTGAAATAGTTTCAAAACAATTAATAATTATTTATATACTCCTGGATGGGTTTTTTGGGGGGTTTCTCTCATTCATATGCACTTAATTCAATACAATGAATAAAAAAAATATTATTCATAGTAATATTTTATAACAATGAAGAAAGCTATAAATTCTGTATAACAAGGGAAAAGAAATGTTTAAGTTTTCAATTACGACACCTAAAAAAATGTTTCAATCTCTATTACAAGGGACCAAGAAGGGATAAGAAATGTTTCAGTTCTCTATTACAACAGATAAGAAATGTTTCAGTTCTCTATTACAACAGATAAGAAATGTATCAATCTCTATTACAACAGATAAGAAATATCAATCTGTATTACAACAGATAAGAAACATTTCAATTCTCTATTACAGTGGATAAAAAACATGTTTCAATCTCTGTTACAAGGTATAAGAAATACTTCAAAACTCTATTACAATGGATAAAACAAATGTTTCAATTCTCTTTTTTCAAGGGAACAACAGAATGTTTAAATTCTCTGTAAGAAGGGCAGAGAAGTGAAACAAATGCTAGAGATACCTTCACCTTGTTTTGTGGAAATCTTGGTCAACGGAAATCAAAGTGACTGACCAACATATCAAGTTTTTTCAATTGTTTACAGTGCTGCAGATAACTGTTTACTGCTGTAGACTTCTGACATTATAAACAGCAGAGGCAAAAATGTCAGACTACTTCTAGCAGTGACCAGTAATCTAATAGTGTTAGTGAAACATACATTACAAAAAAAAGTTATACATACATATATATAAAATGAAAAAAATGAACTAGTAATACAAAAAATGTAAACAATAAAATAAAAGTATTTGAAGTCAAGTAGATACATATATAAAAAAAATGAACTAGTAATACAAAAAATTTAAAGAATAAAATAAAAGTATTTGAAGTTAAGTTGATAAATATTCAGATCTAGTGTTACTTAAATTATTATTTTAAAGGTATTGACAACATGATACAGATGTAAAATAGTTTATCTAAATGGATTTATATGAATGACAAAATTATTTCATTTGTATGTATTATAAGACTTTACATTTGTATGTATTATAAGACTTTACATTTATATCTATTATAAGGTTTATCTAAATGAATTTCAATGAATGTAAAATACTGATTATCTTAATGTATTTAAAGAGTGTCAACTAAATATGTTTAAAATGTGTCAACTAAATATATTTAAAATGTGTTTTCTAAATTAATATAAAAAGCTGATCAAAATGAATTCATATGAACAACAAAAATAATTTATTCAAAATAAATGTAAAAGGTTTATCTGAAATATATTTAAATGAATGCAAAAGATAGACTATCAAAATGTAGGCATAAAATATATATTATGTAAATGGAATTAAAAACTGTTAGCTAAATGTATTTAAAATGTGTTAAAATGACTGCAAATGTGTATCTAAATATATTTAAAATGTGTTAAATGAATGTGGAAGTTTATCTAAATGTATCTAAAATGTGTTAAATGAATGTGGAAGTTTATCTAAACGTATCTGAAATGTGTTAAAATGCTTGTGAAAGTTTATCTAAATAAATGTAAAATGTTTTATCTTGTGTTATATTCTGTGTACAGTTGATAACAGAAGGGCTGCTAGGCTAAGATGAGTATTTCTCAGTAAACCAAACACAAAGATAAACAAATATCATTTTATCAAATCTGTTTATGGATTACATTAGACAAAGAAACACCTTTCTTTTTTACTCTTTTTTTGGGGGGGGGGGGGGATTTATTTTCTCCTTCAAGACAGAAAGAAATTATTGTGAAATAAGTTTGGTTTAATTCCAGTGCGATAAGCAGAGTCAGACATTTATAAAAACATGTATTACATGTACACAGAAGATAAGAATGAAAAATGATGGACAAATTAATTAATTCTGAGCATCTGGTTATTAAACTATTTATTTGTTTATTAAATTCTCCATTACCTCATTAGTATGTATTTTTTCTAATCAAATTAAAACTAAACAAACTTGTGTCATGTATTGTTAATTTATTCTTTTATCTATTAAGATTATTGTTCTTGCAGTTATCATATTATTAATCATTTTATTTGCAGCTATTATTATTATTTTTCTTCTTCTCTTTTTCTTAAATTTTTTAGTTTTTTTTTTTGTTGTTGTTGTTGTTGATACTGCTGTTGTTGTTATTATTATTATTATTATTATTACCAGCTGTCTATACTATCTACAATGCCAGTGTATTTAACAAGCTAGCTGATAAACAAGCCTATAAAGTGGTGGTTGTTACAGTCACAAAGCTACACCTAGATAAGTATGTCATCATGTGTAAATAAACACAAGGCTGGATTACTGACTGGTAATTAATGTGAGTGTGTCACTGAACCTGACACATTCCATAACTACACACAAGCAAAAATACCTTCATGCTAACTGTCAAGTGGAGAGAGAGAGAGAGAGAGAGAGAGAGAGAGAGAGAGAGAGAGAGAGAGATTTAATAATCGTCTGTTAAGCTTACTGAATATTATGTAAAAAAAAGAAATTATCTTTAAATCTCTCTCTCTCTCTCTCTCTCTCTCTCTCTCTCTCTCTCTCTCTCTCTATATATATATATATATATATATATATATACACACACACACACACACACACATACATGCATACATATACATCAAATTTCTGAAGTGCACAAAAAGAAAAATAGTTGTTCATGCCTTCAGGTTAATATTTTCCACATTTATTTTTTATGTTTTTTTTTTTTATTTTTTATAAATAAGCTGCTAGCTATGAGGCAAATTACATGTAGATAGCATAATAAATCAGACTTGAAAAAAAGCATGAATGAGAAGTGGGTCAGCGTGGGATACAGTGTGTTATGCATGTCGTAATCTGCTTGCATTTGCTGACACTGCACATTTTAAAAGCCAGACAGTCATAATGATTGCAGGAATTTCCAGTTAATTCAGATATACATTACCCAGATAAGCCAGTCTGGGGGCATTATTTTGTTGAAAAGAATATGTGTGTGTGTGTGTGTGTGTGTTTGTGTGTGTGTGTGTGTGTGTGTGTTTGTGTGTGTGTGTGTGTGTGTGTGTCTGTGTGTGTGTGTGTGTTGGTCTTTAATTTGAATAAGGATACATTGTTTTAGTTTTGTTTTGTGAACTTGGAGAGTTTATGAATCTTTTATTTTGTCAAAGTAGACTTTGTTTCTTTTTCTTAAATCCTTTTCAGTTTGTTTTTTGCTTGTTTTTTGTTTGTTTTTTTTTTTTTTTTTTTTGTTTTGGTTGGTTTTGGAGGATTTAATGGGGTGGGTTTTGTTGTTTTGTTTTTCTCTTCTGTTTTTTTTTTCCATTTTTTTTATGGGTTTTGTCAGGGTTATCTTATTTTCTTTATTTATTTTTCATTATTCATCTTTTCTACTTTCTTTTTCTTTAATTTTTTTTTTTTTTTCAGTAAAATATAAAAATAAAATTGGCAATATTAATTAGTGAAATTGGAATGAAAACAGAAATGTCTTCAAATTATCTAAGAATAGAACTAAGATAAAAATTATTTTCATTTTATCTCTATTCCAGTTTTGGTTACAATCTACAGATTATTCATCTGTCAGTACATCTGTCT
The DNA here is from genome assembly GCA_012295275.1 of Chrysomallon squamiferum. Classification (NCBI taxonomy): domain Eukaryota; kingdom Metazoa; phylum Mollusca; class Gastropoda; order Neomphalida; family Peltospiridae; genus Chrysomallon; species Chrysomallon squamiferum. Next base: position 9,930,812 of record CM022668.1, on the reverse strand, counting down.
ATCTGTCAGTATTTAACGGAATAACAGTATTTTCTGATATGTTTATTTTTTCAAAGTGGCACATGCCAACCATTTTTCAACAAACCTGTTTAATAATAAAACACAGTACACGATGTGCTAATGCTATGAAAGGGGCTGAGGTGATTGTTCACTGTTCAATAGTTTGTAACGTTTTTCTGTAATGTAAGATAGTATTGTATACTGTACAAAATAGAGACGTGTTGCATAAAATATTTACTATACTGGTATCTATACTAGTATATGGTGTGTGAAATGGTGTATAATGTGAGATAGTGTTGTACAGACTGAGATGGTGTATAATGTGAGATAGTGTTGTACAGACTGAGATGGTGTATAATGTGAGATAGTGTTGTACAGACTGAGATGGTGTATAATGTGAGATAGTGTTGTACAGACTGAGATGGTGTATAATGTGAGACAGATATGTACAGACTGAGATGGTGTATAATTTGAGATAGTGTTGTAGAGACTGAGATGGTGTATAATGTGAGATAGTGTTGTACAAACTGTGATGGTGTATAATGTGAGATAAGAGATGTACAGACTGAGATGGTGTATAATGTGAGACAGAGATGTACAGATTGATATGGTGTATAATGTGAGATAGAGATGTACAGATTGATATGGTGTATAATGTGAGATAGACATGTAGATGTACAGAGGTGGTGTGAGATAGTTATTAATATGAACTGAGTTGGAGAAAATGTTGTATGAGCTGCTCGGTTTTAGTTCAGGAGACAGATGTAACACAGTGTAAATGTGATAGCCTGTAACAACACAGATGTTGTAATATAGGTTAAGTGAAAGACGTCTCCACATACTTTCAACATTATCTCCCATTCCACTCAGTGACTTCATGATATTCTGTTTGCAGGAGGACATATTAGCAAAGAAAAGGAATGCTTTGATGTTTAATGTGAAGTAAAATAACCACATTTCATTAACAGATGTCAAGTATTTCTTCTCACATTTCTTTCTTTCCATCCTTCCTTCCTCCCCGTCACCATTTCTTCCCCCACTCACTCTCTGCTATTAAGTTAATTATGTGAAAACACAAGAGTACACAACCCATTCCATATGGCACGTATATATATGAAAATAATCATGTCATTATTACATGCTCCGCAGTAAACCGTCTTTGCCAGACATACCAGTACATGTCTACATCACGTATAGCCCGTAAGACACAGACCAATGATATTGTGTGTTACAGCAGCCTGTGACATATTTACTGATACCAAACATCTTGTGTGAATGTCGTTTTGTGCTTCAGACTGAAAAAAAAGTTACCTATTTGCTAATAATGGAGAGAGAGAGAGAGAGAGAGAGAGAGAGAGAGAGAGAGAGAGAGAGAGAGAGAGAGAGAGAGAGAGAGAGAGAGAGAGAGAGAGAGAGAGAGAGAGGTACACAGGTCATTCTTAAAGAACTTCTGATGTGATGTATGTATTCATGTGTATGAAATGTGTCTCCAACCAGAGACAAACTCATTATCTGCAAATGCTGGCATTAAACACACAGATAACATGCACCACTGTATGTAATTCTTGCACACATGTTGAATGTCTTCAGTAAGTGTCATGTCAAACCAGTAAAATAGCGAACCATGTAATTAATTAAAGGAGAAAATGTTAAATTACTGCTTGTAACATGTACCGGACATTTTTCAAGCTGCTGTTGTTAATGGCAACCATCAATCAAATGAGACAAGCAGATTGTGACATCTGATAAATGAAGTGTTAAAGTGATCTCCACAACAATAAAACTCTTCTGACCTACTACAATAGTTTGCAGTATCGTGTTAAGCAGTAACTGTTATTTTATATGTACCTTTCCATAGACAGAGCAGAACATATCACAGTTTTAATTTAACTCAGTTTTCTTCTCTTTTTTTTCTCAGCTTTTGTCAGTTTCATTCAGTGGTGATTTTTATTTTTATTTTTTAATATTAGTATCAAAAATCATTGTGTATGCTTTTCAGCATATGATTGGGTATATTTAAATGCTGCTAAATGAAAAAAGAGTGGACCCTTCACATCAAGATTAACCATATATGTGTGAGATAATAATAGCCATAGTAGATTAATATTGTGTTGACTGTTATACCCTAACATGATATAATGTATTATGACATAACTTACTATCCCAGTAATTTAACATGGGGCAGACTTTGTCCCATCTGGTAATTCCCATATCCAATGTTGGAGAGTATATTATACACTACATTTGTAACATTATCTACTGTAATTAATCACCACAATCAGATGACATATTAGATTAATTACCCACACTAAATAGGTATGCATTATGTCTGCATGTTAATTAATCAGCTCCCCAAGGTATGTAATACATGCCAGTGTGTCGTACAATTGTTAATTAATGTTAAATTGTTTAATTAGTCTACATGATTGTCTTGTATAAAAGTTAATAAATCACTGCAGCAAAGCATGTAATTTGTCTAACATGTGGCAGTATTGTTAATCAGTTCTGTAACTAGAAACATTCCCATCATACTGCAGTCTGTCAGTGGCTGAATTTGCTGCCTCAGTATGTCCATGATTTATGTGATTGAGCCATTCTTAAAAAGTGCTCATAATTATAATCAGCTGGTGTATGAACATAAAGAACTGCAGATGAAAAAATCTAAAAAAAAATACATGACAATAAAATAGAAAACAGACAAGCAGGTAAATGGATATTCATAATGATGACAAAGAGACAGAATGAGAAGCAGAAAATGCAAAACTGTCAGAAGAGACCAACAGACAGTCACAACCACATGAAGAGATTTAATAAATTCCATCACTCCTTGTGTCACAAAGACCAGAGTGAAAAGACATTTACTTTCTCCAATTGCAAGTGTTACTCAATTTGAAAAGCTGTTATTGAAAAAGCAGCCAGTAAAATAAAATAAAGGTGGTCCTAATTCTTCAGTATTTGTTTGCATGGGCCGTGTCTGCACACTTATTTAAACATCTTTCACACCACTTACAGACTTTACAATCTTGCTCCAGCTCGCATCTGTTTGTGATCAGAGCTGCACTGTCTGTGTGTGAATACCAGTCTCCCATTTGTGCTACGTCTCACTAAACACAGGTCAAAGTTCATAACGTTCATCTGCAGTCTTCAAAGTACTGCAATCACAAACTGTCATAACAAGTATCTGTCATGTTTGAAAATATTACACATGTCAATAGTTTCTACATTTCTGTGTTAAATATTACATACCTAGAAATAAAGAAGATTCAAGAAAGTGATGCACAGAGAGAGAGAGAGAGATTACTAAATTTCTTTAAAATATCAACATATATTGTCTGAATTTAAATGATAAAAAATATGATATAGTTGACTACATTCTATTAGTAAAATTAAAGTTTATATATTTATGAAGTACTTAAAATTATTATAAAAGATTAAAAAGATCCACACCTTAAATATGTACTTTTAAAGGATTTTTTTTTTATATATATAATAAAAATATTAAAATACTGACTAAATCCTGAAAAAAAATCTGATTTTTTTTTTAATTATACACATGAAATATCTTAAATTAGTGCACATCTTATAAAGATCTATAGATTTCAGTGTAATATCTCAGCTGAAAGGGCTGTGCAGTACGAGGGTTGGATATTAAAAAATATTACACAGTTGATTACACTCTTTACATAAAAACAGAGATTATGGAAATGTCTACATGTGTGATGTATTTAGAATTATTTCACAGCTCACTGGATCTCAGATTAACATTTAAAAGCTCATTCAAGAACTGGGTGTGTGAGACACTTGAAAAATGTCCACATGACATCAGCTACGTGTTCTGAAAAATGTATGTCCATGTATAGTCAAGCATGAAATGTCACTCTTATAATACATCATAATTATGTTGTGAGATAATCACTGATATTATATGTGTAGAGTTCATGATTTCTAGTTGATCAGAAATTGCTCTAAAGAGAATTAAACCTTATTGTAACAACTATAAATAAGGCAAGATAATAAAAAAAATAATAATGAAAAAAGAAGAAAATAAAGCAAATAATAAAGAGAGTGAAATAGATGGAACATGAATTTTCAGTCAGACTTCAAACTAATTCCCCATATGACACCTTCACAAACAACTCTCTTAAATAAATTCTCTTGATTGGCCAATTGCAACTAATTCCTTTGATTATCTTAATATTCCATTTTTAAGTATTCCACCAAATCATTTCCTTTGATATTTGATTGTATCACTCCTATCAATTTCCCTGATTATACCATTCCAACTAGTTCTCTTGATTATCCAACCTGTTCTTTGGCATATGTAGGACATTATTGCCTTTCTCATGGAATTTTTTTGTAAATTAAGTGCATATTGAAACAAATGGTTGGAATGGGATAACCAATAGGTCTTACGAAAAGTGCAGATCACTGCACTTCTATAATTAACTAATAGTTAAGTCAGCTGTTCAGTTTATATGAGCTTTCAAAGTGCTGAAAGTGTACTATGATAGAAATACTTGAATAGTTTCCATGTGGAAGCAAGCCAAACATTATTTGTATCTATTGTTGAAAGATATTTCTTATCAAAGAGAATGACTGCTATTATCTGGTTAACAGACATTTATAAATAACAGAATACTGGCAATTAAACTACTAATTACAACACATAATTACTCATTACCAAACAATTATTAATTACAACACATAATTACTAATTACTACATATAAAATAAAGATTATTTTTTTAGCCTGCATGTTATTATTAAAATAACTTAATGATAGAAGAATGTTTCATCAAAATAACTTACCAATAAAATAGTGTTTCATCAAAACAATTTACTGATAAAACAATGTTTCATTAAATTAACTATTGACAAAAAAGTATTTTACTGAAATCATTTCTGATAAAATGATGCACTGCGTGCTTCATTAAAATATAAACAGATAAAACAATGAGTTTCATCAAAACTACTGATAAAACAATATTCAATGCTTCATAAAAGCAATTTACTGATAAAACAAAACACTTCATTAAAATAACTACTGATAAAACATTTTTTATTAAAATAACAACCGAATAAAAATAACAAAACGACTCATTAAAATTAACATTCCATTCTTCACTTCTAGGAGAAACACAAACAAACTTTTTCTTCCCCATTTTCTTGTCCCAACACCTCTATACAGTGGATTCTACAGCTGCCTGGTTTCTCATAAAAATTCCACAGACCAATTTGTTGTTGGTGTTTGTGTGCAGAACAAACACGGAGTAGTAGATATCTGCCAGACCACTGGTGGAGTGAAGACATACGATGATGATCAGCAGAAATCAGGTTTCTGCATAAACACTGGTAAAAGAGCTTGTTCTGTCGCAGCACCAAGTGGAAATCCAGGTTAACAGCTTCCTGCTAAGTCACAATTAGGATTATTGGATTAAAGATTCAGATAATGGGAATGTAGTGGGTAGCAGTAAGATTTGATTTTGTTATAACTCTTAAAAATCAACAAGTGACCACTACCAAACCTTTTGATTTTTTTTTTTACTGAATCTACATTGTGTTTAAACATTGTTGTATTTTAGAAATGGCTTTGTAAAGTGAAATGTTTGGTATGCAGAAGATTTTCTTTGTTTAGTCTCATGTTTAATACATCGGAGAACTGCTATGTACAATCTGATGTTTAGTACTTTCACATATACACACATGCAGCCAAACATAACACAATTATTGTGTATTCTCTAAAGCTAAGGCTCACACTTTCTTGCTGTGTTAAAATAAAACTGAACATCTTAATAGGAATGTCAAACAACTAAATATTCAGGTCTCGCACAACTGTGTTTAAAAACTTTGCACTGTATTTCTGTGATAAAAATATGAAATCTTTGTTTCACCTGACAACAAGGTTGTGTTACTGGTTATTGGATGCAGGTTACTGTAGCTATTGCTGGAGCCATGTAGTCATCTCTTAAACATGGAAACGAATTCTGAAGTCATGACTCTGCATACCAGAGATATATTTATAAGACGAATGTTCTAGAATGTAAGATTAATAATCAAATACAGATAAATGTTTAGTGTTGTTGTTGATGGGAAGTAAGTTATTTTAGTAATTGCTGAACAACACATGTATGGTTAAATATGGAAAATCTTTAAATCATGGCTCCACCACATACCAGATATATATTTTTGTAAGGTGTGTTTTATAATGGTAAAACTAATAAATAAGATACGTGTATAACAAACAGCTGTCATTCTTAACAGTTGAAAATTCATGTTTAGATTTCATTGCCCATTGTAACTGTGTTGTGATAAAATTTACCTGCCACACCTATAAACATACACAGACATAATCTTTTATTCTTAAACCATTTTTCACTAAAACTGTATTCTCTTGTAATTTGATAAAATTTAATGTATCTATAAAACTCAGAAACATGTGGAGATATAATACTAAACCTCAACTGATAGAAATGAATCCATTTCTACAGATAAAAAATTTGATAAATCTGTCTTATCATATTTCAGATATGTTTATTGACTGTGATAAATACTCTACTAATAGTCAGTCTAAAATTATATTAGCATCAGATTTAGATTGAAGATACTCCACTATTTTATTTACTCATTTTAACAGGCATGCCTAGATACACAAAATAATATGAATATACAAACAAAAGAATTGAGAGATAGAGGGACAGAGATAGAGAGAAAGAGAAAGACAGAGAGACACATACAATTTTTTATACCCTGGCAATAAAATTAAAGGCATTTTGGAGTTAAGAGAACAGCCTAGAGTCATCATGCCCAAGTTAAATGTTAAACTGAAGTAGTTGTTTCAGATAAGAATGAGATTGGTACACACACTAAGTTGATATTTAAGTTTTTATCTATACATCCCAGACAAACACAGTTACATTAATTTGTACAACTCTAACACTTTGATGTTAATAATGTTTGAGAGAGATGTGCTTTGAAAGATAAAAAGAACAACATCACAAGATCACTGTGTTGAGCTGAATAACCTGTCTGATTTTATCTGTGAAATACTTGTATTCTACTCATTTCTGTAGAAGAAGAAAATGAAGAAGTTGGGGCATAAAGAAAAAAAAGAAAGAAAAAAAAGATGGTCTGTAGAAGTAATTGTTGAGGTGGGAGTGACATGAAGATTTGCTAAATTGGACCAGACAACTTACAAACAGTTTTACCACTCATCTGGAACATGGAATACAAAAAAATGAACAGCTAATTTGGGAAATCTTTATGACAGTTCCCATTATAGACAGCACTTTCGTCCTCAAAGCTAAGTTTTTATTTTATTCATACCAAAAAAAGAAGAAGCAGAAAAGAAACACTAATTAAAATAATCTACAATATGAAAGAAAGAATTATCATCAGATGATTCTATTTTATAAAATTTTTACTGTTAGTAAAACTGTATACATAACAGCTTGAATATCTTTCAGTGTCATGGTTCTGTTTTCCACTCAAATGGTTCTGTTTTACCCATTATTACACTGAATTATATAACATCATCTCAGCTTCTATAGAATCATGTTTTCAAAGGTTCAGAATAAAAAATAAGAAAAGAGAGATATGTGTGATGACTGGACAAAAATATTCTTTTACTGTAGATGCTTTGGGTGGAAGCATTAGACAAACCTGTGTTAAAATTATATAGTGCTGTGATAATTATGACTAAAAGTGTAATCTCTGAATCAGATGTTTCACTTATTTACAAAGACTGCATTATTATTTTATTATAGTGAAGATTTAAAAACTTAGGTTTTTCACAATTTTAAAGTGATTGTTTAATTATTCATTTACTTACTAATTTATATTTTTATTTATTTGTTCATTATTTATTTATTTTTAGTTTAATGTTTTCTTTTCTTTCGTCTGTTGTTTATGATGTTTTTTAAAACCACTTTTCTGTGTAAAAATGTATTCCATTTTTTTCTATCTTTTTTCACATACTCTGATACATTTCTTTAATTATCTACTTCTTTTGTGCCCAAATTCATAAATTCTTTCTTTATTTATTTCTTCTACTCTTTCCTTTTCTTAGTAGTCCTTTCAATTTTTCCTTTCTTTTTTCTTTCAGTTTTTTTTCTCACATTTAATTCTTTTCTCCTTTGTTTTTCTTTAACATTTTTTGTTTTCTTTTTATTTCATTTATATTTTTAATTTAATTTTTTTTTCTTCTTTTTTAATTTACTTTCATCTTCTTTTTATCTTTCTACAGGTTTTTGTCTCTTATTGGTCATTTCTCTTTTTTCTTCTTCCTTTCTTTTTATTTCAGCTTTCAATTTATAAACAGGTCTCTTGTCTCTAATTATATGATGACATTACAGAAATGTTTTTCTCATAAATCATACAGATTTTCTCTTTGTTTATGACTCTGAGAGACACCTCTGTAGTTGTTTAGTATTCCTCTCATTTACATTTAATTTTACACCTCGTAAAACTGCAGTCTAAATTTTTTTTTTTTTTTTTTTTTTTTTTTTTTTTTTTTTTAAATAATGACTACATAAGGAAAAATAATCACAGCAAGAAATGTAAAATTGAACAACTCTTCTGATTTAAAACTTTTATATTACCATTATCGTCTGGCATTTATTCCTGGATGGAGGAGGAGGAAGCTATTCTGTTGAGTTTTTCTTCTTTTTTTGTTTATTATGATTATCCAAACAAACATAAAAAAATGTTGTTGTTTTTTAAATTAATGTAATTGCTTTGTTGCTATTGTTTTGGTTTTTTTTTTTCTTATTTATATATATATCTTTTTTATTTTTTTTTTTCCCCTGTATGAGTAAAGTGATTTGATATCAAAACAGTAACAAAATAAAGAAATTTTCATAACAAAAATGTCACAGCAACATTTATAATTTTATATTCAAGCGTCTCTTAGCAAAGTGAAAACTTAATGATTTCTGTTTAGCCAGGAAAGGAAATTACCTTGATTTCACCTTTCTCAGAAATGAGTTATTAAATTTCTTTTTTACACTGCTATTATCAGATGACTCATTATTTATGAAAATAAAAATGTCTACATTTTCTTTTTTCTCTCTCTCTCTCTCAGATCTTATCTATGTTTATCCCCAGCTAGGATATTATTAACAAAAACTTCTCAACATGTGCAAAATAAATAAATAAAACTGAAAAAAAAAAAAATGGATTTAGTTTAAAGGAAAAAGTCGCTTGAAACTGAGAGAAATATTTAATAAAAAAAGGTTTTAAATGTACACACAGAAAGTATCAAATGTGTTGTGAATCACTGAAATAAAGTGCTTGTCTTTATTTTAATTTTTTCCAAAAATTTCATATCACATAAATATCCATTCCTCCAGATATCAAATATTATGGTATATCCTAACCTGACTTTTAAAAAACTTACATAAAACATTCCTTTCTTCTAATCAGCAAGAAGACTCACATATAATTCAGTTTTCTTTATTACAAAAAAATGATAAAGTCTGGGTGTGTATGTGATAATAAAATAATAAAATAATAAATAAATGCATACATAGACAGAAATGCAGAATTGTATAAGGAAGTGGATATCATTAAATATAGCTCCTGAAGCTAGTGCTCCAACACTGAGCTGTAGTCTGCTCTTACACTGAACTAAATTCTACACTAACACTGAGCTGCAGTCTGCTCTTACACTGAACTGCATTCTACACTAACACTGAGCTGCAGTCTGCTCTTACACTGAACTGCATTCTACACTAACACTGAGCTGCAGTCTGCTCTTACACTGAACTGCATTCTACACTAACACTGAGCTGCAGTCTGCTCTTACACTGAACTGCGTTCTACACTAACACTGAGCTGCAGTCTGCTCTTACACTGAACTGCGTTCTACACTAACACTGAGCTGCAGTCTGCAGTCTGCAGACTGTTACACTGAACTGCATTCTACACTAACACTGAGCTGTAGTCTGCTTTTACACTGAACTGTTAACACTGAGCTGAGTCTGCTTTTACACTGAACTACATTCTACACTAACACTGAGCTGCAGTCTGCTCTTACACTGAACTGCATTCTACACTAACACTGAGCTGCAGTCTGCTCTTACACTGAACTGCATTCTACACTAACACTGAGCTGCAGTCTGCTCTTACACTGAACTGCATTCTACACTAACACTGAGCTGCAGTCTGCTCTTACACTGAACTGCATTCTACACTAACACAGAGCTGCAGTCTGCTCTTACACTGAACTGCGTTCTACTTAGTGTAGTCTGCTCTTACACTGAACTGCATTCTACACTAACACTGAGCTGCAGTCTGCTGTTACACTGAACTGCATTCTACACTAACACTGAGCTGCAGTCTGCTCTTACACTGAACTACATTCTACACTAACACTGAGCTGTAGTCTGCTCTTACACTGAACTGCATTCTACACTAACACTGAGCTGCAGACTGCTCTTACACTGATCTACATTCTACACTAACACTGAGCTGCAGTCTGCTCTTACACTGAACTGCATTCTACACTAACACTGAGCTGCAGTCTGCTTTTACACTATATTCTACACTAACACTGAGCTGTAGTCTGCCCTTATGCTGAACTATATTCTGCACCAACAGAGCTTTATTCTACTCTAAACACTGAACTATAATTAGTTCTTTCATTTAACTATACTCTGCTCTAACACAGAACTATATTCTACACTAACACTGAACTATATTCTACACTAACACTGAACTATATTCTGTTCTAATAATGAACTATAATTTGCTCTAATACTCTGCTATGTTGTGGTCTAACACAGAGCTCTATATTGCTCTAACACTGAGCTATATTCTACTCTAATACTGAGGTGTATTGTGCTCTAACACAAACCTATATACTGATCTAACAGTGAGCTATATTCTACTCTAACACTGAGGTACATACTGCTCAACCACTGAATTACACCCCTCACAATTATCAAAATAGACAAATTAAGAATCTCACTTACGCCTAAAGATAAACATACTGAAATAAAATTCAGTTAATTTCCCTGACACACTTGTTTGTTATCATTGCAGGTAAATGAAGGTAGAAAGAGACATTAATGATTTACGACAGGTAACAAATGAACACCTGGCTGTGATGGACGAGCAGGTAAAGATGTTTATGCATTCTGTCATGTTTCCTAAATCTGTTTTATCCTGCAGTTTAGTGAAAAGCTGACTGTGTAGAATTCCTTCTCCTGTTTTAAACTGACAATCAATTAGCTTCACACACCAATGAGAGATTTTCCTGCAAGATTTCTTTTCTTAGGTCTTTCAATCATATTCTGCTATAAAACAAAGGAAAGGAACGTCTAAAAATTTTAGCTCGCTATTTCTGTATTTGATTCATATAACATCAGTGGTGTAAAACACAACATATCTGTCAGTGTGCATATGAAAAGAATGTTTCTTTCATCTCTGCAGGTTTGGCAGATATCACAGAATGTCATACATGTGTTGTTAGATTCTGTGCACAAACTGATGTAGCTGTGGCTGCCAGTCCATGAACTACTCTTGTTAGCACCCTTCAAGTTCTACAGACAGTTAAAAATATGATCTTTAAAAATTTAATTGCAGAGTATTGGTGGGAATAGGAAATTTCAACCAATCAGACTAGATTATCCCTCCATCATTCATTGACCCATTCATGCCATTACCCATTACTCATTTGTTCAGAACATTCTGATGTATGGAAACATGTTTTTTTTTTCCACCAAGTTGCCTAAATGAATGAAACAATTTGGAATTGGGAAAATCAACTTTTCATTTTTATCATACCATGTTCCAGATCACTAGCAAAATTGTTTGTAAAAAGACTGGTCATATTAGCAAATCTTCACCTCACTCCAAGCTCAATAATTACTTCTACAGGCTGGCGTCTTATTCTTCTTGTTTTTCATTTTCATCTTCTACAGAAATGAGTAGAATACAAGTATTTCAGAGATAAAATCAGACAGGTTATTCAGCTCAGCACAGTGATCTTGTGATGTTTTTTTTTTTTATCTTTTAAAACACATCTCTCTCAAACATTATTAACATCAAAATGTTAGAGTTGTACAAATTAATGTAACTGTGTTTGTCTGGGATGAGTAGATAAAAAATTACATATCAAATGTACTGGTTAGTGAGTGCATTAAAGTTATTAATATTTTCCTTATCTTAAGGAAAAATATGTATATCTAATAGGCTATCATTTAACTGATACAGAATGAGGACTCTAGATACCACTATAAGAACTATTTAATCTAAATATGCAGCATATGTTAATTTGTTTTAATACACAGTAAACTTGATGTGTGTGTGTGTGTGTGTGTGTGTGTGTGTGTGTGTGTGTGTGTGTCCTCTTTATATAGGCCTATATGAGAGAAGATGAGGAAATGAACAGAGAGAAAAGAAAATGAAATTAAGATAGAAAAAATAGAAACAGAGAAAGAGAAAAAAGAAAGAGACAGAAAATGAGACAAGGAGAGAGATAAGGAAATAGTAATTGGGACAGAGATAGATATGGTAATATCTCTCAGATTAACATTTAACACTGTTCTTTATCTAAGAGAGGTAATTGAGAAATTTATCAGTTTCATTATAAAAGTGAACAAGATAATACTGCTGACATTTAACATCAAAAGCTAAGTAAATTTATCAGTGAAATTTATGTAAATGACAGTTTAATGTAATCATACTGCTTTGTCCACTCCAGACTGCCATAACTAAAATCTGTCTAGACAACTATAACAAAAAATACCAAGAATTTAAAACAAATGAAAAAATAATATTTTTTTTTAATTATTTAACACATTCTTGAACACTGAGTAAAAGTCTATGAAAAGATGCAAAAACCACAGAAATTAAAACATGTATTAAGATACCTGCTTGTATTTTCTAAATGATACAGATTTACTAATATCATTTGGTCAAGGAATGAAGAGCACTTAAATACCATGATTATGTTATGAAAAACCCAGAAAAAGGATGGAAATGAACTGAAAATCAAGATTTATTCATGATTTTCATGCTGTGTATTACATTATGCTTATGGTAAGCAAGTTCTCTATGTATTGTATGATGTTGAATTTATCAGATTTAACATGATACACTGTTCTTATGTTTTACATTGTGCCAACTAGACATACAACAGTATTATGTATTGTATTAAATCTACTTTGACATATAAGAACATTCTTATGCTTTACACTATCAGAGTACATAAAACAACTTTCTTATATCTTCAATTATTGTCAGGGTTATTGCAGAACAATGTTTATGTATCAGACATAACAGAGAACAAACTTATCATAGGCAGAATTATCATGTTACATTGTATCAGACCTGACACATTAAAAAAGGCCTCATAGGCACAATCACAGTGAATAAAGAATATAGTCCACTTTTAGAACAGAATACAGTTTAATGTAAGAGAAAATTACAGTTCAATGTTAGAACAAAATATAGTTAAATGTAAGAACAAATTACAGTTTAGTGTTAGAACAGAATAGAGTTTAATGTAAGAGCAAATTACAGTTCAGTGTTAGAACAAAATATAGTTAAATGTAAGAACAAATTACACTTTGGTGTTAGAACAGAATAGAGTTTAATGTAAGAGCAAATTACAGTTCAATATTAGAACAAAATATAGTTAAATGTAAGAGCAAATTACAGTTCAGTGTTAGAGCAGAATATTTGTGTATTTTCATACTCTATTACAAACTGTTTTTAGAAGTGTCTATAATTTAAATGTCAGTAAGTTCTGTGAGCTAAATATTATATCAGAAAATCACACTCTGTGCATCTTCCCAAACTCATAAACCACAAGTTATCAGTGAATAAGTAAAATGTCTAGAGCATCTATCAGTTATAATTAGCTACAGCTTATAATGTAGCTTTTTTTATGTGGTATGAAAAGAATAAAACCACATGAGCCTGTAATATATGTCTTCAGGAAGCAGGCATCTGGACTATATATATATATATAGTCTTAAAAAAACGTATATATGTTTTAATTTCATTATGCATATTTTGTCATCTCTGACACTGCTATTATCTTCATATTGGCCAACATGTCTTTTATATTAATATGAGAGAGAGAGAGAGAGAGAGAGAGAGAGAGAGAGAGAGAGAGAGAGAGAGAGAGAGAGAGATGGATGGATGAAATAGAAAATGAGAAAGCATAGAAAAAACAGTGTATGAGACCAGAGAAAGTATATGTGTGTGTGTATATATACACATGTATGAGTGTGTGTGTGTGTGTGTGTGATTTATTATAATTAATAACTTTTAATGTTATTATAATGCTATAGATTACTGAAATGTTCTAAACCGGCCTAGAAAATAAGATTTATCAAAAACAAAATAAAACAAATCAGTTTTAACTTTCATTACATCAGTAATCCGTCAAGTGACTTAACAGAATTATTAATCTGGATTTGCTCCGACTAAGCCTGTACGTGAGTGTGCAACAAAGGACTAGAAGTCAGGTAGCTATCATATCAAGTGAGATTATCCGTGTCACACCTACTTGAGTTAAGTCAATCTTACATAACAGATGGGTACATATCTTGTTTAATGTACGTGTGTAATGTCAAGTTTATGTAATAGGTCGTTCAAGCTGTTTCAAGTAACTGAAGTAAATTTATGAATGGCTGAAAGATAACAGATGAAAAGTGACCCAGTTCAAAGAACAAAGCCTTTTTGTTCACACCCTGCAGATATTTTATTTGTGGAGTGTGTTGATGAGCTTTCATTCATAGTGAGAGAAAAAATATATATCTGTTCAAAATATCAGTACATCATTCATTACAGGTATACTGTTGATTAAAACTACATTAGTGTGGTTTGTAGATCAGAGTTTAGCAAAACCTAAATCAGCTTGTTAACTTCATGCATGCAGATTATATTCCCTTCCAGCTATAGCTCAGACTCGGATGAAACAAAGGCCATTGTATGCAAAAGGAAACAGAACAAAAATAAAACTTCAGAAAAATTCATTAGGATATCTATAGTGAAACATATTACCATAGAAAACTTACTGTCTGACAGAAATGAATGGAAATTGCCTACACAGAAATGTGTTGGGAAGTTATTTGATATTAATGAACAAATGAAATTTTAATATTAATACAAACTGTGTATCAAATACAAACTGTGTACCATATATGGAAAGAAAATCATGTCTACCATATAGGACATGGAAAACAATCCTACAAGACCACCAAGACGCTTTGATCATGTGACCTATCACACCTCAGTCAAGTGGTTTATCACTGAAATGAAATCGTCACCTCACAGTTTACTCTAAAAATATTTAATTTTCAAACACCACCACTGATTATAAAATAAAGCAACTGGAACACCAGGAAGATTTGATCTTGTAATCTTTATCAGCTCAGTCAAGAGGTTTATCACTGAAATGAAATCATCACCACATAGGTTACTTTTATAAATACATAACTCATACACACCATGTTGCTGTACGGAAATAATACAAAGAGAACAGCAGGGAGATGTGATCTTGTGATCAAAGTCAAGTGGTTTATCACCGATCTACAGGATGCTTCAGAGATTTAGTGTGTGCAGAAACATTAGAAAGTTTGATAATGAAATGTTCAGAGTTAAAGAAGAAAAAGAAGAAATTTAATACAGAACAAATCTTATCACTTCGTACACTGGTTCTTGATGGCAGTTCTTTTCTTCTTTTTTTTTTTTTTTTTTTTTTTTACCTTTTATTTATATTTCAGTTTGTTGTGCGGCATTGTTGTTTGTATTTGGGTTGTTGTATTTTTTTGGTGGGTATTGTTGTTGTTTCTTTCTTGATCTTATTATTTTATTTTTTTGTTTTATTTTTTGTTAATTTTGTTGTTCTTGTTGTTTTATCTGTTTTCTTAATAAGGAGATATATCAAAATTGTCATCAGCTCATTTCACTTTTTTTTTTTTTTTTTTTTTTTTTTAAATTGTTTAATTTTTTTTTTTTTTTTTTTTTTTTTTTTTTCATTTTTTCTTGTGGAGCAATACAGAGTAGTATGAAGTGGTACATAGCTCTGGATGTTTATGTTGCTGGGGACACATGCAGAGCAAGATAAAGATGTGAACTGTCTGGTCAGGGTGAATTTACTTTTCTAATCTCATCTTAAAATGTGAGTTACAAGATAAATTTAAAAAAAAAAAATAAAGTCCTTAGTTCTGGAGTAAATATTGATATATTTTTTTTAATTGCTTTGTTGTTGTTGTTATTTAAATTTTATTTATTATTCTCATTATCAATTACAAATTCCTGCAACACACACACACACACACACACACACACAAGTAAAATTTCAGCATACAGTATGTCACTCTGCCCAGACAAAATTCTTAAAATTACATGTTTATCTGCATAAACATATACATTACAGTCTGAAGCATACTGCTGAAAACATTCTTCAGTTTTTTTATTATAATCATTTAAAAAGAATACCAAGATAGTTTTAGAAAAGAATGTACATCCATTACACGCCTTATTCGCATTTTGTGCTTGTCTCAATTAGGAGACCAGTTGTAAATCAGGAGCGTCAAGGAGCAGGAGATAAAACACATTTAGTCAAACATTTTAACTTTCATTAAATGCATGTTTTTGATTCATTTTGAACTTAATAACACTTGCTAACATTTCTCTGTATTAGTATATTCTGTTATAGATCTCTGTAAAGTATTTAAATGCTTTTTTTTTTTCAAATACGAAAAAAAAATGTTCATCTTCTATTTTTAAATGTCTTTCTAATTATTTTTACATTGCTTTCTTGTTTCATCTACATTTTCTTCACAATGTTTTTAGTTTTTCATAATTCATTTTGTAATATTGTTCTTTTTTTTAAATTACCTTCCTACATGTTTTAACATTGCTTCTAGGTTCTATATCAATGAAATGAGAGAGAGAGAGAGAGAGAGAGAGAGAGAGAGAGAGAGAGAGAGAGAGAGAGAGAGATCAGCAGTTGACTACTGATTGAAACAGAGTGTGAAGTTGAAAAACAAACTCAGAGATGTTTTAACAAATAAGAAAATGTCAGGTGAAATTTCTAACATGAAAAATGTGAGGAAGTCTAATCATTTCATCTGTGTTAAATGTCACAACCAGTCTCTGACCTGAATCTGTTTTCTCAATGAATTCTGTCTCTGAGAGACGTGACTCCACAAACATTTGAAAAAAAAAATCATGTTAAAGTTAATTCTCCTAAACCATCTGATTACTTAATAACTTCAATATAAACAAAAAAATTAACACAAATATATTTTTTTTTTTTGAGACAGGTAATACATACTTTTACTCTGGGGATTTTGTTATCAGAAAAGTTAAAAGAAATATAAGTATCTGAATATTAGTTGGTTTTTTTTTTTTTTTCTTTTTTTTAAATTAAAATACAAAACTGTGAAGAGTTTATATATAGCAAATTTTTCACTTTGAAGAAGTTAACAAAAGCAAAGTTAATAATTATAAAATTGTTACTACATGACAAAATAAAAATGGGTTTAAAAATATGTCTCTATGTTTCTCTTTTGTTGTATTCGTAACTTTTTTATTCTCAGTTTCTTTCTATGATCTATCTAAAATAAAAATGGGTTTAAAAATATGTCTCTATGTTTCTCTTTTGTTGTATTCGTAACTTTTTTATTCTCAGTTTCTTTCTATGATCTATCTGTCTTGTTCTTTCTCCACATATTCCATGTTTCTTTTAAGCTTTCATATTTCTATCACTTACTCTTTCACATTCTTTGTCTTTCTTTCTGTATATATGTATATCTGTCTGTCTCTCTCTCCTCTTCATATCTTTCTGTATTTAGGTGAATGTTTGTATCTGTAAAAGACACACAGAGAAACACACCACACACATTCTCTGCAACAAAATATGAAATATGATGAAAACTTGTGAAGTATGTACAGTATTCAAATAACTAAATTATATCAGGTTTCACTTGGTAAAACTTTATTTCTGATCAGCTTTGTGAGAAGTGAAATTTGATGACATGTGTTTTCATGAAAGAGAGTATGGTCGCATTCCTGTTGACGAGCTTTTTAAGAAGGATTTGTCCAATTCTTTTTAATCTTTTTTTCCACCAGATTAAAATTCCAGACTGTGCAGACACTTAGACAGGAAATTTGATTCCTGTTTTTATTCAGAACCAAAGTTGTCATGTCTTGTGATATTAGTTTCTCTTTATCTTTGTTATATATGTATGTGTATATCAATGTACAATGTACTGTATGTATATATGTATATGTATGTATGTATGTATGTATATTTGTATATACATATGTATGTAGGAATGTGTGATGTATGTATCTATATATGTCTGATAAATAAATAAATAAAAACAAAAAAACAATAACAATAAAACATTAATGTAAAATATCTAAACTTGTAAATTTAAAATGGCAGCTGCTTAACTTTTTTTTTTCTCTCTCTGCAATGTGAAATTTGAACTATTTATGACAAAATTTGATACAAATCTGAAATATTTGAAAAAGTTACATCTTGATAAATATCTAAATAATTTACTTCTTTTTTTTTTCTGTCTCAAAATTTCATTAACCGAATTTGAAATTAACCCATTTTTTTTCTTTTTTTTTTTCTTTTTTTTTTTTTTTTTCTCCCAGTCTGCAAGATCACATGCAACTGTTTTTCACATCATATTTTACGCAGTCAAAAATTCTTCATTTAAGCTGTCTGAAATGTCATTTATCAGCTAACTGATTTTATAGGTTTATTTGGTGCCACAATAACAATTAGTTTTATCAGGAGCTTTTGGTTGATGTGTTTTTATGTTCCTTTTGTCTTTCATTTTACTTGTTTAATGGAGGATGATAGGTGTTGATAATTTCTAGTGTTATTTGTATAATACTGATAACCTTTTAATAATTTTTACCTGCATATCACAGTGACCATTTTATTTGCCTGTACATTTCTTGATGTCAATGAGGTGGCAGCCTTGCGCCTATTTTTACCTGTGGAACACTTTACATTTACATTGATGACAATGTGATGATAACCTTTTGACTGGCTTACCTCCAGGCAAAGTGCTGGTAATCTCTTGTCAGTTTCTATTTTACCTGTTAAACACCTGACGTCGACCCAATGAACCTGTTCTTTCACCTGGTCCTGTAACATATAACACACACACACACACACACACACACAGAAACCACACACACACACATATTCAAACACAACTACACACACAAGGACAAACATACAGTCAACATCATTTACACATATTCACAAACACACACACACACACACACACACACACACACACACACACACACACACACTCACAAACACATACGGCATACTTTATAAATGTAAATATTATGTATTGAACTGTATTTGAGAATAAAAACTGTTGCTTGCTGTTCTTGTCACTTATGATGGTGACATACAGAAATGAGCTTAATTCTGGAGTATGGGAGAGAAAAGAGTTGTTTTGTTATTGTTATATGTTTTGTCACACCTATCTGTTACTGTCCAGTGTCAAGATAATAATAAATTACACACTTAAATGTTTTCTACATGTTTGTTTCACCTGCTTGTCTTGACCATGATGAAGGGCATGAAATGTAAAAACAATGAAAACATGATAATGATACATAAAATGACATTTTTATGAATTGAAATTAACATAAATTAAGGCATGGATTCACTCAACAGTGTCATTGTTAGAACTGCTATATCAGGATGGGATATCTCATTTGTTCTCACTTTGAAGTTATTTCACAATCATTTCTACAAACATTTAGAACTGAATTTCAGTCTCTTACAACGTTCAGTGCTGTTTCACATTAATGTATTATTCCTACTCATTATTATCAGTTACTTTTGTTCATATATTTCAAAAATCTTGTTAGGTCCTTCTTTTTTAACTTTTATTTTTTTTTTTCCTTTGAACACTTTCATTTTTATGTAATTTCATTTTTTCTTTTTTAATCATCTATCTATCTATCTGTCTGTCTATCCATTTATTATTATTATTATTATTATTATTATTAAACCAGAAATTCAACAATCTCTTTATTCCACTAGTGAGATGTTGTCTGACAACCTGTCACACCTTTGACCTAATTACTAACAGTGCTCTGTCTACATGTAAATCTGTACATTAACATAAAATATTTACTTTATGGATTTGCCTGTCATCAAATTAATCTTATCCCAGACTGAAGAAGCAGCTAACATCAGTGTCTTATCATCAAGTCTGATACAAGAAGGGTAAGTTTAATTTAGTGCAGGTCTGAGGTGTGATAGGTCACAAGATCAAATCTAACAGATATTATTTTTTATCCCACCATAGTCCAGGCAGGTTTATCAAACACTGTGGTATGCACTCCTCTCTCCCTCTCTCTCTATTTTTTTTTTTCCCTGGTAAACAAGAATATTCTAACCTATTTTTCACCAGTGGTTAGTTTTTAATTTGCTCAATTATTTAATTTTTAGTTATATATAATGCGATAAAGTTATTTTTATCATGAAGAAAAATAAATTTATTAGACTGTTATCGCACAGACATAAGTGATATTTTATTTATTTATTTTTATTTTTTTAATCATTCCAGGAATGGTAACTTTTATCACATTATATGAGTTGTGATGTCTTTTTATTAATGTGCTGAAGGCAGACTTATTTCTGTCTGTCGCAGTATACATGACAGTGTGTTTATCACACCTCTGCCAGACAGTGTGTGTGTGTGCAGGGCAGACACACAATACAAAGCCAGACAGAATCACAGTTGTGATGTCAAGTTACCAAGATAAAACCAAGCTTAACTGTGACAGGTGACAGGGGCAAACACCACTCAAAAATCACTTTTTCTTACACTGCTTAATAACATGTGACTGAAAATCTGAAGAACTTTGAAACCCAAGTTCTTTCTTCTTTTTCATATTTGATGATGAAAAAAAGGTGTAATTATGTGCAGCTGCATTTAATTATTTTAATAAATGTTGTTAGTGTTACTGAATACTTTTCTTCTAAATAAAACTTTAAGAATGTAAAATACCTTCTTTTAAGTTTTACTTATTTTTACCACATAAATTATTTTAAAAAGTGATTTATTATAGAATGTCTTTTTTTTCTATCATTTTTTTTTTTTTTTTTTTTTTTTTTTCTTTCCTAATTCTATCCATTACTTTTCTCATTAATATATTCTACATTTAGCTATTTATAAAATGTTTTCAGCCATTAGTTTTCTTTACAAAATATCTTTATTTAGCTATTACTTTGTAAATAAAAGTATTTTATTATTAGCTACAAGTTTTACTTATTAAATATTTTAGTTACCTTTTACTTATTTACACAAAATATTTCATTTCAAGCCATTACTTTTTAAATATTCTTTCCCAATATTTTTATAAACCGAATTTGTTATTTTTAACCAATTTCCTTATGATCAGCAACTACTTTTTTCAAAATATCACATACATACAGACATTCCTTTTTTTAAGGTGTTCACGTTGCTAAGCAAATATTCAGTGATTCTTTCTTTGGGGTCATCAAATCAATTTGTTCACACATTATTCTTCTTATACAGTGCCAACCACGGGTGACCAAGATAATATTTTCTTTGCATTATTATGCCGAATGACCCATTTACGAACAAAGGGTCAAGAAACGGCTGGACAAAAGAAAAACATACTTCCGACCTGTGGACACTGAAAACATGGCTCTCGGACAGAGGTCAAAGGTGATCGGGCTGAAAGAAAACAATCGACTGGTCAGAAATATGATGTCCCATTATAGTTTGATATGAAACGGAGATGTACAGAATGTGCAAACGATCAAATAATCAGTTTAGCCTATGGGTGTAAAAGGGGTCCTCTCTGGGATATAAGAAGGATCTGTCAAGGATATTATTATTATTATTTTATTAAAATATTTTTTTGGTTTGTTGTCGGCTTTTATCAGTTTTTCCTTTCCTGTTTTGTGAATTTTGTGTTTTTAGGAAGGTACATGTGTATGGTTGTATTGGTGTTACTTCCACATACACTGTTTTGCTGGGATTTTTAAATCTACTGAAAACAAATACACACTGTACAGCTGTGACAGAAGAAAACAGTCTATGCTAGTTATAGGAGTAGAAAATATTGTCCAATTTGTAAAAAAGAAAACAGAACTAGTCATAAGAGTAGCAAACAACTTTACTAGTTGTAACAGCAGAAAACAAATACACTAGATGTAACAGTAGAAAACATTGTCTACTAGCTATAAACAGTAGAAAACAGTCTACTAGCTGCAAACAATAGACAACATAGTCTACTAGCTACAAACAGTAGAACACATAGTATACTAGCTACAAACAATAGACAACAGTCTACTAGCTACAAACAATAGACAACATAGTCTACTAGCTACAAACAGTAGAAAACATAGTATACTAGCTACAAACAGTAGAACACATAGTATACTAGCTACAAACAGTAGAACACATAGTATACTAGCTACAAACAGTAGAAAACAGAGTGTACTAGCTGTAACAATAGAAAACAGACTGTATTATTTAACTAACTGGCAGGTTGTTCTATTAACAAACTATTTATTTGTTTGAGGTTACAGGTCTCGGAGAAAGATTACGGTCTAGAAAGTTAATCAACGACTTCCGCCACTTGAGCTTCGACTTTCTGACTTTTCAACTCCGAGTGCACTGGAGAAGTTGAAACCAAATGTAGAGAAAATTTTATAATACACCAGTGTCAAACAAAATAACAGGAAGCCATAATGCAAAAGATTAACGTAGTTGTAAAAATTTCATAACCTGTCAAACATTTCAGTAATAGTAGTGGCAACGGCACGAGTTGGAATAACAACTGTGCGACAGTAATTGCATGATACAACTAACAGTAATATCTTACTTAATCATTTAATTACTGTTTTTATAAAGTGGCATTTTTATGCAGGCTGTCATAGATAAATTCGTCTTATTTAATTAACATTTGCATATATTAAAAATGATATTTCACACCTGAATTGATATGATTCATGTGATTCTTACTTGGAAGAGTAAAATAAAAATAAAAATATGCCAGCAGACCACACCCATCTTACAGACTTCTGCTATATCACTCAGGCCTGAAACTTTCAACAAAAATAAACCCAGGTCAGAGGTCACCTACATGATGAAAAATTAATTACAATAGCAGATCCAGACTCCTCCAGGAATAATAAGATGATAAGAGTGGAGAAAACTGAACTATTTTTTCAACATACCTCAATATAACAGCTATATTTTATATATAGCAATAGAATATAAAATAAATATATATATATATTTATTAAAATAAAAAAATGTTAAATTGTGCTTAAGTCCATCTTCAAAACACTTCTGAACTGTATTTACTGAAGTTTGCTATTATGGATGCATGTTATCTGTTGTATTTTTCTGTTAGTCAGGCATTCCTCTCAGAATACACTCAACATTAACTATGCTTTATCAGCATCTACCAATGTGTAATTTGTATTTTATCATTGTATATGTATCTGCTATTTACTTGTACATGTACTTCAAACATTAACTTAATGTTCTGTTATGTGTACAGTTGTATGCATGTCTCTGGGAGTAACTATGTGTATTAGTGTGTACATGTGAGTCTGTTTGCATATGTCTGTGTATATCTACGTAGATCTACTTCTGTGTGTGTACTTCAAGTTTACCTGCATTTCTGTGTAGGTAATTACAAGTTTTCCTGCATTCTACCTATGTATGCAACTACAAGTCTACTGTAGGTTTCTACAGTCAGGCCTGTGTATCTACAAAGAGCTTTACCTTTCGGGCAGTCAAATGCCAATTTATTGCTAAGATCTGCAAACAGACAGAAATAGCCAATACAACTCCATTGACAAAGGTAAATAATCTTGTGAATTCAATTTGTTTACCAAAGTAAATCTGTTTGTGAAAGGTTAATTAAAGTCTTCGATGTGCATGAGGCCATGTTTTTTTGTATGAGCAAATCTCTATTTATACAACTATAAAAAAAACTTAGTCTTTCTTACCAATTCAGACTATTTATTTTAAAACCTTTTAACCTCTTTGAAGCCCTACTTTGATCAGCTGTGTGTCTGAACAGACAACCTTACACCCCTATATAAATAACTGATTGGATTAGTCTGGGGAAATGTCCATTCATACCTGCGGTTATATTTATATACAATACCTGTACTTATATATAATACCTGTGCAAGTTTTTGTCATACAGGTAAATAGATAATGCTGTTCTTTCTGTGTATGGAATTAAATTCTGATTTACAAATTGATTTTCATTTATTATTAATAATACAAGTGTGTGTGAATAAGAACAGAGATGAAAGTGTAGTATAAAATTTTAACTATTTTAAATGAATGGCTAACAGTGTACTTTTGTATTAAGCTTAAAATATTTTATAATGATATACTGAGAAAATGAATGAACAAATGTTTAACACCAGCTCAGCATATTTCACAAAATATTGTTACATGTCAGTTATATTGTTACTTGTCTGCTGATGATGATCTAAGGAAGAAAGCATGTAATCACTGCACAGTGGGCTATTCTTTTTATTAGCATCAAAATGTCTTTAACAACAACCCTCCCATTGACTGAAAAGTACATAATACATCAAATACTGGGGTTTGTTATTTCATGTCTGTGGGAAAGCTCAGACAGACAATCCTTACAGTTAATTAAAAAAAAAAAAAAAGCAAAAATAAGAAGTTAATTCTATGAAGGTTCTGGTTTCATATATCATTACCTATGTGGTCATTAATCTTACTTATGACTCTGTATAACTGTAATTTAAACATTCAGAATTTCAACTCAACAGTGCATCATTTCTTGTAACAGAATCAGTGGATTAGAGTTTTGAAAACGTCATTCAAACTATGACAAATAATAAAACAGTAAAGTATTTCACACCATTACACTGGACAAACAAGCTTTAATATAAATATTTCACACTTGAAACATGACAGTCTGGGTTTTAACTAAACAAAACATATTCAAATTAAACTTTTATCTTCTGTTTACAGCTATTTTAAATTTCTTTCAGACATGTTTTAAAAGCAATGATACACCCTGCAGTTTCTTATACATGTTCTGTCAACAGTACTTCTCTTTTCTGTGAGCTGAAACCAGATACCTACATAATGTACATAAGCATTAAAAATATATTGCTATACAGTCTCAAATATTTAAAAATATGCTATCCTAAAATAGACTTTATTAAATACACCATAAGGTACACATTTAGATATTCAAAAAGTATCTTTATTTTTTTAAACATACATACAGTTGTATATAAACAAATGCACATGCACATATATACAATACTCTGTAGTCTTTATAACTTCTAAGCATATACATTATAGCTGAGGAATTTAAAAAAAAAAAAAAAAAATACACACAAACAGTATCATAGTATATTTTAATGCATTTTTATTATAATTGTATAAAAATAATTATAATTATTTCAGCATATTTTAATACATATTTGTAACATTTTAGAAAATGTATTAACAGTATGTTAGAGTATTTCTTAATACATAAAATGTATATATTTTTAAAAAAAAATAAACAACTATTAAATATTTATTTATTATAGTTTTATAAAATTCATTAAAACCACCACAAAATATTTTTTATATATATATATATATATATATATATATATATATACATTTAAAAAAATGCATAGTTAACAGAAGAGCAAAAGTACATTTGATAGATAATACCAGAATCCTGAAGTAGATGGTGAAAGCAAAGAAAAGCATATCTTCTGGAAGTTTTTCAACTGATAAGCATAATGTCTATCAAGCTGGTTGATAAATATGTTGTAATGGACAACATGCTGTGAGGTAAATACTTATAACAAACATATGAAATGATATATCAAGAATACACTGTTTAAAAAAACAAACCAAGAGTTCCATAACAGTTGTCTCTTTGAAATTCTGTTCTTATACATAAAAAAGTAAACTTCTCAGATAGACTGTACTTTAAAGAAACATTTTCCATTTTATATATATGATTAGGTTGGTGGGTTTTTTTTTATATATATATATAGATGATTTTTTTTTCCTCTTTTTTTAGTGAGCTTGTAGAATTTTTGAAGGTGTGTTTTTGTTTTGTTATTGCTGCTGTGGTTTTTATGTCAACGTTTTTTTTTTTTTTTTTCATTTCCTTCAGACATATATTAAAAAGTATTTTCCTTTACCTTTTTGAAATATTATAACAAAATTAGTAATTCAATAATTGTTTAATATTGTATAATTAAAATATATTATTCATATTTTCTCTTAAATGACATAAAGACAGTGAGCGACATAAAGACAGACTGACAAAACAAATATCAAAGTTTTAGGAGTTAATATCAAGGAGGTTTACATGTTATCAATTTATTTAATCATCTATTTTAAGATTTAAGAATGTTTATTTTTGGAGGGGTGAAGTATCTCTGTTACAAGCAGAAGCAGGTATTTCATTGAATACCTAACAGGTGTGAAACCTGATGACCTTTGTAAAAACATCTTACATTTCAAACACAGGAACAAGCAACTACATTCTGCTTAATTTTTCATACTTAATTCACTGGGCATGGTGCCTGCCTTATATGTATGTGTATATGTATATATATATATATATATAGTTATACTTATAGTATGACCTGGGTTAATAAAACACAATGAAAATAAATAAATTGTTTTTCTACACAGCAATGGCCTGTATTCTGATGACAAAGAAAAACAAGATTAAATAGCAACATACAGTTATTAAATACACAGAAGCAAAATAATATATACAACATAAATATGAGATTCAATGAAAATAATTCACAATTAATTCTAGGTGACCAAAATACAGAGTTGAGTATGATCAACTATGGGGTGGTGGGGTTATGGAGAATGGGGTGGTAGAATTATGGGTAGTAGGAAAGCTGGTTGATTTAAAAAGAGTAGGGTAGCTGGTGAATTTAGCAGGAATATAGGGTTCTGATACATCAAATTGTTGTTTTTTTTCACTACAGAACAAAGTAATTAAACATCACATATAAAACCCCAAAAGCAAATAATTTAAAAACTAATCGCTGAAATTTCAAAACATTCATATTGAGATTATTATTCAGTATCTTTAACTGAAAGTTTTTGTAAATTTAAGATATAACAAACTGCTTGTGTACTTTTATAAGAAGTTTGTCCTATTTGCAGTCCAAGTGTCCTTATTACATATATATGCTGAGCCAACAAAGCTGTTAGTCATACACACATACATGACATATATATAAATGATATTGTTTCCTTCAGAAGTACAACGATAAATATACAGAAAGATATCCAGACACACAAATAGACAGACAGCCAAACACATACATACAGAAAGAAATATATGACAAATAGAGACTAATATTGACAAATTTAAATAAAAATTAAAAGATGATAATATTTCGTACTGAATATTATATATCATATAATAATTATATTTTTTACATCATTTGTTCCAATTTTCCTGTAATACAAAAACACATCTGTGTATTCCTTTTTCTCTCTGTCTCTAAATCACATGTACTGAGAAAGCTACAAAGGACCTGTTCCAGGTATTTTTAAAAAGGGGGTAGTGTCTCCGAAACTGAAGATTACAAATTAGCATCTTCTTTATAATTTTTTTAAATGGTTATTCTCAAGTGATTCTGACTATTTTAAAAAGCAGTGTTATAATTTTAACGCAGTGTTTGTCTCTGGCCTATATATAATAATAATAATAATAATAATAATAATAATAATAATATGTTAGCCATTTACAGTGTACAAGGTATTCCCTAACGACCCATCTCTGCGTGAAGCCGCATTGGACAGACTGTAAGTGTAACAAATTGAATGTAGCTATTTCTATTCTCTATTCACAACTTGACGAGAGAAAAAAAAATTTAAAAAAAAGGTAGGTCAATGAAAATATTTAACACAGAAAAAAAAATGAAACTCAGATGTGACAGAGAGACGGAAAATCAGACGAATTTCTGCACGATTCCAGTGCGATGTGTGGACAAGTCGACCGACAGGTTGGAAATAAAGGAAAGACAGGTGATAAAGAGAAAAAAAAAGTTGTCAAACTTTTTATTTTTTTATTTTTCCCCATTTCTTCTGTTACGGCGCAGATGATACATGACAGTTTACATTTTGTCAACACAGTGTATAAAGCGACTCGGATGCAGACGTCATTAAAAGATTATTGGGGGAGAGATGACAGGGGTGGGTGCAGACTGTAGAAAGAAAAAATGAAAAGGAGAGAATTAAAAATCTTCAAACTACGGAACCGATACAGGTTTTATTTTTAAGTGTAATTACTTACCTGAGTAACTGTTGTCCCTGCTAGCGCCCTGGGAGAAAGACGGCTTTGCGATTTCCAGCCAAATCGCCACCCAGAAGATCACTTTTGACAGACACAACATACTAGATCCGACACTTTTTGCCGATTTTCCAACTGACGTCAAAGACGCTGGTAAAACCTCCACAAAAGTTTTTAAATAACTTATGGGCATTGCGCCTCTTTACGTTAAACAGTAGACATGCAAAGTTTCCGACGCTTGCATACACACATATATCCAAGAGAGAGAGACAGAGAGAGGAAGAATTAAAAAATACAACCCTCCGAACTCCAACGAGTTAACGCGAAGAAATCGTCCACAGTGCGTCGAAGTGCTCGCTCTAAGCACGTGTGAAAGCTATTTCTCGGGCTGAACCCACTCGCTGACCCGACAGGGGGTGGTGGGTCAGACGGCCTGACGTAAGTTGAGCAAAATAAACAGTTAAAGCTTCCTTTCACAAGTCGTCTGACTGCACGGTGTTTCGTTCTAGACTTCTACGAGCTTGCTGGAAAGTAGCTTCTTGCCTGGGGCGTTTTCGCCGTCAGCACTGTTACATTGTTACGTACAAGAGTTTTAATCTTGCAAACACTGATAAATTAACTCAGTGTTAAACTTTTTTTCTGTATTTTTTTTTTTTTTGTTTTGTTTTTTGGCCCTTTCGGAAAACGATATATACAGTTTTTAAATTTATTTTCTTTATTTCTTTCTGTCTCTTTGTTTTTTTTAATTTTTAGTTTTTTAAATTTAAATTTTTTTTATTATTTTTTTTTTTTTATTGGCATATGCTTTAAAGTTAGTAAATATGAAATAAAATGTTATGTTTCTAAACATATATAATACACATATACGTATAAAACGCATAAATGTATGCATGTTCACGTATTTACACATGCATCTGTATATACATTAACATCCAGTATAATATATTCACACACAGATACAGACACACATAATTTATTTATATAGATACATACATGTTTAATTAATTTATTATTAATATATACTCGCATACAAACACCCACAGATACACACGCATACTACCATTAATACATGCATGCATATATATATATATATATATATATATATATATATATATATATATATATATACACACACATAATTTATTATTTATTTCATTTATTATTATATACATACACGCATACAAATACCCACAGATACACACGCATACAAACATTAATGCATGCATGCATGCGTACATAAAAACACACACACACATACACACAATATTAAGAAAACGAAATGTCAAAATAATTTTGTTATTTATTTACTAAATTTACTTAATCTGTATATCTTTTTTTTTTTTTTTTTTTTTTTTTTTGTTATTTTTATTTAATTTTATTTTATTGTGTGTGTTTTTATTGTTGTTGTCTATTTCGCATGGTTCCAAAAAGATGATAATTCATTCAATAGTCAGGTTTTTCCCTCTTTTTTCTTTCTTTATTTTTTAATTTTAATTTTAATTTTAATTTTTTATTTTTTATTTTATTTTATTTTATTTTATTTATTTATTAATTTTATTTCATTTCATTTCATTTCATTTCATTTTATTTTATTTTATTTCATTTTATTTTATTTTATTTTATTTTATTTTATTTTATTTTATTTTGTGTTTTTGATTTGTCGTGATTATTGCACTTTGCCATTTGTTGTTTAATAGAATCAGAAAACGAAAGGTGGAAAATCGCAAGATTTTTTAAAGCTAATTGCGGCATATTGTTTCCGCACAATCGGAGTTAAAAAAAAAAAAAAAAAAAAAAAAAAAAAATCCAAAGGATGATAAGATCGTGTTGAAACTGTTTCAAGATAACAGCGTGGTATTTGTTTTGTAGTTGTGTTAAGTAGCTCTTGTATTTAACATCAGTACGTATTGTACCAGTATTGTGCACCCACCCGTTGGGTAATTTCCCAATCCAACCACTGTTTCACAACTGGTTTATTCACAATTTTTTTGTGCTCTCCTTTCTCTGGGAATGGGCAAATAGAACATCCTTTCTGTATACTAATTAAAATACTCTCACGATATCTGTGTGCTCTATTAATATGCAATGTGTGCTCTTAACATGTAATGTGCGTTGACAAAATAAAAAAAATTCTTCATTTGTCTTATTCTCTTTTTCCATACTTCTCTCTTTCTCTCATTGAAATTAAAATTGAACAATTTAGTTGCATGTTACTCTTTCTTGTTCTTTCTCGCTTCTTTTTATTTGAAGTTAAACAAATTTATTTTGTCGTCTCTCTTTCTCTCTGTCAATCTGTCTGTCTTTCTTTCACTTCCTTTATTTGCATTTAAGCAAGTCTATTTGATCGTCGTCTGCTCTGCTTTTTAATGTTTTATTACACTCAGCGGGGTATCATCTGAAATTTAAATCTGCAAGGTTTTTAAAAAAACAACTGTTTACACATTCAGTTTTATATGGAAATCACCGAGTAAAAAAAGCAGTCAAATCTTTATTCTTAACAGACAACTGAATATATTCTTGTACACACAACCATACAAATTTGGAGACAGCGAAATCTGACACTATTTAAAACTACGAAATGAAAAGGACAACAATTTATTTTTAATTTTTATTATTTTTTTTTATTATTATTATTTTCGGAAATTTTACAAATTAAATATATTAATAATAATAATAATAATAATAATAATAATAATAATAATAATAATAATAGCTGTACCAATAAATATATAAATATATATTGTATCAGAAATAAGAGCAGAAGAAAATAAAAACTAAAACTAAATAACCTTTCCTCTACAGAATATATCTTAAAACTGTCATGTTCACAGAAACAACCATAATTACTGTTTTCATCGTTTTACTTATTTATGCTCGCACCCTAATAGTTTTAATTCATTAATTTTTTTTTTCTTTCTTAAATTCTGATGCATTGCAGTTTTCTGGACTACGGAAATTTAATCCGTCTGCTCATTCAAGTGCCCAGGGGGCGCTTCAGGCATGCTGACATGCACACCAGGGGGCGCTTCAGGCTGTTAAACGAAGCACCAGGGAGCAACTTAGGTTAGTTAGACATTAAATTGCGGCTTTTCAAAATTCATCAACATAATTTAGTTAGACGTACTTGTACTTTTTTTTTCTTCTTTTAAACATTCTTTTAAGACGTTTTTTCCCCTCTCTCTCACTCTCCAGACAATAACATTTCTGTTTATCATAATTCTTTGAAAATTACATGCGTAACGACATGCGCATATTTCGGTAATATCTTTTCATACATTTTAAATGGGCTTTTTATAAGGTTATTTGTGTACATTATGTTGCTACAGTTGAATGGTTTATCTGTGTTCAACCAGTATATATTTACTTTATTATATACTCATTTAAAACGTTATGCTCAGCAATTTTATTTTTAAGTGATAATAGCTGTAAGTTAAAGAAGAACGAAAGAGTGAGAGAGAGTGTGTGTGTGTGTGTGTGTGTGTGTGTGTGTGTGTGTGTGTGTGTGTGAGAGAGAAGACCAGAATTTCTGAAAAGAAATTTCACGAAAGAATTTCCTTTGAGTGGGATGAAGAACAATAACAACATAAATAAATAAATAAATAAATGAAGATAAGAGCAAACAAAAAACTAAGTTAAATAAATATACACACAATTTTATATATCGTTTATTCAGTGTTTTTATAGCATTTATTTATTATCTTCTTTTTCTTCTTCTTCTTCTTCTTATTATTATTATTATGAACATCATTTTGCTATTAGTTTACTTTGTTTTAAATATAGTTTAAAAAAAAAACAAGAAAAGAATGGAATATAATTGATATTCATTTGTTTTAAATATAGTTTAAAAAAACAAGAATAGAATGCAATATAATTGTTCATTACTTTTATATTTATAATGCACTTTTCACTGATTGTCAACGATTTAATTTCTATGTTAAAACTATTTAAAAAAAAAAAAATTAAGTTAAATTAAATAATTTACAACATCAGTGTCCATGTGCCATTCACTTAACTATAATCTCCAGTGTTGACGTCATAAATGAAAATGTCCTTG
This sequence comes from Chrysomallon squamiferum, assembly GCA_012295275.1. NCBI lineage: Eukaryota > Metazoa > Mollusca > Gastropoda > Neomphalida > Peltospiridae > Chrysomallon > Chrysomallon squamiferum. The sequence continues at coordinate 9,898,424 of CM022668.1, read as the reverse complement.
ACGTCATCACAAAGACGTACTTATCGACAAGACGTTAACATCGTTTTCTTTTTGACTTTTATTTTATTTTTTATTTTAAATAAGGTGAGAGAAAAAATTAACTGACACAAAACAGGCTGAAAAGAAAGAAAATAGAAGTTATTTTAAGGTATCTGATTAAATATGAAATATATCTGGTCAGATGAAAGTGGCGTATTTCAATTTATTTCATTGTATTTTCAGTAAGTATTAAAATTATTTTCTGATTAAAAATACAATATAAAATGTTTTACGTACGAGAATATAAAATACTATTTAATTAATTAAATAATTGATTTGTTGTTGTTATTATTATTTATTTATTTATTTATTTATTATTATTATTATTATTATTATTATTATTATTATTATTATTATTATTATTATTATTAAATTCATATTTATTAACTTAAATAAATACAATTACTTTGACAAGTTTTGTATAACTAATATATCGGCCATTAACCGGTGAGAAATTAAATGGAGACAGACAGCCACTAGAAACTGTCGAAATTATTACCGTTCTTTAATTTTCCGAGATTTTGTGACCATCACGTTGTTACAGTCATACCGCCATGGAAAAGCTCCGACAGTGCAGCAATGATAACGAGTGCACTTCAAGCTAATTACCTTGCACCGCCTCCTTTTGTGTACGTCTGCTTTCTCGCCGTGTTAACAAATACTAAAGAACTTGCAGTGCCGTAAACATTTTAATTTTTGTAACATTCTCTTTACGACATATATATACAATGCATTTGTGAAAATAAGTATAAATAAATAAATAATATATATATTATTTATTTATTTGTTTATTTATTTATTTAATACTGTTTTATTGCAGAATGTTGTTTAATCCTAAATCCGCCATGGCGATTACAGTGTTGAAGACGATGAAAAAGTATCAAGGCAGGTAGGACATTACTGAAATGTACTGAAAACTCTCTCTCTCTCTCTCTCTCTCTCTCTCTCTCTCTCTCTCTCTCTCTCTCTCTCTCTCAGTGACAACCTCTTTAATCACTGCTTATATATCTTCGATTCATTTCTTTATTCTCTCTGCAACTGGCCCGTCAAACCTGCTGATTCACCAAGGTCACAGAACATACTTAAAGTACATGGAAATAATGTCTGACATGTCTGGTGCAAACACTGTCGTCTGCTCGCAGTCGTAACCGTTCTTCCAAGTTTTAAAAAAAAAAAATTTAATGAGAAATCTTAGAAGAAATATAGTCCTGTCATAATCAAGGCTGTGTCGAGATAGTGTCTTGCATATTTTTTTTTTTTTTTGTATTCTTTTCGGCAAGCCATTTAATCGTCGTGTTTGTATTTGTCGACTGTTTAATTTTTCGTTATTTTTTTTTTTTCAGTGTACTTTTTTCTTCTTTCTTTTTCTTATTTCTTCTTCTTCTTATTATTATTTTTTTTTTACTGTTCTACAGCTAACATCTGGAAACCTGGTGTATATTGAAATTATGTACCTCTTATGGCGGATCCAGGAAGGTTTTTGGACGAGGATTCTAGACACCCCTTTCATCGGCAGATGCTAAATATGAGGTTGGGTCTTGAAATAATGAATTTGTTTTACAGTTACGTATTTATAACTGTTAATAAATATGGCAAGTATAACGTCAGTGTTAATAAATAAAAGGGATGTTAATATAATTTTCTGAAAAATGTTTGACTGTTTAAACACAAAATGCAGGCAATATGCCTACATTGGTTACTCAAAAAAAAAAAATTCAAAAAAATAAAAAATCTTCTTGTCATGTCACGACAACTAAAAATAACCTAACCAGATTAGATACAATTTAGAGAACGCATGCGCACCTGGTTGATCTACGCGGTGCATAAATAATTAGTTTTGGTAACCTGGGAGGCAGTATTTAGGGATTGTTTGTAAATTTTCTATTGTTTTTTTTTTTTTTTTTTTTATTTTTTTTTTTTTTTTCTTCTTCTTTTGTAACTTAAGACGCAAACAGAGCTGATTATTTCATTTCATTTCATTTTTTTCATATTATTTTTATTATTATTATTAGTAGTAGTAGTAGTAGTAGTAGTAGTAGTAGTAGTAGTAGTAGTAGTAGTAGTATTTCATTTTTTAATTTATTATTAATTTTTTTTTTTTTTTTTTTTTTTTTTCCCGGTTACCGTATTTATATTGTGTAAGTACGTGACTGCAATAAAGTATACCTCCAAATTTACATTTTAATTGTTTACTATGTGAACAAAGAAGATTTATGATGCTTCTAAAATAAATTGTAATTCACTGACGTTGAACTAAAAATAAAATACTCTTACGTTCTAGTTAAAATAACAATTTTCGTCTGTTACGGAAATATTTTTCTTTCTGTTTTATCTTATAATTTTTTTAATTTTTAATTTAATTTTATATCATATTTTATTTTAATTAATTTATTTTTATTTTATTATTATTTATCTCTTTTAATTATTATTGTTACTGTTGTTGTTGTTGTTACATTTTTTCTTTTTCTTTCTCTTTTTATTATTATTATAATTTCTTCTTCTTCTTCTTCTTCTTCATCTTCTTCTTCTTCTTTTTCTTCTGATTTCTGACTGAAGTGCTGAAATTCAAACACGTGTCAAGGAAGGCAGTTTTATTTAAAGATACATTGAACATATTTATAATTGATGACTATTATGATAAATGAGGAGTAAAAACTCATTGCTATATATAACAGGCTTCTATGTTTTAGATTAACAGCAGTCAGTCTTTTCATGTGCAATTTTTCATATTCAGTAAAACATATACCACAGCCTTTGCTCAACCATTATAAGAAAAAACGTGCTGAGATTGGAAAAAACTCAGTGATAGCCACTGTGTACCTCTGACCTAACACATCTCACCCAAAAAGTCTTCACCCCAGCCGACAAATCTGACAAGTGGGAAAAAAAAAAAATAATGCTGTAACCTTAGAACTCTAAGAAGTAAAACAAAACGAAACTTTCCTTAATCAAAAACGCTTGTGTGTTTAATTCATCTTTATGGTTTTATTGCTCAATGTTTATCGCTGTCCGTGTTCGCGCAAATGGTCCGTGGCAGCCAAAAATCGTTAAAGAAAATCTGGTAACAAAAACTGATTTGCTTACTTCGTGTGTGTTCTGTGTGTTTGCACATTATGCTGTCTATTTTTACTTCTCTTTTTCTTTTCTTTTGTTTTTGTTTTCATTTTTGTGTGCATGTTATGCTGAGAGTAAAAGTGCAAGTTGGCGACTTAACTTCATTTATGAAATCTTCATCACCTTTTTTACAGTGTATCTTAACTACCAAATAGGGAATAATAATAATCGTTAATATTATTATTACTATTATTATTATTATTACTACTACAACTACTAATACTAATACTACTAATACCAATACTGTTGTTATTATTATTACTACTACTACTACTACTACTAATACTACTAATACTTTACTGTTGTTGTTATTATTACTACTACTACTACTACTAATACTAATACTACTAATACTTATACTGTTATTATTATTATTACTACTACTACTACTACTACTAATACTACTAATACTTATACTGTTATTATTATTATTACTACTACTACTACTACTACTTACTAATACTTAACTGTTATTATTATTATTACTACTACAACTACTAATACTAATACTACTAATACCAATACTGTTGTTATTATTATTACTACTACTACTACTACTACTAATACTACTAATACTTATACTGTTGTTATTATTATTACTACTACTACTACTACTAATACTAATACTACTAATACTTATACTGTTATTATTATTATTACTACTACTACTACTACTACTAATACTACTAATACTTATACTGTTATTATTATTATTACTACTACTACTACTACTACTAATACTAATACTACTAATACTGTTGTTATTATTATTACTACTACTACTATTAATACTAATACGACTAATACCAATACTGTTGTTATTATTATTACTACTACTACTAATACTAATACTACTACTAATACTACTAATACTACTAATACTAATACTATTATTATTATTATTACAACTACTACAACTCAAGGCCGGATTTCTCATATAGGCTTTCTAGGCTAGAGCCTATGGCGGCAGGATGATAGGGGCGGCGGTTTATGAAACTGTTACTGGACAGTGTTCCCAACTGCGCCTTTCGCGTTTTTAGGAGATTGTGCGCTAAATTATCAAGTGGTGCGCTTTGTTAAAATTGGGGCTCTTTTCACCTAATTCAATTAAATTATTATGACTAAGAATAAATATCTATTGGACAGAAACTTTATACTGATATTTTTTTCGGTTTTTCAGTAAGAATTTCTGCGCTTTTCCACAAGTAATAAAAAATTATATATTTCATATTATATAATAAAGTGGGAAGGGTGAAGTGCGCTTGAAGACGGGGCGGTAAAATTTCTATAGTGACTAGCACAATAAATCCGGCACTGCTACTACTACTACTACTACTACTATTATTATTATTATTATTATTATTATTATTATTATTATTATTATTATTATTATTATTTCGACGATGATAATAATCATGAGTAGAAGAAGAAAAATTAAATCTGACTTAAAGTACATTTTCTACAAAACAAGAAGAAGAAAAAAACAATAGATTATTCAAATTTTAACTAATGAAAGATTAGAAAAAGTCAAAAATATACGATAGGTGGAATTAGTGTGTGTCTTTGAGAGAGAGAGAGAGAGAGAGAGAGAGAGAGAGAGAGAGAGAGAGAGAGAGAGAGAGAGAGAGAGAGAGAGAGAGAGAGAGAGAAATCAGTTAAATACCAACTTTCCTTTTATGATGAATGCTGTGACTTCTGTTTCAGCTTGTTGTGGCTCACATTTCTTTTATTTGCTTAATTTAAGTAGAGTACCAGTACATACACAAATAAAAACCCGTCTTACGTTTGTACTTAATGGCTGTTGTAAATTCCTCCGTTGTCGAATCTGTAAGTCTTTGTAGTTTTTATAGGGTATTATTTATTTTGTTTATTTCTTTCGTATTATTTTCCTTTTTTAATTAATTTATTTATTTATTGTTTTGTTTTGTTTTGTTTTGTTTGTTTCTTTTAATTTTCTTTCTAATTATCTATTATTAATTGTTGATATTGTTTGTTTTATGTTTTTGTTTCTACTCGGTTTATACAGTATGCTGTTTTCTGTTTCATATTTTTGTAGTTTAGTTTCTTATTCCTTTTGTTCTAATTCCATTGATCTTTACTAATAACTTTTATTCTTAAATCAGACACACACATACATACACAAACACACACATTCACACACAAACACATTTAAACACACACAAATATTTTCAACCGCATCCTAGCTATTAGACTAAATATTTTTAATACACTGGTACAAAACCGTTCTGAGAGGTTTTTAACGACGAAGGACTGCAGGAGGTACGTTTTACATAGTACATCTTGACAGGAGACGCCCTATCGGAACATCCCCCAGTCATCAATCACCATTAAACCGCCCCAAAATCTCACACATATTTCTCTGCACTGACATTCAAGTTACACGTAAATGCTGTGAACAAAGTTAGAACTAACATTAAAGTGTGTGTGACGAATGTGTGGACGTTTGATGTCATCTTAAATACTGTTATTTGGTATTAAATATATGTGTATGGTATGTGTGTGCGCGTGCATGTGTGTGTGTGTATGTAATATATATATATATATATAGATATAGGTAGATATATATAGATAGATCGATATAGATATTATATTTATATATATACACACACACACACATAGAGAGAGAGAGAGAGAGAGAGAGAGAGAGAGAGAGAGAGAGAGAGAGAGAGAGAGAGAGAGAGAGAGAGATACATAAACACACTAATTTACACATGTTCATAAATGCATATATGTGTGTATAGTTGTAAGTATCTATGTATGTATGTGAACTTTTGTGTTGTAGGATAAAATTACAAGCTATTATACTTTTCTTGTAAACGAAACACTGAATGTTGATATGACATAAGAAACACGACACAATCGTTCAGTGGACTCGTTTACAATCTAACAGCAAGAATCTTTTCAGTGCACCTTCAACAGACCCGAATTTTTGTCATTAATAACACAGTGCTGTCTGGAACGACACAAAGATAAGCTGGCGCACCTAGAAGGGTCGACCTTGATCGTGTGACTTTACACAGCTGTTCCAGACAGTCTCAGTCCCCATCCCCAATAGGGTGAAAAAAACAACTTTAAAAAAACGAGGTATAAGGTTTTTGTTCACGTTATTTGTGAGAAGAAAAATTAAATTTAAATTTTTTGTTATTATTATTATTATATATTTATGTTGTATTATTGTTGTTGTTGTTATTGAGGTTGTTGTTATTGTTATTATTTAAATGTAAAAATAATGAAAAGAAAAAAAGGATTGGCACAGGAAGGAAATCACGTGTTATGGTCTAAGAAAATTTAAAAACTCTGAGATGTTTATCAGAAAAAAAAAAAAAAAAAAAAAAAAAAAAAAATTGGTAGTAGAAGAAGAAAAGAAAAGAAAAATAAATAATAATTTAAAAAATATATATTTATTTTTATTTTCTCTCTCTCTCAAGCATCATATAGATTTGGTTAAATTTCTTTGCATAGCATGTTATTTGATTTTATACAACTTAAGATTTTTATTTTGTTTTCTGTTCATATATGGTTTTGTTTACCGTTGATGTTATGTTGATGATCTTAATCAAATGAAAAAACAAAAACCATTTAGGCACTCTCTCCATCACTTACCCAAAGTATTAACACAAAACAATTGTTTGGGAGACTTACCGGAAGTCTCTACTTTGCCATTTTCTGCTCTTCTCGGGTTTAAGAGTCTTCCGGTAAGTGCAGATAACATTTTTCCGAAAACTGTAATAATATTGTCTGTATCGAAGACACTTTAGATACGACATGAAGGAAGTATAAAAAATAATATAAAATTTCTTTAAAAGGCTATGTTTTCTCTTTTCCGGTCTGTGGGGAAGAGAGAGATCAGATTTTTTAAGACGTTTTTGTGAAAACAGACAAAATTGTGGTATCAATTCTTACTAGTCATTCTGTTAGCATTTTAACACTAAGATGTGTTTCATTGTAATTTTTCTGTAGTTATAGTAGTAGTAGTAGTAGTAGTAGAGAGAGAGAGAGAGAGAGAGAGAGAGAGAGAGAGAGAGAGAGAGAGAGAGAGAGAGAGAGAGAGAGAGAGAGAGAGAGAGAGAGAGATCACTTATACCTATTATTACAAATAAGATCATATTTACAAATTATTTAAAACCAAAATGCTGTTCACAAAATAGAATCTAAGTTTTCTTCATTTTTTAAAAACTGATTTTTAACTGATTTTCACAAATTAGAATCAACTCTATTACAAGGTGAAATAGAAAACAAAATAGTTTTTTTTTTCATTTAAACTGATTTTAAGATAAACGAAACATTGTTTCACTGACAACAAGCATCCATGTTCTTAGACTATTTATAAATCCTCCCTTGCTCTCATTTTGAAAATATTTGTTTCAAAGGGTGGAACTTTTATTTGTCACAAACTGTCCTGAAATAGCTGGTAAAATTAGTAGAAGTAAAATGTCGTTTTGTGTAGGCTGTTCAGTTACTCTACCCAAAACAGGGAACAATGACACGTTTAACTGCGGCACTGATGATCATAATGAAAGGTCAGGGCCATTAATCTGTCTGCTAGACAAGAAGCTATGTCTGCAATAACTATAAATAACGATAATTTGACTCATTTTTACAGATTACAGAAAATATGATAACTATTGTGTGAGTACTTCCCAGAAATTAACAGAAATATGTATGTAATGAAAAAAAAATGTTTGCGGTATGAAATTTCTCGATGTTTGTGATTCTTATCTGTCTTTCTCTGTCTCTCTGTCTCTCTCTGTATCTCTCACACTGTCTTTTTTGTATGCAATATATATATATATATATATATATATATTACATACAATGTATGAGTTTATATGTGTATGCACATGTTCATTGTGTGTGTGTGTGTGTGTGTGTGTGTGTGTGTGTGTGTGTGTGTGTGTGTGTGTTTTTGAGAGAAACTTGAGTGGTAAATATTTTTGAAAAAAAGACACCATGGTAACAACATGGAACACTTGTTTAAACTGAGAGTCAGTGTATCTGCGTTTGTGTATATATGAGAGAGAGAGAGAGAGAGAGAGAGAGAGAGAGAGAGAGAGAGAGAGAGAGAGAGAGAGAGAGAGAGAGAGAGAGAGAGAGAAAAGAGAGAGACAGAGAGAAGAGGACAAGGAACAGTATTCCTTTTAATAAATAAAACTGCAATTTGCTGTCAGATGACATAATACCATGTTAGAATACGTCGCTTCAGTTTTCATGCAAATAACGCTGATTTTTATGAGACTAAATGCTGAAATTTGATTCCGTGTCTTTCTGTCTTCCCGTCCGTCGTTTCCTTTTACTGCTGGGCGTAAAGCATCTTTATTAAAGCCGGGATTCCAGAGCTCGTCAGAGGTCGCCTGTGTCGACAAAAGAAACATTCCTTCCATTCGCAGCTTCTGTCGCGAAACCGGAGAGGCCCTCGCAAGTACACGACAGAGACACACACATGCATTCCAAACTGAGGAGAATTAAGAATAATAATAATAATAATAACAACAACGTGAACCCCGAGTGACCCTCTGCGGAAATACGATACGGCGAATACTTATGTAAATCAGTTATTTAGCGACAGGAAAATGCACACGGCGATTAAATCGTTTGAACGAAGAATGGCAGAGTGGCTGGCTTGTCTGTGCGACTGACTGCGACGTAGATGAATTATACATTATTCCTCTACCTATCTGAATGTATATCTGCACGTGTTAATCAGTGTGACAACGATACAATCGCTCTGGGTTGTACTTTAATGTGCTGGGCTGAGGAGACAGGAGGGAGGAGATGAAGACGAATGAGGGTGGGGTTGTTCGAGGTCAGTCTTTAGCGACGGGATGGAGATAGATAAATGTTTAGTGATGGAATGGGGATAGATCAATGTGTACTGATGGAAAAGGGGTGTAGGTCAGTGTTTTGGGGTGATGGAATGGGGGTAGATTTGTTAAAGGTGGGTCGTAAAAGGCAATGTTTAGTAGGGAAATGATCAAAAGGTCAAAGTTGAACGATGGGGTGGAGGAAAGGTTTGATGGGTAGGTGTGGAGAACTGCTGGATAGAATAGTGTTTGAAAACAATGTCAGCCAAGGCAGGTTTAATATATTTTTTATATGTTTTTTTTTTTATCCGCCCACCAACCTCCAGAAAAATCAACAACAACCAGTTTTATACTTACACCTGCATTCCTGCAGATATAATATTTGTTAAAAATGTCATCTGAGGTTCTAGATTTTCTTTTTTCTTTTAAACTCTATTGTCCTTTGTTTGTTTGTTTGTTTATTTACTTATTTTGCATACGTATGTCTGTCCCTGAGAGTAAAATGTCACTAACTATATTTGTTTGTTATTATGTATCACAATTAAATCTATTGATGTTAATAAATAAATCAAAATAGAAGCAAAACACTTAAACAAATAAATAAATAAATAAATAGAAAAATTAAAAACAAAAGAAATCGAAAAAAAAATAAAATATATGCAGGAAAAAAATAAAAACAGAAGAAGAAGAACAAACAAATACTTTTAAAACACAAGCCAAAGAAAACACGATTTGTAACATGATAGAAATAACATTTCCAACAATACACATCATTTGTTTTCACTGTTTGTTAAGCAAACTCGACGTAATCATTTTACGTGAAATAAAATACACGTGGGTGTAAGAACGTCACCAAGCGACTGTTTCGAACTCGCCAGACACTGACGTATCACGAAATCTATTAACAGCTCGTTCTGTTTTCGTAAGAGTCTATCCCACAGACCCTTAACCTCGAGGGGATATCATAGCCCGCCCCGAGGGTACTGACTCCGCCCCTGTCTGCTGGCTGAGCAGAATTGATGCAAAGTGTTTCCAGGTCTTGGCGTGTGTAATCTTACAGAGTTTCGCAACAATGAGGTAATTGTGACGTGTTCGTGTGCGACCCGCGTCTACGATGAAGTCGTCGGGTCGCAAAATGTTTTAATTTTTAAATATATTTGTTTTATTAAATTTTAAATACGTAGTGAGAGTGTGTGAGAGTCCGCTCATTTATTACATAGTTAAAGTTTATATATTCATCTCTCTCTCTCTCTCTCTCTCTCTCTCTCTCTCTCTCTCTCTCTCTCTCTCTCTCTCTCTCTCTCTCTCTCTCTGTTACTGAATATAACTTCTTAACTTGGTTTAAAAACAAATGGTACATAACCGTGTCATACACTTTTTGATATATATATATATGTTTTTTTTTTTTTTTTTCCCCCATTGGTTTACTGACTGACATTATGAATGTATTTATTGTTTTATTTACTTAGTTAGTTATAGTCTTTAAGATCAGTTGTTATTATTATTGTTGTATTTATTGCTGCTGTTATTTTCTTATTTGTTTGTTTGTTTGTTTTTATATATATCTATATTTGTTTATTTGTTTTTTGTTTATTTATTTATTTATGATATGCTTCTACAGTCTTGTAATGTTTCAAAACAATAAAAAAAAAATACAAAGAAAGAAACAAAAAAAAAGAAATTAAAATAAAAACACTACCTTTCGTTTATCTGTATGTGTTACACTATATTACGTATTTTAAGTTTCCAAGAGGAAACAGATGCAGGAACCATTGTTGTTTTTTTTTTTATCCTTTTCTCGAAGATTCTGTTTAAAATACGTTTTTTCATTTCCGGTGTTTCGTTGCAGATTAAAGTTGATGTCACCTCAGATAGTCAATTATGAGATTTACGATGAACAATGAGTCAG
>CM022668.1:9810040-9882540 GCA_012295275.1 Chrysomallon squamiferum | reverse complement strand
ACTAAAGCTGGTATAACAGAGCAGTTTGTAGCAAGTAATAGAATAGCTGTAATACAGGACAGTAGCGCTGGTATAACAGAGCAGTTTGTAGCAAGTAATAGAATAGAATAGCTGTAATAACAGACAGGACAGTAATAGAATAGCTGGTATAACTGGTATAACAGCAGTTTGTTAATAGAATAGCTGTAATACAGGACAGTAGCTGGTATAACAGAGCAGTTTGTAGCAAGTAATAGAATAGAATAGCTGGTATAACATACAGGAGCAAATAATAGAATAGTACAGGACAGTAGCGCTGGTATAACAGAGCAGTTTGTAGCAAGTAATAGAATAGCTGTAATACAGGACAGTAGCGCTGGTATAACAGAGCAGTTTGTAGCAAGTAATAGAATAGCTGTAATACAGGACACTAAAGCTGGTATAACAGAGCAGTTTGTAGCAAGTAATAGAATAGCTGTAATACAGGACACTAAAGCTGGTATAACAGAGCAGTTTGTAGCAAGTAATAGAATAGCTGTAATACAGGACACTAAAGCTGGTATAACAGAACAGTTTGTAGCAAGTAATAGAAAGCTGTAATACAGGACAGAATAGCTGTATATACAGGACAGTAAAGCTGGTATAACAGTAAACAGTTTGGTATAACAGAGCAAGTAGCAAGAATAGAATAGCTGTAATACAGGACAGTAAAGCTGGTATAACAGAACAGTTTGTAGCAAGTAATAGAATACAGGACACTAAAGCTGGTATAACAGAGCAGTTTGTAGCAAGTAATAGAAAGCTGTAATACAGGACAGTAAAGCTGGTAATAGAATAGCTGTAATACAGGACACAGCTGGTATAACAGTAGCAAGTAATAGAATAGCAAGGACACTAAAAGCTGGTATAACAGAGCAGTTTGTAGCAAGTAATAGAATAGCTGTAATACAGGACACTAAAGCTGGTATAACAGAGCAGTTTGTAGCAAGTAATAGAATAGCTGTAATACAGGACACTAAAGCTGGTATAACAGAGCAGTTTGTAGCAAGTAATAGAATAGCTGTAATACAGGACAGTAAAGCTGGTATAACAGAGCAGTTTGTAGCAAGTAATAGAATAGCTGTAATACAGGACACTAAAGCTGGTATAACAGAGCAGTTTGTAGCAAGTAATAGAATAGCTGTAATACAGGACAGTAAAGCTGGTATAACAGAGCAGTTTGTAGCAAGTAATAGAATAGCTGTAATACAGGACAGTAGCGCTGGTATAACAGAGCAGTTTGTAGCAAGTAATAGAATAGCTGTAATACAGGACAGTAGCGCTGGTATAACAGAGCAGTTTGTAGCGCTGGTATAACAGAGCAGTTTGTAGCAAGTAATAGAATAGCTGTAATACAGGACAGTAAAGCTGGTATAACAGAGCAGTTTGTAGCAAGTAATAGAATAGCTGTAATACAGGACACTAAAGCTGGTATAACAGAGCAGTTTGTAGCAAGTAATAGAATAGCTGTAATACAGGACAGTAAAGCTGGTATAACAGAGCAGGACAAGTAATAGAATAGCTGTAATACAGGACAGTAACGCTGGTATAACAGAGCAGTTTGTAGCAAGTAATAGAATAGCTGTAATACAGGACACTAAAGCTGGTATAACAGAACAGTTTGTAGCAAGTAATAGAATAGCTGTAATACAGGACACTAAAGCTGGTATAACAGAACAGTTTGTAGCAAGTAATAGAATAGCTGTAATACAGGACACTAAAGCTGGTATAACAGAGCAGTTTGTAGCAAGTAATAGAATAGCTGTAATACAGGACACTAAAGCTGGTATAACAGAACAGTTTGTAGTAAGTAATAGAATAGCTGTAATACAGGACACTAAAGCTGGTATAACAGTTTGTAGTCCAGTGTTAGAGCGGTTGCTCTGTATGACAGCGGATTGTAAGGAAGAAATAATTATACTTAAACTCATACACACAGGGATGCACTCACCTGTACATACATATACACCACATACATAAAGATAATTATATGGATCATACCCACGCATATAAACATTTTATACATACATACATATATGCATATACATACATACATACACATATTTATTACATATCTACGTTTGTCACTTCATTTACAGAACGTTTTACGAGACACTAAATTATGTTTTCATTAAGTGTTTTTCTCAAGAGGAACAAAACGTATTCGGCAGTAAATTATTTCCGGGCAGACATATTTTAATAAACCAGAACAAAATAAATCGCGTAAAATGGCGGATGAATGTGACCGCAATACTGTGTGGTGTAAAGCGGTTTGCCAAGTTGACATTTAACGACGTAAATAACGACAACTGTTTCATTTTTTTTTTTATTATTTAACAACGACAACAACAACAACAACCCACAACAATAAATTAGATCTCTGTAAAGTAGATTCAGAATATGATATGTTTTGAAAAAAATAAATAATATTTCATCGTCTAACTGACAGAAACTGAGATAACAGAAACAAAACGAAAAGAAAAAAAGAAATATTAGTTTCCAAATAAATTATAATCCGAAACAGGAGGGAATCTGTTTACGTGTAAGAAATTATGCGCTAGATAAACTGACAGACAGACAGACAGACAGACAGAGAGACAGACATCAGTGCGTATCATTTGTGTTTATGTATGTAGTTTGCATTGAATATCATCTGTCTTATGTACACGTCTGATTATACTCTTCAATAGACAGTATTCTTGAACGCACTGGCGCAGGATGACAAACTGCAATCACGATCTCACAAACCCGTCAGATGCCGCTGACGAGACTCGAACGTGTGACACCCATTCACCCGCAATCTGTAGGCGGACAATTATACCGCTCAGCCAACAATGCAACCTGCGTAGTATTGTGTGTGTGTGTGTGTGTGTGTGTGTGTGTGTGTGTGTGTGTGTGTGTGTTTGTGTGTGTGTGGATCGATGAATGTACGTACGTATGTATGTGTATTATCATGAAGGCAGACAGAGATATATGCTGTAGGTAGGTTTTGTATGTGTGTTAAATATGGATGATTGAAGATATATGTATGTTTTGTAAGTACACAGACACACACAGATATAAAAAACATGTTTTTCTTTTTTCGTTACATTTAAACTGTCTATATTTATTTCACAACTGTCTTTGCTGGTAGAAACGACAATGATTTTTATTAAAATAAATTCTACGTCAACAGCCGTATTTCTGAAAATGCGATACTGTATCTTTAAATTTTCTTCATTTTATTTGGCAGGTTGAAGCTAGAGCGATATTCAGTGAAAGTATTCTGCAGGCCGTGCAACGTAAGCAGGAAAATGCGAATTTTGTCTAGACGTAAAACTGAGAAGAAGCAGGAAAAAAGTGAAAAATGGCAGACGATTTTGAAAAGGAAAATTACATGCACGTGCAGCTGTAGACGCCCATTTTCTGCAAACGTGATGGCCAGTATAACTTTACAAAACCGAAAATAAGCTGTTGTAAATTGAATTATGCTAAGCGAATTATGTTTATAATTATTATTATTATTATTATTTAAATTAAACAGAAAGAAAGAAGCAAAAGACAGGAGGTAATATGCGAAAGCTTTCTCTTCTTATTATTCATGTGTTTTTTTTTTTTTTTTTTCTATTACTTGTTCTTGTTACATTTTATTTCTTTTCTTCTTCTTCTTCTTCTTCTTCTTCTATTTTATTTCTTCTCCTTTTATTATTGTTTTTATTAAATTTTATTTTGAAGACGCTACAAATGTGTCAGCATTTGCTGTTATTATTATTCGTATTGTTATAACATAACAATAAAAGAGAAATGTAGCTCGGAAAGAGATTCAGAGAGGGAGAGATGAAAGATAGACAAACAGACAGACAGACACATACACACACACACACACACAATACACACACCTGCGCGCGCACATGCACGTTCACATGTTCACATATTGACATGAGAGAATATAGAAATCTTAAAGAAAAAAATAAAAGCATAAAAAAAAAAATAATAAAAATGTTCTCCACAAAACAGAGATTTAGGAAAGTGATAATGTATTTATTTGAGAAAGTTGCAGGCGCCATCTTTATCTGCCTGTGATACAGATACGATATAAGCTGAAATTTAAGAAAAGGTTAACTATGTCAGAACAGAACTAAATATTTAAAGTGAAACCTGACAGAGAAATAACAGTGTGAACACTTTCCTGTTTTGTTTTTTTGGAGGGTTTTTTTTTTTTTTTTTTTTTCGTATTGTTGGGTTTTTTTTGTTTGAATTTACTTGTTTATTTTTATTTTTTTTTAAATTTTTTAAATTTTATTCATTGTTCTTGTGCGGTTATGTGTGTGTGTGTGTGTGTATTTTGTAAAAAAAATAAATAAAAAAATCCGAAGATTTTCGCCGACATTGATAAACAATACACACAGATAAATGATTAACAGTGTTGATGTCAGACGTCATGAGAAAAATAAACGAAAACAGATAATGGGATAAAAATAATGTTATCATCTCTCTCTCTCTCTCTCTCTCTCTCTCTCTCTCTCTCTCTCTCTCTCTCTCTCTCTCTCTCTCTCTCTCTCTCTCTCTCTCTCTCTCTCTCTGAGACTGTACTAGATGTGCGCTACATTACGTTTTGCTACCAAACTCACAAAAAAAAAAAAAAAAAACATTGCGCGGACTCTCAAACGAAAAAACTGAAGAACATACATGTTGTACTTGTTTTGAAATAACTTTTCTTCACGTAACAGCATGTTAATTTCAACAACATACTCTACTGATTGCTTTTCAATAAGGTGTTATTGCCTTTATTTTTTTTAGTTTTCTTTATCTTTTTAAATTTTTTGTATTTTTTTCTTTCTTTTTTTTTTTTTTTTTTTTTTTCTTATTATTTAACGCAGTCAAAACAACAAGAAAATTAGCTGGTAAAAAAAAAAAAAAAAAAAAAAAATAAGGCGGTCAAAATAAAGAAGAAGAAATACACACACACACACATATATATATATATATATACACACACACACGCACATACACACACATAAAAGAAGAAGAAAAAAGAAAAACAAGAAAGAAAACAAGAACAATAAATGGTAACAAATCGAACAAAAAAGAAAACCATAAGAATGTAACGATGTCATATCGTTCTAGACATAAATTTTACATTTAGAACTTAGAGATATTTTCTGAAAGCCAAATTACATTTTCTGTAAATATTCTATGTATATATTTATATGTCTGTGTATGTATATGTGTGTGTGTGTGCTTGTGTGTATGTATGTTACATGGGTACGAGACTGAAAGGGTGTGTGTGTGTGTGTGTGTAAAATGTGTGTATATGCAGGTCTCTGTGAATGTTTGTGTGTTCGATGTATTTATGTACGTGTGTGTGTGATTTCATTTCACCTTCATGTCATACAAAATAAGAAATAAACTGCATATTATCTATTGTTTTATCAGGTGGGTGTTTCTTGAATTAGTCCCAAAGGATCAATCTACGTTAGTGCTCTTATTGTCAAAGTCTCTGGAATGTACTGTCCTACGTGTAGGTAGAAGTTACATTACTGATTTCTTTTCATAACTGAGAGAGAGAGTTTAAATCGACAGATGAAACATTATTATTATTATTATTTTTTTGTTGTTGTTGTTGTTCTTCTTCTTCTTCTTCGTTTTAGTGTTTTTATACTAATATTCAGTTAATAAAAAAAAAAAAAATGCAAAAAAAACTAGAAAAAAGAAGAAATAAAGAAAGAAGCGAAGAAGTGAAAGAAAAAATTAAAAGAAAATGAAAAGAAAAGAAAAAAAAAAGACGAAAAGAAGGTAAAAATGAAAGAGAAAACCCAAACTAACACACTGCAACTGCTGAAAGGTTTACAATATTAGTTATACTTTCTCAAACGTCTCTAAACTCAGCTGAAAACTGTTTTCACTTTAAATATTTCGCTGAAGTGTTATCAGCAAACTGCCGTCATCTCAAGCAGAAATATCTCTTCTTTTTTTTATTGTACGAGCTAGAAAAAACTCTTAAAACAACGTATCTCTGTCTATTGTTATCTGATAAAATTTATCTGTACTCCTTCACGTAGATTTGTTTTCTTTTGTAGAACGTTTGCCAAAAATATGACAACTTGTTGGATCAATTTCAACAACGATTTCTTTTTCTTCTTGTTGTTGTTTGTTTTGTTTTGTTTTCGTTTAATAGGTTAATTTCCATTTAAGACAGAATATGGCTAAAATTCAAAGTAACTGAATCAGTGACTCATTCAACGACTTATTTTTCATTCCACCCAGAACTCCATAAATGTGATATTATAATACCATATTACCAAATTATATAACGTGACGTCATTTTATTAATGAAATAGATGCTTCACATTTCTTATTATATATCAAACATCATGTATTGGAAATTAAGATTTTAACTAAAGTGTACCACCCTCGTGACGTCGTTTCATTAATGACGTAGAAACAAGTTTTCATATAATTTATTATTAATGTATATAAGTTCATTTGCTGACTATTAAGTCTTAGATTTAAAATCATACTAATATTTGTTCTTAATTATTTTTATTCATTGCTATACTGATGTAATGTCAAAAAACATTACGTCAAATATGCATGACGTTATATATACGTGACGTCATTTTTTTTTACCTTAAGTCTTGTGGCCAATTGGAATTAGTTATTACTCCTACGTCACTTTAGAAGTTATTATTAAGACTGACATATGACTGACTACATTTTCTTTTCTTTTTACTACCAAGTATGACTCGTATGACGTCTTCGTACTAATAACTGACTTTATTACTTGAATATTCGTGCACGATGTGTTTAAATATGGCTGAAAACCCTGATTTCTCTTTAAACTGTCGTTAATGAACAACCATCATTTTTTTATTTACTGTACGAGTTAGAAAAACATCTTCAAACAACGCATCTCTGCCGTTATCGTTATGTGATAACATTTTAAAATCTTACACTTCATTCTAGACGGATATTTAAAAAAAAACAAAAAAAAAACCAGAAACAAAAAAGAACTTTTGACAATATCACAGCTGATTAGGTCAATTTCAGCACATTTATTACAAGTGAGATAAATATATATGATGAATCTACAGAAAATATGATTAATTCAAGGAATGTGTAAATTATTTTCCATTCCTTATAGGGCCCTTATAAATGTTTTTTTTTTTTTTTCTCTGAAATGATTTTAAAACTGAACTCTGAAGACAATCCATGCAAGTATTTAATCACAATGATACCAAGCTGAATTATTTTTCATTCCAAGAAGTCATTTCCTACAAATACATTAAAACTTTCTGAACGACTTTTATGAAAATTTTTATCAAATATTCCAACTGCAGCTTTGAAATGAAACGGGTATAAAATTTTATTTTATTCTAAGTGGATCATATATATTTCTTAAGGGTTAATTTCTGTTAAATCAAGTCATTGACTACAAAATGACTTTGGTATATAGAAATTTTTGACATTTGAAATTCTTAAGGTCATTATTGCTATTTATTGAGGAGCTTGGCCAGAGCCAGACTTTCAGGTAAGAGATTTTTTAGATCAAAGTTTGCATTTTCAAACTAGACTGTATTCTTGCCTGCCCCATGCAGTACTAAAACCTAGTGTTGAATGTTTATACACTTATTTGTTTGTATTATGGTGAAATTGTGAAAGAGCACACTGCAGGTATTAAATGTTAACTTACATCTGACACAGGATGGACTGTATTTAAAGACAGAGAAATCACGTTTACAAATGTAAATATTTAACTGTGTTAAAACGTCTCAAACAGAATAAAATTAAATTTATATTTAGTGATTCTGGTTCTTTCATGCAATTTATATTAATTTTCTTTTCCTGTCTCTATGTCTGTCCTTGTAACGCTCTCTGTCTCTCTCTGTCTCTCGTTCAAAAAAAAAACACAAACAATAAGAAAGTAACAAAGAGTTTAATAACATATTTTCATGTCAAGACCAATCTCAGAAGATCAACAATTTTTCATCAGTGGAGATCTAATAATAATAATAATAATAATAATAATAAAACTGTAAATATAAACAAACACCTAAAAAAAAAAAAAAAAAAAGAATAATTCAAGAAAAGTAAAATAAACAAACATAAAATAAAATGAAAAAGAGTTCAAAAAACACTCTTCCATAAACACCTTTCTTTTTTTCTTTCACACACACACACACACACACACACACACACACACACACACACACATACAAACAACCAAAATTTAAAATACACACAAAAAACCCAAAACCTTCCCTCCCAAAACAAGAAAATAATAATAAATATAAATATAAAAAAAACAAATAAAATGTATTTTAAATAAATAGTAAGAACAGCAGCAACAACAGAAACATTAAATGATAAAACTGTGATGACTTCTGAACAATGCTACAAAATGATTTAAGTGTGATATTCTGGGACTGGTCTCACATTATTTCATGATTATAGTTGGCACATAAAAGAGTATTAACATTTTAAGAGAAAAACCAACAAAACAACAGTTATGTCCAGTTTTGTTTTCATAATATACACAAACCTTTTAACGTTAATATTCTAAAGATGAAATATTCACAATATACAAAACGTGAACAAATGTACATTTTATAATTTTCAACTATTCCTACCATAACCATGATTACTCTCTCTCTCGTTCTCTCGCTCTCTCTCTCTCTCACACACACACACACAAAAAAAACCCACACAGTATAAGTACTTAAGGAAAATGGAGAAAATGGCTTACACTAATAATAGCTGACAAACATTTACAGAGTTTGCAGATTTACTATTAAAAACATTATGAGGAGTATTAAAATTAAAATTTTAATAAATCAAATTACTGATGTCAGACTTCTTTAACACAACAACAACAAATTAAACAAGCAAAATAAAAAAAAAATATGAATTATAATAATAAATAATAATAATAATATTAATAATTATAATAATAATTAAATAAAATGAATTAATAAAAATGAAAGTACGTAAATAATCAAAATTAATTCAAGAAAAAAAAATATAGGCATATTCCGATACAAGAACTCTAGATTCCATAATTTTTTTAATATTTTGTTTCTTTGAAATAATTCAAGTTTCTTATATTTTTATTACAATTATACTCTTATTGTTGTTGCTGTTATTATTATTATTAACATAAATAAGTAAAGTGAAGTTTACACACTCATAACAAATTAAAAATGGAATGAACAAAACTGCTGAATGATAACCCACTGGGCAATGGAATGAAAAAAGACACAAAAAAAAAAAAAAAAAAAAAAAAAAAAAAAAAAAAAAAAAAAGGAATATAAAATAAACATTTTAACAGATTCTAAATAATACAATGTTGATTTTAAATAACGTATAGAATTAGATACTATCAGATTTCAGTTTTTAAAATGTTTTTATCTTGTAACAAGTCTAAATATTTGAACCAGGATAAACTGCAGAACTTATATTAAGTCATTGACTAGTAAACTAGTAAATAGTCTGTGTATCAAGGCTAGAATTTAGAATAGTCTGTATTTTAGGACAGGGTTTCTCAAACTTTCATGGTTGAGCAAAAAAAATTACTTCTAATTTATTACCTGAATGAAAAAAAAAAAAAAAAAAAAAAAAAAAAAAAACATTATAAGAAAAAAAAGATCTATAATTAAAACTATACATCAAACAGGAGGTTAGGAAAAGTATGGCAAACAGTACTAAAATAAATTTTAAATTCTAAATTTTTTTATGTACAAATTCGCTCATTCTGCTGCATGTTCACGTGTTCATTTTACATTTATTTCATCATACCTGATGGATGTGTTTGCAGAATTTCACTGAGAATTAAATCTGGATTTCCTTATCATGGATCTTGAAACTGTGAATACAAATGATTTATTTCCCTGAAACTGGGAATGGAAATGATGATAGCTCTTGCTAAACCCAGTTTGAGAAACCCTGAAACAGCCTTCAACATACTGCTACAAGCTGTGTCCTATACAGTAACAGTTTACAAAATAGCAGTAGTAGTAATAGTAGTAGCTGTAGTAGTAGTAGTAGTAGTAGTAGTAGTAGTAGTAGTAGTAGTAGTAGTAGTAGTAGTAGTAGTAGTAGTAGCAGCAGCAGCAGCACCAGTATTAATAATAATAATAATAATAAAAAATAAAAGATGAAGACATAATTAAATAACTACACACAGATATAAGTAACACAAAAGCTTACAAAAACCAAGGACAATATCACAACTCTGGTTAAAATAAAAACTCTTAAAACTGACACAAGTTTAAAATGGCTACCTTTGGTTGACTGGTTACAAATGTAGCTGTGAAAACAATTAACTCTGATCTCATGCAACAATCTTAGTAATGCATTTTTAAAATTCCACATATTAAACTTGAGATGGTGTGTGTATATAAATATATACAAATATACATAAACATCCACACAGAGCTATGTCAATAATAATCATACATAACAATAAAACTGTCTCCCTGTAGACCTAATTCATAATAATATTTGAAAGTATAATATAGTTTACATATATCATTAATAGTAGTAGTAGTAGTAGTAGTAGTAGTAGTAGTAGTAGTAGTAGTAGTAGTAATAATAATAATAATAATAATAATAAAACTGAAAATGAGCTAAACAGAATTACACTTGAGATCTAAGTATCTACATTTTATTTGTAATAAGAATTTTTTACAAAATCTGCGTCTATCTGTGTGTGTGTGTGTGTATATGTACATATATATATGTATGTAAAAATGATATCTAATATATACATTTCATTATCAATCTATTCAGATGTAAGAACTTTGTTTATACTGGTGATATGAGAGAGGACATCTGATATCATTCACTATTCAGTGATTATTTTTATCAGTTAGCAGCAAGTTAACATACACATACACCTTCTCACATACAGCTCTTTGATAAATAAGTCATATACCACAGGTTGGAACAGGAAATAGACTAAAAGGTTCACTGAGAAGAATTGATCTGGCACCCTCTAAGTTTAGACTGGCAAATATTTACAATTTGGTGGTAAAGATATAGATCAGGGATTCTGTGAAAAGTTTAGTGTTGAAAATGTAATTTAATATTTAAAAATGTATGCCAATGTGTAATTAAATATTAACATTCATAAAAAAATACTACTTTACTTAATTTCTGTTACCTAGCAACCATCAGGCTGTGTTTACACAGCAGGAGTGACAAAAAAAATTAAAAAAATGGAAATACTACTTCATTTCCATGTTACCTAACAACCATCTGGCAGTGTCTAGACAGTGTCTAGACAGTGGGTATGATAAAAAAACAACCAGGAAAAAACAGACAAATACTACTTCATTTCCACGTTACCTAGCAACCAGCTGGGAGTCACTACATGGTTAGAGCATTTGCTCATCTGGAAGGTGATGTAAACTATATGAAGTATCTGTCTGAAGCTTTTCAAAGAACACAAAATGCTGGTCTGTGGTCAGACATTTCATAAGAAAAAGAAATCTGCAAGACAACATCATTTCAAGAAGCTGCAAGAACAAGTTAAATAACAAAGTATAGTTTACTGAGTCGGCTAATGATGACAAAATCAACCTAAATCTGACCAGACCAGTTAACAAAACCACTACAACCAATGTCATTAAAACTGTACATATATGGGTGTATGTATATAAAAATATCTGTAGGTGTATGTATATATAAATATATATTTAAAAAAAACAAAAATGCAAACAGTTTTGATCAAATTGTGTCTAAGATTAAATCAACAAGAATATTTTAGATGTCCAAAAAGTGTTAATTAAAGCAGGTAAGTAATTTTTAAAAATTTCTCCTCTCAGATACCAGTACAGCATTTGTCCATCTAGAAGGTCACATAGACTGTAGTATGTGTATGGAGATTCACAAAGAACCCAAAATGCTGATGTGTGGTCAGACATTTTGTTGTCAGTGTTTGAAACACTATATCAACATAACAACATTTCTAGTAGTTCTAACTGCAGGAATGTCATCTGTATTCCACATAACACAAAGAAGAAAAATCATGCTATGTTCAATCATTTCCAACAACTTTACAATAATCAACATCATTAGATACTTAATTCTGAAAGAAAGAAAAAAATAAAAATAAAAAAAATAAAAAATAACAAAAGAATGTTTTGTTCTATTGGCTTTTGCATATTCTTAGTGAATAATCTGTAATGCTGGATGTTATAAAAGATTTCAGTATAAACAGAAAACATTTTGTTTCCATGTGAGGCATATACAAATGAGGATGAGAATTCAGTTACTGAAATTAAGAAACAATTTCCCATTTTGAAAATAATGCTTGTGAGACCACAAGACCACCAACATTAACAATGTTTCTGAATATTCAAACTATATCTTCAAATCATGAACAGAATTAAAGCCTGTTCCTGGCTGATAGTGTTAAAAAGAAGATAACTAAAAAAACAAAAAATGTCACAGTAAAACATTAACATTTCAACAAGAAAATTATTTATGTTAATATTTATCATTTAATAAAGTTTACTTTGATTTAAATGTAAATAAAATATTTAAATTTTAAATAATAACTGTTATGAATAAGTAAACTGTCAGAGGCTACATGGTGAGAAAAGCAGGAATATTCCTCAGACAAACTGCAGGTCAACAATATTTCCATCATTATCAAGACTGTTGAACAAACACAGGGCTACCAGTGATGTCAAAGATTGTCCAAAACCTGACAGACAGATAAGACAACAATAAAGGAATAGAGAAATCATTGCAGAGAACTTGTTAGGCATCTTTAATCTGATTCAAGAATATGTTTAAAATGAATCCAGCTCAGACAAAACCTCCCTCCAGGAAAAATGACCTGTGATAAACAGTCATAGCTGCTGATTAGGTAAACGTAACTGAGAAGCCTCCAGAACAGCTACTTATTTTCCATTATTAAATAACTGAGCAGTTTATTTTTAACATCAAAGGAAAGTACATGCAGCAAGTATCACATGGAGTGCTATAAACATGGTTGGGATTTGGTCTATTAATCATTCATTCTTATGACAACGTTGGAAGTTTTACAAGCACTTGAGGTTAGTCAATAAATGTCTGTGTGAAGGATATATGTACACACAAAGCAGAATAAATCTAAATCTATTGTGTGATGGGAGTGTTCCAAAAAGATTCCTTTTCCTGCAAGGGAGAAGTGACACTGCTGCAGCTAGTAGTCTGAAAAGCATGATGAAGAATGTAAGAGACATACTGCGGGATATGTCAACCCAGACTCAGCAGTTTAACTTTGACTTCTCAGCTGTGAGCAGAGCCAGACGATGACTTTATATAAACAGAAATCTTTACAACAAACAGCCACACAATAACAGAGAGAGAGAGAGAGAGAGAGAGAGAGAGAGAGAGAGAGAGAGAGAGAGAGAGAGAGAGAGAGAGAGAGAGAGAGAGAGAGAGAGATATATATATATTAACATGGTTACAATAATAAAAAGACTTTTAGACGTCCTAACTGCAGAAACATCGAAATAAAGAGAAAAATCTTTCTGTACAACAATAAACATTAACAGTTCATTCAAAAAGTCAATGAAAAGAGTTTTTGTTTATCCTTTGTGTAAAATCCAAAATTGCTGGGACATCATGACATCTTAGATTATAAAGAAAAATCATGTTTTTGTGCTGATTTTAAACTGGAAATTTCAATTTATTTTTGAAGCAGTTAACTAATACAGGTTAATGAATATGAAAGAAATTCTTATAAAATAATTTTTTTCAACTTCAGTTTCTGAAAATGCCATTTTGTAAATCATGTTTGCAAAACACCAACATCATTTCTATGTATTCAAGTTACATCTTTAAATCGTAAACACAACATCAATCTATTCCTGGTTGATCAATTTTCAAAAACTTCACTCAAACATACAATAAGAGATGTAAAAAAAAAACACATTTCATTTAGTAAAGTTTACTGTGTTTCACGAAACAGAAATAAATGTAAATAAAATATTTAATATTTCAAATAAGAAAACAGTTACTATTTAACTTTGTGAGACATGAAATGTCTAAAACTACAACAAAGTATGAAATCACTGAATGCTAATAAAATAATAAATGTATGATTGCAGCATCTGTTTATCTGCAAGGTGATTTAAACTGTATGAAGCTTTCCAAAGAACACAAGAACGCAATCATAAATTTTGAAGAAACTGTGGCCAAGATCAAATCAACAAAACATTTCAGGATGTCCAAACTGCAGGAACATCACCTATATTCCATACATCTTTCTGGAACGACCATTTTCAAAGTGGAATCCTAATTTGTCAAAGAAAGAATTAACTAATGCAGGTGAGAATGATAGAATTTGTGGATCAGTAGCTCTAATTTCAGTTCTGAAAATTCAGAAGAAAATACTGAGAAAAATCTTGAATATCTGAACAAAATTATATAAATTTCTAATAAATAATTTCCTTAATACATTTATAATCACAGCGTTTGTCCATATGGAAGATGATGTAAAGTGTAGTATGTGTGTGTGTGGAACTTTATAAAGATTCTAAAATTCTAAAAACAATTTTGTCATCAGTGTTTGTTTTTTGATGATATAATTTTTCAAACAACACTTTTAGATGTCTTACCTGCACAAACAGCATTAACATTCCACATAATACAAAAAAAAAGAAAAACTCTTCTTGGCTGAGTCTTTTCCAATTACTTCACAATAATGAACATTAGCAACCAATTCTAAAATGCATGGGATAGAATTTCTTAGGTACAAAGAGAAAAAAAAAAATTAAAAATAAAATAAAAATAGAGAAAAAACTTAAAAGAATAACATTGAACAGTTAGAGTCAGATAGTTAATGTGGTAGTATGAGAAAGTATTATATTAAAAGACCTGGATGATATAAGCCATCAATTCCTGGTACCAGTGGTTTCATTTTTCCAGGAGACATATTAGGTATCCAAAAGTAAGCAAGGGAAGTTAACATTTTAAGACTGTAATACACAGATGGAGTGACAGTGTATTGCTATATTGTTAGACATAGCTACAACTAATATAATAAAACAGATTATTACATTAAAACTGTCAGAAAGCTTCAGACAATACACTGCATTAGTGTTTATATATTACAGAGCTGTAACTAATATAATAGTATTATTACGTTAAACTGTCAGACAATTTCTGACAATGCATTCTGATACTGTCAGACAGAGCTGTAACTAATGTAATATTGATTATTACACTAAACTGTCAGACAGAGCTGCAACTCATGTGGTAGTACCAGGAAAGTAGCACACAAAGAAAAAAAACACACTAAAACATGAATATCACTATATTCTATTATTATCTACTACATACCATTATGTCCATACTTAGAATTATTTTAATAAAATTATTACCAAAAGCTTCAGTCAATAACTAAGCATATAACAGAGCTGTGAAGACAGAAACAGATATTACTGTTATAGGTTTCCAAACAGAGCTGTGAAATGATCCATTGTCTTTACTGTAGCTGAAAAGGTGTTTGTATGAACTGTTGAAGAGAATGTGTTTATCAGTTCAAGAATGGAGGGATTTATCAAATCTGTGGTTATATATATATATATACCATTTTGTCACTTACTCAGCTGAAAGTTATAGAAGTGCTTGTGACAACGAATATATGTAATTACAAAGAACTGAAGT
This sequence comes from Chrysomallon squamiferum, assembly GCA_012295275.1. Classification (NCBI taxonomy): domain Eukaryota; kingdom Metazoa; phylum Mollusca; class Gastropoda; order Neomphalida; family Peltospiridae; genus Chrysomallon; species Chrysomallon squamiferum. The sequence goes on along the minus strand of CM022668.1, from coordinate 9,866,880 downwards.
TTGAATAATTAAGAAATTGGCAAAATAATAATAAATATAAAATTAAAAATATAAAATTAAAAAAAAAAAAAATAAGAAAAAGTCTAAATAATAATAAATTAATTAATAAAATAATTAATTTAATTTTTTTTAAATAAAATAATATTAATTCTGAATTATCAAATTATAAAAGTGCACAGCAGTGAAGGAATCTCTCAACTATACATTACTCTAGTCAACGTAACTACACGGGCAACATATAAGTACAATAATATAACAATCACTGCCATTGGCTGGCAGAATATGAAACGACCAATCAAATTACAGTATGCATATATGCCAAGATACAAGCAACAACTGTAACTTCATACATTTGTTAACATGATGGAGAGAAAAAAAAAGAGCAAATAAATAAATAATAATAAAAAAATGGAATCTGGTCATTTTTTTTTTTTTTTTTTTTTTTTTTTTTTTTTTGACACAGAAGGATGTTTGGGGTGTTAACTTTTCAGCTTGGACCCAGACAGCTTCACTGAAGCATAAAGATTTGTGGAAGTTCAAAATAATAATTGTTACCATCTGGAAAATAAAATTACAGAATTTCTCTTTCATATGTTATTAAATAAAGGGGATGGAGTGCAAAAAGAATTGTCAAAGAATTTTTTTTTTTTTTTTTTTTCCAGTTATACTGTTATTTTAAACAGTAAGAAATGGCATGCATGCTAATTTTTTGATTTATGCTGATAATAAATGTTATTCACCTACTTATTATACTGAGGTTAGAAGTAAAATAAAAATAATTTTAAAATAAATAAAAAATTTAACTTGCATCTTAAAGATGTGTAGTTAGATTGATTATGTTATTATTAAGAATGCTATTTTTGTCATTACTGAGTCATTATCATCATCATTATTGTTATTATTATTGTCATCATCATCATAATCATCATCATTACAAATACAGAGCACAGAATTGTCATGTGGATCAATTCTCCTCAAAGCTACTAGTGAAATATTTTCCATTCAAGACAGTGCCCATAACTTGTTTATCAAAGGCTATAATATTTATTTTCCTGTTTAGGGGAAGGTCACGTAAAAGATCATTGCAGCTAACTGAAAAGAGTAGACCATCGAGGTTTAGCAGCAAGTTTCTTCTCTCATATCACCACTACACAGAACAACCATTAGTATACAAAGGTGTGTTTACTTTCTTTATAACAGTTTCTGGTATTTTAATTCTTTCTCATGCAATGGTAACTATAAATCTGTGGTAGTCAAAATCTAAAATCCTTTATCAATAAAAGTCTAAAAACAAATCCGTATCAATCCTTCTGATTCTTCCTTTTGCAGAAATAACTCTAATCTGTAATAGTCAAACTCTTTTAAGCCTTTATTAGTCAAACTGTATAAACACTTCAAAACCTCTAACCCAAGAAATCTTTTATTAATTTAACTTTATAAATTCTTTATCAGCTTAATTCTGTTAATATTTATCATACTAATATTATAAACACTTAATCAGCCTAACTTTATAAACTTTTATCAGTCTGTTCTTAATCATGCTTTATCAAATAAAACCTATATTTATGTTCAGTAAAAACAAATTAATATATTGACTGTACTGACACTGGGGGAAATAACTATATAAAAAGAGCAGATAACTCTTACAATTACTGATATATTGCATGAGATCAGAGATGAATAAATTGTGTGTACACACATGCATGCATACCCACACACACAAACCCACATACTCACACATATTTACACACACACACACACACACACACACACACACACACACACACACACTCATATACAAACATATACATATATATAATATATACAAACAGTTGTTTGTACATTATGTGTCTATAAAAAAATTATAAATCTGTTAGTATTTACAAACTAACTTTAGTAAATCATCACTTTGCTAATAATAAAATAACAACTGACAACATGGTTTTTAAAAACAAATAACACTTTTCTTTGATATATTCATTACACTAACAACAAATATTGTTTTACCAAACATCTCTTTCACTAAAACCTTTTTTGGGGGATTTTTTTTAAAAAAAACATTCAGTCACCTTCTCAGTGCTTTCCACTGGTTATTAATTCCTATTAATTCTTTAATTTTTAAATTTCACACAAAATATTTCAATTTTTATATTTTTTCACTTTTTTAAAATTATTAAAATTTTTGTTTTTTATACTTTATTTTTCTTGCATTTGTAGAAAGTATTATGCTGTTAATAAAATGTACCTGAACATTTTAAAACTGCATCGACATCTAAACAACAGAATACACACACACAAAAACAAAAACAGAAATGAAAGTAAAGGTAAGGGCAAATTTTCTATGGCACCTCTAAGGACACAAAATGTCTGCTAAATTTCAAATCTAACAATGGCATCAGGAGAAAAATCACTTGTCAGTATAAAAATTATATAAACATAGAAAAACACAGTCTTTGAAAAACAAACTCAATTTAGTTTACGTATAAAACTGTATGCAAACTGATCACTTCAGACTAATACAAATTTTAAACAAAATAATGAGGTAAGATATTTCAAACAAAAACGTCACACAAATAGATGAAATTTTAAACATATTACTTCTGATTAATATAATGAAATTTAGGGGAAAAAAAAAAAAACGAAACATTTATTAAGGATTATGACATTGTAAGTAAAATGAGGTTCAATGAAAAATATTTTATGAAGTTAAATATTCAGACTGATAAACAACTGAATGGTTAATTAACACTGTTATTACATGATTTGTTACAAAAATACATGAACTACAGTTTTATTATGAAATCTGTCATGAAGGTTATAATAATGAATTTCTCATTATTATTATCGTGCTTTTTTAAAATAATTTCCTACTTTACCTTTTATTTACTGACCTTAATGTATATTTTGATTATTCCTTTTATTTAATTAAAATTTATATTTTATTTATTTGTTACTATCATTGACTAAACTTTTTTACAATCAATTTTAAACTTTTTTTTTTTTTTTTAGGAAAGATGGATGTAATAATAAGGTAACTGGGAATAATAATAATAATAATAATAATAAAAATTTGTGCTATCACCCAATTACATATAATATTATACATCTGTGTCATGCAGTAAGTTGTCAATGTACAGTATGTATAATGTCTTGCATACTCAAATATTAAAAATATCTGTACAAATTATCACAAGTCAGTACTAAGACTTTCTGAATTTACGGGGCCGTTTTTCAGATCCTTTGCAGGGCCCCCAGGCGAAGACACCGCGTTCTGATTCTTAGACTGGACCATGTCCTCGTTGCCATTGGCAACCAGGTACTCTTCGTGGCTGACTGATTTTTTGGTTATGGGTACCAGTTCTATGTTGTCCACGACAGTCTTGCTTTGGTTCTGGACTACAGACACTGTAATGCTGTCCATGGATTCTCCGTTAGCCAGTGCCGATTTGACACTTGCGTCCGAATCCTTTCTTGCTATCTTCTCCTTCTCTTTGATCTTCATCTTCTCCTTCTTTCCTGGTTTCTCCTTTCTTCCCGACAACCTGATGGCCTTGCCCTGAAGATGACCTTGACCTGGACTAGGACCGGTAGATGGGTCGATGTCCTCGTCTATTGGTGCCAGTCGAAAGTCTGATGGGACTGAAATATCATCTGTGAAACAAAAAAAAAAAATAATAATAATTAGAAAAAAAATGAAATATTTATTTACTTTTTGTGTTTATGTGTACAGAATTATCATGAATAATTACTAAGTCTTTTAATTTGGCATGAAATTTATTTTTCTGAGAAACAGACAAAGAACTAACAAAACAAGACAAGACAAAAACAAATATATAAAAACATCAACAACCACCAATTATTTTTTTTGAAATCTTTTCATGATTTAATAATAATAATAATAGTACCCTCCAACCCCAATATAAATACAAAACAAAAAATAAACATAAAAAATAAATAAATAAAAATTAATATTTTTAAAATTTCTTTTTAACCTTCCAAAAACCTTAAAAATAAAAAAAACATCTTTCATTAACATAACATAAAATAACATAACATAACATGTAACGTAATGTAATGTAACATAACGTAACGTAACAATGTAACATAACATAAAATTACAAAAATTACATAAAAACAACTAAACTAAACTAAAATAAAAGAACAAAACAAGCAAATGAAGAAGATATCTGTAGCTGTACCTGGTAGTTTCTTGGCTCTGAATGATGCATTGGTAATGGCTGCCTTGGCTATGCCTGGAGTGGTGGACACTGCGACACTGATACCCATTGGACCGTCCTCTGGTTGTGAGGAGGGGCTGTGTTTCAGTGAGTTCAGAATCGCTCGAGTCACCTGCAGTGTAAAAACTTCATGTAACTATGAAATAGTAACAGTAACTATGAAATAGTAACATTAACTTTGAATTATCTCCACAGAAACTACAAAATATATTATCAGTAATTATGAAAACTATTATGGACAGCCAAGAACAAAGGAATATTTTTGAGAATTGGTCGCGTCTCCTGCAATATAAAATATTCATGTAGCTATAAAAATATTAACAATAACTATGTAACTATAAAATATATTAACAATAACTATGAGATATATTTACAGGAACTACAAAATATATTAACAGTAATTATGAAAACTATTTTGGACAGCCAAAAACAAATGTATGTTATGTGAGGATTTGAATATCCATTAATACTAACTATTTAATATACTAGCAGCAACTATGAAATCTATTAGATTTAACTGTGAAATATAATAGTTTTAACTGTGAAGAATAGTAGCTAATCTTAACTGTGAAAAGAAAAATATGATAATCATTGAGGACACATAACTGCATGTTATCGGTGAATTTAAATATTCAGTATGAATATTAACAGTATGTATCAATAGTAGCCATGGAAACCTTTCTGGACAAAGTGCAAAGGAAGTTGCAAATGGCTCATGTTGCCCATTGGTCATTAATATTATTTTTTATCTATGGTTACTATGGTAACATTCTTGACATATAGCTGTTAAAAATAAGATTAAAGGATGTTGAAAATGTCAAATGAAAACATAAATATCCAGTGATTAGTTATTTGTTCGTGACAATGTTGTAAAAAAACTAAATATTTAGAATGTTGTCTGGCATCTTTTAACTGAAATGGAAAAATGTGAACAATGTCAACAGTCATGATAACGTTACTGACAGCTCTCGGCAAAAGCGAAGTTGTAAAGAATATTGTCAAAAATGTGACTGGAGACTGTTGTAATAACAATAATGATGATGATGATGATAAGGATGATCATAAGATGATGAATGTGATAATGAACTAAATGAAGTCTCAAGAGTTTTTCTCCCTATCTCGGAATCTCATCCATCACCATGACGATCAAACAGCCTCACACAAGGCCTGTTAAAGGTAACCCAATGTCCATCCCAGAATTCCATCATCTCAGTGCTATAAGACAAGAGACTTGTTTCAGAACACAAGTGTTTTTGCTTCCAGATTTCCTTGAGTTCACCAAAATGCCATTACTGTTATCTGTGAGCTCAAGGTGCTGACCATAACACAGGATTATAACAGAACCTGAGTGCAATTGTTTAGATAACCTTTGTCACTCTTGTCTAGTGTGTCAATAAATATTAAAGACAATTAGTCTGACAGGATAAAGTAAACATCCCAGTATGAGACTGGGATGGAATACAATCTGGGCTGTTTGTGGAGGTATTTTTGTTAATGGTCGACAGACTTCAGGTGAAGATGTTTGTGTTTATCAGTCTGACTGGTGTTAGAAACAGAACTGTGCCATTTCAGTCATTTGTTGCTGCTTTCAGTATGGTATATCATTGTGTGAAATGTTAATCATATCTGTATATGTGAAAATTCTGTCTATTTGAAATAACATAACTGTTTTAAATAATAACCATATTTCTGTATCTGAAATAACAGATACATCGCAGATATGATTTTTCCTTCTACATCTTTATGTATGTATATATATATACATATATATATTTACTTTTTAAAACCTTCAGATTTATACATATTTATGTATTATTATGCTTGTAGGTAAAGTATATTATGATCACTAATCAACAACAACAATAAATTATAAATCCAAATTTTAAAAACATGTTTTTAAAAAAAACAGGAAAAAAATATGACTGAAAATAAAATAAACAAACAAAATCCCCCTAAAAACCCCAAACAAACAAATGTCAAAAAGCCAAATAAGAAACAATTATGCAGTGTAAAACAGGTCAATGATGTGCAATAAACAATAGTTATCAGCCAGCCAATCAAAGTTGTTGTTATTCACACGGTAATTGAAACATTCAATTTCATTAGTCTTATCTCCAGCTGCTGACACAGACTGCACCCAATCAACTCAGACCTTGACACAGTATCAACCAATAAAAACACACCACTTACAAATACACTCTGTGTTTACCAGCTGTACCAAGTGTATATTAGCATTCTGGTAAACATTTTTTTTACTAGAAAATAATTAAAATGACATAAAAAAATAACAAAAAAAACAAAAATATATATATAAAAATTAACAAATAATTTTAAAAGTAAAACGCAAATGGACTTTTTCTTTTTCATTTTTACAAAGGTGAGCTATTATTAAATATTCACGTATTCTCTGTTATTAAAACAGAGACAAATGAAAGTACAATTCTTTTTTGTTTCTCAGTATAATCCAGTCTAGAGGGCACTACAAGGACTTGAACTCATTACATACTGTTTTCAAGCTCACTGTTTAACCAGTAGTGAATTACACTTTTCAGTATAGTTCTCCGTAGCTGCCTTTTGAATATAACAGTAACATACTTAGCGTATGTTCTATGTAAAAGCTAGTATTAAGAATTGAACTTGAAGACTATGATTTAACCATACTAAGACTGAATACAACAGTAACATACTTAGCACATGTTCTGTGTAAAAGCTATTATTAAGACTTGTACCTAAATACTATGATTTAACCATACTAAGACTGTATGTAACAGTAACATACATTCTGTGTAAAAGACAGTATTAAGACTTGAACCTACAATTTAACCATACTAAGACTGAATGTAACAGTAACATACGTTCAGTGTAAAAGACAGTATTAAGACTTGAACCTATAGACTACAGTTTAACCATACTAAGACTGAATGTAACAGAGACGTTTCTCTGTAGCAAACTTGGAACATGCTGTGCACCTGAAGACACCAGAGTTGTTATCAGTGATAGCCAGCATGGCTGTGTTTGTTGTAAAACATTTCCAAACACTGACCACCAATCTGTCCAGATGTGTCCGAATTCTTCCTGGACTCGGAGGAATGGCATTTGTGGATCAAACACCAGTGAAATATCCTCCCAGATAACAGATGTGAGGAATTACCAGGTAGAGAAGAAAGCTTTGTTTGTTTTAAATACGCCAGTGATAGGCGAGATAAGGACAGGAATCACCTCTAAGTGCAGTCCATCAGTAATTAGTGAGTGATGGCGAGAGAAAATCAGTATTTAGTGAGTGAATGATAGAGAAAATCAGTAATCACTGAGTGAGTGACAGTCAGAGAGAAATCAGTAATTAGTGATTGATGGTGAGAGAAAATTAAATGAGTGCACAAACAAACGTATGTCAAATTAATTAAAGAATTTAAATAATGGGTTAGGAAAAACCATATTGTGAGAAAATAAAAATAAAAATAAAATAATATGGTTAAAAAACACCAAGAAAAAACAGATTATAATAATCATAGTAGTAATAATAACAATAATAATAATAATAATAAGAAGAAGAAGAAAGAAGAAGAAGAAGTATATTATAATGATGATGATATAAGTCAATAGCTATACTGTTACTAACATTACAGCATCAAATTACATCAACTAATATAAATATTTTAAGAAAAACAGTAATATTTATTGTTTTGGTTTCTTTTTATTAACATTATTAACTTGCGCAGCTTTAAATAAACAAACAACATCAACAAATTAAATAAAAATAAATAAATAAATAAATAAATAAACCAACAAACAAATAAACAAAATTTTTAAAAATCCAACAAAAACACCCCTAGAATATTAATACAAAAACGAGACATTCCAAAACTTGTTGACCGATTTCACTTTGAGGAGAAAGTTTTCTACCTAATAATGAAATGATGAGAAACTGTTGTTTTTTCACAAACATGTGTTATTATTCTGGGCTGAGACAGGAAGCACTCAAGATGCAGTGATAATCTGAACACCTCCCAAGAAGGAGAACAAACAGGACTCTGTCAGAGCTAACTGAAAACCACTGACTTCTTTTTTGTGTCCAGTTTGTTTCTGTCTGCCACGTGTGTCTACAGCTACTTGCAATATCTAGATTTGTATACTGATACAATTCATTGTAAAATAACATCTAGATTTGTGATGGATACAATTCCTTATAAAATAATATCTAGATTTGTATACTGATACAATTCCTTATAAAATAGTATCTAGATTTGTATACTCGTATACAATTCCTTATAAAACAATATCTAGATTTGTGTCTGTCATGAATTGATACAATTCCTTATAAAATCTAGATTTATTTGTGACTATCCTATATTGATACAATTCCTTATAAAATAACATCTAAATTTGTATACTGATACAATTCCTTATAAAATAACATCTAGATTTGTGTCTGTCATCAATTGATACAATTCCTTATAAAATCTAGATTTGTGATTGATACAATTCCTTATAAAATAGTATCTAGGTTTGTATCTGTCATATATTGATACAATTCCTTATAAAATCTAGATTTGTGACAGTTGTATATTGATACAATGCCTTATAAAATAGTATCTAGGTTTGTGTCTGTCATATATTGATACAATTCCTTATAAAATCTAGATTTGTGACGGTTGTATATTGATACAATGCCTTATAAAATCTAGGTTTGTGACAGTTGTATATTGATACAATTCCTTATAAAATAGTATCTAGGTTTGTGTCTGTCATATATTGATACAATTCCTTATAAAATCTAGATTTGTGTCTGTCATATATTGATACAATTCCTTATAAAATAGTATCTAGATTTGTGTCTGTCATATACTGATACAATTCCTTATAAAATAATATCTAGATTTGTGTCTGTCATATACTGATACAATTCCTCATAAAACAGTATTTAGATTTGATACAATTCCTTAAAAAATCTCTCTCAGGGTCAAGCTATTTTATTGCAAGATATGTCTGGGTCCATCAAATGACTTTGAATCCGTTTCATAATTCTACAGTTTCTTACAAAAATATTATTGAGGTTTGTTATATTAAAGAACATGACTTTATACTTTCTTCCTTCATCATATCATCATTACACATTAAACAACAACAATACAAAATTAGTAATAAACTTGAAAAAGAAAGGGAGACAACTAACCATCTGTACATCAGCAAACATCTCATAACCTGCCCTTGAATGAATATCTTCTACAGCATGAGTAGCTACAGTTGTCTGCCCATTGAACCTGTAAAAGAAGAAAGTATGTTTGTTTTTGTTTATTCTTTTTTAACCAAAAATAGATAAACAATTCAGTCTTTTTGTGAACTGTGTTATATATATATATATTTCAAAATTATTAAATTAAATAAGAATCAGCATTAAATTGTTAGTTTTATTATAATCTACAAATTTAAATAAGAAGAAAACAAATTAATAAAAAAAAAAAAAAAAAAGGATTCTGCCACTAAATATATATATTTATTTATATATATATATATATAAAGTAAAAATTAATTAAAATTCAAAAAAAAAAATTATATATATATATATAATACATATTTCACCACTAAACTGTAATTAATTAACACAAGGAAGTCAGTTTGACCTTTGACCTGAACTTACATGACGTAGTAAAGCCCAGACAACATCTCTACCAGCAGGGCGGGGCTGACAGGGATCCTGGGGACAACATGCTCTGGCTGGAGGCCGTTCCGGACATCACAGGGGGCGAGGCAGTCCAAGTCTGAGGGGTGAGAAAACATGTGTCTGCTGAAACCCATTCTCGCTATCCTGAAGTAAAATAAAATTACAATACAATACAATAAAACATATAATACAATACAATAGAATCATAATATAATAAATAAAATATATAATACAATAAAATAAAATATGATAAATATAATATATAATATACAATACAAAACAATACAATATAAATGATATGATAAATATAATATATAATACACAGTACAAAACAATACAATACAATATAAATGATATGATAAATATAGTATATAATATACAATACAAAATTATAATACAATATAATTTATATGATAAATATAATATATACTATACAATACAAAACTACAATACAATATAAATAATATTTAATATAATGCAATAAAAATTTAACTGGGTGAGTGAAACCTTATGAGAAATAGAAGCAACAAAGGAGATAATATAATATAATATAATGTAATATAATATAATATAATATAATGAGTAAAATCTTAAAAGAAACAGATACAAGGGAGATAATTATGTGCACTTTATCTTAAGCAATGGATATAACTGAAAAAAAAATGTAATAAGGGAAGTAATAGCACTTTTTACCTACATAATCAAGGGACATAATTAGAATTACTAGAAGTAAAAGAATTAAGGGAGGTAACCACTAAATCACCTGGAAGCAGTGAGACAGAGGGCTGTATGAGACTGAGAGCTAAGTGTGACGATGTTGTTGTTGTAACATTCCATCAGATAAGCCAAAATTGCCGGCCTGAAAGCAAGAACAGAAACAAGTTTAAAATTTCACATAAACAATGAAAACAGCCCTGACATATTTCACTTCATTAAAATTTTAGTACTGCAAGTCTTTGCAGGATATTACTTAATATTGTGTCATCTGAAATAGGTTACAGACTGGAGAGTTTCTGAATAAATGGTTGTTTATCAGTGTTAAAATGTATCTGAATAGTTTTAATAGTGTTGAATTTAAAAGATTACTTGTACAGTCATTAGTTATATATTAGATTATTATGTCAATGAATTGCAGAAGATTGAAGTGAATGATTCTGTTTAAAGGAATCAGTGAAAGAATGATGTGAATGGACAATTGGGAAATTAGGAGATTACAGAGATCAGAATGGGAAATTAGGAGATTACAGTGGTCAGAATGAGAAATTAGGAGATTATAATGATCAGAAAAGGAAATTAGGAGATTACAATGATCAGAATGGGAAATTAGGATGTTACAGTGATCAGAATGGGAAATTAGGAGATTACAGAGATCAGAATGGGAAATTAAGAGATTACAGAGATCAGAATGGGAAATTAAGAGATTACAGAGATCAGAATGAGAAATTAGGAGATTAGTGATCAGAATGGGAAATTAGGAGATTACAGAGATCAGAATGGGAAATTAGAAGATTACAGTGATCAGAATGGGAAATTAGGAGATTACAGAGATCAGAATGGGAAATTAAGAGATTACAGAGAACAGAATGGGAAATTAAGAGATTACAGAGATCAGAATGAGAAATTAGGAGATTACAGAGATCAGAATGGGAAATTAGGAGATTACAGAGATCAGAATGGGAAATTAGGAGATTACAGTGATCAGAATGAGAAATTAGGAGATTACAGTGATCAGAATGAGAAATTAGGAGATTACAGAGATCAGAATGAGAAATTAGGAGATTACAGTGATCAGAATGAGAAATTAGGAGATTACAGAGATCAGAATGGGAAATTAGGAGATTACAGTGATCAGAATGGAAAATTAGGAGATTGCAGTGATCAGAATGGAAAATTAGGAGATTGCAGTGATCAGAATGGGAAATTAGGAGATTGCAGTGATCAGAATGGGAAATTCGGAGATTACAATGATCAGAAAAGGAAATTAGGAGATTACAGTGATCAGAATGGGAAATTAGGAGATTACAGTGATCAGAATGGGAAAATTAGGAGATTACAGTGATCAGAATGGGAAATTAGGAGATTGCAGTGATCAGAATGAGAAATTAGGAGATTACAGTGATCAGAATGGGAAATTATCAGATTAAAGTGATCAGAATGGGAAATCAGGAGATTACAGTGATCAGAATGGGAAATTAGGAGATTACAGTGATCAGAATGGGAAATTAGGATATTACAGTGATCAGAATGGGAAATTATCAGATTAAAGTGATCAGAATGGGAAATCAGGAGATTACAGTGATCAGAATGGGAAATTAGAAGATTACAGTGATCAGAATGGGAAATTAGGATGTTAATGTGATCAGAATGGGCTACAAGGAGGTTAATGTGATCAGACTGGGATACAAGGAGGTTAATGTGATCAGACTGGGATACAAGGAGGTTAATGTGATCAGACTGGCATACAAGGAGGTTAATGTGATCAGACTGGGCTACAAGGAGGTTAATGTGATCAGACTGGGATACAAGGAGGTTAATGTGATCAGATTGGGATACAAGGAGATTAATGTGATCAGACTGGGATACAAGGAGGTTAAAGTGATCAGACTGGGATACAAGGAGGTTGAAGTGATCAGACTGGGATACAAGGAGGTTAATGTGATCAGACCGGGATACAAGGAGGTTGAAGTGATCAGACTGGGATACAAGGAGGTTAAAGTGATCAGACTGGGATACAAGGAGGTCAGAGTGATCAGACTGGGATACAAGGAGGTTGAAGTGATCAGACTGGGATACAAGGAGGTCAGAGTGATCAGACTGGGATACAAGGAGGTCAGAGTGATCAGACTGGGATACAAGGAGGTCAGAGTGATCAGACCGGGATACAAGGAGGTTAAAGTGATCAGACTGGGATACACAGAGGTTGAAGTGATCAGACTGGGATACAAAGAGGTTAAAGTGATCAGTCTGGGATACAAGGAGGTTAATGTGATTAGTCTGGGATACAAGGAGGTTGGTTACCTGTTCTGTCCGTTGATGGACTCAAACTCAAAGTAAGGTCCACTTCTCCACACATCTTGTGACAACGTGAACCGGGACAGTGCACTCTCTGTCAGTGGCTGCATGTTACTGAGACTGAGTGGCTGTTGTAGTAGTAGTAATAGCATTAGTAGTACTAGTATGGTTATTAGTATACTAGTAATAGTAGTAATAATAATAATAATAACAGCATTAGTAGTACTAGTATGGTTATTAGTATACTAGTAGTAGTAGTAGTAGTAGTAGTAATAATAATAATAACAGCATTAGTAGTACTAGTATGGTTATTAGTATACTAGTAGTAGTAGTAGTAGTAGTAGTAATAATAATAACAGCATTAGTAGTACTAGTATGGTTATTAGTATACTAGTAGTAGTAGTAGTAGTAGTAGTAGTAATAATAATAATAACAGCATTAGTAGTACTAGTATGGTTATTAGTATACTACTAGCAGTATTAATAACAATAATAGTGGTAGTAGTAGTAGTATGGTTATTAGTATAGTAGTAGTAGTAGTAATAATAATAATAGCATTTATAGTACTAGTAGGGTTATTAGTATACTAGTAGTAGTAGCAGTAGTTACAATACAAATAATAACAATAGCAATAATAATAGCATTAGTAGTACTAGTATGGTTATTAGTATAGTAGTAGTAGTAGTAATAATAATAATAGCATTTACAGTACTAGTATGGTTATTAGTATACTAGTAGTAGTAGCAGTAGATACAATATAAATAATAATAACAATAGCAATAATAATAGCATTAGTAGTACTAGTATGGTTCTTAGTATAGTAGCAGTAATAGTAGTACTATAATAATAATAATAATAATAAAGAAAAACCCATGTAATTTTAGTGTTTAATACAGCACTTGTTGAACCAGTAAAAGTGTAAGTAGTAATAATCTATAATGATGATAATAATAATAACTTTTATGAACAAAATTTTCATTTTCTTTACTGTTATAAATATTACTATTACTACTATTACTACTGCTAATAATAATAACAACAATAATAATAATAATAATTATAATAATAATAATAATAATAATAATAATAAATTTGATAATTAACATTCTTCAAACTATTTTTTTCTGAGTGAGGTGCAAACAAGAATAATATCTTTTATGCTAAATATTAGAAAAAGCAAAATCTTCATAAGACTGAGCCGCTGGGCATTACAATGAGGACAATAATTTCTTTTAGTATAAAAAGTATTAACAGACTGTGCAGCCAGAACGAAGTAAAACAGTTTATAAATGGAAATAAAAGATTTGCATAGTTAAATAACTGACTCTTTCATTTATTTTAAATACATCATCATGTATTTTTCATATTCTTCAGAATTTAACTAATTTTAGTAAAGAAAATTTATGATACATATATATAAAAAAAATATATTAAATATTAAAATAATCCACTTCTTTTAAAATATCAATTTTAATTTTAATTGCCATAAATCACTGACAACATCGTATCAAATACAGGTGCAATTAATTTTTAGTAGTATTCAATCATCTGTTAAAAAAATAAATAAATAAAAAATATAAATAAATAAATAAATAAATAAATAAATAAATAAATAAGTAAATAAGTAAATAAAACCCTCACTTACTTCATGATAAACTGAAGGCTGACCAAATGAAGGAATTCTAAAAGTATTCACTTTTGGCATGTCCACAGATGTGACAATTTCCTGAAAAGATACAAAAATAAATAAAATAAATAAAATAAATAAAATATATAAAATATTACACAGAGAATTCCTACAGTCTATGTATGACTGGCTAGTAGTATTTTTCTTTAGCTTTAAATTCGTAAGAAGAAGATTCTTAATGCAAATCCACAAAGCTGTATATTTTACTTTTCATTAAGACTTGGTCTTTAAGAACAAATAAATTTAAAATAAAAAAAAGAAAGAAAAGAAAGAAAGAATGAAAAGAAAAATAACATGAATCAAAATTTTTTTTAAATAATAATAATAATAATAAAAAAAAAAAAAAAAAAAAAAAAAAAGATTAAAGTTTACTAAGTCTATGTAGTTAGTTTGTTCACACCAATACAAGCACACTTTAAAATAAAGTATTGTAATTCAATTTAAAAGTGTCTTTTTATTCTCATTATTATTATTGGTGTTGTTGTTATGATTGTTAATGGTTTTGTTGTTGCTGTTCTTTTATTATTATTATTATTGTTATTATTATCATAATTATTTTTTTTAAAATTACTTAAAAACCTATGTGACAAACAAGAATATTTAAGAAATATTTATTTTCTTTCCCTTTTCAAAAATACTTGTTTTTAATTAATGTAAATAAAAACTGAACTTTTGAAGTAAACAGTGAAAAAAAAAGAATCTGTTATATCGATTTAATTAAACTTGTCTGTACAAATCATTTCCTCCCTTTTTAACAGAGCATCTAAGAAAATTGTGAACTACTTTAGTGGCTTCACTGATGTGATTAACCTAAATTAATTTTCTTTTTGCTTTATATTTTTCTTCCTATTTGGTAAAGCATCACATCAACTGCTTCTGTGATCTGACTAGTAAATAATCTGTTTGATTTGCTTGTTTTATAAACAATCTTCAGTGCAGTATATCACAATGAAGAAAAAAAACACACACACACACACACACACACACACACACACACACACACACACACACAAACACACACGCACGCATACATGTATATATTGGCATAATAATTAAATTTATTGTTCTGAAGTTTCCTCTTAATTCCTCTATTTTTAGTTATGAAAAACGAATATTAAAATATGGATTCTTTGTATATATATGATGCAGATGACAACAATACAAATGAAAGGGTGAATATTTTATTGACAAAACATTAAAATTTAAAGATGTTGATTGTCATGGATGGAAAAACAAAACAAAAACAATGATTAACCGATCTTATGACTGTCAACATGTCAAAGACTGACAAACTATCAAACTGGACCCAGGAAAATGAGAAAAGCTGTGTTGTTTTAAATACACATAAATACTGTCCACCTTCTATCTAGCAAATGAAAAAGGCAGGGATAACATAAAATATTTTCACAGACTGGAAGAATAAGAATACTTCTGACAGAAAAAAAAAAAAAAAAAAAAAAAAAAAAAGAGAGAGAGAGAATAATTGCTCTTGTTGTGGGTAACCACTAGGTAATAGGTTTAGATGCAGTTGAACTGATATTTCTGTTCCCTACTACTACATGAAAATATCATTCCAGTGGATCAGGGGTTCTTCTGAATTTTCTTTACAAAATCACACAAACAGTCTTTCATCACTGAATCTTTTGGATAATGCCATTTCTTGAACTGAAATGGTCTGATGATTTTAAATATTATTTATTAAGTTTATTACAGAAGTTGTTTTTATAGAATGTTTATCATTTAAAATATCTGTACTGTATAACTAGTACTATATATATATATATATATATATATATATATATATAGTACTATTTACATTCAGTATGCATTTGTTTTGTTTATGTTCTGCCAAGTCTGGACATTCAAACATTATACGAACTTGGGAATTTATTTCCATTTATTATCTTTGGTTATGTATGTACATGTATCTATTGCATGTTTTGGCATTTTACTTATCAATAAATATATTTACATATATGTGCATATATATGTCAAAATCATTTGAGTCATGTCTTTTATTGATTTTGTTATTCAAATGTATGTGTCCACTGGAACTGCAGTAAACATTTGAGTTTCAAAAACCTGAACTAATGTATTGCTAGAATTATCAAACTTAGACTTGTGTGTGTGTGCATGTGTGTGCATTTGTTAGTGTGTGTGTGTGTGTGTGTGTGTGTGTGTGTGTGTGTGTGTGTGTGTGTGTCTGTGTGTGTGTATGGGTGTCTGTGTGTCTGTGTGTGTGTATCTGTGTCTGTGTGTGAGTGTGTGTGTGTTTCTGTGTGTGTGTGTGTGTGTGTGTTTGTGTGTGTGTGTGTGTGTGTGTGTGTGTGTGTGTGTCTGTGTGTGAGTATGTATGTAGGTATGCATATAAATGGTCAAATTTATTTCACAAAGTATTTTTAAAATATAAATGAATAACAGATGGTAAAACATATACCATAACATTTGATAACCAGTTATGAAAGCACTGGTTTGAATCAGAAAATGATTTAATAAATAATGAAAATGGTGGAAAGTCAAAATAATACTATTAGTGCTCTTTTTAAAACGATAGTAATGATCAGCATTTCATTATTGTTCCAACGTAATTGAATAATCTGAATTAATTTTGATAGCATTACAACATCCAAATAAAGAAGCATGAAACAAAGTAAATAAATATTGATCAAAGGTAGACCAAAGTTGCCATGGTGACTAATGGTAGGTATTTACTTCTTTCCATCATTGAAACTAACACAAAAGCCAGGCATTTTAAGAGCCACGAAAAACAGTAAGTTCATCATTAAACATGAAAATACTTTCATAACAACTAAGTAGAATTAGGATGTTGACCTTGTCTGAATGTCATGAAACAGCCAATTACAAACAAAACACTTGTAAACATGTTTTTAGAAGAATACAGAGCATTTTCAGTACTATATGAATGATAATTAACATTTTCTGTACTGTACGACAGTGAATATTTTCAGTACTTTATTGTAAAAGTGAACAATTTCAATATTTCATGTTATTGAATGATTTCAGTGGATAACTGCTGTTATTATATTATAAATACTTTCAGCAGTGTATAAAGTTAATGAATATTTTCAGTTATCTATGATATTTTCAGTATATTGTTATGATAGTGAACATTTTCACTACTGTATGATAATGCTTTCAATAGTGAATGATAAAACTGAATACTTTCAGTATTGTATAATACTGAATAATTTCTGGTCTGCAATGATAATAGTTAATATTTTCATTGCTATGTAATGAAATGAATAGTATCAGTACAATATGATACTAGAGAATAATTTCAGTACTGTAAGATAACAGTGAACATTTTCAGTTTTATATTTTATTAGTGAATATTTCCAGTATTATACAATAACAGTGAATATTTTCAGTATTATACAATAATAGTGAATATTTTCAATATTATATAATAATACTGAATTTCGCAATATTGTACAATAACAGTGAATATTTTCTGTATTTTATAATAAACATTTTCAGTATTATATAATAAATGTGAACACTTTCACTGTAATATAAATGGATATTTTCAGTGTTATATGATCATAAACAATATTTTCAGAATTGTGTGTTGTCGGTACTGTATGATTATGATAACAGTGAACATTTTCAGTATTAAACGATAATAAAGAATATTTTCAGATTTGTGTGTTGCCAGTTCTGTATGATCATGGTAACAGTGAACATTTTCAATACTGCATGACAGTAACAATTCTCGGGCGATAATTGAAAAACGGCCTGAATATCAGTGAACACTGCTGCTATTGAGCTATCTGAGAGAAGCACTGGAGATATTAAAAATTGATAGACCTTCATCTCTGACAACAGAGAGAAGAGAAAAGTCATTTGTATGTCCAGTGTGGTCAACAGTTTAACAACTCTGTTGACACAGAAGTTAATTATTAGATTAGGACACTGTCCACCTGTTATGTAAATTAGTCTTTTGTTCTTTTTTTCTGGTATGATTATAAAAATAATTTATTAATGTTATGGACACGAGAACACTGAACTGCGAGTGTAGGTGGAACAGGTCAGACGAGTGGTTAGAGTGCTGTTGTGTTTTACGAAATGTTACAGGATCAATACTTTCTATTGCTATGGTGAGCTATTTTCCCATTCCGCCCAATGCTCCAGTTGTTTATCAAACGCTCATGGTATGTTTTCATGCTTACATAAAAGTGCTTTGTTGCTAATGAAGTGACTACAGCAGTCTCTCTATCACTCACAATCATATAAACATAAAAATGTGTTGAGGTCTAAAAAGTTCTATACTAAGATGTTTTATTTATTTATTTTTTACCAGTTATGTTTGGCTATCTTTGTTGTTGTTATCTCTCTCTGTCTATCCCATTAGATCTCTCACTCTCACAAACACTCACACCAACCCACACCATACACCCACATAAACACACTCACTAACTCTTTCTCTCTCTGTGTCTCTGTCTCTCTCTCTTGCTCTCTCTGTCAGTGTCTGTCTGTCTGTCTGTCTCTCTCTCTCTCTCTCTCTCTCTCTCTCTCACACACACACACACACACACACCATTCACCACCATGCCATGATGACAACTGAGGAGTTTTCCTCGTCTGCCTCGACAAAAAAAAAGAAAAAAAAAGAAAATCAATCAATAATCAATTTTTAAAGATCTGTTTTGCTTCAAACTCTACAGCAAAATGGGCGAGTAATGACAGAAAGTGTCTGGGTGGCATTATAGTCAGCGGCATGCCAGCACCGAAACACGAGTTGTAACAAACGCAAAAAAGTAATAAAAACTGGCCAGAAAGTGGCTTCCGTATTGATCTGAAAGATTAGAGAGGGAAGTGGAGTATTGCTAACTCTACGGACAGTTTCTGCGCACATCTGCGAAGTCTGTCTAATACAAAGATGGCTGGGATGAAAATGTGAAATGTTTGAAATCTCCGATTCAGTCATAGTCGGTTATTTGTAATTTAAATTCCGTTCGTACTTTGTCTGTTAAAGTCTCTTGTTTTATTTTCTTAATTTTTTCCTTCTTCTTTTTATGTATTTACATATCATTATTATTATTATTTTTTTTTAAATTAGTGTTACTGCTACTGCTACTAAACCAATGTTCAAATAGTTACAGCTACTAGTAAAAAAAATAGTACTAATCCTACTACCATTTCCACCATCTCTCTACACAGCAACCATGATGTTATTAGTACAACTACTACTACTTCTTTTTTTAATAAATATTTTCTTATTAATTAATCAATACTATTCTATTCATTGGACTTAAGTAAAGATTTACTGAACATCCTAATTTGTAGTTTTTATAATATTATTACTACTACTATGGTTGTTGTTGTTCTTATTGTCATCGTCATTTTATAATTATTATTACTGTTATTATTGTTATTGTTATTATTATTATTATTATTATTATAATTATTATTGTTATTATTATTATTACTGTTATTATTATTATATCTTTCTCTCAGGTGTATTTATCAGCTTTTAGCCTAAAAGAGAATAATAAAAAAAGAGTCATTAAGACATAATGGGTGCTAGACTACTGATAAATGTTTCATTAGTGATCTAAACTTTCTAACTAATGGAAAACACAAACAGTTAACTACCAAACGCTGTCTATAAAATCACAAATGTTCTGTTAATGTAAGCAGGAGTTAAACTCCTAAATGACATCAGTTAATCTGGGTTAATCTGAGAAAACAAAGATTAACTGATGAAAGCAGACAAATATCTATTCAACACGGTCTATTTTTAACAATTTCGCAGGTTATGGGATGAAACATTGTAAGTGCTGTATGTTTGTTACAAGCCAGCAATTTGTGACTGGTAATTAGAAGAAAATAATTAGTGATTTAAAATAAGAATTACTTACTCTATTTGCAAATATAAAATAAAATGTTTAGTGTTTTGCAACTGTTATTAAAAGCTATATTTTATAATTAGCGTATCATGTAAGTAAAACAATAATTGGTGAATATTTGTGACCAGTTTTTAAACATTTGTAAACAGGTTTTTTTTTACCAATATCTTTTGATTTCATAGATGTTATTAACATTATTTAAATTATATCTTTAAATGTTTATACACATTTTAAAGATGTCTGATAAGTATTTAAAATGTAGTATTTACTGATTTGTCACAGTATCAAAAAGACAAAACCAAAAAATTGAAAAATCTGAAAATCGTGACTTTAAACTTGACTTTTTTCTAATACTGATTAACATGTCCTAAATAAATAAATAAATAAATAAATAAATAAATAATAAAAAGAGGAGAAATTAAGAATAATAATATTAATAATAATAAAGAAGAGAAAATAATAACAATAATAATAATAATAATAATATTAATAACAATAACAATAATTCATAAATAAATAAATAAAGAGATGAAAATTAGAATATTACTAATAATAAAGAAGAGAAAATAATAACAACAAAAACAACAACAATAATAAAAGAATTTAAAAAAAACAACATTAATAACAACAATCATAAAAATTCTTCAACATACAGAATCACTAACATCATGTTTCTCCAGTGTATTTCTTTTTTTCATGTGACCATTCACTAAGCACCCCTTTATCATTAAAACTATCACCTACATCATTAAATCTATCATCTGTACCATTAAATCTTTCATCTGTGTCATTACACTGTTAACATGCAAAGTGGAAATTACAGTTTCTGAGTCTCAAATTCAGCAGGATGAAGTCTGCAAGAGGGAATCAGCTGTGTGGGGTTATCACTGAAAATGCAGCAGTCGAAGTTTCCTGCAGATTGATGTGGAGAGCTCTGCAGTGGTGGAAATCAATAAACACTACCAATATCAGGTGTCCATAACAACTACGACATTCTCTTTATCACTGTCGTCTTAGTGTCTAACGCGCTTTTGTGTGTGTGTTTACTTTTAAAAACATGAGGTGTTTGATTGTGTTTACTTTGTTCCGATTTCAAGTTTTTATTGTTAAAAAAAAAAAAAAATCACTTGGTTTTTTTGTGTTACTGAACATTGATGTTTGTACTGTGACAATTGTTTTCATTGTAACACTATTTCAAGTTTTTAATTTAACAAACACTGAGATATGTTTTTATTTTAATAAACAGTAATTTTAAGTTTTTATTGAAAGAAAAACTAATTAATTTTTTTTGCTGAAACAAACACCATCTACATTTCTTTTTTACAAATACTATATGATGTTTTTATTCAAACACCCACCATCTAATGTTTTTATTTTGACAAACACTAAATTTTTTAACAAATACTTATTGTTTTTATTTTAATAAACGTCATATTGTTTTTTATTTTAATAAACACCATCTGATATGTTTTATTCTAACAGACACCATTTTATGCTTATATTTTAACACTTTCTTGTTTTTATTTTATTAAACACTATCTTAAGTTTTTATATGATGTCCTGTCTCTAAACTGTTCTAAACTGCAGGTAAAAGATTTCTGTTGCTAATCAGTAACAGTATATACTGCAGTTATGGCAGCAAATTTCTTTTTTTCTTCTAAGAACTTTCATATTTCATGATAATAAAATAAATGAATTTTATTATTATTACTGTGATAACTCCTAATGATTATTTTTGCAAAATAATATAATAATAAAAACAATAAAGTAACCAAAAATAATTTCTTTGGTTTTTTTTTTAGAAATTCTTTAGCAGCAAATGATATTTTATAATTTCTTTCCTTGACAAAACAGCAAGAAAGAAAGTTTTTTATGAAGCACTGTCTAGAATGGAATATAACCCAATATATCTTGTCTACTGAATGTTATTTTTAAATATTTGTAACAAGCATTTATTTTTTATTTTAAAGTATTATAAAGACATGTAGATAAATTACCTAATAACTTCATTATGAATGGGTTATATAGGTTTACCGTCAAGGGGGGAAAAAAAAGTCCAAACAATGTGAGAACTGATCTATCTACATAAAAATACCTGTAAAATTGGACACTTCTCTTGGACCTATCCCATGTTAACTGTTCTGTAATAGTTAATAGGATAAAATACCTGAAACACCCAATTGTGATGAAAGTGAAAATTCAGTATCTTAGATGTGCAGACTGAATATTATTTTTCAGTATCTGTGTGACTGTTTTCAGTGGGTAGTGTCACCTTTTTAGATATCTTTGATTTGTTTTTAATTATTATTGTTATTATTATTGCAACTACTACTACTATTATTATTATTATTATTTACTAAATTTTTTATTTTATTTTATACATTTATTATTTTCTTTGTTTTTAATGTTATAATAAAAACCAAACAAGAACAGAAAAAAACTGTACTGTTTAGAACTGGAAAAACGACTGGAATAAACTAAAAGTGATATCACTGAAGATGTTAAGTGGACTCAGTTACAGTGTTCAAAACTGACTTCACCATACTGTGTCACTCAGTCGGCTCTAATCGTTGCCATGGAAACCGTCTTCCACATTTTACACACCAGTAAAGTTGTCATTACTAAGACATGTCACACAGAGATAAAGAGAGAATTAAACATCATCGTTCTACAAACTGCAACTACTGTTACAATTACAGCAATGGCAGAATTCAGCCAAGGTGATATGTGATTGGGTGACCTGGCCTCCTTTAGGTTCTGAGATCAAATCTGGCAAATGTTAGTGTCGGAAATTTTCACTGTGTCAGAAATGTGAGATTTTTAGATTTAATAATGCAAATCTGGCGCATGTGACTTGGGTATTAATGACTCTTCTGGGTTCCAAATTTGATAAAAGTTACTTTGTAAGATTTTAAGATTGATTCCCAGGTATTAAGTCATTTGTAAGTTCCAAGGATCAAATTGTGCAAATGTAATAATTATTGATAATTTGTGAAAATGCAGTAAGACAAGATTTCATTTCTAATAATAAACTGTATTATCACTGTGTACTTTGTAACTAGACACATTCAGAATCAAATCTTGTTAGTGTTATAATTTGTTTAAAAACCAGACATGTGTTCATAATCAATAACATATTTCATAAAACAAGTTAAATTTTATTTAACAATTTACTTGTTTTTCTTGGCCATTGACATCAATGGGTATAGAAAAATTTGTTCTTGATAAATTCTATTCATACTGTCTTCATGTTAAGGAACACTGCTAGAGCAGAATTTTTATATGTGCTTATACAAACCTGTGTAATAATATGAAATCCTTTAGAACCAGGATCAAATCTAGTAAAACTTGTTTTGTGTCAGTTTTCTCTATCAATGTATCTGTTCATAGGAGAATATTAAAGCAGTTATTAGTTGTTTATTATGAAAAAATATAAATCACCTGAAGGTAAAAATAAAGGAAATCTTAGCAAACTTATAAAAACTTTCAAAAGTGTATTTTTGGGTTATTAACATTTGAAGTGGAATCTGTTTAATTCTTTTACCTGTGCTGTATTAATCATTTGTATACAAACCTTAGTTTAGACCATTTTAAAATCTTTGTCAGTTTTGTGTATTTTTCTTTACTTTTTTTATATTTCTTCACTGAAAAATGTCCAGAGTGTTAACTCTCCCCCACACCTCATATACTCACCTACAGAAATGTGTACACATCAGAGACACGTGGAGACAGAGAAAGACAAATGGAGACAAAAAAGTGAGACTGAGAGACATACAGAGAGGGAGGGAGGGAACAAAGAAACAGAGAGAAAAACAGAGAGAGCCTCTGAAAGAAGTGTAAATGAGTATGTTTTTGTCAGTCTTAGTTTTCACTAATTTAAATAATATCTTCTGTCAATTTTTCACGCATCCATCCATCCATATATCTGTACACACACGCACGCACACAAATTTTTCTGCTTCAGTGAACATTCACACCTCACTTGTAATTTGATTAAAGTCTTGATCACATGTAAGAAGCAGATGTTCTTTGTTTTTTTTCTCTTTTTAAACTAATGTCTTCTAAAATTATTTAATTTGATCTTCTGGCTTTTGTAACTGAAGTAATTTGTCTTGAAACACTTTCTGGACATACACATGCAAAAACTAATCAATTTTTTTTTTTTTTTTTTTTTTTTTGTTCATGCTTTATAAACATTACCTTTAATCATTTAAAAAAAAAAAAAAAAAAAATGTTGAATGTTCGAGTTATCATTTTGTTATAGCATTTCAATAAAATAATTATTTGTAATGAAAAAACACAAACAAAGAAGTAAATGAAATTGAAATAATCTTTATTTGAAAACTAATTATGTCAAACCTTTTCAGTTACTTACTGTATTTGTAGCTCTTGATGACTATATATATGTAAAAAAAATGAATATAAAAAAAAAATAGGAAAAAATAATAAATAAATAGCAATAATAATAATAATAATAATAATAATAATAATAATAATAATAATAATAATAATAATAAATAAATAAATAAATATGTAAATAAATAATAATAAAAAAAAGTAATAATAATATAATGATGACAATGATGATTCAAAAATGTTTCTCTGTTCAGGCTTCTTAGTTTTCACAAATTTCTGTTTTTTCATTCTGAAATTTTTACTTGAGATATCAACTTCAGCCAAGGATACAGTCAGTTCCTGCTAAGTATGAAGTATATTTGCGTAGCTGTTGCTATTGCAACTCTCCAGTTGTAATGGCCAACTTGTAAAACTGTGATGTGGTGTCTGGACATTCATATTTCTGGTTAATGACTTGACCACAACAGACTGTGGATGACAAAATCGGTGTCTGGAATTCAGTGGACAACAGTGGACATCAGTGGACAAAGTATCTGTCGCTTCTCTGACATCAGATAAATAAAAGAAAAAAGTCGAATGTTTAAAAGTAACTGGCTGATGTAAGGTTCCTTGTTTTTTTTTATGGCTACTGGTAGATGTTGTATCATGGTTGCCAAGGAAACGCTGGTTGACTCAGTTGATGTGTTGGTTGATGGAGAAAAGCTGTTTCAGATATGGTACAGTGGCTGATATGGTACAATGGTTGATATGGTACAGTGCCTGATATGGTACAGTGGCTGATATGGTACAGTGGTTGATATAGCTGAATGGTTGATACTCTTTCCTGGTTAACATGTTGATGGGATGACACATGGAAGTTGACTCTACATGCAGAGTGAAATTTGGTTGACACAGCAGAATCCAAGTTCAGATGGTTGCAGTTTTGATGCTTGGTTGTCATGGTGAAACTGGTTGTCATAACAAATCAGTGGTACAACTGCTGATAGGTTGTCATATGTCGTATCTAGCAGTCATGCACTGACGTGTCATAGCACCAAGTCATGTGACATGTCAGCATATCAAGTCATGTGACCTGTCAGCTGACATACTATCTCCACATTTTAAATTAAGATTTGAGACAAATTCTTTGTAGCACAACTAATTATAACAGTCCATTCAATACTGAGAAAAACTATTTTAAAAACCACAACAGGAGACCAATATTTGAACTTCAAGTGACTAACTTGAATTTTTTTAACATGAATACATATAACAATGAAGTAAAACAGTATCACAGCTGACAAAAGATTTTCCAGACTCTAAAGTAGCAAATCATATAAATTCAAAACCATCAAGTTAAGCCAAACACAAAAAGACTCAAAACACCAGAAAAAAACAAGACTGCATCAAACCAAAAAAAAAGGACTCAAAAGACAAGAATAAAACTTGACTGCTATCAAACCAAGCAAAACAAGAACTCAAAAGACAAGAATAAAACTTGACTGTATCCACTCAGGTTTTGAATTAACAAAAATACAACTTGGATAGAAGTCCATTAACCTTACACAAAGAAATGAACCTCTATTTTAGCTAACTATTTCATATAATTCAAACAGCAGTTTACAAAACATAAAAATAAAATATTATCTATGAAAATCAAAATCTAGCTACAGTTTTAGTGTAGAAAATAGGGCAGTTATAAATAAACAGAGTTAAATGGAGGACATCTCTACATACAAAATAAAAAGAAAATTAAAAAAAAAAAAATATTGATATTACAGAATTTTTTTTATGTCAGTTAATATGAAATGTAATGGTTATAAAATTTTAAGAAATTATATTCCTAATATAAATTTCAATTACATCACTAATTTTTATATATTTATCTATTATCCAGTGTATTATAATTTATTATTCTTTTGTCACTTCTATCTGTAAATTAATTTTAAAAAACTATTTATTTATTAATAATTACTCTCTTCACAAATCATGAAACTTAACATTATATATTAATAGTGGTATATGACATTGTTTGTAAAATATTGCCAACTTACTTTATCTATTATTTATTAAAGTAGCATGGATTATTTGAAATATATATATATATATAATAACAATATATGTAATTTAAAAGCTTATTTAAAGCATTGTTTTGGTAATACTAAAGTATACACTGAACTGCTCTTTCACACACACACACACACACACACACACACACACACACACACTGACAGAATCCGTAATAACTAAATCATTGTACCTAAACTTTAAATACTTCTAATATACAAAACACTGTAACAGAACTTTAAATGTATTTAATAATAAATACAGCTCTGTTTCAGTTATCTTTACAACACATCATTAGCATCATCACAGTATAGTTACACAGTATACTGATATCTCTGTCATATCAGATTTATAGCATATCATATTATTCTGATAACATTTTATTAATTACAGTTTTCTGTTTTATGATTCTGACAATTCTGTAGTCAGTTTTACACATTTTTTCATTTAATTCTTTATTATTTTAAAATTATAATAATTCATGAAGTTAGTAAGTTGGTATGTTAGAGAAAAGAGAATTACACTTCACCGACCTAAATTAAGAAACTATTGTTACCTATATAAAATATTTATATTTTTTGTACAGATAATTACAATGTTTTATTAATTTAAATTAACACACATTAATTAGATATCAGTAATTTGTGCCACACTGTCATTCTTTCATTCATTCATTCATTCACTTGCTCATTCTCTCATTCAGTCAAGTCTTTAAGCACTGTAACACACTAGCAGTAGTAATTTACAACTCAATTACATAAAAGTAGTTACAAAACTCATCTAATAAACCCCTCATCAATTCATCATCACCTTCCATAATGGATTTCTTCCTCAGATGAAATTTATTATCTTCAAACAGTTTTCAATTTGTGGTACAGTAGCATATAAAACCTAAGCTGATTAATAACAAAACTGTGACCATTTTCCATGTAAGGTACATAAAGTATGTGAGAATAACCCCTGTTGCACTTTATAACAATTTAGAGAATCTTTTTACATTTTAGCTGCTATATGTATATAGTAATATAGCCTGTTTAATATGTGACCAGTTTCCAAGTAAGGTCTATAAAGTATGTAAGAGTAATATGTAACCCATTCCAAAGTAAGAAACAAAATGAGAGTAACCACTGATAAATGCTTTACAAAGTAATTCACTGTCTTTCTGCAGTTTAGATACTTCTTATTCATTAATTAAAATTTCTGTGGTAATTTTACTAATATCTATTTTAAAACTTGTACATAATATTTTAATTAAACAAATAAATACAGTTAATATTAACACAAAACATGTGACTAATGATTAATAAATAATAATAATAATAATAATAATAATAATAATAACAAATGATTTCAGTATTAAAATTAAATAAATGACATAAATAATAAAGAAAAATAAATAAATGGAATTAACTACGATAAAAAAAAAATGTTAATAATAAAATATGAGAGAAACAAAATCTCTCCTAATGCAACAGAAAAATAAATTTCTGCAGATAGTGAAAAACAATCAAAAACTGAGTAATTATTTTCATAGCTGACCAGTACCAATATCTGACCAATTTCTCAAGTCACGTCCAACAACACCTGCTAGTCGACCAATCAAAACAACTGTCTGTTACCATGGCAACACACAACTTGAAGCTTTAATCTAATATGCACCAGAACATACAAGTGTTACAAAGAGTCTTGTTTAATCAGAAATTACTGAGTAAGATCCCATTTCAAGTACAGTTTTGAGTGAACTGGTTGTCAGAAGTTGAATGGATGGTAGCGTTTGTATTTTATTTTTCACTATTTCTTTATTTCTATTATTTTATTTTATTTTTATATTTTATTTTTATTTTAATCTTTTTAAAGGTGATGAATCCATAAATTAAGAATTAAAAGTAACTAAGTAGATGACTAAAATCATTCATGAATAAGACTAAATGAATATAGAAAGAATCAATGAAAAAAACTAAATGTTCAAAATACAAATTAGAATTAAATCCAACTATATAATAATAATAATAATAATAATAAATAAATGAATAGATAGATATTCAGACAGATAGACAGATAAATAAATAAATAAAGCCTATCTCGTACAAATTTTAGATACCAAAGCATATGCTACGCCTTTTAATCATTATCATGCATCACTCTGGTTGCACAATAACACAACAAGTGTATTGAAAAACACTGATTAGGAAACCCACAATGTTCTTCCTGCTGGTCTAACCAACAAACTATATCATATTTCAAACTGCCAGCAGTTAGACAAATGAAGTCTATTACACACACCCATATATATATACGCACACAAAAATTCTCTAAGAAAATATGTGGTATAGTGTTGCTTGTAAGTAATATTCTATTTGACTTAACTGTATATAATTACCATCAAACACTGAACTAATTAATATCTGGTCTGTTACTCTTAACCAAAATCAAGCTTAAGAAATAATCAAAATTATGTAAAAAAAAATGATAACAAAAAAAAAAATGATAACAAAAAAAAACAAAAAAAATTAAAAAAGTATAAAATAAAAGACCCCAGAAATGAATATACTGAAGTTAATAAATGTTTTTCTTTTCTTTCTTTTTAAAAAAATTATATATATATATATATATATATACACACACACATATAAATATATTCCGTTTCTGATTTGGTCATCTCTTAAGTAACAAAGTGAGATGTACCATTAGACTAAAACATTTTTAACGATGGCAGAAGCAGTGAATAGCAAATCTGTGGACTGAATCAGTAAGATTTGACACATCAGAGGCTACCTTACATTCAGGCTCTCTGTGTGCACTGTACTGCTCCACAGAAGTAATCAAGATATTAACTTATGGATCTGGAACAAGTCATTTTATTTCAACACTTAGAAGCTTCCAGTGTTAACAACTATCAACCATCACTAGCATATATTGCAAAAAAAAAAAAAAAAAAAAAAAAAAAATAATAAAAAATAATCAGTTAGAAAACAGCTGCCACAATTTTTTGGTCTAGTTTTACTAACAGAAAGAAATTTTTAAATTCCTTTAATGAACTTTACTGAACAAGGAAAACCAACAGCGTAAACCTTTTGTACATGTTTTAAAGAGCTACGGGTGGAATGTGAAAACATCTGAACCAGTGAGCTGATGGGAATTGATCTCGTGACCTACCACCACACCTTGGAACAGAGCTACTCAATTACTCTACTGGTGTTGTTGCTTTCTGATTAGCTAATGGCAGACAAAATATTGAAAAAAAAAAAAAAAGAAAGAAGATAATTGTGATGAACTAATGATAGGTTTCTGAGAGAATTCATCAATAATATATGAGTGGTGAAGCTGGTAAAAGCAGACATCGCTGCGCTGTTGTGGTGGATGATGCTAGCGTGCCGCACTAATCAAGTGAAAGCTATCATTACAACTACTGCGAACACATGGACATCGCAGCGCAGTGTTAGTGGCTGCATTATCACATGCCACCACAGATGTATGAGTCAAAATTGTATTAGAATGAGGTAAGCTTTCTGTGGGCTTTTTATAATAATCCATGATGAAACTCAAAAAAAAAATAAAAATAAAAATAACAAAGTGATAAACAAATAAAATATAAAAATTAATTCTTTATAAATGCCACAGTTAATTAATCAGATGAAAATAAACATTAAAATAAATAAAGTAATGAATAAATTGAAAAAAAGCCTGTTTTCATGTAAATTATAATTGTTAGAAAATGAAGCTAATGAACAAGATGTAACTGATAATAATACTAATACTAATACTAATATTAATAAATAGAATAATAAATAGAATAAATAAATAAAACTAAAACAAAATTCACATCACTTACAAAAAGAAAATAAATTTTTAAATGAATAAGAGAAAGAAAAAGAAAATATGAAGAACTGCCTATCAGTTAAAATTTTAAATTAAAATAATTTTAAAAACTAATAAACTGAACATTTCTGAAATAGTTTAACTAAAGGTTGTAAAATGTCAAATTTTAAATACAAAATATAACACTGAAGTAACAATGTGGAACATGTTAACACTACATTTAAAACAACTTATTATTATTATTATTCTTATTGGTAGTAGTAGTAGTAGTAGTACAAGAAAATTAATATTATACTGAAATGTTAAACATTCATTAAATTTGTTATATCATTGTATATATTTTCTTGAAACCTGCATTTTTATCATTATTACTGTGCTATAAATTAGTTAATTTGTAATATTCTAAACAACTTTATGATATACTCTAAAGGTTACTATTTAACAAATAATCCAGTTAAAATGACTTAAGCAATACTATCAGTCTTTCATAATAAATATTCTGTTTTAAATTTTTCATCTGATCATCTGATCAGATTAATTTTACACAGCATTTTCAATATATCTCACTATAACACAAAACTATTCTAAACATGTTCTTTCAAATTCCTTTTCGATCTAACAAAACAATTTCTATTTTATATTTGTTTTAAATTCATTCTCAAACTAACACAGCATCATTCTACTTAACACATATTCTGTTTTGATACCCTCTTAATTTAGTAACACCATTCTACATAAAATATTCTGTTATAAATTCCTCCTCAATTCAACAGAGCATCATTCTACATAAATACATATTCTGTTTTAAATTCCTCCACTGCATCTCAGTTTAAACAGTACACACAACTACTATCATGAAACAATCCAAAAACAAAAACCGTAACCCATTACATGATATATGAATAAACAAAGGAAAAAAACATTCATAATTTTTGTATAAAACAATCAAAACTGAAACAACAGAATAATATTTGATACTAACACTAAACCAAAAGGAAATGAAATGACCAAACCTACTTCAAACATATTCCAGATTTCTCCCACTCCGAGACCAAAAACAATCAAAATGTCCTAAAATCTTTTTTTCTTTTTTCATTCCAAACATTTCCCATTAATCCTTCAGACAAGACTTTTTTTTACAAAATTTCCTCCAAAGTGATGTACAGTAACAAACAAATTAGAAAAAAAAAAAAAAAAAAAAAATTAATAATCAAACCATTCAGACTGTCCCTGGTTCCTCCAGAATCTCACAAGTCTCCTTGACCACACCACTGCCCCTGATAATCACCATCATGTACGTCCTGCCTCTGGCTCCACCCTGCCTGGCACTGACTCCTACCTGTGCGAGCGTGGCCTTTTTATAGACACAGCCACACCCTTCATTTGACATTTTATTTCTTATCATTCCTCTTCTCTCCTGAATGGTTGCTCTCAGCCAATGGCTGCTGCCGATACCTTCAAACACGGCTCATCTTCAGAGAGGTTTCCATGGCAACACAGCATCAACAATAAGCCTCATTATCACTGCCAGAGTGTGGTGGTGCCTGTGTGTGTGTGTGTGTGTGTGTGTGTGTGTGTGTGTGTGTGTGTGTTTGTGTGTGTTTGTTTGTGTCTGTGTGTGTGTGTGTGTGTGTGTGTGTGTGTGTGTGTCTGTGTGTGTATTGTTGTGTAACCGGTGTGATACAGACAAGAAGGTGAGGGATGGGTGGGATGAAGGGGTGAAACCAGCCAGCAAATCGTTAGCACTTCTGTCGAATCGTACCCAACACCCCCCTGCCTATCCATATTTACTCCCCCCCACAGAGATGTCCACTTCCCCCACCTGTTGTTAAATCTGATTTGTATAATCGTGTATTGTAGGAGCGCTAATTAAGCGTGAAAGAGTATTCAGTTATTGATTAACTCGGCTGACGGCAGAATCCTCAGATCGCTAATTATGAAGAGAAACCTAACAGCAGATGAGCCACGGCCCTGTTTTTCCAAAACACGCCGCTGCGCACGCTGATGTTTCACAACTGCAACACTGCTTTCACTGCTGACATCAGATGTGCTGATTACCACATGGGATTTCAGTTTTAATCCTTGCTCGTAAATCCATGATATATTAAAATTAATAATCTGCTAATTAGTTTTCTTTTTTCTTCTTCTCTCTTCTTCTTCTTCCCTCTGGTTTATTGATTACTGGTACAGAAACAGTGGAGGAACAGTGAAGTGTGTGGGTAAATGTTTTTCAAATACAAAATTAATGTTAAAAATAAAATGAAAATAATTAAAAGAAAATGTCTAATTGTGAACAGATGTCTGATGTCGTTAACACAGAATTCAGAATTGTTAAAAACGTGCAAATATTTGTTAACTCATTACCAAATTTTATTAATATGTATGCATGTACATACATACATACATACATAGATACATACATACTTACATATAAATACATGGTTAACTCATTAAGCTGTTGTTGTTTCTTTAAATAAAAATAACTGAACATAAAACTTGGAATATATTTATAGCAACATACACATGTAAGCATACATTCACATCTTTTACACATACATAAACTGTGCACATAAAGAAACAGAACACAACACACACACACACACACACACACACACACACACACACACAAACATCCTTACGAAGACATCAATTCGCTGAAAAATTTGTCAATATTTTACAAACAAATGTTTACAAAAACAAACACAAAAGAAACTTTGCAAAACATCAACAACAAAATAAATATTATTAACGAGCAGTGACGTATTAAAATAGATAAACAAGGTAAACATAAGATCGTTAATTAACCAGCCATTAATTAGAAAAAAAAAATTGTACATTTACTTTCATGCATGACTTTTAATTGTTATTTGAGAAAACATAAAAGTCGAAAAAATCAAACTTAGTTATGAGTAGCATTATGTTTTTGTTTTAATTATCCATTGGTAAACAAGACAAACAGAAAAAATAAAAAAATTATTGGGAAAAAAAAGGGAAAAAAAATAAA
This sequence comes from Chrysomallon squamiferum, assembly GCA_012295275.1. Taxonomy (NCBI): domain Eukaryota; kingdom Metazoa; phylum Mollusca; class Gastropoda; order Neomphalida; family Peltospiridae; genus Chrysomallon; species Chrysomallon squamiferum. Next base: position 9,833,187 of record CM022668.1, on the reverse strand, counting down.
ATGTCATTGATCTTTTTAAAATTCTTTATTACTATACAGAATTTCTCTTTGTTTTATTGGTTGCCATGGTTACCACAAGTTGACTGAAATAATAAAGGGCTGAAAGTGCCTGTATGTAATTATTATTTTGTTTTACTTTTTATTTATTTCTCTCTGTAACATGATTAAACCATATATATATATATTTTATTTAAATTTGCAGATTATTTAATAAATTTCAGCTCTTGAAATTTATTAATTCTTTTTCCATTAACACAAAAGAAACAACAAAATCACTGAGTTTTCTGAAAATATGGATTAATATTAAACCTAATCCCTGTATTAGAGAATTCACAAAAATAATGTTCTATTTAGAAATCTACGTCACTTTCGTCAATTTGAAAAAACATGAATGAAGCAAAACTTTATTAAAAATGGATTTAACCAACAAAAGAACAAAATTAATTCTGTTTTCTTAATTAGACAGCTGTTTATATATATATTTTTTTTGAAGAAAGTTTTATTTAAAAATTTGAATAAATAATAATAAAATCATCATCATAAAAGAGATACACATGAAGAAAGAATAATTAATTCCTAAAATCGTGATCAAAAATTTACATTTATATCAGTAAATCGTTAATGATAATCTTTGCTGAAGAGCTTGTGAAATAATCCTTTTTTATGGCAATGTATATATGAGACAAAAAAACTAAAAAAAAAAAAAAAAGAAAAAAAATGAAAGAAAGAAAAAAAGAAAAAAAGTAAAGAAAAATATACCCAATATGTAATAATAATAATAAAAAGAAAGAAATAAAAAAAGGCCAATGTTTTGATGTATCCAGGTAACGTAAAAAGAAAAAAGAAAAAAAGTGTTTTCTGCGATGAAGAGTTCGCAATTATTAAAAAGTATAGCGATAATTACTAACTCTGTTTTTCCACTATTGATCATCACAAGAAAATTATATGTAATCCTCTGAGCCTAATTCCATACTTTCTTACTGAACAAATTTACAGAGTTTTTACATCAACCATGAAAAAATCGACCCAGGTGAAGTATGAAGGAAAACTCCTAACCGAAAAAAAAAAAAAAAAAAAAAAAAAAAATTAAAAAATTATATCTGATCGTAACAGATCAGATTTTAAAAAAACGATGCTCAAAATATTGATGAAAGTTTCTCTGTTTTGTCAATAGTTTACCTTGATAATCAACTGCCATGGTGATTGATTTGTGACAAGAAGTATGTGGGTTCAACTCCAGGTGTAAGTGGACTTGGTGTTTGTTTGGTGTTGGAGCAGGTATTTCACTTGTGTTGTGAAGAAAAACTAATATTTGACAAAGAAAATGACTGTGAAATGAATCAATGACGTGTGACAGAAATGTGAATAAAAATACTCAATAATTTTCATTTTTTTATTACTACTAGATTCTTTTTGAATTTATTTATTTGTTTAAATAAAATTACTCAATAATATTCATTTTTATGTGAGTATTTTTATTGTTCTTTTATTAATACTAGATTCATTTTTGATTTTATTTATTTATATTATGTTTTTATTTATTTTATTTTACTTTTCAAATTGTTTTTGTTTATACAAATTTTATTTTATTATCACAAAATATTTTTAGATTATTCTGTTTGCAGATTTTGGGGTGAAATTTTGTTTTCATTATTAAAAACATAAAAAAAAAAAAAAAAAATTATAAAAACATTTATATTCCTTTCCTTTTATTTTTAAAAATCTTTTTTCCCATTCTATTTTTTCTTTCTTCTGTTTATCATGTAAACAATAATTCTGTGAATCAACTAATCAAACATACAGATAAAAGTTAACAATTATTTTAAATTAATAAGTTGGTAACATTATTAAGAAAGTGAAAAGAAAAGAAATTATTATTAGTATCAATATGTTTTGTAACTAAATATAGTAAAATTATGTTTATGTAATTACATGAATAGATCAAATGAAAATATTATTATTATTATATTTTGAATTTTGTTTTCCATCAGAAAGGTTTGATCCTACAAGTAAATAACTTAATAAGGAAGGATTTAAACACAAACACATACAGTGACAAATACCTGTAACACACACACACACACACACACACACACACACACACACACACACACACACACACACACTCACACACACACATATATGCAAATACACAAATAGACAGACAAGTACAAATATATACAGAAACACAAACTCAGACAAAAAAACACCCATTAACAAAAAAAACGCAAAAACTACACATCTCTCTTACATACACACACACACTCACACACATAACACACACAAACATTTACATACAATAAAGTTATTGTTTTAAAAAAAAAAAAAAAAAAAATGCTACAATTATCATTCTACAGACAAGCTGTACTGAGTAAATCTTTGTTTGTACTCTGACGGCCAGCAATGTATCTAATGCAGCAGGTTTAAATGTGTGTAAAACTCTTCACTAACAAGACTTGAAAGACAGTTCAGCGCTGTGATTGACGCTGCAATTACACTAAACACAGCGCATTCACAACACACTTAATACCTGCTGCAGCTCCGCTCTCATTCGCGCTCACCCGTGACTTTGACATTGACTACGACCGCAGTTAATAAAACACACAATTAACACTTTTGAAAAACACGAAAATTAGCGATAAATACTTGTATCCCACATGAAAGAGACATCATTAAGTTCTGCTGACTGCAGGAAGGTTTCGGAGAAGAGAACAGAAAGGAAAAATAATGAGAGAATTAAGTTGAGAAAGACTTAACAACAACAAAGGAAGATTTCAGTAGGTTTCGAATAATTGATTTTTACCTTTGATTTTGTGTTTGTTTGAGTGCTTATATGTGTGTGCATATCAATGTGCATGTGTATGTGTGTATATATGTACAGGTATGCATATATGCAGATACATTTATAAACGTTTTGTAGAGTGATTTAATCATATGAAACAGTGAAATACTATTTTCTTAAATTTGTTAGTAATAATAAAGTAAAATGTGTACATAAAGCATGTTACAAAAACAAGAAATTAATTTTATACCTAGAATAACAACAACAACAACAACAGCAATAATATTAATATTTAAAACAGTACTGAGTAATGTGCACAAAAAATTTGGAATGATAATTTACTTTTAATAATAATAATAACAACAACAACACAATAATATAATAATAACAACAACAACAACAACAACAATAACAACAACCCTAATAATATAATAACAGTAACAATAATAATAATAATAATAATAAGAAGAAGAAGAAGAAGAAGAAGAAGAAGAAGACCGAAAATACAACAACAACAATAAATAAATAGATAAATAGATAAATAAATGTAATAATAATGGTATGTAAAGTACTAACAAGACTAAGAAAACTTCTAACTCAGTCTCAGAATGTGTAATACTGTGAGACACAACTCTGATTGCCACCATATTGATGTCTTTCAGTTCCCATCCACCATTAACTCATGCCTCAAGCACATTTTCATTATTTTATAATTCCCAGTGAAATCTTACTGGGAGCAGCTGTCTATGAATACAGTCATCTTATTAACATCTGTGAGTTCTTTAGTGAGTATTAATAGAGTCCATCTAAATAACATGTGAGCTCTTGAGTGAGTATTAATACAGTTACTTAAATAATGTGAGTTCTGTAGTGAGTATTAAAACAGTTATTTAAATATATGTGAGTTCTGTAGTGAAGAGTGAAACAGTTATTTAAATAATGTGAGTTCTGTAGTGAGTATTAAAACAGTTATTTAAAATATGTGAGTTCTGTAGTGAGTATTAAAACAGTTATTTAAATAATGTGAGTTCTGTAGTGAGTATTAAAACAGTTATTTAAATAATGTGAGTTCTGTAGTGAGTATTAAAACAGTTATTTAAATATATGTGAGTTCTGTAGTGAGTATTAAAACAGTTATTTAAATAATGTGAGTTCTATTGTGAGTATTAAAACAGTTATTTAAATATATGTGAGTTCTGTAGTGAGTATTAAAACAGTTATTTAAATAATGTGAGTTCTGTAGTGAGTATTAAAACAGTTATTTAAATATATGTGAGTTCTGTAGTGAGTATTAAAACAGTTATTTAAATATATGTGAGTTCTGTAGTGAGTATTAAAAAAGTTATTTAAATAATGTGAGTTCTATTGTGAGTATTAAAACAGTTATTTAAATATATGTGAGTTCTATAGAGAATGTTGAATTCTTGGACCATATCAGTTGTCTTAGATAAAACAAATTAGTTGATTTTTAAAATACAAAACTAAATATAAATAAAACAAAATAAAATAATAATAATAAATAATAATAATAAAAATCAATTTAAGCTGCTAACATACTAAAGTAAATACTGCTAATTTCAACATTTCTGTGTGGTATTCATAAATGAAATAATCAAGTTTCTTAATGATGTATTTTAGGATTTACTAAAGAAACAAAAACAAAAATTTAACAATAAAAAAACATCAAAAAAGCCTTACTAATACATGAATTTATCTGACACAGAGAGAGAAATTTTCTAAAATCTTAAACAAACTTTCATTATTAAAATTCAAAAAAAATACATTTAAACGTATGTGTTCGAAGAAGAAATGAATTATATACGCAAACAAACAATAACAATTCAAACACCGTAACTTTTCAAACAGCAAATATTACTGGATACAGAAAAAAAAATGAAGAGAAATCTTCAACTTATTTTTTTTTAACCAGATATTGATTGTATCAGGTCTGTACACATTATTAGTTTTAAGCAATTAGCCAACATCACTGATAATTTAAGTCCACCAAGCTGATGATTAAAAAAAAAGAAGCAACAAAAGAAGGTGATGATTAAAATAATGGATTCATCGAGTTGTAACAAGGACAAAGATTTCCATGGCGATCAGGTAAGCTGCTCAGAATCCCTGAGCAGATGAATCTCACAATACAGGTAAGTTATTTACCTCACAGAAAGTAAATGCACTTTTAAATTTGTTATGTTGTTTTTATAAGTAAAATAAAAATTTGCAAAACTAGTAGAAGAAAAGTTACTTTATGGGTTGGGTCTATTGCAGTTACTTCTACTAACATTAATGAAGTTTTTATAACAGTAAAATGAAACAAGTAAGATTATATATAGGTGAGATATATGTGAAACTATGCAGGTAAAAAAATATGTAAACCAATACAGGTGAAATATATGTGAAATGATACAGGTAAGAAATAAGTAAAATAAAGCAGGTCAGACATATGTAACACAATAGATGCAAAAAATAGGTAAAACAATACAGGTAAAAAGATGTAAGACAATACAGGTAAGAAATTTGAAAAACAATAGAGATAAGATATATTGAAAAAAACAAAAACAAGTAAGATATATATAAAATTATACAGGTAAGATATATGTGAAATGATATTCATTTTTACAAACTTTTTATATTGTTTCATTAAAAAGAACAGACCAAACTATATAAATTCTTTCACAGGAACTTAAAAATCTACATGAATATACATTTACCTTTTTCTTGTTTGTTTTATTCCATATTTACTTTTTAATGCTTTCATTTAATAATAATAATAAAACATAATAATAAAGAAAAGAAAAGAAAAAAGAAGAAAAATAAAAATGAAACAAACAAAAAAAAAATAATTCTGAAATTTTTATTTAAAAATTAAAAAAAAAAAAAAAAAAAAAAAAAACTAAATTAAAAAATAAATAAATAAATAAAATATGTGAACTTTGCTCAAAGCATCAGTTTTATAGAATTTAAATTCTGTCACTTTTACTTATTTCTTTCATCCTTTTCTTTTTTAAATTATTTTTTTCTTTCTCTTTTTGTAAGGAACTGACTAACAAATGTTCCATGTGAACAGGCAATTGTCATTTCAATTGTCAGTTTTAGTTCATGAAGTCAATTTTCTCCTGTAGTTGACACAAAAACAACACACAAATCAGTGAACTGGGCAATGTGAAGTTAATCTTGGAGATGTCAACTTCCGTACAAAACACTAGAAGCATTAAATAAACAAAACACTAGTTTAACAGAGTTCAAATTTAAAAAATAAATAAATAAATAAATAAATAAATTAAAAACAAAAACAAAAATAAAATGACATTATTTTCTTGTTTGTTTTATATATATATATATATTAATAATAAAGAATTTAAAAAGAAAAAAAGAAAAATGAAAATAAAATCTGAACAATAAAAAATTAATGAAATATCCCATTCTGGAATGATCTCCAACATGGAAGCCACTAAGAACACAACACAACACAGCTACATGGACTGTACCAGGCTCACTTATCTGATAAACTAAACTGGACTTGAGAAATACCAGCCTGAATTAAGACTGCAGTAGCCTCTAGCTAAATGAGATATTTTCTCAAGTGTTCTGATGACATCTGTGCCAGACAGAAAGGAGGTTTAAAAAAAAAAAGCACACATACACAAGTGGAATGGTATTTTGTAGGCACCGTTGTAATCGATTTTGGAATAAATGAATGTTAAATGACCTTAACTTAACATTATTTTATTAACATACATGGTTATGCATATAATGATGGTAAGATACACAAATGAGTTATGCTCATAAACCAGCAGCAAGGGACTTTTTATGAGAAATTTATCAATACACAAAACAGAGCACTGGTTAGAATGGAAAAAATGTCAACTATCAGAGATCTGAAATCCTCAAAGATAGGAATAAATAATCTACTGAGTAAAATATATATATATATATAAAAATGTAATTATTTATTTTTTTATTAAAAAATTAAATGTAAATAAATAATTGCAGAATTTTTTATCAGCTTGCAGCCAAAATGGACACTGATAAGGATTGATCCTGGAGCCTGTTACCCCACAATCTGTAATTCTAATCAACAAGCAACAACTTGCTGTTTTAAATAAACAGAAATGATGAAAACAAAATGAGTAACTTTTAGTGAACAATGATGAAACCGAATCAAAGGACCAATTTTATGTCTTCTAAACATGCAAGATGGCAAGATGAAAGGGGAAATGTATAAAATGAAGTGGGGGAGAAAACAGAATAGGGAGGAGGTATGAAATAGTGGGGGAGTCAGTATGAAATGGAAAGGGAAGGGGGGGAACCCTGAAATGGATTTGGGAGAGAGTAAAAGAGTGGATGTGAAAGTACAGGAGGGAATGGGGACAGTATAAAAGGGAGTGGGGAGAGAGTTTAGAATGAGCAGGACCAAGTACAAAATGAAATGGAAGAGAAACTATTAAACAAGTGGGGATGGAGGTAAAAATGGAGTGTAGGGGTGGAAGTATGAAAATGGGTGGGGTGACTATGAAATGGAGTGTAGGGGTGGAAGTATGAAAACGGGTGGAGTGAGTCTGGGGGTGGGTGGGTATGGAACTGTACAGGGAGTCAGTGTCTGATGACAGTGAGGTGAGTGACTCAGAGTACATGCTGTGCAGACTGTTTACAAATCGATTCACTGCTGAGCGACTCAGTTTGAAAACTGAACAGACTGCTAAATGATGTATCTGAATGGTCACCACCCAGTTTGAAGATGTCAGGTTATCGAGGGGTCATCTGGGTTAATAATTCCTCCATTGCACTTATCTCCCCTTTTTTAATAATTGCACATTTCTCAACTGTAAGACTCATCTGGCCTTGCAGTTAATTATTATTTTCGTTGTTGTTGTTACTATTATTGTCATTATTTAATATCATCATGATTACAGTTAGACCTGTTTCTTCTTCTTTGTCATGTTATTGTTATTATTGATCTTATTATTGTTGTTGTTACTGATGTTGTTATTGCTGTTTTTATAAACAGAATATTTAAAATATAAAGATATAAAATATGTACTGACAAAAAAAAAAAATCAAACTATAATAAAAAATAAATCAAACTATAATTAAAACCTGTTTCTTCTTCTTTGTCATGTTGTTGTTAATAATAACTGTCTAATGATGTTTTTATGAATTTTAAAATATAAAGATATAAAAAACGTACTGACAAAAAAAAAAAATCAAACTATAATAAAAATTACTACTAATAATAATGATAATGAATTGATGATAATAATAATACAATAACAACAATAATAACAAAACAATAATTACAATAATAATTCTTAACAATAATTCGGAAAAATTTAAAAAAAAAGAAAAAAAAATGGACAAAGAAAATCGTTAAAAAGCAATTACTGCCACATATGTAATATCAACAAATCTGTGATGGGAGTAGGTGATAAATATGTAGATATTAAACCTGACATACTCTGAGAGTAACAATGTACAGTGTTACCTAACACACCCAGTCAACTGTCTCTGATCAATACTGACTAATCACATCTCAAGTATGTCATGTTATAGGGTGTCCAACACAATGCGTCTACCAGAAACTTAATCATGCCTGTGTTGTGTTCCTAAGTGTGCACTAAGTTTTTGACCTTTTCAAAACGTATTGTAGGAAAACACAGATATGCATACGTTATTTCCCAAGTGGACACCCGAATCATGATAACAGTGATGAATGGGATGACAGAAATAATAAAAAATTCATTTAAAAATAAAATAAAAAAAAAAAAAAAAAAAATGATGTCATTAATAATAACGATGATAATAATGATGATGTCAGTGGTTATAATAATGGTGGGTGGGTGTAGTGGTGGTGGTAGTATTAGTTGTAGTAGTAGTAGTAGTAGTAGTGGTAGTGCTAGTAATAATAGTAGTAGCAGCAACAGAAGCAGAAAGTGAATTATAAAAAAATAAATAATACCAATAATAATAATAATAATAATAATAATAATAATAAATAATAATAATAATAATAATGAAAATAGATTTTCATCCAAGGTGACACATTTGATGTTATTAAGAGATCAAAGAAAATTCTGTGAGGACAAAGTTTGTCTAAGTAATCAGCTAATGGCAGAGTTGAATGAAGTTTTACTTTTAAATCTTGTGTCAGGTAAAACATCTCAACTCTCTGTAGCATCAAACAAATGAAAAATATGTAGTAGCTTAGTTCATTAAATGACAACCTTAACAAATGTAAATAATAATAATGATAAAGATAATGATGATGATAGTAATGAAATAATGATGACAATAGTAATAGCAGTAATACTTAGTTGTAGTAACAATAATATTAGTAGTAGTAATAGTAAAAACAGCATCAGTAATAGTAGTAGTAATATTAGTTATATTAAGGGGAAAGAACATGAAAAGCAAAGCATCAAAATAAAGTAATAATTAAAATTTAACATATAATGAATCAGTAATAAATAAATAATTGTTTTAATTAATGAATCAAGAAAACTCAGTGAATCCTAGTTTTACAAATTGTAAAAAGGTTAAACTTACTGAATCACACAAAATAGAATGAAACAATGTTTTAACTTTTTATATTAACATTACTGATACAAAGTAGTAACACTGTTAGACAAAGTTTTAATGTTGTGGAATGTCAAATGACGTTTTATTTTATTATTTATTAATTTAATCTACTCAGATGTACCAGTCTTTCTTTTATTTTGTAATTTCCATAATACTAATATAGACAGTAAATGCATTATCTGCTTTTATTTTTATTTTTTTTTTTTATTTGATTTGATTTGTTATTATTATTATATTTATTTTTTATTTATTTTTATTTTAAAGATTAAATACTTGATTTTTTATTCTTATAATCATTGGACATATAATAAGGTCAGAAAATTATTATATATTTTTTTTTTTATGAATTAAAAACACGTGAAGTGAGTGTCTTTGAGTGTACGTGTGTTTGTGTATTATGTAAGTGTGTAAATGTGTTTGTGTGTCTGCAGATGAAAGCGTGCACATACATGTCTGTTTCATACTCCACATACAACTTTCAGAATATGAATTTGATATTAGTACTTGTATCTACAATATTCACGTTTACGGGTTAATTTATTTTCAGAACATTCTCTTTTTTATATAGACCTGAATTTGTACACACACACTCTTATGTATGTAAGATTCCTAATTCTACACACATAACTGACTAATTGTATTAATCATGTAAATACTGATGTCAAACACACAATTATTTCTCTTTAAACAAAGCACAGTGTACACAGATATATCTATCAGGAGGATCAAAGTAAATAACAAAAATACTTAATAGACATGTATGTAATACACAGAATATTGTACAAAATGTATATAATATAAATCAATAAACATTACAGAAATCAATGAATACACAGGGAAATATATATACAAAGAGAAAAAAAAAATCAGTAACAAAATAAATATTGAAAAAAACAGAATGAAATGAATACAGAGAAGAGATATGGAGAAAGTAAATAAAATCAATAAAAACACAGAGAATAGAATAAAAAAACACTATCATTGAATAGTCTGTCAACAGATATTCAGAAATTTATAAAAAAATAAAAATAAAAATAAATAAATAAATAAAATCTCTGAACATTGTGTCAAAAGATATTCAGAATAAAAAATCATTGAATATTTAGTTTAAATAGATATTCAGAAAGTAAAAAAATATCTAAGTTGACAGATATTCATGGAGTTGAAAACAGTGTTACAATAATATACAAATATTCATTAATTATTTTTTTTATTATTATTATTGTGTGTGTGTGTGTGTATGTTAAGATATAATAACTGGATTTTCTTATTACAGCAAAAAGATAACAAAAATCTGTGTGTGTGTGTGTGTGTGTGTGTGTTTGTGAGTGTGTGTTTATTTAAGCACACAAGGTTATTTTCACGTATTAAAATCAAAGAAACAGATGAATTTAGACTATCATACATTATTCCTACATTCCTCTACATCAGGCAGCCATGAAATTGCAAATAATTAATTTCACAACCGTTGAATTATTTACACATAATTACCACATCTTAGTAGCATTTAAAATGAACAAAACATATCTTGTAACAATGAAACAACAATAAACGTCGCAACTACAACGAGATATCAACGACGTTACATTCCGACTACTAATAAAAACAACATTTCACGATTTCGTAACAACCTACAGGCGAACAAATCTTCTCGTATTTACAACCACCAAGAGACCAAATCTTTTTTCTCTCAAAAACCAAACAACCTGATTAAAACAAATTTCTTACCTCAAGAACCCCAAAAAATTATTATCTCACCAATCACCACCACCAACGCAACAAAGAACAGTTTAAAACGAGGTAATAAAAATGGCCATTTGGGCGAAAGAAGCGAGATCTGTGTTTAAGACGAGGATGGCAGACATGTTTGCTGTTCTGACACATGACCAGAGGAGAGCTGTGGGGATACACCGCCAGTGACAAATTGATTGAATACAAGACTACGTCACCATGGCGATATGCCACTTTTAAATTTTAATCAATACGAGGAGTGGAGCCGTTAATTGTTTTGACATTGTTATTTTTTTTTTTTTTTTAAAAAAAGAAAAAAAAAAAAAGAAAAGAAAAGAAAAGAAAAGAGTTGTATAATTAAATCACAGTTGTAGATAACTGTCATCTCGATAATAATACATTATTAAATACTTCTTTTTATTATTACATACTTTATCTTTTTCTCTTTTTAGTGTATTATTAAATACTTATATATATATATATATATAGTGTTAAATATGATTTTTATCTTATTAACAACTTTTCTTTTTTATATTATTAAATATCTTTTTTCTTTCTTTTTATAGTATTAAACTTTCTTTTTTCTTTTATATTATTAAAAACATTTTCATTTTTCTTTATGTGATTAAATACATTTTCATTTTTCTTTTATATTATTAGATTTCTTTTTTGTATTATAAAATATTTTTACATTTTTCTTCTATTTTATTAAAAACATTTTCATTTTTCTTTTATGTTATTAAATACATTTTCATTTTTCTTTTATATTATTAACTTCATTTTCATTTTTCTTTTTTATTATTAAATAACTTTTCTTTTTCTTTTTTATAGTATTAACTACTTTTCTCTTTTATATTATTAAATATATCTTCTTTCTTTCTTTTTTATTTTTTATTTAACTTTTTTTTTTTTATTTTTTATAATATTAAATACATTTTCTTTCTTATTTTTCAAATTATTAATTAATTTTGATTTTTTATATTATCAAATACTTTTTAATTTTGGTTAATGCCTGTTGTGGCTGAAAAATGTATTATTAAATAATTATTTTTCTTTCTATTTTTTCTTTTTAAAATTATTATATATATATATATATATTTTTTTTTTATATATATAAAGAAAGAAAGAAAATAACAACAACTTGATGTTACATTTATATCTTAATTTTATTTAATACTTCTTTTCTTTTTAATTTTTAATTTATTTTATTCTAAATTATAAAAAATATATAATACTAATCTTTGTTCTAAATTTATTTAACTATCTTTAGCTCTTTTGTACATATATATCTTGTTATGTTATTTATTAATATAATATTCAATTTGTATTTTTATTATTTACTTTGTTTTTTTTTTTTCTTTTTTTTCTTATTATTATTATTATTGTTGTGGTTGGTGTTGTTATTATTAGAGAAACAGCATGTTAACTAGACTGAGATATAAATACAAATCTATTCATATTTTTTGTTAAATTTTTTTTTTTTTAGTTACTTATAAGTTATTTTGAGATGAATTAAAAACCAAAAATACCAAAAATGTATGTAAAGAAATGAATCAGTACCAAAATAGCACAGAAAATTAAACTTTTAATCTTGTCCTGAAATAAAACAAATATCACAACACATAAATTATTTAAACAGTAAGCACTCCTTGGATTTGAAATCACATTTTTTTTCATCTCTCTGCATTTTTTTTCTCTCTATCTTTCTGTCTCAGTTGTTCTGTCTCTCATGCTTTTTCACTTTATTAGTCTCTCTCTCTCTCTCTTACTCTGTCCCCCTCTCTCTCTCTCTCTTACTCTCTCTCTCTCTCTCTCTCTCTCTCTCTCTCTCTCTCTCTCTCTCTCTCTCTCTCTCTCTCTCTCTCTCTCTCTCTCTCTCTCTCTCTCTCTCTCTCTCTCTCTCTCTCTGTCAAATGTGTCTATCAGAAATATCCCGCATTCTGGTTACATATCCTTCTTGTATTTTTTCTTCTCTTGCACTCACACACACACATACACACACACACACACACACACACACACCAACAAATTCATCTTAGCTTTCTTTCTTTCTCTCTCTGTCTCCTTCATCATTGTGGAAAGAACCTAAGTAAGAAAACTAACAATTACTGAAGCCAGTAATCTGTACGAGAATGGCGGCATTTACTCGACTGTTAAAACCAGAGAGCTGTGGACTTCTGAAAAGAATCTTCGTTAAATAATCAAATAACCGGAAACCTGTGAAGACGACGAATTTTCAAATGACTCTGTGAGTGCAACTGAGGCTCAGACGTTTCATACATCAATAGACATGAATTTGCTTCACACACCAAGAGAGTGAAAAGAGAAACTAAACAAATTAGGCATCACAGAATAATTAGTTGACATCTAAGCAAGCAGGAAATGTCTGATGGGATACAATTTTAATTGATAGATATATATAATTTTTTTTTTTTTTTTTTTTTTTCTGTTTGATTTGATTAGTTCGTGTTTAAAAAAAAAACTAATTAATAAATAATGTAACTGTTGATGATGATGATGATGATGATTAAAAAAAATAATGTATATATTAAAGGATTACAATATTTTTAGTTGAAAATAACAAATTACAGAGGGTGGTAATAGTACTAACAGTAGTTGTAATAACTAGTAGTAGCAGTGGTAATTTCATTTTATTTCTTTATTTCATCAAACTTTTTTCCTTTTTTTTATTTATTTATTTATTTATTTATTTATTTAAGCAATTATATTTTTCAATCCACTTCATGGAGATATGGATTTTTCAATAAATTTTAAAAAATGATAATAAAAACGTATCTTAAAAATGCTTTCTGAAATATTTCATCATGAACCGTTAACTACTAACATTAAGTCTAATAGATTTAGTTCTGTCGTCAAACAAAATATTGATCAGATGACAAATTTATGAAGAGAATCACAGGTGCTCCTTCTTGTAAACTTCATGGCAATATTTCCTTGAGTAAATATCTTCAATATTAACGTGGGCTATTATCATCCATTAGTGGTCTCATTTACGAGAAATTAGACTTTAAAATTAAAGTGCATGCAGGTAGATAATGGCTTCAGGTCGTTAAGTGTCCCATTCTGTCTCTCTTTGTCTCTGTGTCTCGCCTGGTTACGGTTATTTAGTACAATGGCATCTTGTTAATGAAGTGAAAATCTGTTCTGTGTCCATTATTTTAAATTTTGTGTGTGTATACACACACACATGCACACACACACACACACATACACACACACACACATACCTTGTACACACACACACATGCACACACACACACACACACACACACAAACACACCACACACACACATACCTACAAATACATATTTAATATCAGTGAATTATTTACTAGTTTGAATTATGTGATGTTTGTTTTCTAGATGTTTATACATAACAAATCAAGTAATAAACAACAAATATTGTAGTAAATAATTTACAATATTCAGTTTTTAATACAAAGAAGAAGAAAAATAAAAAAAAATAAATAAATAATGGTTTTTTTGTAAAACATTTAAGCTTAAAAAATCTTTGTTTTAAAGATCATAATAAGCTGTAATGATTACTTCCCATTCTACACAATTAATTCCTCATTGTAAAAACAACAAAACAATAGCTAGATAAATAAATAAACATACAGGTAGATACAGATATTAGATATATAATTTACATAAATATTTACATATGTAGGATCTGATAAAAGCAAATTTGAAACAAAAAAAATAACAGTAGATTGTAAAGAATACGTACCAACACTGTCTGTATTACAAAACCCAAATTACTCACACTCACCAACAGCTCACTCACAACTCACAGTCACAAGTAAATAACTCAATTTTAACCAGCACGTGTTTGTAAGAGGTAAAGGGGAAGAGCTGCAGTATTATTTAGGGGGTGTGGGGGTTACCTTCATCAGTAACTATTCTTAAACTACCCCTTTTTTTATTATAAGCTCTATAATAACAGTTAATAAATGAATTTCATTTGTATTAATTACAAAATAAATTTCAAAATTACGGTGGCAGTTCCAAAAATAAAATGAATGTAGATGGGTTTTTCTTGGAACTGCACTTTGAACAAATAAGACAAAATGTAAGAAAGAAATTGTCTAAAAAAAAATTAAAAATGTTTCTGTCAGATATAAACACAAGAGAAACAGACATGTGCCTGGTACATAGTTTCTGTATGTACTAGAGTATAATACAAACTAGACTTCATTCCAGTCTTTTTTTATTCACACACAAATTAAATAAATTTATAAAATCAGACGTTCTTTAACTGAAGATGAATGAAAGAGAAAATTTACTAATTTCTGTCATATAACTTTAATTTTTGAAATTTCAGTTCTGTGATTATATTTACCTTCTGAACAAGATGAAAAAGGTTTGTGTAAAGTCTAGTTTATAAAAGATCTCAAGGGCAGTAATAAAAAGTTTAAGTTATAAACAATTCAACTCACCAGATTGTAGATTCCCAGCAAAAATGCTTCCAAACCTCCACAGCTCTGTAAATACAGAAGTATACATATAGATAGATAGATAGATAGATAGATAGATAGATAGATAGATAGATATACACACATACACATACATATATGCACATATACACACATACACACACACACACACACACACACACACATACATACGTATTATTGTTTAAAACAGTGTGTTAAAAGCTTTAAATATTAAAGAGCAAGTTTCTTTAAAGCAAGACAAAGAGAGAACAGATATATAGAAAAACAGACACACACACACACATACACACACACACACATATATACATACATACATACATACATACCTACATACATACATTCATACATATAATAAAGAAATATCAATGTGACTGGTTTTCAAAACAGAATGATTCTTTATAATACAGCATAATAATAATAATAATAATAATAATAATCATAATAAAAACTATATTACAACAAGTCTTTATTCATCCCTTCCATCCATCCATCCATGCATCAATCAATCATGAAAAAAACCATCAATCAATTGTTCATTTTAAAAATTGCAAACTCATCAGACTTAAGAAATCACCTACATTAGCTAGTAAAGGCTTAACTCTGTTTTTTACACACACACACACACACACACACACACACACACACACACACACACACACACACACACACACACACACACAAACACTTGATTATAAAAGAATTAAAATAACTGAAAGTTACAGATATTGCTAGCAAAGGCTTAAAAAAAAAACTAAGGTGTGTTTTTGTTTCTCAAATAATAAGATGTCCTAATACAAGTTACTGATAAAGGGTTAAAATAATTTCGTTTAAAGATGAAGTACAAGCGAATGCAGTAAATAAACAGTGATAATAATGAAGTTTAGTGTAAGAGGTGTTAAAGTGTTAAAATTACAAAATGTCTGTGATTATTAACAACATCAAATGACAGGCTAGCTGATAAAGAGTTAACTATTGTTGTATAATGGATGATAAAGAATTAACTACAGTTATGAAATAACTGTTATTAATTAGTTACAATTAATTCAACTGTACGAAAAATAATGATGATGGGTTGGGTAAATGCGAATGGCTAAATAACAAATAAATAAATAAATTAATAAATAATAATAATAATAATAAATATTAATAGTAGTAGTAATGAAATAAATAACTCTAGTAACTACCACAACAAAAATTATAATAATAATAATAATAATAATAATAATAAATAATAATAAATAATAATAATAAATAATAATAAATAATAATAATAAATAGTAATAATAGCAATAATCAGGCCAAAACAACTGGATTTCAACAATAATGGCAAATACCCGCTCTCTACATTTCTAATTTTTCCAGCCTACTGGAAAAAGATGCTTCCAGACTAAGTTCTTAAAGCCGTGGTTTACAGTCTGATATCAACTGTTCTGAATTACAATAATTAATTTCTTGAGTACCAGTCTAGTGTTCCCAAACTGACAACAACTGTTACAATGTGTTTATCTAATGACCTTAGATTTAAATAAATCTTAACTGAAGAATAAATTATCTTTTAACTCTGAAGTATTTTAGTAACAATAAATACAAACTAAAATTATGCTTACAAATAACTGTGTGCAGACTGGAAATATTTAACTAATTGTGATCATTAATTTGGAGGTTTGTAATAATAATAATAATAATAATAATAATAATAATAATTATAATAATAATAATAATAAGAATAATAATAATAATCTCCTAAATATATATTTTTTTATATGTTTTTAGCATACAGCTCATACAGTCATATCACAGAAATATCATTTACAACACTGACCGCAACATGATTGTGCCAAACTCCATGGCAACCCGTACAACAAACAAGATAGACATATATATATATATATGTGTGTGTGTGTGTGTGTATCAGTTTGGTTTCCATGGTAACCGATTTACCACGGAGAATACAGCACTGGTTAGGAGAAGATAATTAACCAATTTGTTTAGCGAAATAAAATCCATGAACCCAGCATTAATACCCAGACCATTAGACCGCACAAAGTCTGCTGTGTCGGTTAATGTGAATCTCGTTTTTGTTAATTAACCTAATGTAAGCTCTTCATCCGATTAATGAGTCTCTCTTTCCCTTATCCTCGCTTTCACGGGTTCACTGGGGTGCGACACGATCCGAGATCAATACTTGTCAGTGGTTTGGAAATAAAAGTAAAAAAAAAAAATTAAATTTTTTTTTTTATTTTTTTTTTTTTTGGATATTAATTTATTTTTTGGATTTTGTTCTTTTTTTTTTTTTTTTTTTATTTGTTTGTTAGATATTTTGGAGGTTTTTTTTTTTTTTTTTTTTTTAATTTAATTTTATTGTTGTTTTGGTTTTGGTTATTTTCAGATATTTTTCCATTTATTTTAAACAATTCTTTAACATTATTTTTTTAATTGTGGTCTTATTTATTTATATATGCCAAATTTAAATTTTGATTTTAAGATGCTTCAAAACTGTTTTACAAAAAAATCATTAATACATTTTCATACAAAAACTTAGTAACATCTTGTCAAAAAACCCTTAAATTATTTCAATTATTATTACTGTTATCATATTACATAAACTAAAACATTTTAAAAGTATTTAAAAGGCAAAAAAGTAAATAGAAAGTAAAAATATAAATTGATACAATATCTCATGCTCCATTATTAACATTATCATTATTACTATTATTATTGCTATCATATCGTCATCATTGTCATGACTTCATATCGTCATCATTGTCATGACTTCATCTCTGTCATCAACATTATCCTTATCATTACAATTCCCTTTTTATGTACATAAATAAAATTCCCTATTGTTTTTCAGTCATTAACATCTCATCCAATGACAATGCCTCAATCAGTTATGTTCATACGAGCGGTAACACACGCTGAATGGTCCGAGTCAATAAAACAATCAGAAGAATGCTTCAAGATGCTCTGGAGTCCATTTTACCAGATTGATTTCTCTTTGATGTTGCCTTAAAAGGATCAATCAATTTTAAAATCAAGCCGAGCAGCAGGAATTGATTGAGAGTGACGTACTCTTCAGTCCATTAAGAATTAACGTGCGAGATTTCCGAAATCTTGCGACCGTTTTCTGCGATGGTCAGTACGAAGATTTCGTGTCAGTGTTTTGTAGCTGTGTGCTTGGTCGTGTGAAAAGATGTAAACGTGTTTTGTGCAGGGATGGCAGTTTGCTGAGGGGGGAGGTGATGGGGCGTTTGTGTGTGTGTGTGTGTGTGTGTGTGTGTTTGGTGTTCATCTCTGTTGTATAAACTGAATGTATGTTGTGTAAGTATGAACGTTTGTGTGGTTGTGTTTGTGTGCTGCAAGTGTCTTGAAGGTTATTATTATAAATTGTTGTAAGATAATAATAATAATAATAATAATAATAGTAATAATAAAACCCATTAAAAATAAATAATAATTATACTGACATATATTATATATAAACAGTATACTGATTATGAAAAATAAATCAAGAAATTGTACAAAATAACAAACTGAATGTAGATACAATTAAATAAAACTGCTTTGATACAATTGTTAAACAATTAAATAAAACTGCTTTGATACAATTGTTATACGATTAAATAAAATTTTATAAAATTAAACAAATAAAACTGCTTTATACAATTGTTATACAATTAAATAAAACTGCTTTGATACAATTGTTATACGATTAAATAAAACTGCTTTGATACAATTGTTAAACAATTAAATAAAACTGCTTTTATACAATTAACAAGGAAATAAAACAGTCGTTATACAAATTAATTAATCAGCCAAAATAATACACAAAATTACTTGTACAAGGAAGGAAATACTGAAACCCACTAAACCCACATTTGGATGGGGTTTTTTTCCCTATCTTTCCAGTTAGCAACAAGACAGCATTTATATGCACCCTCCCATAGACAGTAACAGACTTTCTCTTTGTTTGTAGATACAGACAGAACAACAAATAAATTAAGTGTATAACCATTATACAGATTTTAAATTAAACACTGTTTGGAAAACAAAAAGGTAAACAACAGTTAGATGCTAACCATAGTTAACTTACAAATACTGGAAGCAGTGGTACACATATCAAAAAAAAAAAATACACACACACACACACACACAACAAAATTAAATAAATAAATAATAGTAGTAGTAGCAGTAGTAGTAGTAGTAGTAGTAGTAATAGTAGTGGTGGTGATGGTGGCCATATTAGTAGTAGTAATGATGATGATGATGACAATGGTGATGATAATAATAGTAATAATAATAGTAGTGATGATGATGATGATGATGATAGTAATAGTAATAGTAGTGATGATGATGATGATGATAAATAAATAAATAAATAAATAAAAACCAGAGACAGCACACAGAAATAAAGAGTGAATGTTATAGAGATTGTTTCTCATCAGTTAACAAACCAGGTTATCATCATTTCACACAAGAGTATCTAAACTTTTTATTACTATTATCAAACACCCACTCCCAAAAAAAAAGATGTCTCCTCCCCTTTGGCTCAAGCTTTTTAAAATTATAACATGTTCAGCACATGCACCAGATCCATTTGGTCATATAAATTAATATATTTCACAAAACGGTAAAATTTTATGGAAGGATTTCTAGACCATTAATATTAATGGGTTCAGAAATTTTCATCTTAATACATCATATGCAAATTACTCAACTGTATATTTTGTCTGGAAACACTGCTTTGTACAATATACAGTGTCTGATTAATTAAAAAATACAAAACTAAAAAATAAAATAAAATAAAATAAGAAATTGTGGTATAAACTGTCCTTTATATAGAAACATGCTTATCTTATATTCACTGGTAAACTCTGTAGAAAATGTATGGTGTATTTATTTTCTAAATTGTTACTGTAGAAATGAACTGTTTTTTTCAATCCACATTATTACTACTATTATTATTATTGATTGATCAATTTATTTACTTATTTTGTTGGGTTTCCTTTCTCTCTTGATTTCTTAATTCTATCCTTTTTTTCCCAGTGTATAGAACTTGTCTTCAGTTCATGACTAAGAAATGGGTTTTCGATATTTCTAGTTCCAAAATTGCCAATGATAATTACAAGAATCGACTACAAAAAGTATCTCTCATTGACGAAAAAAAAAAAGAAGAAAAAGAAAAGAAAAAGAAGATAATGATGACAGTATTAACAGACTGTACAACCTTTATCTTTTCATCCTATCAAAATATTTGTTTGTACGAAGGAAATATATCTGGAAAGAATCAAAGCATATTCTTTAACGATCTAAAAAAAAACAAAATAACAAAAAAAAAAACGAGTAACTAGCGACATATTACTGCAACAATGAACGAAGCCATTAGGAACTTCGGGAGGGAAAAACATTTCCTTCCTTTTACACAAAAACAATAATTAGCAGCAGATTTGATTTTTCAATTAATAAACACAACTGGATGAGACCGGGAGCAGCTGTCACTCTATCGACCACCATTTTTCTTTTACATTTCTGTCGTCACAAACCCCCAGTTAGATTTTGTTTTAAAAAACTAAAATAACAAAAAAAAAAAAAATAAAAAATAAAATAAACATTTAAAAAAAAATAAAAAATGTCTGCCTGCATCAATCCTCTTTCCACAGCCTCATTCTGCTGCCAATCCCCAATTAATTAAGATATATCTGTTGCCATGGTAACTAAAAGGTAAACAACTGTGTTGCCGTGGTGACGTGGTAGTGGCAGGCAGGTAGAGAAACAGGGTAATCTCGACACAAATTGATTTGTTGTTAACTCGGAGATGAAGAGTTTTATTTTTGTAAATAGAAAGTAAAAAAAAAATATATATATTCTTTCTACCAAATAAACTTTTTTTTTTTTTTTTTTTTTTTTTTTTGGTTTGCATCATCGTGAAGATTTTTCTAGAAAAGATTCCATGCTTTGAGCTTTTATATTTTTTTTAAACTGTTCTTATTGTTATTTTTAACATTAAAGCAAGAAAATTATTTGGACTAAATTCGAAATCTGATTCTTTTTATTTTTTTATTAAAATTAAACTGATCTAAAATTTCAGATTTCAGTTTGAATTATTTTTCTGTCACTATTACTGTTTTTAATTTTAGTGATTATTTTTAGGTAAAAGATGTGCTGCTGTATTAGCCCATCTAAACTAAAAATACTCCAAATGTAATCCTATTTCTAACCTTAATCCTGACTTTAACCATAAACCTAAAATTATAGTATCACATGTAGTAGTACTTGTAGTAGTAGTACTTATGGCAGTAGTAGCAGTAGTACTTGTTTTAGCTGTAGCAGTAGTAGCAGTACTTGTAGTAACAGTAGTAGTAGCAGTATTTGTGTAACAGTAGTAATAGTAGCAATAGTAATATTACTAGTGGTAGTAGTAATAGTAGTAATGGTGTTAGTAAAATTAAGAGTAGCAACAAAAGTAGTAGTAGTAGTAGTAGTAGTAGTAGTAGTAGTAGTAGTAGTGGTAGGAATAGTAGTAGTAATAGTAGCAACAGTTGTTAATTATTTCTTCCAATTTTTTTACAAATTTATGTATTACTGCTATTTTATTAATTATATGATTACTTTTTCTAATTAATACCACTAGTTAAGAGAGGATGAAGGTATACACTGTAGGTCTTCCACTATAACTAAAGCTTGGATTAGTATAAAAAAACAAACTAAAAGCATTTACATTATCTGTATAATACTTTCATTATTTTAGTCAAATCTTTTAATCCCTTTTTGTTTCTGTTGACCAAACCCCAAATTTTGATTAAAAACTCAATAAACAAAAGTTCTTAATTACTGTTTCATTTCATTAGTAATGGCCATGTTGGTGACCTGTGTCTATCAAAGGGACACGAAGTAATGGCTAAGTTGCTTTATGTGATTTTTGTCTCTAAAAAATTCCTTTTAACAAATTAATAAAACTTGTTACAGTAATTTTCTACATTCTTCAAGCTTACTAAAACCAAATTTAAAAAAAATATAAAAAGACAGTTCATAAATGTTTGACTTAAATAAATATAAGAAATATTATTGTTATTTTATTTACAATTGAAATAGCAGTTTAAAAATTCAATACCTTTTTTCTCTCAGTCTCTTTTTTTTTTCCTTGTTCTTTTTTATGTTATTATTAAATATAGAATTGGAAATATGTATTTAAACAGAAATTAAAAAGAAAAAGAAATTTAAAAATTAGATAAGAAAAAGTTATAATGTTCCATATTTGTAAAAAAAAAGAAGTCAAATTTGAAAAAGAAGAAAAGAAGAAAAGTAAAGAAAAATACATGTATATTAAAATTTATGGGAAAGAGTCACTTTTCAAAAAAATGAAATCTTCATTTTGCACTTAAAGATATATTATTTGTACCTGCATTATTTTTAATGATTTTTTTTTTTTTTTTTTTTAATTTTATTTTATATCTACTTTGATATAATTTGATTTTCATAAACAAAAACAAAGTATCTGATATCATTTTGTAGAAAAACATATAAACATAATAAACAATGGACTTTTGTTGCTAATTTTTTTTTTTGTTTCAGATT
>CM022668.1:9737540-9805040 GCA_012295275.1 Chrysomallon squamiferum | reverse complement strand
TCTGAATATCTATTATTATAAAGATAAATTTATTTTTGAGATAAATAATGGAACTATTAAATTTGAAAAAAAAAAAGGGATATTTGGAGAAAATTATTTGTATAAAGGGCAAAAATATGCAAAGACTTTATTTTTTTTTCTATTTTATTTTTTCAGTTATATATTTTTGTGTATTTCTTATCATAACATATACTTTGTATTTATATGACAAATATTTACTACTAGGAGTGTGTAGACCATATTTTCTTTGCAGCTTTTTGTTTTTTAACACATTGATTTACTTTTATATTTTGTTATATTAATTATATGATAACAATAATAATAATAATAATAATAATAATAATAATAATAGCAGTAACATTATAGTATTATAATAATAAATAATAACTCCAATAATAATAATGATTGTATAATAATAACTATGATGTGATGTTAAGGATGATGAAGACAAATATTAACAGTAATAAAAACTATATAATAATAAATCTTAATTCTAATAACAGATAATAACAAAAATAATAACAAAAAAAACAATGCTGTAAGTAGTAAGAAAAAAAAATAAGAAAAAGAATAAGAAAAAGATAACTTTCATATTCTGAAGTACAAATATTTGAAACCTAACAACAACAATACTGCCACACTGTAATCTCTTTATATCCTGCTAAAAACATTATTTTTCACCCAATTATGTTCATACAACACCGAATAATTAAATATTTATACAGGTAACATCTGATGACCAAACTAGAAATCAATAGTTAAGTACAGGTAATAATGATTAGGCTCAGGTGTTAAGAGCAGGTGTAAAATGTCAGGTAATGTTGTGCAGCAATCAACAGACATTATAAACACAAATGTCACATGACTTGCACACACACACAGAGAGGCGAAAACCACAGAAACGACTGGCAGCCATTTTGGCTTTTTATTCCTAGCAGAATTTATCGTAACAGGTGTGAAATGCAAACTATAGATAAACTATTCACGAGAACACTGATTGTACTTGATTATCAGTTAATTAGCTCATTAAATGTCATCGTGATTTACAGATATGCCAACTAGGTGAAACAAAAACAAACAAAACAGTATAATATTTTATTGTTCTCGTTTATGTTAAGAAATATTTGTGAAATGACTTCACTACACTTTTTATTATGTGTTAATGGTAATTAGTTGTGAAGTGCTTGTTAATTCTGGAAAAAATATTAAAGAAAAAACCTCCCCAAAAAGCATCCTTTCTACTGATGTCTTCATCATTGTAATATATATAAATTTTATATATGTGTATATGTATATGTATACATAAAATGTGCATTTTGCAATAATCATTGATATTAATACCTCTCATATCATCATCATAATAAATAATAAAAGAAACTTTAATAATTATGTTGTCAGTCTTTTTTTTTTTTTTTGCTAGCAATTCATTTCCTATTGTTTTTATGTACATCATTTTATAATAAAAATACTTCTGTACATAGTGAAATCAAAATTCAAGAAAACTCACAGTTGCTCAGAGTCAGCTGTACTCACAACCATAACAACAACAAAAAAAAGAAATGAGAGAGAAATGTAGCTGATGTCTGGCAGAAACAGAAAACACTGAGTAATGTGTTATAAATAATTAAAAAAGTATAATAAAATAAACTAAAATAATGTAATTAAATCTGAGTAAATTCCATTCTGAGTTATGTCCAGGTCTCAAGTCTGGTGATAAACACAGTTTTACAGTAGAAGAAATATTTAATATCAACATCAACTGTTATGACCAAAATTGGTTTTTGTTTTAAAAATGAATAACAACAACTATATACAACGAAATGAATTATTAAAATTAGTAAAGGGGAATAACTCCTGAATCAGTAAGCAGACAATTGTGACCATAAGCACCTTAATCATTTCTTTCATGAAAACATGATACTCTAGACAACAGACTCTGTTATAAGTTACTGCACTGTCCTGATAAAATGGTAAGAAAATATTTTATAAATTTAAAAAAAAGAACAAAAAGGAGGAACTAAATTTAAGTAAATTCCATTTTGAGTTATGTCCAGTTGGTCTGAATATAACCTGGTTTTAAGTCTTGTGCTTTAATGTACTGATCTACAATAGAACAAATATTTAATATGAACATTAACAATTATTATGACCAAACTTAGTTTCTGTTTTAAAGAGGAAGATTTTGGTCAAACTATCACATACAGAATTTATCATCAGTTCACAACAAAACATCTTTCATTTACACACTTAGTTGACAGCAAAGCTAATGTTAATTGAATCACTCTCTATATTGGGAAATAAAGCAACTGAAAAATGAAAACCTGATTTTAACAGTGATATTATTATGACAGATAAACTGACAGCTAAACTGACAGACTTTCATAAAGAAAAGTGAAAAGTCTTCAATATTCAGTACTTATGAGTCATTAAATTTTATTTAGAAAGATCTAGTCTGTTATTAAAATTCAGTTTGTCTTGTAATTTTAACATATAAAAAGTAATTTATGCAACAAAGAGTTTAGCTTATATAGATTACACATGTTAAACATTTGATCAATGGATCAAAACTTACTACACAAACAAATCTGCCCTATATTTGTGCATGTGTGTAAACAAATATAGATATTCATGTTTATACACACACACACACACGTGTGTGTGTATATATATATATATATGTGTGTGTGTGTGTGTGTGTATATATATATATATATATATATATAATGAGTAAAGGGGAATAACTCCAGAATTAGTAAGCAGATGCTTGTGACCTTATCCACCAAAATCAGTCATTAGTCTTGAAAATGTTTTCATGTTACGTTTCAAATGGCAACAAATTAAAACAAATCTGCTGAATGATTCTAAAACAACTGACTGTTCTCAGTGAGGCTACTGTGGAAAATGAATTAATGAATACAAAGATTGATAACAACAAAACTTTGAATAATGTTAGAAATAAAACATGAACGTATGATACTCTAGACAACAGATCGAGTTATAAGTTACTCTACTGTACTGATAAAAATGGTCAGAAAATATTTTATAAATTTAAAAAAAAAAAAAAAAAAAAAAAGGAAGTAAATTTGAGTAAATTCCATTTTGAGTTATGTCCAGTTGATCTGAATGTAACCTGGTTTTAAGTCTGGTGCTATAATGTACTGATCTGCAACAGAACAAATATTTAATATCAACATCAACTATTATTGTGACCAAACTAGGTTTTTGTTTTAAAGATGAAAATTTTGATCATCCTATCACACACTGAATCATTGATTTGCAACAAAACACATTTTATTTACACATTTAGTCGACAACAAAGTTTATGTTTAATTAAATCACTCTCTGTATTGGGAAATAAAGCAACAGAAAAACAAAAACTGATTTTAACAGTAATGTTATTGTGACATTTAAAATTGACAGTCTGCATATTAAAACACATTTCTCTTCTGTTCTTTCATAAAGAAAAGTGCAAAGTCTTCAATATTCAGCATTTATGAGTCATAAAAAAATTATTAAAATATATCTTATGTGTTATTAAAATCTAGTCTCTTGTAATTTTAACATACAAATTTATTCAATAAAGAGTTTATCTTATATAGGTTCACATGTTAAACATTTGATTAAAACACACACACACACACACAATGTACATACATACATATTTACATTTCCCAATTAATGACCAATAATAATAATAACAACTATGCATGTTTTAAAATACTAATATACAACCAAATGAATGATTAAAATGAGTAAAGGGGAATAACTCCAGAATTAGTAAGCAAACACAAGTTACTCTAGGCACCATGTATAATCAGTCATTTTTCTTGATCATCATTTCACGTTAAGTTTCAAATGACAACAAATTAAAACAAATCTGCAGAATGATTCTAAAACAACTGACAGTTCTCAGTCAGGTTACTGTGGAGAATGAGTTAATGAATACAAAACTTTGAATTATGTTAGAAATAAAACATGAAAACATGGTACTCTCTACAACAGACTGTGTTATAAGTTTAATGATCCTGTCCTGATAAAATAGTCACTACAGTTACACAGGAATCCAAGAACTTAACCAAAAAAAAAGTTTAATGATTTATCAGCATGGATTCATACTGTAATACACTTCTCTTATAGTGATACTATGTGAGATAAAAGCCACTAATTCAATTCACAGCAAAGCTGTTAGCAAAAAGTGATATTGTTATATAAACCTTCTCATATACAGGAAGAATATATCACTGCTTTTAGTTTCAGTGTCATTCACGCCAGGGTCAGTTTCAATTTCACTCTTTTGTATCCAACATTAAAACTAAAACTAAAACTAAAATTAAAATAAATAAATAAATAAATAAATAAATAAATAAATAAATAAATAAATAAACAAATAAATAAACAAACATACTATCTAATAACTGGGTATCTTTTTATTTATTTATTATTTTTAATTTTAAATTTTTATTTTTATTTTTTATATGTAATGTTTTTAGAATTCATCTTTGCAAGTCTAATTATTCAAATAAAAAAATCACAAAAATCACAAGAAATTATATTTTGGGGAGAATGGATGTTTTCTTTATTTCTTTTATATATACTACTCAAAACAAGTAAAGGGTCAAAAATATTTGTGCAGATAAACATAAACTAATATAATAAAACTGTGATGACTAATGACAGATTATTTATTTGATCTCAAGATCTGAAAACACAAAAAAAAACAAAAAACTTTTCCTTGCAAACTAGTTATACCCAGATGAAGAAAGTCATGCACCCCCAGATATGATGTTCACACAAGTAATAGCAGCATCAGTGACTGTTGAAGTGACCATTAGCATTCACACATTCTTGATGCATGCACACACTGTTAACCAAGCACTGGAAATAACACTGAGGAATCATTCTGCAGCTGAGGTTGACAGCAGGGACATGATGTGATCGAACTCATCACCCTAGGTCATCCCTTGCATGCTTTATGGGTGACAAGTCTGGTGAATGTTCAAGCCAGCGCACATGTTTAACATTCTGCTGCTGCTGCAGGAACTCTGCACAATGAAGTCTTGCGTTTAGTCCTGGAACCAAGCTCCCAGTCCAATCTGCTGCAGAAGTGGAATTACAAAAGGTTGGACAATCTCACTGAGATAACGCTGACAGGTCAAATTCCCATCATTACAGATGGGTTCTGTGATTGACGGATATGCCCCATTACACTTCCTACTCCAAAAGGTAGATGTAAAACAATGTTAATATCAGAAAATCTTTCTCCTTGATGACAGTACATATGAGCCTGGCCATCGTTGAACTGGAACAAGTACTATGACTCATCTGTGAAGAAGGTCTCAGCCCACTGCCCACAGATATAAAGTCTACACCAATCAAAGTGAGTCCTTCTGTGACAAGCAAGTATCAGACTACAGGACACTGATTTTGTACACCTTGGTCTTGCAGATGATTCCTAATGGTCTGGTCAGACACACTGTTGCTTACAGTTGATCACAGAAATGCTGTGCAGTCACAAAATGCTGTTGCAATGCTGTTATCATCGGGAAACAGTCTTCTTGTGCTATTGTTGATTGTGGTCTTCCAGAATAGGAGAATTTCTGAATAGAATTAGTCATCCTGAACCTTTTACAGAGTCTACTGAGAGCCACAGATCTTTGAGTGTGTCCATCTTGTAACCAGTCAATGTCCCTAACCTTGTCTTGCAAATTGAATTGTCATTGAACTCAAATTTAAAGTGATGATGAAAGGAAAATGCTCATCTGCTAACATTGGCATGCTTTGAATTACACTAATGCTAAGTAAGTGCAAATGGTGCTTGAGGTCACAGAGGGTGCATTGAGGCAGGTTGTCAGTTTAGTCTGACTATGTTTTTGTTTCAAATCCATGAAAAGGAAATCTGGGTTAACTTAAAAAGCTTCTAAAGATAAGAACAATGATGGCAATAATGTGATGTCTTTAGTCTAAGTAACAACACCAAGGTTAATATTCTAACCCTAAAATAATCATACTTCCAAAATTATCAAAAAGTTCCTTTGACACTTAATTTCTTTTGAATAGTATATATATATATATATATATATATATATATATATATATATATATATATATATATATATATATATATATATCTCTCTCTCTCTCTCTCTCTCTCTCTCTCTCTCTCTCTCTCTCTATATATATATATAAAATTATATTTATATACCTGACATTTTCTGGTACTAATTTTTCAAAAACAATCTCTGTAATACACTCCATTTTACATACGTTTGTTTGTTCATAGACAGAGAACTCATTTTATGCAACTAATATTAATTAATTAATCTAAATAATTTAGTCCATCGTCTGCCTGTATGTCTGTTCTAATTATACGGTATATAGTTCATTTAATGCGGGTAATTATTTAAATATATAACACAGTCCACATATCACACACATATAATGCATTGAAAATGCATGTCACAGCTGTTAATAAAATCTTTATGACACATGAAGCCAGTGTAGCTCGGTTTACTCCTATTGATTTTTTATTACACACAAAAGTTTACTGCAAATAGCTGTAACTGAACTTTGTACAAAAGTTAATTATACATTAATTGTCACCTATATTGTTACAAATGAAATGTGTTTGTGTGTGCATGGCTTTTAGGTATGTTTGTATGTATTATGTATGTGTGTGTGTGTGTGTGTGTTTTGTGTAAGTGTTTCTGTGCATACTTAAGTATGTATAGGTCTGAATGTCTAGGTTTATGTATTTATGTACTGTATATGTGTGTGTGTGTGTGTGTGTGTGTGTGTGTGTGTGTGTTTGTTTCTAAGTATTCTGTATATGTATATACTTGCATATGTGCATGTTTTTATTTGGTTTTTTAATCTTTTGTATATTCATAAACTCTATTAATGCCAGAATTTAGTAGACACAGTTACAAGCACTAATTGACTCAGGAATTTTCTTCTGCACAATTAATACAGTGGTAGGCAAGCTTATGTGTTAACTTCAATAAAGTATTATGTATCCATGAATATTTCATAATGAACAGCACATACTAACTGAATAATGTATTTATTAAAATTAATAATTCATGACTTCTAATATGATCACTACAGTCATGAAACTGCTGAAAATGTTTTTTATAAACTTTGAATTATCACACACACATAAGCACACATGCATATGTGCATGTGTGTGTGTGTGTGTGTGTGTGTGTGTGTGTGTGTGTGTGCACATTTTGTGTGTGTGTGTGTGTGTGTGTGTGTGTGTGTGTGTGTGTGTGTGTGTGACTAAATGTAGTTTTAGTTTTCTGAATTTTAGTACTATTATTTAAAACAAAAATATTTTTACTAAGCTGATTATTCTCACGGGAGTTTTTTGATGTATTTTTATATGAAACATTGTACATGAGAAACAATATGTTTACAAATGTATTTTGATATGAAACATTGTATATGAGAAACAATGTTTACAAATGTATTTTGATATGAAACACTGTACATGAGAAACAATGTTTACAAATGTATTTTGATATGAAACACTGTACATGAGAAACAATGTTTACAAATGTATTTTGATATGAAACAATGTACATGAGAAACAATGTTTACAAATGTATTTTGATATGAAACATTGTACATGAGAAACAATATGTTTACGAATGTATTTTGATATGAAACATTGTACATGAGAAACAATATGTTTACAAAGGTATTTTGATATGAAACATTGTACATGAGAAACAATGTTTACGAATGTATTTTGATATGAAACACTGTACATGAGAAACAATGTTTACAAATGTATTTTGATATGAAACATTGTACATGAGAAACAATATGTTTACAAAGGTATTTTGATATGAAACATTGTACATGAGAAACAATGTTTACAAATGTATTTTTTGAACCAAATGAAACAATATGTTTACAAATGTATAAAAAATAAAATATTGTACATGAAATGTATTTTGATATGAAACAATCTATATGTTAATCAGCTGTTCTGAAACATCATTTTTATTTTATTTTTATTTTTTCTATGATAAACTTTAAACTGTTATACAATGACAATTAGTTATGTATTGAAGATTTATGAATATATAAATACATAAATTTACAGCCCACACCCTGTATTTTTTAAACACCTCAAAGGAGTACTGTCATCCTAATTAAAAAAAAATTAAATAAATTATAATTTGCTGTAAATGTATTAATTACAAAGACATAAATTTGGATAGAAGCAATGTATATATATGGTATATATTTAAGTGAATTTTGATATGAAACAAAATATACCAACTATATCATATTCAGGTAAATACATACATACATACATACACACACACACACACACACAAAAGAGCATTTGGTTGTGAAATATATTTTTAATTAAAACAACTTAAACGAAAATACAATTTTTATGTAAATATATAATAAAGTTTATTCTTATGTGAACAGTTAACATGATATAAAAAAAAAAAAAGTTTTTGTTAAATTATATTTTGATTATGGTGATTATAAAACAAATTATGAGAACAGGTGGTATGTAAATATTTAAGTATTTTAGTCGTGTCACTTGGTGTAACATGACAGAGTTTATAAACAATGAACCCATAAAACAGATAACTTTTCATTCTATAATACTTCAAAATAAAAAAATAAAATATGTATATATTATATACATATATAGATAGATAGATAGATAGATAGATAGATAGATATAGATATAGATATATATTTTTTTTTAACTCAGTTGTTGGTCTGCCAACAGTACATGATATAATTTTAAGAAATCATAGTTAAATTATAAAATATACATATTTTGGTTTTAATTACCTCAACTGTTGGTTTTCCCTCAAAGAGTTTATACAAAGCATCAGTAAGCTCTTTATTTTGCCAAATCATCTGAGAGAAAGCTAGAATTTCATCTTCAGTTAAAGTCTGAAAAAAAAAAAAAAAAAAAAAAAAAAAACTGTTACATTTTTTTTATCATTTCATATCACAGATACAAAATTAGACAGACATACAGAATGATGATTTATATATATATCTCTATCTGTTACCTATCCATAACCCTGTCATTTAAATGTGTGTGTGTATGTTTATGTATGTAAACGTTCTGATGTGTGAGATTATTTCATATACATATACATTTATATCTATATACATATTTATATATCTATATATAATGAGAGAGAGAGAGAGAGAGAGAGAGAGAGAGAGAGAGAGAGAGAGAGAGAGAGAGAGAGAGAGAGAGAGAGAGAGACTATCTATGTCAGACCTTGTATTCAGTGAGCCACTCCTTTACAGCCTGATGCATCTTGGTTATCAGGAGACCAAACACACCAACATATCTGTGTAATAAACTCAAAGTACAGCTATTCATAGATATTTCACAGTTGAAAGAGAAATATATTTACAGTACAGTTTCACAAACTTATATTACATGTATATTTTTTTATTACATTTGACTACATTCATGTATGTATTTTATTTATGATTATATAAACAATAAACCTAGAATATTATTTTTTTTAAACTGACATGGTTATAAAACATAAAAAATTATGTTATGGTAATTGTTTTGTTTTTTATTATTATTATTTTTTTTTTTTTTTTTTTTGGTTAAAATTATATTTTGAAACTGGTGATTATAAAACTAATTTTGAAAACAGGAAAATAATAAACAGCAAATAAATATATAAATTTATTATATGCTAGTTTTTATAGCTATATGTAAATTATTATCATACTTTTTATTTCATGAAATTTAAAAATAAATATTTACACATTATATTAACAATGAAATTAGAATATAACTCCAGTCAATGAATACATAAAATAAAAAAACTGTTTTGAAGTAAATATGCAAAAGTAATAACATTTAAGTTTGCCCATTATTTTTGAAATTGTCCATAATTTTAAGTAATATATTTAATGAGTGGTTGGTGTTTATAAGCCAACAACAAAAAGGAGGAAGTTTCAGCTAAGTCAGTATAAAAACTGACATTTGGCTTATCACTTGAAAGAAATATTTGCCTTTATTTTGATGAACAAAAACAATCTTGTTTTAAAATCCCCGAAAAATTAAAATTTATATTACAAGATATTTTTATATATACATAAATATATTAAATAATATTCTACTATGCCAGAAATGAAAAGCAATTATTTTAAAAAGAACCTCCTGTGGAATTTGTTAACGTTTTCAAAAACATAAACAAACACATTTCATTCACTGAATACGTCAAAATTAGTCATGGAAAAAATACAACTCTATCAATATTCGAAGTATTCATACATTACTGCAAAGGGAAACAACAGTATTTACTGATTTAACAACCCTTACTAATTTTACTCCCCTGCCAAAGTCATGGTGAATACTTTATTGAACCTGCAAATCAACTTTAAAGCAATACACTGACCGATTGACCTTCTCATTTTACCATGTTTATATTTTAGAACGATAAAGATATATTCGGCTTTGCTATGTAACATAATGATTTGTTTATATTTTAGTAGTATTTTGAAATATTACCTGCACAAAATATTACAGATATGAAATCGAGCACCTGTAAAACATAAACTGGTAAACAACCTTTTCAATCAATTAGCAATATTGAAGCGTAACTTAAATTTATACCAGTATAATGAACATTGTCGTAAATTGGTTTTTCAATAGTATACTGCTTGTAAGACAACCAGTTACAGAAATTATTTGGACAAAGAACGACTTTATAGCACAGTGCATAAATAAAGGCCAGTCATCTTACGAATATATTCAACAAAAAAATTTACGATCAATAATAATGCAACATTATAAATACCACATACACTAGAATTTTATTAAGCATATATGCACGAGATCATTTTCATGCACATCAAACAAGAAGCGAAATGGGGGGTGGTGGTATTCAAATGTCCGTGACAAAAAAAAAAAAAAAAAAAAAAATTGTCTCTAGAGATCTTACGGGATGTTGAAAATAAAAGTTATAAATTGTTTTATAAATTTTGAAACAGATATATTTCCTAGGGGTGCCAGAATCTAACCTTGACTAGACAGTCTGGCGCCGGCCCTTCCCACAATGCACTGGTATCGCCCTTGCACGTCCCCGTGACGTCAGCATAGGTTTTGTGTAATGAATATTCAACACTTATTGGTTGGTACCTATATGATATATCTGTTTTCCACCGACCCAGACCAATCTTTTATTTAGGTTAATACAACCAGTAATCTTGAACGTTCACGTGAAACCAATATGTTCTATTTTCTAGACAGGTCTGTACCCTGTTTTACGTAGTTATTATCTGTTATCTGCCATGTAATATACTGCGTTACACTGCTATCTGTAACGTTCGTACGGAATACTACTACTACTACTAATAATAATAATAAATATAATAATAATGATTATAATGATTAAAAATAACAATAGAGCAGTGATAGACACTTGTGATATCAGAACAGAAGACCTGATCATTGGAGTGGAGTGCATTGTCTAAGTGTCACGTTTGTCCTCGTTATTATGACATTGTATTTTTTTTATTATTATTATTAGTAGTAGTAGTAGTAGTAGTAGTAGTACTTTTTGTAAACAAAATATTCAATTTCCCGATTTTTAGAAAACAAATAATTGGAGATCGTTCAAAATTATTTTTCATTTAAATGTGTTACGGTGATGACTTCAGCTAGTCTTAATATATACTACAGGAAAAGATCTCTCTGTCTGTATGTCTGTCTGGAAATCTATGTACGTATGTATGTGTGTGTTGTGTGTGTGTGTATTTTTGTTTGTTTGTGTGTTGTCTGTGTGTGTGTTTGTCTCTCTAATTTCTTTAACTCGATTTATTTACATATGTATTTACATATAAATAAATAAAATAAAATAAAATAAAATAAAATAAAATAAAATAAAATGTAATGTAATGTATTATAATATAATATAATATAATATAATATAATATAATATAATATAATATAATATAATATTCCTCTAGAACAGAATTCCTCTAAAAAAAAAATGTATTTCAAAACAGTTGCAGTAGTTTACCAAGTCTAGTTTCACACATTAACAACGGTCCATTATTTAATAAAACATGGTGATTATTTATAAACAAATAAATTACATTTACGACCCAAAAACATATTGTCAGAGCTTGCCTGTGAAACATTTAACAAACAGTTACACAACTATGTTACGAGATAGATGTTGATAGCTTTACTGACAAAAGAACGAGAAAATGATAAATGGCTAAAGGTACAGCAAGCAAAAGGTCTGGCAATGATAATGTTACTGGTTTAAAAGAAGAAGAAGAAGAAGAAGAAGAAGAAGAAAAGAACGAATGAAAAGGGTAAAAACAAACAACGAAAGTACACGTTTTATATATATATATATATACTTTCTCTTATAAACTAATAACTTTCGTTACAATGTAAATATAATACGATTTATAAACTTTATATGAAATAATCGATGAAAACTAATACAGCATTTAGCGCTGAAATATTTAATATGCAAGTTATACCTTTAAAAAAACAACACCTACCAACTAATCTATAAGATAAAAACTTACTCTATAGGACAGTTTAGTGCAGTTAGATGCAGCAAGCCTAACAGAGATGTCGCTGTTATGCACAACAGTGATTTTGAGTGTCTTACTAACCACAGTATGGTGCCAAGTGGATCTAAACCAATCGTACACGATCGACAAAATGCCTCTGAGAGACAAAGCTCTGTTTGTTGCAGACTTTCTCATGTCGCATCCAGACCTGTTCGCCAGAATCGAAAAGACGTTCCTGCTACTGACGACGTCAGACACGGCGGGGAATTTCCTCGGCAGCAACATCGGTAAAGGTTTGCTCAATTTTGCCTTGGACGTCCTTCCAGCGCTGCTGACGAAGCCGCTGTTTCAACAAGCGATGGTCGTCGTCAAAGACGAAATCGACAGCGTCAACGTTACGGACATCGGCAGCCACATCATGGCGAATCATCTGAAACCAGGAGACGAAAACTACGACAGACTTTTCACTGAAAGATTTTTTCCTAAACTCAATTACGTCCGTCTTGTTCTTCGTCTTCTGAGGCTGACTAGCGTCAGGAGTTTTCTCCCTTTAAATTATAACGTGGCCTTGACCGACGAATGCTACAGTCACGCGATGATCTATCTGGATAGTCTGAAAGGCGACGAACCGGCTGAGAACGAAGACAGTAATTTCCATCTGAACTGGACAGTGATTCCGTGGGCAAACAAAAGTATGTTTGTTTCACTAGATACATGTCTGTCTGTGTGTATTATAACATGCTCGTAGGTTTGTATGTGAGTGTAAATGTTTTATTTTATTTCCGTTCATTTATTCATCCATTCATCCATTTGTTTATTTGTTTAATAATAATAATAATAATAATAGTAGTAGTAGTAGCAGTAGTCATAATAGCAATAGTAGTAGTAGCAGCAGCAGTAGTAGTAGTAGTAATAGTAGTCGTAATAGCAGTAGTAGTAGCACTAGTAGTAGTAGTAATAGTAGTCGTAATAGTAGTAGTAGTAGTAGTAGTAGTAGTGGCAGTAGTAGTGGTAATAGTACTGGTAATAGTAGTAGTAGTAGTAGTAGTAGTAGTAGTAATAAAATGATGGACACTTTTATTATCAGAAAAGAAACTTTGAACACAGGAGTAGAGTGTTGTCTAAATGTCAACATCTGACCTCGTTTTTCATGACTTCATAAAGAAGAAGTAAACATTTATATATATGATTTATATATAGATAACTACATATACAGATGCAGACATACACACATATACATTCGTATTTGCGCAAATACCTAAATACATCCACACAGACACACACACACACATACACAAAAAAAGACAGCACAATATACTGAACAAAATAGCAGTACTGTAAATAATAAAATATATTAATGTATTTAGTACCTTTTTAAGTACATAAATAAAAAATATTTGTAAATTTATTTTCTTTGTTTGTTTTGTTTTTGTCTTTGTTGTTTGTGCTGTTACTACTACTACTACTACTACTACTACTACTACTACTACTACTATTGTTGTTGCATACATTTTACAATGCATTTGTCTTTCCAATAATTAACATTATTCATTTGCAGTGTTATTTTCGTCTGGTCTGCTGGGAGACGACATTGACAAAATGAATTCGCTATCAAAACGATGTCGAACTGTTGACGTATCACTTCCTGCCGGAACCATTCTCGCCGGAAATACGTCACTCGAGGATAACGTCAGCTTCAGAACTGACTTCTGCAATGTCACATTCTCGGTTCCCGTTGGCATTCGAGAACTGTTTGGTTTGGTAAATAATACAATTCGCTAAAGTTCATATTTTACGGATATAAATAGCGAAACCACTTAAAAAATAAATAAATAAATAAATAAACCTATAATTTGTTGAGTCTCAATTTAATGTCTATATATTCGTCTGCAAAAAATAACATGTTAAAACTCTACCTTATAATAAAAATGGCAATAAAAATAGCAATGGATGTAATAATAATGATGACGATGATGATGATTACGGTAATAATAATAATAATAATAATAATAATAATAATAATAATAAATAATAATTAAAAATTAAAATTATTATTATTATTATTATTATTATTATTATTATTATTATTATTATTATTATAATGAAGACATATGATACGACGATGGCAATGTTTATGATGTTGAGGATTTCTCATTTACAGAGTTCAGTAAAACAAGGGAACGCTGTCAGCTGGGGGTTGTGCGTTCCAATGACGTGTAATGAAACCGACGTTGGCAGCATCTTCAAACTTGGTACAAAATGTATTTCTTTTCCTCCGTCATGCAGTAGCTAATATTTAAACCACCTCTGCTTATATAATTTTTTCTTTCCTGAAAATAAAAATAATTTAAATAAATAAATGAATAAAATAGATGTATGTATATGTTTATGTGCGTAAGTGTGTATGTGTTTGTGTGTGTGTACACGAGT
Source organism: Chrysomallon squamiferum (assembly GCA_012295275.1). NCBI lineage: Eukaryota > Metazoa > Mollusca > Gastropoda > Neomphalida > Peltospiridae > Chrysomallon > Chrysomallon squamiferum. Next base: position 9,790,058 of record CM022668.1, on the reverse strand, counting down.
GTATATCTTGTTATTATCATCATCACTGTTATTATTATTATCGTTGTTGTCGTCGTCGCTGTTTTCGGTGATGGTGGTTTTGTTGTAGTTGCTGCTGATGATGATGTTTTTTATTATTATGACAGGTTATCTAGAGAGATTTTTCAAAATCACCTCTGTACGCTGCGGTTTAAAGCCATCAAAACGAGACTGCCCAGTAGCTGCTGTAGAACACGTTACGAACACGGCGGTCACGTTGTCACCAGCACTGGTCTGGCTGCTACTTCTCCACTCTGTGTCGTGGACGTATTACGTCATCGGCGGATATGACGTCATTCGTTTTGACTAGTTAAAACCAATAAACTGTAATTTTCATTAATGATGACAACAGTTATTTGTAATATTAAATTAAATACGAGTTATTTTTAATTTTTAAGTAAAAAAAGTCACAACATTAAACACACACACACACACATTTCTACACACACAAAAGTCACACACACACACACACACACACACACACACACACACACACACACACACAAAACCCAAAAGCCCAAAAAAACCCCCAGTGATTTGTAACTTTTTAAAAATAAACCAGTTACTTTTTAATTTGTTTTGTTAGTTAATCGATTTAAATCAGTTATTTTTAATCTGATTAAATGAAACAATTACTTTTTGTTTATATTTTATTTTATTTTATTTTATAGACCAAACACATAAAAACTAATTTTGCTTTGTTTTTGTTTTAAGTTTTATTATGCTAATCCATATTAATTTTTATTAATTTAAATTTGATATTAGATAAACCAGTTATTTTGCTGTTTTTATTATCTTTTAATTTTTTAATTTTTATTTTTACTAATTAAACTGATCATTTCTGTTAATTCTGAATTTTTGTTTGTTAAATGATTTTAATTTTACTAATTTTCATTAATTAAAACAGATATTTATTTCTTCTATTTCCCTTTTCTTTCTTTTTATTTCGTGGTTTCAATAAAAAGAAAGAATGAATAAAGAGATACATATACATATCTATATCTATCTATATCTATCTATATATATATATATATATATATTACACACATGCATACACAAACACAAACATACATTAAATATATAGAAGAAAATTTGAAATTAAGCACACTGACAATACTAATTTGTTTTATTTTTATTTAATTAATTTAATTATGTTTATTTATTTATTATATAATAATAATTATTATATATTATATGCATATTCATCTATTTATTTCCTTTTCTTTCTTTTCTTTTTCTTTTATTTACTAATTAATAAAATAAAATGGGCTTTTAATAAACGAAAATATCAGGTTTATTTACAATGTAATTGATATAATAAATTATTCTGGAAATACCATTTGTTTGTTTGTGTTTTTCTATTTTACATGTGTTGTTGATTTATTAATTATTGCTCAGTCTGTTTATATAGTAACATCATTTTCCTGTGTTATACCAAGGGTGGGGTGGGGGGGAGATGAAGAAAAGTTAGAAGGAAAAAGACAAGGGATATCACAGTTTGCTGTGCTTGTAATTATCATTCGAATACATAATAAAATAACAGCAAAATCAACACCTGCCACAACAATATGTAATAATAATAATGATGATAATGATGATGATGACATTGATGATGATGTCGACGACGACGACGAAAGTAATAAATATAAAAAAGCTTTAGATAATTATGAATATTGTCACCATGTCTGTACATTTATATGAAATAAGAAGCTCTTGTCAAAGAGCTTTTATATGTGTATTTACTATTTAACAACAACGTTTTTAATCTTTGCAATTTAGATGTGTTGAATTAACATTAAACGATGTTTGTCCCTTGGAATATAGTTTTGATTTTTACGACTTTTAATAAAAATGTTAAAATTATGTTTTGATATTAGTTTGAATTTTCGTAGAAGAGACATTTGAAAATGGTTATTTAATTTTAGTTACATATATAAACAGTAAATAAAATAACGACATCCGTACCAGATTCCGCTTCAACATGGCCACCTTCAGGAAAGGTTATTTTGATTTGATTTTTACGATGTAAACTAAGTATATACGAAAATTAGTGCATGAAAAAATACCAAAGCGTAATGTTGGGTTTAACAGTTCAAGTGAATAGAACCAGAGTTATTTTAATATTTAATAAATAAGGTCATTCTGCAAAAAACGTTTAAATATTCTGTCACGTTTTGATCAAGTTGTAAATACTACTAGTACTAGCACAGAATCACGAGTATGCTGAATAGCAGTACTAGTAGTAATTAGTGCGAGTTCTCGCTGGTGACAGTAACCGTCTCAAAATACATGACATTGGTTTTCTAAGTAGCGATCTTCTAAGATATTCACATTGGTGAAGATATTTGGCTATAAATTCGAAAAGTTTAATTTAAAATTATTGTACAACAGGTGAACAGTACTATCTGACACTGACACAGTGACAGTAGTGTAGACTGTAGTATATACTTTTTTCTACTTTAGCATACAAAAGTAACATTAGTTGCATTACTTCAATGCATGAGTTAGTCTTAAATGATATATTTAATCATTTAAAACTTTATACTAGAAATCATCTGTGTGTATGTATATATGTCTATATCTGTCTATCTGTCTACCTGTCTATCTGTCTATATATATATACAAACATATCTATCTATGATATGGATATATATATCCATATATATATATCCATATAGATCTGTTTGTATAAATGTGTATGTTTGTAATATATGTATATCTCTTCTATTCTATCCACACACACACACACACACACACACACAGACATAATTGATGAAATGATGTCTAACAAAACTAATATTCAGCTTTCTTTCTTTCTTTCTTTCCTTTATTATTTTTAAAATGATACAGTAATTTTTACTGAACAGTTTAAGATTAAATAATCTTTTTTTTTTTCATTTTTTTTTCAGGCTTGTTATTTGTTCCTCGGTTCATGCAGGTTCGACATGGGGGTAAAATAAACATTCAAAAACCACGAAAAGGAACAGTAGAACGTAGAACGTTTGAAGCATTGACAGAACCACTGCTAACTGTCAAGCTGCGCAAACCATCGGAAATATGTGCAGAGAGACGACTGAAAGCAATTAGTACCCGAACAGAGGTGTGTTTAATTACATCTGACCCACACAGGCACCCAGCATTTCAATTTCAGCAAATATACGTTCTTTGGTATCCTTAAATTTCAAGAAAAATGTTAAAAAATGGTGTTTTGAGAATCGACAAGAGCCAGTAAAAATGTATAATTTTATAAATGAATAAAAATAATAGAAATAGATAAATAAGTAAATAAAAAATTTAATAATGTACATTAGTAGATTTACTAATTTAGTTAATTTCTTAAGTTTTTTTTTTACAATTAATTTTATTTTATATTATTTTTTATTATTACTATTTTATTTCATTTTTGGGGTACTTTTTGCTATCTTTCTCCTCATTATTGTTATTATTATTATTGGTTATTATTAATAATAATAATAATTTATATATATATATTTGTATAATGACTGTTGATTCTATTATGGCTCTAAATCTCGATGTTTTTAAAAAAAGTAAAATAATAATAATTTTTTATTTTACCAATGATATTCATATTGTTTTAATTAAAAGGTGAATCAGTATGAAGAATATATGTTCAGGCGATGTAAGCGAATGTTTGAAACAAACAGTATGATCATAGCCTGTCAGATGTTGCCGATAAAAACTGAGGAAATGAAGGTTTTGAAGAACAAACTCTTGAAGAAAGGGATGGACTTGAAGTGTTTTAATAACACACTGATGAGGTGGGCAAATCTAGAAACAGTCACAGATATGATAAAATAACCAAAACATTCCTAGAATATTTATTTTAGTTATACATTTTAGCTGTACAAATTATTGATTTGAAATATTTTTATAACACTACGATGAGATGAATCATTTCAAAGCAAATCTAGAAACAGTCACAGATTTGATAAAATAGGACGAAAATTCCTGGAATATTTGTTTTTAGTTAAACATCTGATTTATAAATTATTGATTTGAACAAACAATAAATTCTCAAAATATTTCTATTGAATTATATGTTCAATCAAATGATATTCAGTATAAATTATCGATCTGAAATGCTGTGATGTTTTTGAGTAAATTTGAAAGTGGTCAGGGGTTTGATAAAATAAAATGAAAATTCCAGAAATATTTATTTTTAATTACACATTTGCAGTGTACATTGCTGATTTGAAATTTAAACTAATATAAGGTGACACAATTTGAGATAGTCACAAATTTGATAATACAAAATGATAATCCAAAAATATGTATTCTGAATTATACATTTAATCAATTAAAGTACAATGTAACTTATTGATTTGTTGAGTTTTAAAATCCGGCGGTTAAAATGAGATGTTTTGATGTAAATAATAATGTTTCAAATATATCATTTATTTAATCTTAATTAAAATGTTATTAAAAATTGTTATATTGTATTTAGAAGAGCTGTTACAATTAATCCTTTATATATTATTACTATTAAAAAGTTAGATATTAATTAAAACTTTATTAACAATCATTGTATTTAGATCTGTAACAATTAAATAATTATATATTAAATAAAATCTAATTTAAAGTTGTTATTTTTTTTATATTTAGACAGTAGTTAAAGCAGTTATTAAATGTTAATATTAAAATAACAAATAATTTCATATTAAAAATATTAAGTATTAATTAAAATACAGAAGTGCTAAAATTAAAGCAGTTATTTAATATTATTGAAAATTATGTATTAATTAAAATATAATTAAAATCTGTTACATTCATAAAATTTCCAACAGCTATTAAAATTAAAACATTATTAAATGTTAATATTAAAATATCAAATAATGTATCAAAAATTAATTAAAACGTAATCAGAAGTTGTCTTATTTAAATATACAGGAGAGCTGTTGATGATACGAAGTGGGTGAACATGTCTCCGCTGTTTTATGGCAACAACATCTACGTTGTCGGCGAGAAGCCGAAAGTTGCAGATATGATGAAAATACTAAGACGTTCCGGAGAAGTTCATGTCCTTGGTATGTTTGTTTGTTTATTCATATATTTGTTTGTTTGTTTGTTTATTTATATATTTGTTTGTTTGTTTGTTAGTTTAGATTAATTAATTTCATTTTATTTACTTTTATTATTTTTTATTTATTTTTATTTAGCTTTTTATTTCTGTTATTCTTAATTTATTTGTTTTAATTAATTTATTTATTTACTTTTATTTTTTAAATTTATTTTCTTATTATTTTCTTACATTTTGTGTTTTAAAAATTTATTTTCTCATTAATTTTCTTTTCTTATTTGTGTTTTTTTTTTTGTTTCTTTGTATATTTACTCATATTGGTCTTTCTTTCTTCAAGTAATTACGTATTTATACCTTATTTTTTAATTTTGTTTATTTATTTATTTAAATTTTATTTACTATTTTGTTTAAATATACATTTTAATTTTACATATTAAAATATATTTCTTTTATATTACTTAAAAAAATATTATTTATTTTTGGCTTGGGTATTAAAAAACAATTTTTCGGTTCCTTTTATATACTGAAAACCCAGTAAAAGTTAACAATTCATTTTCTGGCATGTAACATATTTCAGGGGGACTTATTGAGAACTATCTTCTGACCAAAGAGGGACTACTCCAATGTGCCAAGTTACCAGGCATAGAGAACCTGTATGGAGAACTTGTAGTTGTTTTAAATAGTGCTGCATCTCGCACACGGACTTTACTAGGAAGACATCAGCAGACTCTGTCCTCTTATTTAGATCAGCATGTGAAACAAGGAACCACAGAAGGGAAAGAAAACAGTTAACATTGTTTAGTTGTGTGTTACCATGGAGATGTGTTTTTTGTATTATGTTTATTAAAATCAGGTTGTCGTATTTGTATTTCAAGGAATTGTTTTGAAAAAAAAAAAAACAATGTTTTTATAAGTGGTTGATTACATATAAGGTTGGAAGACTGTTTTGTCTGAGTTTTTTTTCTTTTTTTTTTTTTTTTTTACATTTTTAAATTATTATTATTATTATTATTATTATTATTATTATTATTATTATTACTATTATTGTTTTCATTATTGAAATTATTAATATTATTATTTTTATTATTAATAATATACTAATATTCTTCCTATTATTATTAAAACATTATTTTAATGAATTCATTACTAAAATACTTTACTAACATTAAAAACGTAATAACAAATAGCTAAGTTTTGGAGATAAAAACATCTCATATAGATTTTGTTCTGGAGTAGCATGTAAGAATGAAATCCATTGAAACCAATTCAGAACAAAAATAAACTACAGAGAAATGGTGAAATGGGAAACAGAATAAAAAAAAATAAAGGGATATATTAAAATTTATTACAAAATTAATCACTGCATCAAGAACCTTATATGATAAAAAAAATTAAAAAATATTATAATTTAAAAAAAAAGACAACTGATCTAAAAATAATGAATACAAATATTTACAAATTGTTGTTGTCTTTTGTTGTAATATTGGATACAACTGTTGTTTTTTAAATATACATTGTTGGTGAATCTCATAAGAAGGCGATGGTACTAGTTTTTTGCAGAAAGTGATTTGACATCGCGACACGAGATCTCAATTCCATGAATAAACCATCTGGCCAAACAGGGAAAATCACAAGGAAAGGTTCTGGAAGACAGTAAATAAATAAATAAATAAATAAATAAATAAACCAACAAACCAACAAACACTATTTCAGCAATATAAAACTTGAAATAATTGAAATAAACTAAAAGGAGGGGAAAAAATCACAAGGAAAGATTTTTGGAAAACAATAAATTTATTAAATAAGTAGATAAACAGATAGAGAGATGAACAATGTAAAAGCTGATATCTTGACATGATTTATAAGTTTAATTTCACAGGTTTCTTTTAAATGTTAATTACAGATACTGATTTTTTAAACTTTAATTGACCTTGTTTGAAAAATCACATTTAATATCTAGTAAATTTTAACATAAAGCTGTTCTAATGGGGAAAACGGTTAAAACGGTTTCCACAATTGTTGTTGTTGTTGTTATTTTTAATATTATTAACTAGCAGAAACCGCTGATCTCTAAACCACATGCACTGGGCTGATGTTTGACAACTTACTTGCACACAGCTCCAGGGATGTGTCTGCACTCTGAGGTAGAAACCACACATGGATCAGCAAAACAGTATGCTTGTGGCTGACATTTGTTCGGGTTTACAGGAACTGATAAAAAAAAATAAAAAATAAAATTTATATATATAATTCTTTTCAATTATTATATTTTATTTATTTATTTATTTATTTATTTATTATATGATTAGTTACGAAATGCAGGTTAACTTTTAGATAAATAAATATATAAAAGTGAATTATTTTCTTGTTTGTACAGGTACATTCTGTAAACATGCAGATTATAGCATAAACAGGCTTGTGTGTGTGTGCGTGCGTGCGTTGCATGCAGAGAAGCATGCAGAAAAATGTGAGCAGAAAGAATCAGAAGATGAAATACACGTACGCAAATGAGACAGAGAAAACAAAATTTAAATAACTAATGAGAGACCAATAACGATGTGAAATCAACGTAAACGGAAAATAATAACAAGTAGCACGAAAACAGCATCTAAAACATACCTGTTGCTACCACCGAGAACAGAAAACAAAAGCTGAACGTTTTCACAAAGTTCATTGTTTACTCGTCAGTTTAGCAAATGAACTAAAATGTAGAAATATTTCTTTAAATATGTATCCAGCCACTTTTAAGTCTCGTATCACTGTCATTTCTTTTGTTTTTTTTTTTTTTTACATAAAAACGACATACAGACATCTGGCGGAAACGGCACCGTTTAAATCGCAAATAAAAACAAAAGGACGTACTTGTTTTGGTCTGGATACTGAAAAAAATGTGTACAGAATATTCATGAGTCGACATGACCGTAGAAATGCTTACAGTACCGCACGCCTAACATGGATTTACGTTGGGTGCGGCACACTTACGGAAGTTAGATTTTGTTTTAGATCTGACATGTACGACGTGACGTCAGACAATTAACTCCGATGTGAGACCTAACAACCCTAAATAAGTAAACCAAAGTAACAACAACTACTACAAAAACAACTACAAGAACAACAACAAGTACTACTACTACTACTATTATTAATAAATAAATAAAATAAAATAAAATAAAATTTATAATATTAATAATAAATATAACACGTTGATAAAATAATTTTGTTTTTGCCGACCAGGGACCAGCTTGGATTACGTTTCATTTTTTGTTTAATTAACTCTGATCAAAATGTTTTGTGTACTTCAGTATTTTGTTTCAAAACTTTTTTGTAAATTTAGGCCAATGAACGATTAGTTAGCAAGACAAAAGACCCACTTTTATTTTATTTTTAAAATCAATCAGTTACTCATTTTATTATTTCTTTATTATTATTATTATTATTATTATTAGCTGAAATTGGGCACATGGCTAAATAGACTTTAATTAGGGAATTTTCTCAACAGCAAACAAATGTGTGTGTGTGTGTGTGTGTGTGTGTGTGTGTGTGTGTGTGTGTGTGTGAACCAAAAAACTGTAACACACACACACACACAAACAAACTAAATAAAGCAAAATTCATGCAGTAGATAGGTTTCTTTGAGTACGCATTTATAAAATACTCTAACAAGAATTATTACTACTACTAACTGTTTCGATTATTGTTTTTAGCATTAACAGAATATAAATGACGGAAAGAAACGTATACATATTTTTTAAATTTATTTATTTATTTATTTTCAGAAGAAATGTCACGTCGCGCAATACAATGTTTTTCGGTTACTATAATTAACCAACCAGAGTTGCCATCCTTGAATAGTTAACGCGCAAAGTGTAGATGTCTCGTAAGTGTCGAGATTAAACGAGGAGTTCCGAAGAACAAACGACAGACGTAATACACTCTTGGCACTATTATCATTGTGATGTTATTTTTTTTCTTGTGAAACAAAATTGTATTTAAGATAAGAAATTATTTTATTTCTGATAATTCAGTACTAAATAGGATATTATTAGAATAACTGTAATTTAAATCGAATCTAAGAAATACATATTCATACCCTTCTAAAATACTATTATATTTTCGCATAAATGTTTTTTTTTTGGTTTTGGGGTGTTTTTTTCTTTGCTTAGAACAGACAGATATTTATTAAATTTATAGTTTTGTTTAAAAGTTAGATTGATATGCTTATATATGATTATAATAACATTTATTTATACATTTATCAGTAACTAAATATATCTACGTACACGCTGATGTTTGTATCACGTACTGCATAGTTAAATTATTATCTAGACATGTTACGAGTTTACATTTATCACAGTCAGAGCTTCCACACGTTTGTTCTATGTCAGAAAGAAGAGGTACACTAAAGTCTATGAGGCTGATGTTGGGAAGAGGGTCTGGGGAGTGGCCTACAGACTTGTAAGTGATTCGGTGATAATTTTTTTTTTTGTAATCTGAAAATGGAGTTTGTCACATGTGAGCAGATAAAAGAAAAAATATTGACTTATTAAATCAGGTCCATCATAACCATTTCTAATATACTTTTACATGTTTTTGTTATGTCTATGTCACTGTTTTTACCTGTTGGTGTTTTTTTTCTATCTGTTTTTCATTTTGCTGTTATGTCAGTGTTTTTATATGTTTTTATTACGTCCAATGTCAGCGTTTCTGTATGTTTGTGTTGTGTGTATGTCAGTGTTTTCTACGTTTTATGTGTATGTCAGTGTTTTCTACGTTTTATGTATATGACAGTGTTTTCTACGTTTTATATGTATGTCAGTGTTTTCTACGTTTTATGTGTATATCAGTGTTTTCTACGTTTTATGTGTATGTCAGTGTTTTCTACACGTTTTATATGTATGACAGTGTTTCGACATTTTTGTTATGGTCTACGTCAGTATTTTTACGTTTGTGTTGTCTATGTCAGTCTTCTTAACTATTTATGTTATGTATAAGTCGGTGTTCTTAACTGTTTATGTTATGTATATGTCTGTTTTTAAATGTTTGTAGTATGACTGTGATTTTTCATAAACGTTTTCTACATTTTTGTATTATGTCTAAGTTACGCTTTTTACATATTTGTTTTAATTTTGTGTCACTTTTTTTTTTTCCATATCAGTGTTTTTACACCTTGGTGTTATGCCTCTGTCAGTATTACTGTATGTGTCTATGTCTTATGTCAGTGTTTTTACATGTGTTTATCTTATGTCTATGTCTTTTACAGCCCCTTCTACAAATTACACACGTTTAAAATAAACAACAAACAAAAACAAGTGAGCACATAATAATATTTTGTTAAAATGTTAAATATTATGTAATTTGACAAATGTTTATCACAAAAGCCTTTAAGAAAAATCACAATTTAAAAAAAAAAAAAAAAAAATACATAATAACAAACTACTTTCTATATTACAAAAACACAAATGTAACATACACAAAAGCTGTTACTTCTCAAAATTAAAGCTAATTTCATAAATATTCTACTTCTAGCCTGAAACTAAAATTTATTTAACAAATATAATTTATGTATATAAATTTCATGTAAAGAATGAATTTATTTTGCTTTTTCTTTTTGGACATGCATTTCATATTATAAAGTAACAGAATTATGCTGGTTTTCACATTTCAGAAAAAATACTTGAAGTGTTTAGTGTAAAATGGACTATTAATTTTTGGTTGTTTTTACATAATTTAAATCGGAAAAGATGCTGTAATATATATATATATATATATATATATATATATATATATATATGATATATCACATTTTGTCTTAAGAAAAAAAATTGTTATCATTATATATTAATTTATTCTTGAGTTACTAAAAATAATAATAATAATATAATATCAGTAACAATAATAAATATTTTAATAAAAATATACAAAACAAGGATCATAAAAAAATATGGATCAACCTGGATTAACATTTCAAGCTTTATTAATAAATAAATTATTAATTATTAATAAAAAGAATTATAGATGATGGTGTTAAGAACACTGAGCAAACATTACATGTTTTACATTTTATACAGAAAATAGTTTTATGCATGATGCCTTTTTGATACATTCTTTTTAAAACAATTATATATATATATATATATATATATATTACACACACACACAAACAATCTGAAATACATAGAAACATATATACAAACTCACATTTGAGTGTGTATGAATATTTATGTAGATACGTTTGAATATGTATATATGTATATGATGAAGTATTATAATTATTGTGTTTACCCAATTGTACGAGTATGAATGAACTAATATCTAGTTTTACATATTGTTTATCTTTTAATTTTATGTTTATCTTAAAAATTATATTTATATGTTGTTCTTTTGGAATGTTAACTTTGATTGCTGCAGTAAAATAATTTGAGCATTTATTTATTTATTTATTTTTATTTTGGTTTTGTTTGTTGTTATTTAAAGTATATTTTTGATATATCTAGAAAATTAATTTTACCTGTTACATGTCAACACTCATTCAAACAAGTGTAAAAAAAATATTTATGAAATATAAATAAAATGTTAATAAAAAATAAAAAATATAAATACAAATAAAAATGTTAACAAATATAAAAATATATTAATAAAACAAAATTATTATCAAAAAAAAATATTTGTTTTTCTTCTTTTACAACTGCTGTGATGTAAATTTAAAAAAATAAATATATATATTATTAACACATACCATCACACTGTAACGTGAAATGAAACAATAAATAGAATTTATACTTATACATTTCTTTACATTATTCCTTTCTGACTGGAATAATAATAATAATAATAATAATATACAAAAGTGTAAGTTTAAAGAAAGGAAGTCATATCAACATGGTATACATATATCTTAGTTATTACATTTAACTGTTGCCCAAATTATTACATCTATGTTCACATCATATTCACTTCATAATTAATAAATTTGTCTGAACATGTAAATTGTTTACCATAATTTGTTAAAATCTGATTAAAATTAAAAATTATAATTATTTTCCTGTTGGATAAATTTTTAAATTTTATCTCTGACCATTATTTTATAATTTTTTATGGTATTGTTTACTGTGAGTTTATTTGTCAATATGTTTGTAGATGAGATAAATAATCTTGGATACTGTATTGTGTTAAGTCATTTTACATGAAAGAAAGAATAACAAATAATAATAAATAATTTATCTTGTAGAGACTGAAAAAACAGTAATAGCACTATAAAGGTAGATAATTATTTAGTGAAACATAACTCATGTCAAAACCTTTTTATCCACTGCATTTTACAGTCAGTTGTTATATACAATTTTATTTTTTTCTCCACAAAATCCTCATTTATGATGAATCATGTTTGAATCCAGTTTCTGAATATTTACTTTTCTAAATATCATTTAAATCACTTTTTTTTTTTTTTTTTTACTGGCCTTTATCAGTCAATCACAAAACTTTAATAAACATCAAACAAAGAAAAGGAAAGAAATAAATAAAAATAAATATAAAAAAAAAAAAAAAAAAAAAAAAACAATTCTCAGAAATATATATATATATATATATAAAAAAAAATAATAATAATTATAATAATAATACAATTAAAAATAAATAAATAAAAAAAAATAATTTGAAAAAAAAATGCCCCTATGCTGAAAGCAATGAAATTTATTCCATCACAGAACAATACTATTCAAAGCAATGAAATTCAATCTATAACAAAACTGAAAAATGCTATGACCTCTTGTTTCAATTAACGTTTTGTTTTTTGCTTTCGCTTAAAACCCAAAAAGCTAATTAAAAGAAACCACAATAAATCAGTCTTGTAACTTTACCTATACAAGAACAACTACATGTACATATAAAACATATATACATGCATACGATAAATAAAATTTACAAAAATATAGACACACACACACACGCCATATGGTACATATTACCATACTAAATAATACACAAATGTGGATAAAAACATTTTTATGTACATAAATAACCGTCAGTAAAATCATATCAAAACGATTTGTTAATTAAACAAGATAGACCACACACAACAAAACAAAACAAACAAAAAATTATATATATAATTTGTCTTATCTCTCTTCAAGCCTCTGATTTTCTCTCTATGATACGAGTCACCCACAAAAATATTTAAATCCTGTATACAGAATCAAACATTTGTTTGTTAACCAAACCAAACAAGTTTGATGTCTGTATTTTAATTTACTGTCATAACACAGTGATTCGACTATAAAATATTTGTTTTCTATTTCTGTTGGTGAAAGAAATTAGTACAAAATATTGTTATTCTGTCAATAATATGATATAAAATACTTTTAAAAATATTTAAAACTTGTCTATGGAATTAAATACGTTTGATAACAAAATCAAACAAGTTTGATGTCAATAATTTAATTTACTATTGTCATTCATTGGTTCAACTATAAAACATTTATTTTCTTACCTGTTATTATACTTATGTGAAATTAACAAAATTAAATTATTTTTTTCTGGCCATTGGTCAAATACAAATAAAAAATGTTCTTGTTGTTTGTTTATCTTATAAAATAAACAAGCATTTTAAAAAAAAAAATTTTGTATTTTTTTGAGAATTGTTTTCTCATTAACCACATGTTGTTTATATACAAGAAAACAAATATGTTAGTCTTTTATTTTAAAAAATCCATTTAAAAAAATGAAAAATAATGTATTTGAAAGTCAACTCGGGATCAAATTCTAAACTCTAAGAAAAATGAATAACACTTTGATGTATTATATCTCACAGATGTAAAAAATAAAAATTTCAAGATATTTTCTGATTTACAACATTTTTGGTTTTATGATTCAAGATCAATGGTACATGCAGACATCATCATCACCATTTTAATATATATAGATATAGATATATACTGTATGTGTATGTCCAACTGAACAACTCAACACAAGCACATATTCACTAAAGCATTAGGATGTAATAAAAACACTAACATGTTGAAGTAACTCCACACTTAATTCATTACAGTTCTAATTAGTAGCTCCTATATTTCATCTACTGCACCTGGCTCCTGTATTTGGATTTGTTTCTACTATCTACAGCTGAGTTCTGGCTCCTAAAATTCAGACAGCTCCTACAGTACTACCACTGACTTCTTGTTCACATAATAATCACTGAACACCTGGCTCCTAAATTTCAGCTATCAAACTCCCGGCTCCCAGATTTCAGCTATCAACGCCTGGCTCCTACATTTCAGCTGTCAACTGCTTCCTCCTCCAGACTCTCGACGTAATACTGATGCTCTCGTAAGTAATTCTTCACCTTCTCGGGAACTGGCAAGTTGTCGATGTGGTCTCTTCGAACCCAGCGCAGGATGAGAAACCTGCACATGTGCTGCAGCGAGGGCACTTTTAGGAAGCGGGACACTGGATAGAGGAGCTGGATGGCCACCGGAGGGGACCCGGGAATGAGTGGACGCAGGAAGTAGAGGAACTGACCGGTGTGCGAGAACTCGATGGCCTGCTCGATGAACCTTCGTATAGTCGACGTGCCGTGGGATTCTGGCTGCGAGAAAAAACTGAACACACCTGAAAATAATAGTAATAATAATAATAATAATAATAATAATAATAATAATAATAATAATAATAGTAATAATAATAAGAAGAAGAAGAAGAAGAAGAAGAAGAATGATAATAATTAACAAAAATATAATAAAAGCAATAATTTTAAATGGTCATGACAATAATAAAAATTGTAATGAAAAAAATAATGTTGACAATACAGTAGTAATAGCAGTAGTACTAGAAGTAGTAATGATAATTATAAAGACAATGTTAAAAGTATCAATAGCACTGATAAAATCAACAACTGCTAGCATCAACGTAATTTCAGTTCCTGCAAATTTGAAGGATACTCTTAGAATGTATGTTTACCTTTAACATGTCCTAGTCTAGTATGAGATACAGTTCCCATGTACTTGAAATAAAGATTTAAAACCTAGTTTTCACTAACTTACTAATTTGTCAATTTTCCTTTATGATGCTCTAGTGTGAAATACACTCCCCATACTTGAAAGAGACAAAGAATCTAGTTTTCGTTAACTCATTTTTAGATCTATCTTTATGATGTTCTATTCTAGTGTGACACACAATCCACAATCACTTGAAAGATAAACTTAGTATCTAATTTTCACTAACTATTTTAACAGTTACCTTTATGATGTTCTATTCTAGTGTGACACACTCGGAAGATAAACTTAGTATCTAGTTTTCTCTGACTGACTAATTTTACACTTACCTTTATGATGTTCTATTCTAGTGTGACACACAGTCCCCCTACACTTGAAAGACAGACTTAGAATGTAGTTTTCACTAGAGCTGTCACGCACTAGAAATGATCCGTCTGGTTTTGCCATCAACATGGACTCTGCCTCACTGTAACTGAGTGGTCCCCAGTACCAGCCACACTGTAGTAGATAAATAAATAAATAAATAAAATAAAATAAATAAATATAAATAATACTAATAAGTCAATAAACAGTAACAAATAAGTAAATAAAAATAAATGAATAATAGCAATAAAGAGTAGCAGTAAATAAACAAAAATAAATGAATAATAGAGGAAATAAAAATAGATAAATAATAGTAATAACAGATAAATAAATAAACATATAAACAAATAGATAAATGTAAATGAATATGTATGTAAATAAGTATATAACTAATATCTTTAAATATCTATATAAATAATATGACTAAATACATAAATAAATAAAAAAAAATAAAAAAATAAATAAAAATAAAAATAAAAAAATAAAAAAATAAAAATAAAAAATAAACAACAAAAACAACAAATAAAAAAATAAACACCCCCCAAAACCCCCAGAAAATAAACAGAAAAAAACAAAACATGAATGATAAAGATGTTTATAAAAATTGCTCAACACAGTTTTTAAATATATGCAGACACCTCTCACTTATCAAGAATCATTGTTTTATATTAAAAGATAATCTAGCAGCTATCTTCAACAAAAAATATTGTTTAACTTTCTTAATGCGATCACTCAGTAATTTTTATAAATTACATAATATTAATTGATTAATTGATATGAATAATAATATATTAATTTTATTTAACTGCTGATATTAAATACAAATATTTTTACTCACATCTTTAAGCTGAGCCATACTTTCCAGAAAGGCTTGATGATAATCTGAGGTAGAAACTGAAAGTAAAATAAATATTTTTAATATTCAATTGTAAACATTTATTTATTATTATTATTATTTTAAAACCTAGAAAAACATCCACATTAGAGAACTGATTGGATTGGAAAATAACTCAGGTACTGGACTGATAACGATTGATCCTGCTGCAATCTGTTAAGACTCAAACCAGTGCTCTACCAACAAGTTATAACCTCTCCCACATACTTAATTCATCTATCCACACACACACACACAGGCACACACACTGTTCCTACAGTTAGGTATTAAAAATTGTTGTTTTTATTATGATTATTATTGTGTGTGTGTGTGTGTGTGTGTGTGTGTGTGTGTGTGTGTTTGTTTGTTTATAAACACAAAATTTTGTAATACATATGTAATTAACATAAAACTAATTAAGCTACGATCTAATTATGATTTTCTTTTAAAACACAGACACTGTGACACAGTTAAAAGGTGAGTTACTGGTGATATTTACACCTGCTGTTAAACGAGAATATCACACCTCCCAGGTGTTAATTACTTACTTCACTGTCAATACACAACTTGCATGCTGTGTGTGTATTTAAACATCTTTGTCATCACGTAAAACAACAGAGTGCAGAGTGATACAAATTCCTCGTTGAAACAGCAAAGTTAAAACTTTAAATTTAGCCCTGTTAATTTCTTTTTTTTATTATTATTATTTTTTAAAATAATAGTTACTGTGATTTGTTTTTCAGTTTAGAAACCAAATTCAAATTATTTAAAAAAGTAAAAAGCAAGTATGAACTATGATACATAATTAAAATATAAAAATTTAAAAAAATGCAAGTGTATATTTTATATTTAAATTTAAAAATGACATTTTGTATTTAAAATACAAAAATAGGAAAATTTATGTGCATATTATAGATTTAAATTAAAAATGCAGTTATATATCTAAAATACAAATATAGGAACATTCAGGTGTATATTTTATATTTAAGTTAAAAATGAAGATACATATTTAAATTTAAAAAATTATAATATGAACATATATATTTTATATTTATGTTAAAAATGCTTTTACACATTTCAAATACAAAAATTAGAAGATATATTTATAGATTTTATATTTAAAATAAAAGTGCTGGTTGTGAATGACTATGTAACTTGTGTTATAAATAACGTATACACACACACTGGGACATAACACAAAACTCAAAGCCACACACACAGAGACACACATACTCACATACACACACTCACAGACCCACACATACACACACAGATAGTACAGAAATAAGTAAACTATTAAACTATTAAAATGATGAAAATACCATGATAGCTACATGACTATATAGTCTGTATGTATGTATACATATTATTAAGTAGACAGTTTGACTGTTTGAAGTCAAGCTTTATCTTATCTGCTAAGTCTGCCATGTCAGTCAACAGGGTCAAACTCATATCTTCTAATTAACAGAGGCCATCTTGTCTGCCAGAACCAGATGAATGTTAGTAGAGTGTGACATAATTTATCTTGTTAGGTGCAGATTCTAATTTTTTTTTTTTTTTTTTTTTTTTGTGGTTCCCTTTTTTTTTATTATTTCTGGAATGTTAGCTTGACTAAATATACGTTAACTCATAAAATACTGTTCTTTTTTGTCGTTGTTTTATTGTTTTAATTACATTTGACTAAGTTCTTTCATTAACACTAGAAGATAAAATTTCTAAATAGTTTATTTTTTTTTTTTTTTTTTTTTATTTATTATCAGCATGTCAAAATTAATTTAACTCTTAAAACAAAATTCTTTTTACCTTTATTTTGGAAAAATATTCAGTTTCAATCAAGATTAAATTTACATAAAAAAAATATCTTTTATTCTTCTCTCTTTCAAAAAAAATAAAATAAAATAAAAAATAAAAAATATAAATAAACATGACTGAATTTATATATCCTATTATTATTGTTGTTGTCATCATCATCATCAATATTGTTATTACTGAATAAATGTGTAATGACCTCATACCTTACACAATCCATGAATATGATGATAGTGTATATTCATCTACTGCTAATAAAATAAGGTAATAACAATAAAATATAATCAGGTATAAATAAAGCTGGGTGATATCCTTTTTTTTTTTGATAACTGGAAATAAATTTTAGTAGAGAATTATCTATGTAATGTTATCTTAGATTTATACAGTTTGATTCAAGAAATGCAGAAACTGACTCATCATGTTTGAGTCATTCTGATAAAAAATTAAAAAAAAAATTAAATTAAAAAGATGAAGAAAGATGTTCATGCGAGATTAAAACATGCTAGAAATAATTCTGCAAGCATTTAATAAATAAGTAAATAATTATATAGATAAAAACATTACAATAAATTACAGAGAAAAACAGATTATTAAATATCTAAATTTTTTATTATATAAACAGATTATTAAATAAAGAAAAACCATGAACTATATGAACATGTTTACCTAACAATATGAACCAGTGAAAAGACACACACACACACACACACACACACACACACAACACACACACACACACACACTCTTACACATTCACCTTTTTCACACTGATAAACAAAACACACACACACACAAAAATATATATATATATATCTAAACTCAGACTAATATCCATATTCAGAGAGGAGAGAGAGAAATTGGGGAGAGATTTAAAAATATGTAACAAAATAAAAGAATAACATAACACTCACGTTCATTGGACGATGTGTCTTTATGGATGTCATTTCTAAAGACAGAAACGTTGTTTGAAGTTGATGTAGTCATGTTTTGTTGAGCAACTGACGATGCTATCACAGATGTGGATTCGTTATGGCAACGTGGCTGCCGTAGTTCCTCTAATGTCATGTGAATGGGTTCATCATCGATAAAGAAAAAGTCTTCTTCTTTCTTTCGGTTCTCACTCTGACCACTTCTTGAAACATCCAATGCAGTAGCAGCATCATTTCCAGTAGCATCTTTACCATGGCAACCAGAGCCACCAGCCTCAGTGACTATGTGTTTCAGCTGATTCATGAGATCACTATGTGAGCAGTGCACAGGTTCAAGGTCACTAAAGCTGGATTCCTCTGCATCTTCATGTGCACTTTCATGAAGTTTAATCACTACAACATTGTGCTGTCCAGTGCTTGACTTCTCTCGCAACGTTACATCAAAACCTCCATCATCAACAACATCATCATCAAACACAACAGCAGTTGCTTTGTTCAGCATCTCTTGTTTGTGTTCTATGACATGATTTGAACCCTTGGCACCTGGTGTACAGTCATCACTGCTTGCCACATTCTCAACAGGCGGAGTGTGATCACATGACACTTTATCAATTGTTTTTACTTTTGATGAAATCACTTGATCAGTTGTTTTTAATTCTGATGAAATCTTTTTATCCATTGCTTTTAATTCTGATGGTATCTGTATATCACCTATTTTCAATTCTGATGAAATCTCTTTATCAGTTGTTTTTAATTCTGATGAAATCACTTGGTTTTTGCTCTTACATACACATTCATCTACAGAGTTAGCATTCACACTATTTTCTTTTAGTATCACAGCACTTTGTGTCAGGTTTGAATTGTCTGGACACTTTTGAATTAGCTCTACACAAGTTAGAAATGGTTCTTGATAATCTGAAGGTTGTCTTGAACAATCTAAAGGTGGGTCAACTTTGACTGAAACTGTTTCAGATTCTGTCTTTTCAGCACTGACATGGATGATTATTTGATCATCCTCTAACTTGAATGTATTTTCAGAGACATTTTGTTTTGTTTGTTCAGAGTGAGGTTCAGATGGGTAAGAACTGACTTTCTGAGCCTGTACATCTTTTATAGATTGGTAACCATCATCAAGTGGTTCAGTATTCTCTTTATCACCCAGTTCATTGTCTGTGATAACATCACAGTCACTGACAGCATCCAGAGTGCTTTCTTCTGATGTTTCAACATCAGCTTTAGCTTCTGAGTGAACACACTTCCCAGAACCTTCTGCACCTAATGTTTCCAGCTCAGATGTTTCCTCCTGGTCAGTGTTTATCAGTGTGTATTTACGTTCTGGCAGGGGTGGAGCTGACTGGTCAGATTCTTCTGATGACCCTCGCCATGGATTTCCAGAAACATCTCCTTCTGAGACAGACTTGTCAGGTAATGATAAATCTAAATGATCTTCTTTCAGACTTGCCAGACTCAAGCGTGGAGGTGCCTCTGACTCTGCCTGCTGCTGTTTCTGTGATCGTTTCCGAGAAATAACCTTTGGGTTGGCATACAGATCCTCTTCAATTATCTGAGAATCATTCTGAATAAAACTCTCTGAATTGTGTCGTTGCTGGTGCTCTGGTGGAATTTTGTTAATAGAAGATGTATTGTTAAGATGATCAAACATATTTATGTTGTCTAAATCCAGCATATCTACCTCAATTCCAGACTCGTCAGCAATCCCTGTTGATTCACTTAACACAGAACTGTTGACACTCTGAGTGTTACTTTCTCTGTAGCTGTCTGGACTGTCTGTCTGTGGGGTGGTCACTCCACTATCTCGAACACAACTTTCTTCACTTCCCTGACCTGAAATGTGAACTTTTGAACTCTTTTGAACTTCAACCTGTTCTTCTGGAACATTCTTCAAGTCAGTACAGGCTGAATTTTTCTTCATTTGTAGCTGAACCTTCTTTCTGATCTCATCCAGAGTCTCATAGCCTGGATCCATCTCATCCACTTCATCCAAAGTTTCATTTTCTTCTGATTCTTCGACACTAATTTTCTCAGCACCTTCACACTTGTCATTCCGAGAGTCACAAACAATATGAACAATCGTGTCCTCTGAAACTGACTCCAGAAGTTTACACCTATCTCCCTTGCCGTAGTCTGATGTTCTAGGTCCTTTGTGAAGTAGGACTACTTCCTCTTTGTCGGGAATATTTCGTCGAAGATATCTCATCGACGTAGTTGGTGTTTGGTCGCCGTTTCTTTCCAGTGACAAATCACCTCGTTTTGAACTTTTGCTGTGAATGGAACTGATGCTGTAACGCCCTTTGTTTCCTAAACGCAAACATCGTTTTAGTTTCATGAAAAACCCACCACCACTGCTGCCACTAGATCCATTAACTACAACAGGGGACAGACGGGAATTGGCAGGAAGAGTCTGTGATCTCGCTGGAGCACTGCGTTGAGGAGAGGTTGGCACACTTTCACAGCGTTTCATCTCCTTCCGCAACATCACCTTCTTCTCCATTGTTTTCGAGATTCAAAATTTTAGTTTATATTTCTCAAGAACCTTTCATCTGGAACCTTCTTGTAAACACTGAGCTTTCCTGAAAAATCTTCATTCTGAAAATGATATTAACAATAATTATTAAAAACTCCTACACTAACAATAGCATGTGGCAGAAATAAATATAACAACATATCGATTCTATAATCTGCTTCAAAAATGATTTATTCAATCGCACTGTTAAATACAGGCTGAAACTCTAACACTGTATTCAGCACAACAACTGACATAACTTGGCAAACTATAACTCTGCTCTTAATTATGACAACTCCATTGAATGTGTACCTGCATTTATTACCGTGTTTTTTTCCTTTATTACACAGTCACGCACATTTTAACATCTTCAAGCACTACATTAAGCTTGTAACTGAAAACCAAACAATTCACCAAAATCTTTCTAGAAACACAAACCACTGTTTCATTTCAGATTTCAAGTTTTTGTTTTGTTGTAAAAGCACGTTTGTTTAAATACAGTAGCTTTGTGGTATTTTTGTGACAAACAGTAAGTAGGTAAAATGTTACAGTAGGTCCAGCTGATATGTAACTTTATGTAACTAACAACACAGTGAAAATCTTATCTGCTCTAAATTCCTGTTTTGTGCAGCATGAACCTGTTTAGTGTGTATTAGTGTCTGAGCTTCATGTTTTCTGTGTGTTAATACATCTTGTGGACATACTTCTATCTGGATCAGACCAGTACAAATGTTTTAATATAAAATGAAATTACAGAATTTTTCATGGGCAATATGAAACAAAAATATATTTTAAAGCAGTCTTACACAGTTGTCTGCAAAATTCTAATGTGTGCTAAATTTAAATCTGGACTACTTGGACATAATATATACAAATAAAATATTGCTATTTCGCTACATGAACTGTATTTAAAATAAAACGTATTCCTCTGTATGATGTGTGAGAGTCAAAATAAACACAAAGAGAAGTGTTAACTGACAACATCACAGCCACACTGTTTGTTTATCAAATATATACTGTTTATCTGTACTGACAGACACCTTCACAAAACAAAGCCATAGATAGTTACAACCTTCTTTTTGTATTAATATTATCAAATACTATTAAACTGATTATTATTATTATTATGATTATTAAATGTATTATTTACAAAACAGAACAGAAAGTTATAACATTCTTTTTGTATTATTAATATCAAATGTTATTAAACTTTTAATTATTATCAGTACTGTCGTTGTTATTATTTGTTATTTTTAATACTAGTGCTATTGTCACTATATTATTAGTAACAGTTGCAGTAACAGTAGCAGTAGCAGTAGTAACAATAGTAGTAGCACCTTATTGTTATTAATACTGAAAGTAAAATAAATATTTTTTAATATTCAAATGTAAAGATTTGTTTTGATTTTTTTAACCTAAACAAATATCTGCATTAGTTACTGTAACAAAATAAATATATCAGTTTTAAATAAATATATCAAAACCAGAATAGTATCTTAAATAAATAAACTAATGTAACTGTATACAGTTATCTATATTAAAAAAATTATCTTAATATCCATTTGATTAAAAAAGGATAAACATAATACAATCTGATACTACAACTACTACAACTACTTACTTAAAAAGATAATTACTGTTTAAGATGAACATAGATAAACACTGTACTAGCACAGGAGAGAAGCAGCTATACATGTATACATAAATAAATGGGTGAGTAAATAGGAATACTTACACAGTAAATAACACAGATAAAGAAACACTGGAGTTTATGTAAAGCTCAATATTTAGTTCAATAAGGAAACATTTCTTTTTATTTCCTCCTTGTTTAGTCATTTTTAATATCTTTTTCCTATTTATATGATGCCCTTCTAAAAGAAACCAAATTACTCATGTCACCTATACAAAAAGTAACAGAACTAAAGTGAAAATAGGTTGAATGAAATACCCAGGTGTATTAGTCACCGGGGATTTTTTTTTTTTTTTTTTTTTTAATCTTTTCTTCAGTTACACACACTCATATCTCTGGTTACAAGAAAGTACTAAATATAGTTGAACAGTACCCTGGTGTACTGTGTTTTACAGTTAGCCCTGAATCTGCAGTAAAGGGTATAAATCTACATCTAACATTTAAAATCTGTTTAGATTTGTTTTATATACCAGTAAAACTTCATTTACAAAATAAATTAAAAATAAATTAAAAAACGTGAAATAGAAAGAAGAAGAAAAAAAAAAAGAAAAAGCAACAAAGACAAAATAAAATAGTAAATAAATAAATAACACAGCTATGTAAAGTAATTGACCAGAAAGTGTTAAAAAAAATAATAAATATAATTTTTTTTTTTTTTAAATACACACACACATAAACATATGTATTTAGAAAATGCTTACATTATATTTACAAATGAAATTGAAAGAGCTGTTCAATACCTTCAATGCATTTTTTAACTTGTTTTTTGACAGAATAAAATTCAAAGGAACTTTCTTATGACTCTATGAGCCAGTATGTAAACATCAGATTCTGTGTCCTTCAGATAAATAATATAAAAAAAAATAAAATAAAAATAAAACAAAAATAAAAAACATTAGAAGACAAATCACTTGGGCCTACAAAATGTCTGTAAAACACAACCACAATTTTGCTTGATTTATTAACTTACTAAGTCTTTTAGATACGTGGTGAAATAAAAATCAAAATCTTTTAGATGAACATTAAATCTATGACAATAATAACAAAAATAATTAAAACTTGTAAAATATAACCAGTTTGCTCAATTCATTAATTTACTTTATCATTTAGAATTTTTTTTACAATTTTGTGATAATTACAAGTGCCTCCATTTTCTGCAGAAGATAGATGTAATTCTTCTAGACAGAATAAATTAACAAGACTTTGTGATAAACAACAAATGTATGACAGCTGTAAATCTAATTTTCAGCAAATGAACAAATTTTATTCATTAAATTCCAAAGAGTTCTAGATAAACTTACTGTGCATCATTTGTTTTTCTTTCCAGAAATATAACTGTATTTCCCTTCACTGTCTTAGCAACAAACAGAAACTGTCAACTGCTTGCTGAATACACTTGACTAACTGTTCGACTACTGTCATCACTTAAGACACTGTAACATCAATAATATATAAAACTTAAATTTAAAGAGTTTAAAAAAAAAAAAAAACTGCCTTGTATACAAATCCAAAAATACTTTTAGACTGCTCAATTCAAAGGAAGCCTTCTTTGTTATATTTAATACATGCATGTTGAACAAAATATCAGTGGGTGAAACTGTCAGCAATTAAAATGTCAACTTCTGAAGTATTACTTAGGTGAAAAATGTCAGTTTTCACTCTGTATGTTTCTCAATAAAATTAGGAAATTTCCTTTGATCAGTCAGTGACATAATCTGCTATTTAGATAAATTATATCTATATCTGATCCAGCCATATTATTTTATATACAGGATTTTCTCTAGGACTGCATAACAACCCACAAAAATAGATAGCTAATTATTCTCTTTTATAAGTTTTGAAGTGTATATATTATTTCTACAGGTTTTATTTTGACCAAGGCATCACCACAATGGTTGATATTATAACCAACCGTATGTTTCCAATGTTTTCATTTTGTCATTTCACATTTTGTCTACCCTTCTTATTAGTAACACTTACAGCATGAAAAATATTAATCTGTAATTATATAAGTAAAAAGTTTGTGTTATAAATTAATTAATTAAAAAATAATACAACTAATAACAAGTTTTTCACATAATACGTAACAGATTATTAACATGTTTAGTATTTAATCCAGATGGTGCAGACAATGTTAGAATGTTAGTATGTTAGACTGGTTAAAAACACAACACTGTTGTCGTGTACATTTCTCATAATATAATTCTTGATATGATCCCCATACTTACAATTTTTCAGTTTACAGATGAATCACTGCAGAGGAGTATGATATTACTTTCCTATAACTAAATTTAATTTTATACTATTTTCATGTATCTTAAAGACTGGAAAGACAAGACTGATATTACTTATATAACTAAATTTAAAGTTTATACTGTAAAATTTGAACTCAGAACTGGCACTGGCTGTGCTCAGATTTTAATGGTTGCCTTGGAAATAAGAACATTCCTCAGATAAAGCTGTAATGTCTGCTTAATCTGAATGCAGAGACAGAGTCCTGTAATGACCGACCTAAACTGTTTTACGACTGAAGTCTTTCCCCCTAATTTAGCAAAATATACATCTGGACTCTGATGTCTAGCAAAGAATGCAGGGCAGATCAACAGAAAGGAAGAAAAAGGGAGGACTAGAGAGAGAAAAAACGAAATCATGGTACCTGAACCGGTGTCAATGTTTCATTTCAGACTTTAGTGTGCTGAGCAAAATATGCCCATGGAAATAGGAGAAAGTTTTTTTTTTTGACAATGTTAAATTTCATTTAATGACATCTGGTTGTATTACTTGTTCCTAACCTTCATTTCTCTCTTACATTTTGCTAATCTTAAAACTGTTTTTAAAAAGTAATTTAAAATTTTTTTACTTATAAAACTTGTACATTTAGTTACTATGTAAAGTAGTACAATCTTAATGAAATACTGAGAAAAATAAATAAATATATAAAACTACAACTAAACAACATTTATTTAAAAAAAAAACAGTAAATATTTTGAAAATTTAAGAAATAACTTTTTCATTTAACTTAAAACTAAAGAAAGAGGAAAAAGGAAAAAAAATTAATAGTAAAAAAAGAAAAAATCTGAAATAAAATATATAATTAACAATCATCGAATGTTAAAAATAGGCTGAACATAAAATCATTGCAACACTTGTAAGGAGCCAAAACCTGGCTATTAATGCATTTACTGTTGCTATTCAATAACTATTTATTCAAATAGCTATTCTCAGAGTATTTAACACTGATTTAACATACTCTACCAACACATTTTTTTCATTATGTCTAGTGCTTCTAAAAAGCCTCAAGGCTTTCTTATTTCATGTTATTTGATGTCTGCTAATCAGACTGTTTATATTACAAGTAAACTTGATCAGTTTTTTGATGGTGTAAATCAAAAATGACTAAAAACCAATTCTGTTTCTGGTTAGGGGACAGTTAGATATCTTTTTATATTATAGTATGCATAAAACGATATTAAACTAGTTTGAAAATATATCATTACTGCTATTTGTTAATTACTGATATGCTCACAGAAATTTTTATTCCTGTTACATTTCTCCTTATTATTATGATACTGTTAGGGTGTAACGTGTGTGTGTGTGTGTGTGTGTGTGTGTGTGTGTGTATGTGTGATTGTGGCATGGCTCAGTTTTAGTTTATCCATTTGAGATGTCGTATGTCACAGGATCAATCCCTGATGTGGAATCTTGCTGTTAATTCAAACGCTAGCCTTCTCTTGTTCTGTATCTTGGTGATCCTAAACCATATACCCAATGCCATATAAAATTAACAGTAAATAGAATGTGTTAAGTGTGTTCTTAAACAAAATAGTTCCTTTCTTTAATACAACATTCAGGCTTCTGAACCAGTCTAAAGAACTTAAGTAAGTGAAGTCTGTTAAAAAACATCCGACACTGTCTACAAAAAACTTTTAAAAAGTACTTGTTTTCTAATGCTCAGCATGTATTTGTAGTTGTACATCTTTACATGTATATGTTTCTAATCCCATTAGATTCATTGTTTGAGCTTTTATTTTTCAGTTAATATTCATCAGCACTGGTTTAACAAACGATTACATGCAGTGTAATGTCTGAATCATAATATTCAAAATCTCTGCAACTGAATCCAAAATAAATATACTCAACATACATGTAACTAGAAAACTTGTAATAATAATATAGTAATATTATAAAATTTGTTAGCCTTCGTCCACTGTCACAAGGAACAAAATACTACAACAAAATAAGAATAAAAATATTAAAAATAAATAATAAAATAATAATATTTTTTAAACTGTTTAAAATTATAGACAGCTTATTCAGAATTCCCTTCCTCTCCTAAACTATTTATTTCCTGGTCATAATGGATGTCACTTTTATAAATAAATAACAGTTAATGTGAGTTTTCGAACATTAGACAAATTACTCTTATCTATCATGTTCTACTAACCGTTTAAACCAGTTAATGCAAAGTATCATTATGAGTATCATTATCATTATTAATATGTACAGACTTCATAAATATCGCTGTTTTGGTGTTAAAAGTAATTTTTAATGCACTGGCCTTTCCATTTGACTAAAGCATAAATAGAAAATCTATAAAACAATGTAGCGAATTCAAAATAATCTACAAAACTTACATCACAGTGCATCACAAACGTCAAACATAAAACGAAATGGTCAGAAACAAGCTCGCAACCTAATCGCTGTCATCGAGCTGATAAACTAGAAGCAGGAAGTGGTTAATGAACTCTCATGTGATCTTACGAGATTTTATCATCAGTTGTTTGAAAACATGGAGAGAATTAGGTGCGAAAACATATGACGAAATTATGAAACGGCTTTCACACGCCCACGCATGTATGTACGCATTTAACAAGAAACAACTATATAACCTATATTTTAATACATCTTATATAAACTGTTTCTTTCAAAATTCTGTTTTGATTATATATAAAGATATATGAAGTAAGATATATTATTATTACTATTAATTATTAAGATTAGTAAACCATAATACGAACTATCTCAGTTGAAATTATATTGACTTAATATTTCATTTAGGAAGAAATATATGTATACAGGGCCCAAACCAATCTCCTTTCTTTTCATATTAGTTTCTTCTATTTTTCCAATTCACACTGATCGGCAAACGAAGCTTACGAAATAAAAAAAATTATCCAAATGCAAATTGAAATAATTATGATTGATTCATATAGTAAAGGCATTTATTTACTGTATATCATTTTATAATTTACTTTATCATATGTACTATAGGAATAAAATATATTCGTAGTAAATAGCCGTGTTGAACTCAAAACTTAACTTCACTATAATTTGATCATCATTCCGAAATACGAAAACGATGTTATTGATAAATTCTATTCGTTTTTGTTAATATTACTGTAAATGCGGGATCTACAGCACACATAGAGTAACTCGGGAATTTTTGGATAATAAACTTTTTTAACAATGTTTATTTTTTTTTTTTTTCTATTTTTTTAAATTTTGTGTAATTAATATCATATATGTTGTTATTATTATTAAATTAGATACACTGCTGTAAAAATCCCACTCATTTACTGTCGTCTGCTAAAGTGGTGCGCGTTCGGAGCATTCGTAGGCTATGACGTAATTATATATCGAAGGAATTCGGTTGTTGTACATAGAATATTTCAACAGTATTAAACTTTTATTTTTTTAATTTTTATTTATTTATTTAGTAGTTTTCTTTCTTTTTATTATTATTATTATTATTATTATTATTATTATTATTATTATTAAATTAATGTTTTGACGATATTCATTCCGCAAGTCCACAACAGTAATAATTACGTGAATTCAGTGGGGAAATTAATATTTTTCGTTTCGATCACAATTACAGTTTTGTATTCATTGATACGCATGCGTTTATGAAACAATTGTAGCGCGGCCTCGTGTTTCATTGTACATTTAATTTTCCAAGATGTTGGTTTTGTTTGAAACCCCAGCGGGTTACGCTGTTTTCAAGGTAAATAAATAATTATTAGGATTCAGAATATTGCATAACTGTCATGATTCAATATTATGCTTATGACAATCTTTGCAGTTATTTAAAAAATCAAGTTATCCAGCCACGCATAGTCGCATTAACGGCCACGTGGTTTTCAGCCTTTTCTAAAAATAAAAATTAATTTGTTTTTAATCTTTTAATATCGATATTATTCAGTGGAACTTTGGTAAAACTTAAATATGTTGAACTGATGTTTTTATTTCATTATTATTAATTTTGAAAATGTGTGTTTTAAATGCTTTTCATCAGGCGAACTATGCGATACTTGGAATTTGAATGTAATAATTTAAATAAACCCCAGCAAACTTAATTATTTAGTTATTACAGTATTAGTATTAAAATAATTAAACTAAATAAATAAATTGAACTTCAGTATATAATAATCATCAGTTATGCTGCATGAATAGGTTTTAGTTACGCATATGAACATATTCAAATTATATCATTTTAAAATAATAATTAGTAATTTTTTTTAGAAAAGACAAATGTTACTGACAAAAATCTACATTCTCTTGTACTTTTTATTATTTCTGTAACTGCTGAACAAGTTGAAAAATATTTTTGAGCAGTTATATCTGAATCAATTCATCAGTTTGTGTTGATAATGTAATGTATTAAAGCTTGATGTCTGCATCCAAATGGGCCACGTATTTCCGAAGTTACAAATGAACACAAGAGTACCAGTATTTAATGTCTCTCGAAACATCCCTGTTCAAAGTCACAGACCACACACTGATTTTGTATAATGTATTTTATGTTCACTTAACAGGCAAACTAGCATCATCAGTGTAAATTCAAAAACAAAACTGTCCTATGATAAAATGCACTTCAATAAAGCTCATTCAGCATTTAATCGGTGTACTTAATCCAAAGCCTGAACTGCACTGTCTGTAGTTGCTGATATTTGAGTTTTTCACGAACAAGTCAAACTTGCAGATCAGCCAAGTTGGCTTGTTCAGTTTGTGAATTTTCCTCTGAAGGAAAACAGAAATTTACACTGAAACAGGGAATAGTCAACAAAATCAATTCCAGATGGCAGCTTCAAAAAAAATGTCTATCTTCTTAACCATCTACTGGCTGTGATTACATTTGTAATTTTGTTTTACTCAACAAAAACAATAAAACAAACTAGAATGACATTTTTAAAATGATTATTGCAAATAAGTTAATATATATTTTTTTAATTGTATATTTTAGCTTCTAAAGGAAAAGAAGTTGCAGAAAACAGAAAATCTCTACTTAGACTTTGAAAATCCAGATCAAGCAAGCAAAATGTAAGCTTTCACTTGTAATATGCAAGTTATTTTGTCATGTGTTGTAAATGTTCCGCCAATGATGTATAACTTTTTTAACTTGCTGATGTTTTTGAAGATACTTATTCGTCACTACCTCTGAGGCAGAATACATTTACACCAACACATATATATGAATGTTTATAATTGTTAAAAGATGCATTACTATTAATAAATTTGTATTAAACATATTGACTATTTAAAGTAGGACAATTTTAAGTGTAAGAACATTCGAAAACCTGATAAATTTGAATTTCTAAAATAAAAGTATATTTCAAAGTTAATACTAAAGCTCCAGTTAAATTTTTTTTTATTTTTTTTTAAATGGAAGACCATATACACAGTAGTTTTACTTTAAAACACAAATTATTAATATGTTCAGAAATAACAAAAGTTTTATAATTTTGTGCTGAAGTGATATGACCTTCTTGAAACCGCAAGTATTCTAGTCATGTTGAAATGTATTAGTTTGACATCATTTCAATAATTTTATTATTTCAGAGTGAAACTGAGACACTTTCAGAAATTCAAGGACATGACAGAAGCTCTTTCAGGTAAAAAAAACACCAACATTTTAAAATATAACTAAAATTATAAAATGGCACTTATCTTCCACAACAAACTACATCCTTGTATTTGTTGAGTTTTAAAATGTGCTGAAATTAATCTCAAATTTTGAAATTTAATACAGAACTGTTTGTACATGTATGTATGCACATCCATGATTGATTTTAAGAAAACCTATTATCCCTATTCTTCCTTATGCTATTATTCCTAAATTTACTTTCAAATAAAAATAATTTTTATAAAATTTTATTTTCCAGCTGCTACAGCTGTAGTGGAAGGAAAGATGAGTAAAACGTTGAAGAAAATGATGAAAAAACTGATTGCCACAGATGCTCAGGAACAACTATTAGTTGCTGATGCTAAACTTGGCAGTGTCATCAAGGTAAGCATTTTGTCAGATATTGGCCACTGATAAATAAATGTCAAGCTGTTTGCACAGTAGAAATGGTTATCAAATTTTTTGAAGTGCAATTGTTTGTATTAGTATGTATGTAAATTTGAAATTTTGCATGTTAATTTTTTTAATACACATAATTATCTTGTAAATTGCAAATACAAATGTTTCAAAACATTTCATAATCTTGAATAACTTGCCGACATTTAAATTTTTAATATTTTTTTTTTTTTACTAATTAAGAACATCGAATTTATTAAGGTTTTATATACGTGTGAATTTTGACCATTTCATTGAAAAAAAAAAATTCCATGTTTGAACCAAAATGAATTAAATATTTGAGTAAAATATTTACATTTACATATCAGATATAAACATAATAAAGAACAAATTTGAATAATTGTGGAAATATTTCTCTGCAATTTTATGAAAATTAAAATTGTAATGGAGTGTGTTTACTGTTGCAGGACAAGTTTAACATGCAGTGTTTATCAAACTCCAGTGTTCAGGAACTGATGAGGTGTATTCGCTCACAGATGGACAGTTTGATCACTGGTCTACCACAGAAAGAAATGGCTGCCATGGCTTTAGGCTTAGCTCACAGGTAACTTGTCTTAGCTTTGACAATTTCTGGAAATTTGCAGTAGATTAGGTTATTTTTAAATCTTGGCTGTGTTCTTTTTGGTCTAGTAATTTGAAGTAAGATTTTCATAGAGATGTTCTTATTGCATCACTTATTGTTAATGTTTAAATAGATTTTAATGTTTGATTTTTTAGTCATGTGATTGTAATTTTTCAGTTTGTCAAGATATAAGTTGAAGTTCAGTCCAGACAAAGTGGATACAATGATAGTTCAAGCCATCTGTAAGTTTTTAAAAAATGTATTTTTAATATTTCTTTCTGCAGTTAGAATTGTTACTTCAGGAACTCTTGTAATCAAATCAAATATAGGCATTATTTTGGTCTTAAATACTAAGTATGCCATCTATTTAATAAAAGTTTTGTATTTAAAATTGTCATTATATAATTGCTGAAAACATTTAAACCTAAAACTTGTCAATTTTGATGTTCCCCCCCTTTTTTTTTTTTTTTTTTTTTTTTTTTTTTTCTCTGTAGGATAAAGTATGTTGATTCAGAGTGGTCCATTCTTCTTTTTCATGAAATTAAAAACAAGATTAGTTTCAGTAATTATTCATTCCATTATTAAATCCCACAAAATTCATAACAGAACCTTGTTGCTAGATTAGTATCTTGAGACTATAAATTTGACACTAACCGATTAGAAATTTATATTGTACTGCAGAATTTTAAATTGCTTCAGATAATGTTTTGGTTTCTGCCTAACTAACCAATGTTTAAATGTCTTGTATACTGATATTTAGAAATTCTCTCATGTTTAATCACAGCTCTGCTTGATGATCTTGATAAGGAGCTGAACAACTACATCATGCGATGTCGGGAATGGTTTGGATGGCATTTCCCAGAACTTGGCAAAATTGTACAGGACAACCTCGCCTATGCAAAACTTGTCAAACAAATGGGTATGTAAACTACTGTACATTGTACAGCATCTGTCATTTTGTATCATCGAATCATTTTTCATGTCAGTGTGTACATGATGAAAAGCTTCATTTAAATCATTGAAATTTTCACTAATCATGTCTTTTGGAACCTATTTTCACAACCTGTTTTTTTTTTTCATGCTTACAGAATGTTAAATGAAAAAATACATCCTTCACCTGAATTATTTAATATTTTATTTCACTGTTAGGTTTTATAAACATACTCTGTCTTGAGATAACAACTAACAAAAATGCCAAACGATTTCTTTTTAAAATGGGTTAACCAGTTAAGATTATTTAAAAAGAAAAGAAAAGATAAAGATAAAACAAAATTCCTGTTCTCTCTAAAGATGACCTTTGCCCTTTCGCCAGGTGAACGTGTTAATGCAGTCGCCTGCGATTTTTCGGCAATTTTACCTGAAGAGGTTGAACAGGAAGTAAAAGAGGCCGCCGAAATCTCCATGGGAACAGAAATTTCAGAGGAGGATCTTTTGAATATTCAGTATCTTTGTGATCAGGTACAACTAGGATGCAGTTAGCACTGGATAAAATGAAAATGTCTGATAGAATATAAATCAGAGATACTGCTAGCAGTAGAATAATAAGAAAATAACTGTTGGGATATAAAGGCTTAGGGGCAGTTAATAGTAGGTTGATATCTAACAGGATATAAACACTAGGATACAGTTAATAGTAGGATATGTTATTATATGAGTAACTTAAGATATAAACACTTAAGGTGCATTAAATGTGAGATATGACTACGGTAAACTCAGTGGTAGGATTTAAATGATTAGGGTATTATCTGTAATTAACCAAGATATAAAACAGAACAGAATTGTATTAAAACTGGTAAGATGGCAAACTAAGATATAACTGTAGGATAATGTGAGTTACGACCGGGTTAAAAATGTTGAGGATAGGATATTGCAATGAGAAAAGGGGAAAACAAAATGTATCTTTCATAATTATAAATTTTATTTTTTTATATATATATTTTTTTATCATTATCATCTGACTTAGAATTAAAAAAAAATAAAATAAAATAAAAGAATTAATAATATTTTTCATTTCTTCACAAATTCAGATTATAGATATCTCTGACTATCGAGCTCAGCTGTATGATTATCTCAAGAACCGAATGATTGCCATAGCACCCAACTTGACAATACTGGTAGGAGAATTGGTTGGAGCCAGACTGATAGCTCATGCTGGTAACTTTGAATATTAATACTGTTATTAATATTAATATTACTGAATATTAATAATTCTACTGCTGGTGTGTGGGCCAGACTGATAGGTCAAGCAGGTCACTTTGAATATTAATATTTAACACATCAAAATTACTGTTGGTTTAGAGGTAAGACTGAGTGTTCTTGCAAGTATTGTACATATGAATATTAAAGAACATACCTGAACTGTCAGTGTTTGATAGTGTCATGTTTAAGTGAATTCTGCCATTTGTATTCTAATTTTGAGTGAAACTGATTTGAATTTGGTGAAATTGCTAATGATGATCGGATGTCCTGCAATTCTGATTAGTTGATGATGACATATCTGAAGCAAATTGTTCATCTTGATAGGTGTTTTTTAAGATTATATATGGATATATAGATATATTTAAGTCCATTCAGCCTTGGATGTTTTACATCACTGTTCAGTGTTTTATCATGCTTTATTTGTGTTTTAAGATAGTGTAGTTATTTTTGAGTTAATGTACTGCTTATGTCCCATTTAGGTGAGTATTTATCTAAGACTATGGTGCAGATTTTTTTTTTTTATTTTTTTTATTTTTTTTTTTTTTTTTTTTTTTTTTTTTTAAATATTTAAACATTAAATCCTTATGGCAGATAAACATAATAATTTTTTTTTTTATTGGTAAGTACCAGCATACCAAATGCTGGAGATAATGTTATTAATAGTTGGGCTGTTTTCTGGTCAAACATGTGTATTTTATTATGTGGAAGAAAACTTTTTTGTAATTTATTGAATAGAGGCTGCACTTCAAATACTTTAAGGCACCTGATAACTGTTGTCTTGTTTGAGGCATGGATTTGGTTTGGTTAAGTGATTTTATAACTGAATGTTCAGTATTTGCTGATGATGACAGGATGTCCTGCAATTCTGATTCATTGATGATGACTTTGCTGAAGCAGACTCTGAACATTTTAAATATTTAAACTGACTCAATGTTAGGTAAAGACTTGATAGCAGAAAATGTTTTGTTTCACGGTCTTGATTGGTAAATATGCATGTTGAGTGGCAGTTTTCTTTTGTGTTTTGATTGTTAGTAAAAAAACAATTTCAAAACTCAGACACAAAAGTTAAAAGTGGAACAATTAATCAAAAGGGAAATAACAATGGCAAGACTTGAGTTAGGAGTGGCATTATGAGGAAATTTGTTCTTAAGTGATGTTCTTAAGTGACTTGCAGTGACTTAGAGCTTATGTAAATTCTGAATAATTAAAAAAAAAAAAATAGAAAACAAATTTAATATGGTTATCTAGCAATCTGAGAAGCTGGTATAACAGCAGTTTATGATACTGTGTTGAACAAAACATTGTGTGGTAATCAAATAATTTTGTGATGTAAACAGAATTTTTAAAAAATAACATTTTAGTTCAGGCATTAGAAAACTGTCAGAGATATGAGAAACTCATTCCAAGTGTCTTAAATTGTTTTTTTTTCTCTGTGGCCAAACTTACATTGTGTATGCAGTTCTGTCCAGGAAATCAGATTTCTTGCTGCATGTTAGTGTATCATACAAACTGGTATTAATGATTCTTCTGTATCTTTCCAAATGCAATATCAAACTGTAAATCTATAATGGTCAAGTTTTGATGTATGTTGTGCTGCCATGGCTACTGGTGAATTTCCTGTTCTATTAATTGTGGGTACTACTGTGTAGGAATACTGTGTTAAAAAACATTTTTCTTCTGTTGACAAATTTCACTAGCAGTGATGACAAAGTCCTCCAATTCTGAAAATTGTTGATGTCCAATTCAGTCTGAGATAGTGATTTTATACTCCAGATTAAAACATTGTAATGTTTTTTTTTTTTTTTATATACTTCAAATTAAAAAATAGTAGTTTTTATACTTTCGATTACTTCAGTAATTAGTTAAAGGCTTTTATTCAGACAACAATATTATAATGGCTTTGGGTAGTGTTGTTTTGATCATCTTCAGATCATGCTGTTCCATCATACTAATTCTGCTTCTTTTTTAGCGATATTTAAAAAAAAATCATAATAACATTCTCTGTATGTCTTAACAGCAGTTGCCCATTAACACAGTAATGTTATTTATGAATTATAACACAACTATCTGTTTGGTATTTACAGGTTCTTTGCTGAACTTGGCAAAACATCCATCATCAACGGTTCAGATTATTGGAGCAGAGAAAGCTTTGTTCCGAGCTCTGAAAACAAAACACGACACGCCCAAATATGGTCTCATTTACCATGCCTCTCTTGTAGGTCAGTCAAGCCCTAAATTCAAAGGAAAGGTGAGAAATTTCTTTTATTGAAAACCTTTTTTTTTTCTTTCATTGCTTTAATATTTCAGGTGTCACGTTACTTTTCTTTTTACAAATATTAATTATAATTTAACAAAGAAAACTGTTTTATTAAATATAAAACAAACCCAGTCAAAATATCTTAAGAGTTATGTGCTAAATTTGTACTCTGTATGTATTTTCAAAGGGTAAAACCTCTTGTGTTGCTTTAAAATGTCAGTTTGTCATTAATTTTTTTTTTTTTTTTTTTTTTAACAAATTTTGGAACAGCATGGAATACCATTAATAATAAAAAAATAAAAATGTATTACTTAGAACGTTGGTTATATAATTAGTGTTGAACATGGATTGAAGTGGTTTTGATGTTGACAGTAGATACATATTTTGTGCCAAGTTGGTAATTTTGAGTTAGAAAGACAACAAAATAAGATCTCAAAATCATAAACATTTCACTAAAGAAATAAACTTGTACATTTTATAACCGTCTGACGTCACTTTATTTCAGATGTCTCGAATGTTGGCAGCGAAGACGTCGCTAGCTATACGTGTTGATGCCCTGGGAGACGACACTAATACAGATCTCGGCTTGGAACACAGGGCCAAGTTGGAACGGGCTATGAAAAGTTTGGAGGAGTCTGGAGTAAGTTGCAAACACTTTGTTACTGTATTAATGACAGCGATCTATTTTAAAATTATTTTTTTTATTTATTTTATATTCATGTTTTATGTGATGGTTTTGAAAGATTGATAATTTTTGTTGTTGATTTCTAATACATTTATCAATTTTTGAAATAATTCAATTTTTTCAAATAAAGTGGCATTAATCTCTCTAAAGTTGATTGATATTCGTGAAAATAAATTGCCTGTTTTAAACAAATTTACTAATTTAATACCTTTGGCCATTTCTCATTTTGTTGCAAAGTGCAGATGTGTCACTGCTTTGGTTCATCTCATTAAATGTCTGAGATGTAGATGCAATTCACTAGTAAAAATTTCATTATATCTCCTGTCTGAATGTTAATTTTATAAAGGTCTCCAGTGATTATATTGAAAAGTAGTGGTCTGAAACTTATGTGGACAACATACTACAATGAGGGGACCTTTTTGTAACAGATGTCTTTAAAATAGACCTGATATCAAATTGAAATTTGATATTTTTTAGTGCCTTAAAAAGATTAAATAATTAAAATTTAATTTGGGTATTTATGAATTGTAAAGTAATATCTTACAAAATTAAGATTTTTAGTTTCAACAATGAAATTCTTAAAAGGTTTAAATTACTTTGATACATTTAGATTTTACTTACTTTTTACCAGTCTGTAAGTGAAAAAGTAAGAATAATTTATTTCATAATTTTAGCAATTAAAAAGTTAATGATTATCACTTTCAGTCAAGAAGAATAAGTGGTACTGGAAAAATGAAGGCAAAATGGGAGAAATACGAAAACAGAAGGTTTGTTTAAAATAGTTTATAAATGACATATATTTAAGTTTTTCACATCTTTACATAATAAAAACTAAAATCTTAGACTAAATATAGTTTCTGAAATTATTTAACTTCATTTAGTTTTCAAATACCATTCATATATTCTGCTGCTAAAACACTTCAGTCAGCATTTGTAATGTTTAAACTGGCTGGAAAAATAGCTGCTTTGGTTAAAGATGCAGACATTTAATTAATGGGTTAAATTATCTGCAGATTCAGTCAAGAGAAAGATCAGTGCAGTTGTTTTGCAAATTGGAAAAAATGATTAGGTTCACAAGTTTTAGTATCCGATATTTAAATTGATTAATAGATTAATGTTTGGTGTTTGTAAAATGATTGAGATATCTGATTTATCATGACATGTTCCTGACAGTTGGACAGCACATAATGATCAATTGATATGCAAAAATTAGTTGACACAGTTATCACATAAGTTGACAGTTAAAATGATTTTTCAGTGTGTAAAATGATTAGTTGACGAATAAAATTAGTAATCAACAAGTAAAATTATAAGCACACATAAAATGATTTGACAAGTAAAACACTGAGCATATTGAACTAGTTGACCAAGACATACTTTGAAGAGATCTAGGTAATATGAAAAAATTAATACTAGATGTATTGTACTGGTATTATAATTGGTGGACACATTTAAAAGAAATAGTTACTCAACATGTCAATGATGGACACATTAACACAAATGAGTTGATACGTATGTTAAATAATTATTTGACATTTAAGAACAGGTTGGTTAACAAGTGATTGATGGTTAATTGACACACAGAAAAATGGATAGTAGACATGTGAATAATTAATATTTCTGAACTGAATGTTTCAGTGAAATAAAGACATACATTACTGCAGCAGACTCAACTTTGCCTAAAGTTCCCAAAAAAAGAAAACAGGAACAAGACGAAGATGAACCAGCAAAGAAAATTATAAAAATGGAACCCGAGGCTGAAGTGAAAGAAGGTGAGAATAAAAATTTTTGATATAAAAAAAAAATACAATAAAAATGTTTTTGTTTTGTTTTCTTCATTGTGTACTTTTTAATGTTAAGAACAAATATCATAATTCTTTGTAAAGTCATCTAAATGAGATTTATCTTAAAAGTAAACAATTGCAGAAATATTTTAAAATTTTAAAAAAAAAAAAAAAAAAAAAAAAAAATTGTTCTGTATTAAAAATCTATTACTCTATAACATCACTACTAGTATACATGTATTATTAGTATTAAGAACAGTGTGGCTAATGCTAGATACCATCATCAATATTAATATTAAAATTACCACTGTAAATATAACTAATATTGCTAGTGCATAGCTATTGCTGCTACTGTTGGTTTAACTGAATAAACAGTTAACTTCCATAACTGTTACTGTTACTGTTATTTCAGTTATGATTGGCACTGGTAGCACCTCCCATCACTGCTACTATTATTACTACTACACCACTACCATTAAGACCCTTACTACTATTAATACAATTACTACTACTACTACAACTACTATTTCTACTGCTAAACTGCTGCTATTACTGTTACCTCTACAGTACTTGTTAATTTCGTGTTAATACTGTAATCATTACTGATAGCTGAAGAAACTCCAAAGAAGAAGAAGAAAAAGAAGAAACATTCAGAAACTTCAGCAGACACGAGTATCCTGGAAACAACACAAGAATCAATAGGTAAGAAAGACATTTTAAATTACAAAAACGAGTCATGTTTTCTTGAGTATCTGTATTCAGGAGAGATGGGTAAATTGTCGTTACTATTTATTTATTTTGTTGAGTTTCAGTTTGTTTCCCTAAGGATGAAAATCTGTATAACGTTGATAAACTATGATTATTTTACGTTGATAAGGCAGACTGAAGGGAAACAACAGAAACTAGTTGAGAAATAAGTACAAAACAGAAGTACTGTGTAATGAAAAAAGGGTTAATATAAAACAAATGAATGTTGACAATCCTATAAAATATTTGCCGCGCAGAGATATCTTTTTTTAATTAAAACTTGAAAAATGCTTTTAAATAAATTTAACATTTGAAAGACTAAAATGGAGTGGATCCTAATCATTCTTAAAAAACGAAAAAAGATTTTATTTTATTTAATTTTTTATATATATATATATCTGTATTTAAGAAAATGAATAGTTAGGTATCCTTAAAGTTATTAAAAGGAAAAACAAAAGGAAATAATTTTGTTCTGATACACAATATAGGTTCACCAAACGGAGACATTTCACAAAAGAAAAAAAGAAAAAAAAAAGAAAATTAAGGAAGAAACAAAAAGTGATTAACAAATGAAGTCATGTTTAACAACCTAAAAAGACTAAACAGATTGAGTCATCCATCCATTTTTATTAAAATGATTTTAAAAAAAAGAAGACTCAACAGACTGAGTTGATTTAGTTTAAGACATGAACTGACACATCCAAACCAAAATGAAAGGAGTCTGTTTAATCTGCCTTGATTTGAATTGAAGAAAAACCTTGCCAGGCAGGGCAGAAGGATGTTTTAATGAAATTTATGTCAGTTATCAGATGATGTTATGTTGTGATTGGGACCAAACAGAAGGCTGTTGGTTGTCAAATGCAGCAGACTGTCAGAAATACTGTCAAACAGCTGATGGTATGTATCTAGAAGAGCTGAAACCCCATTTTTTTTTTTTTTTTTTTTTTTTTTAAAAAAAAGACTTCGACAACCCTCCTAAATTTGATTCTTAGGGTTTAAGAGACATGGTGATTTACAAAAAAATAAATGAAATAAAATAAACCCTATTTGAAAAGAATCAAATATATTTTGTAATTCAGTGAAGTTTATTTTTTTTTATTTTTTTTTATTTTTTGTCTTATTTAATAAGTATAACAACGTAATACTTTAAAAACGTCTGAACGGTGCCAAATAAATGAAATATGCATTTAGTTTCAGGACAGGATGGTTTGTTTTGTTTTTTCTTACTGAATTTAGTACATTCCATGAAATCTGTTTTAAAAAACATGCTGTTTGTTCAAGCACAGTCCAAATGTATTGTAAATAAATGTTTCATAAATGTTACATACAAGTGTGACAAAAGTTTTAACAAAGAAATAGTTGACCCATTCATGTTTCAGTGAAAATATTCTTTTTGTTTGTTCTTTCTCTTGAAAAAAAAAGACATGTTGCATTAATTTTATTTTCCTTGAGAAAAAGTCCTATTATTTTTTTTTTATTTTCATCAGATAAAGTCCACTTGTATTTTTATTTATTATTTTTTTTTTTTTCATTTTCTTAATTTTCTAGTAATTGTTTTTACTTTTTTCCTTGATAAGTCCACCAGTGATACTAGACAAGTAATTGCCAAACACATCTTATCCATTCATGCAATAATAAATCAGGGACATGTTTTTGTACAAGTCTGATGTAATTGATGCCTGACATTAAAAATGTAATTGTCCATATTTTTATATTATCTGCATGTAACTGAAAAGTTTTAACAGAAAT
Organism: Chrysomallon squamiferum; assembly: GCA_012295275.1. NCBI lineage: Eukaryota > Metazoa > Mollusca > Gastropoda > Neomphalida > Peltospiridae > Chrysomallon > Chrysomallon squamiferum. The sequence continues at coordinate 9,748,485 of CM022668.1, read as the reverse complement.
GGAATGAAGAAAGATGTGCACACAAACACCATAGAAAAAACATTTTATACCCTCAAAATCAATATAAAATTGTTATAAACATTTTTTTTCTTTTAGAACATCATCCTTTGTCGACTTGTTTATAAGAGATGGTAAAAAACATAATCTTGTATTTCAGTAAGTGCCAGTGACTGAATGAGAAAGTAACTTGTGACAAAAATAAGAGGTCTTGTTTGACCCTCTGAGAAAATCAGTTACTGAAAGCTAGCTAATGTTCCCTGTTATAAATCTGTGTGCTATACTTTACATGCACACCAAAGGGTATCACTGTATACTATTAAAGTATTAAGAAGCACGATTAAGAATAAGGAGTCTGTTTTGAGATTACAATTAGTTAAAATTAAGATGCATATTGGTGAGAATATAAAAATTAGGTGAAAATCTTTTTCATCTTCATTTTCTCTTGTGTGGCTAAGAACAGTCTATGAAACTTTAGTTGCAATTTTATTTAATGATAAACCGAATGGTCTGTAGTCCATGGCGACCAGTATGTTAAAATTCTCAAAAGTATAATTTTTTTTGTGAATTAAGAATCTACTTTCTTTCTCCAGTGATAAACAGATGAGAATAACCATAAAGTTTTAGATACATTACAAAAAAAAAAAAAAAAAGGTAAATAAAGAAATTTGATGTGAGGAAATGAAGGTAAAAACAGATTAAAATGTTTATTTTACAAATTTCTTTGTTGCATTATTTTTAACCACTTGAGTCCGTCACTATATCAGGTAGTTATTCATTTGGATCCTGGTTACTAAGCGTATAAGTGGTGATATGCCTCTGATCCAGGCTATTCACTGATAGAGTACTTTGGTAGATGAATAGTCTAGGAAAGCAGTTGATCATCAGACTGTCTCCGTGAAAAATCTGCCATTTTGAACAACAGACTTCAAATTAAAATCACTTTCAGTAGAAACTTCATTGAGTTTCAGCATGATAATTTAAAAAAGAACAAAATCCAATCTGAAATGTTCTCACATGAAAGGTGGAAATCAGTTATTTTATGAAAACATCGGATCAGAAAAGAACTGAGTCACACAGATGAGAGCCATACCATCACTCACATGCTGAGTAAGCTGGGTCCATTATTAAAATTTTTTTTTTTTTGAGTTTTATATTTTCTCATGTCACAAACTCAAATTCTGAATTTTAATTCTGTGTTAGACTTAGCTACACGTAAATATTTTTATTATTATTTTTTAAGCTACATGTAAATATTTTTATTATTTTTTAAACAATCCCCCATCAAAAAAAAAAAAAATGTTTTTGAGGAGAAAAAGGTACAAAGTACATAAACTGAAAAATCTGACATGTTGCCAGTGTGTTTTCTTCATCTCCTTCAGGTCTTGGTAGAATAGGTGGTGGATTGGAGACAAGATCTAACAAGTTGTTGAATTCTTGAATCTTCATGAGTAAATCAGAATTGATTCCTAGTATAGTTGATAAAGAACAGCTGCAATAGGTTCTTTGTTTCCCTTTTTTCTCTTTTCTTTTCTTTTTTTAATTTCAAAATCCATCCAAAAAAAAGGGATCGTCATCCACAATTATATTTCAGGAGCATTTTTAGAGCATTCTTTCAGAAATAAATCCACTGAATTTTGAGCCAGTAAATGTGACTGCTCAGTGCATTTCTTTCTGTTGACAGCAACTTCAGTAATGGCATTAAAGTTAAGAAAATGTGCCTTCTACATTATTTTTAATATAATTTAAAAAATTTTTTTCTTTTTTTACAACTCAAAATAGTTGGAACAAGATTCATTTAGTCACTGGATAGTACAGATCTTTGTATCTGCAATCTTTTTGTTTTGTACAATTCCTAAATCTTTGACTTCGCAGACACTGTGCTCAGACACCATCAGTTTGCTAACAGCTATTCCCATAGTCACCATGTGATAACCAAAACAAAACTGATTTTACATTTCTATTTTGGTCACTGCAGCCATCTCTGAAAGCAGCTTTTTAAAAAAATTTCATTACTTCTTTTCTGACAATTTTTTTCAGGATCTGATTTCAGTAGTTTCATTCTATGTACATGGAGGCTGGATTCTGATATAATTAAATCCAGTTTTCTTTTGTAATGTACAACCACATATGGCAATAAGAACAGATTAAATATTTTTTGTTTATTTTTATTAGTTGTTACTATTATTCATTTCTAGGTCATACCCCGATCTTTTCAGTGTTGAATTTATGGCCAAGATTTTAATATTTTTTTGTGCTTGTTTTCTGAATCTATTTCAAACACATCACAGATTTTATAAGTGACATTCCTTTGAGATTAATGTGATCTGATATAAAACTGATCACATGACATCACACATTTGATATTTTCTTGCTTATACGCAACAAAGATCAATTTCCCACTGATTTGTCTGTTTTGCAATCAAGTCTGAGAGAGACTGAATAACGGGAGCTTTTGCCTGTTGTGTCCAGACACACACTGACAAGTGACTGTTACTGGACAGTACTTCTAGTTTTCATTGTTGTAATATGAATATTGTCACCTTAAAGTTTTAAATATAAAATTTATTTGTCAAGCAAAATGATTTAAAATAATTTTAGTAGAGGTTTTATTTTTTTCTAAAATTTTATTTTACGTTTATCTGAACATTGAGAAAAGAAAACCTTTGTAGACTTTGCTCTGTAGCTGATATGAACAAGATACAAACAAATGATAGAAATCTTAGGACGTGCATTTTGAATGTGTTGGTCCATTGCTAGAAATGGTACGTGTTTACTTCTGGAGTATTGTCAGATTTTAAGAAATACCTCATCTATTAAAATTCATTCCATATTTGTATACATTTTTTTACTTCACCATCCTGCTGTGAATCGTAAAAGTTTATTTTGTTGAAAACAGAACACAGTGGTGACAGCCTTTCCTGATTAATTTCTTTACCACATGACAACTGTTTGATAAAATGTCTGATATAATATTAGATGGAGACAAACTTGTTCTGTTACTTAATTTTAACATGTCACACACAGTCACATTTTAAAGTGTATATGTTTTTGTTTTTTTTGGAGGGGGAGGTCTCTATTGATTCATTATCTGTGTTTTGTAATCAAGTCTGAGAGACTGAATAAGATGAACTGTTTGTCCAGTGTGACAAGATAATCATACATATTGTTACTGGACAACAGTTACATTTTTCAGTATTTTTTTGTTAGATGGAAATTGTCACCTTCAAGTTTTAAACACAACATTTTTTCTTCATCGTGCATAATGGCACAAAGTTGATTATCATAGGACACTTTTTACTTCATATTCACTGAGACATTTAGAATCTTCAACTGAGAAACATTTCAGTGTTTTCATAGTCATTTAAAATAAGAACGTATTGTTCCAACCTTCACACAAGTTGTTCATACAAGGATTATTGTTCATGGTGGAATCAAGAACGTCCCACAGGACAGGAGCAAACATTGGTGGAGCTGAGTACTGGGCCTGGCTGCTGAGAGTGTTAGAAAGAACCACTGACGTATGTACAATCAAAGTACTCACGTCCTCGACTTTAAGTGGATCTTGCAGCATAACAGCTTCCATGGCAAAATGGCCAGAGCATCCATCATACCACAGAACAGGCAAAAGTCAGCTTTGGCCGTGTAGTGTGTGGACCCAAGCCTAAGTCCTGAATCTTACGCCAGGTGCTTTGTGTCAGATGATAGAAGAGTCCCTCATTTGTAACATGATGACTGAAGACAGCATCCTCATTCCTCTATCCTAATCGGTAAGCTAAACCCAAGCTAGACCCAATATTCCTATTCTTTCTTTAATCCTTGCTTTAATCCTGCCTGTAATCCTGCCTAATTAATAAGTGTAACAATTCACCAACCCTGCACAATATGAAACCCATTTCGTTAATGTAGCCTAATCAATAAGCTTAACAATTACCCCATGCATACTATGATGCCACATTCAGTACTCTACAAACCCATACATTTTGTGACTTTTTTCTTGTGATTTTTTTTTTTCCAGTCATTTACAGAGTACCTTTCTGTGCAGCATATTAAAAGCACTGCTTCTCTAAAATAATGTATATAAAAAAAACTGGTATCCAAACTTCTTTTGTAAGTGTCAGTTTTTTTTTTTTTCTGCCTTTTGTCTTGTGTGTGGCTGAAAAAAAACCAGGTCTAGCTGGAACCTTGCAGCCATTATTATTACCATTTCATATATGATAGTACAAGCTGGTGTTAAGTGAATAGAAATACTTGTTGCATTATTTCTTAATAGTTGTTGATACATATATCCAACATATCTTATTAGAATCTACATAACAAAGTCTATAATAGCTAGTAGCTGATTTGAATTGCTTGCTTGCTTGCTGGATGGTTGTCCCAGTGGCCTAATTGGATGGTCTGGACTGTTAAAGAAATTACATAATTTTATTTGACCATCACAAATCACAGTTAAATAAGTTGAGTCAGATTTTATAGAAAATGGTATTTATTCAAGGATCTTCTGGTCGTGAAACTGTAACTAACTGAAGCAACCTTTAATGTCTTCATTTACGCACGGCAAGTCACTTTGCATTTTGCTGAGTCAGATGGTGTACTGTCATTAAGTTCGTGTTTGTAATGAGAAAAGCTTCTTTCAGTATCAACTGAAGTTGCAGGTTCCAAATAGCATCAGTTGCTTTTGGGAAGTAACTTTGCATGCCTTGCCAGTCCTTGGATATGGACAAAGTGGTGGTAATTTCTTCAGTGTATATATATATGTGTATAATTAATACATATATATGAGCCATTCCTCAAATACCACATAGGTGACCATACAACATTGTAAATTGCCATGCAGAAAAAGTGAGGTGCACAGTCCAACAAATAACACAAATGGAAGACTGTAGACATCAAATACATGGTTATAAAGTTTGTAGAAAGTTAACAAAACATTCTAACACTCATTCAGATTCTTAATACGAGTCCTCAGCATATCTGTTGTAATTTATACGTTAAATTTACTATTTTACCATGTCACACACATGGAAAGTGCTTGATATCAGAACTCGTGAATTTATGTGAACTTGTATCAATGAAATTATCACAGCTCACGTGATGTGATTTCTGCCAAACACTGTAAAAATATACAATTCTTTTGTTTTCTCTATGCAAAAAAAGTAAAATAACAAACTCATATGACGACTGGCTACTCCAGTGATACATTTCATATTTAGTCTCATGGTGTGATTGATTATCTAGATCAGCTATACACTGTTAAATACATTCATACACGATCTGTTGTATATTGTCCCTGTACAAGGGTAAGATACCTCAATGATACAGTATCTACTACACTATTAGATATATTACTACATGATCTTTGCATATTACCTCAACACAATTCACTGAGTAAGATACTTCAGTGACATGCTGTCTACCCAATGTATTTCGTCTGTTTTGTAATATGATGTATATTTTTATTTCATCTGTTATATAAATCTATAGTAGAGTCCATATCTAAGTGTTCAACATTCTCAGAATGATTTTTAATTTTTGTATTGCATATGTCATTATATTTCTGTATGAATTGTATATGAAAAGGTAAATAGGCTTTTAGATCCAGGGTTTCTCGGACATTCTACGCAAGCTGTCATTGGTTATGTGCCCAGTTTCAGAATTTGAGAACATATTGGTCATATTTGATAAAATGAAAATGAAATAAAAACATAAAATTATAAAAATTACATTTGTTCCTGTTTCCCATTTTGTTCCAAAAATTCTTTGATGTTCAGTTTTAATAATGGAAGTCGAATATTTTTAAAAGTTAAAACAATACTATTTTTTTATTTTTTAAAAAAACGTTTAGGTCTTTTGTTACTCCAGTTTTTTTCACCTAATCTATACCATTATATGGGTTCCATGACAATGAAACATTTGAGAAATTCTCAGTAACAGGACACTAATAAGGACAGTAAATACAAAATTTAAAAAAAAAAAAAAAAAAAAAATTAGAACTGCAGTTAAATTTCCAACAAAATTAATAATATTGTGGTCTATAAATTGCACACACTGTCCCCATATGAAACAGAATCTCCTTTGTCAAATAGGTAAAGTATTGTGGTGACTGTCAGTGTAGTTTATAATTATTTAAGAAGGAAAGAAATGAGGAGAAACACACTTACAACAATTTAGGTGGTTATTCCACAACATTCTGTTCTGCAGACAAGATAGCATGGATGACAGAAAGTGTGTAATCGTAGTTGATGATGTTAATATTGCTACCACTCTTCTTTGTTGGTCTCTTCTTGTCTGGGCATAATGGACGTGCCTGGAAATTAAATATGAAACAGATAATCTATGTGGTTGTAAAATCTGTGTTCAAACTGATTTATGTCAAAATTTTATTTACCTTTTTAAAACTTGAAAAGTAAAGTTACTTACACTGAATTATAGATTCTATTTTCCATCTGCAATCAAGAGTCAAACAAACCTGTTGATTATCTTTTAGACCAGTGGTTTTCTGTTTGAAAAAAAAAAAAGCTGCTTTCCATTTCATGTTTGTGTAAATTCCATTTCAATTCCATTTCAAGAATAAATTATGTAATTAAAAACTAATATATAAAATATATAATTTGTGAAAATCACGGGAGAAGATGGTATTTATTCAAGATTCTTCTGGTCGTGTAACTGTAACTAACTGAAGCAACCTTTAATGTCTCCATTTACGCACGGCGAGTCACTTTGCGTTTTGCCGAGTCAGATGGTGTACTGTCATTAAGTTCGTGTTTGTAATGAGAAAAGCTTCTTTCAGTATCAACTGAAGTTGCAGGTTCCAAATAGCATCAGTTGTTTTGGGAAGTAACTTTGCATGCCTTGCCAATCCTTGGATATGGACAAAATGGTGGTACGTTCTTCAAGTTATATATGAGCCATTCCTCAAGCAACTTGGGGGATGGATCCTTTGCAGTACAGCTTTGCTGGGTGGTTGTCTCAGTGGTCTAATTAGATTATCTGGACTGTTACAGAAATTACATAATTTTATTTGACCATCATGAATCACAGTTAAATAAAATGAGTCAAATTTTATAGAATAGTTTAATGTTTTTACTTCTCCGCTAAATTTCACTCTAAAATATCTTTTACCGTCAGTAGTCGTAACTTGATTTATCTTTCAGAAATGTTGTGTGTATTGGTGACAGAATAACACATCCATAACTTTCAAACTTTTTTATATATTTTTATTTTTTGACTTCAGTGATGTAACCGGCCAGATGTAATAGTGACACAACACTTGATTTATTTACTACTGGTTTCACATCAAAATCAGGGTTTTCTACTGAGATTTTATTTCCATTAATCTGTAAAACAATCTTCGTATGACAACTTTATTTTGTAACAGTTATTTCTCCTTGGCGTTGACTCATACCAGCAACTTCTCGGTGAACTATTGTATCAATAATTAAGCCACAGTCAGTATTTATATCATATCTCACACGAATGAAAAGAGTAGCCTCTTTTTTCTACTTTTCAAATATTTTAACAAATTCTCATCATTCCTTTTTCTTTTCCATTCGTGTTTTTTTTTTTTTTTTTTTTTGTCTTCTCTCCTTCTGTCCAAGGTCCGCTGTCACTTTCTCCTGGCATTTCAAAATATGACTTTTGTGTAGCTTTTATCCAGAGAATGAATGAACGAATGAATATATATTTTTTCGTATCACTATTTTAAATTTCTGGACAAAACCTCCCCAAAAATTCAAATTAAGGGCATCAAAAAACACGACCATCTACAATATCTTAACCGCAAGTCTCATTTAAGTATTTTGACAGTTGGCGTAATCGTGCAAATAATTTTAGTTGTTTTCTTTTTCTAAAACAATGAATGGAGTTCGGGTTTGTTTCCGTAATAATTTTTTTTATTAGTTTAATAATTTATTCCAAATTTTGCCCGTGTTAACTGAAAATGAATAATTTCTCTGATATTTGGACAACGAAAAACTTTCGGAATTTGAGTTTGTGATAATTTAGATAAAGACTCAATTATTTCACATTGGAATTTAATAAATTTAAGGCATTTATTTATCTATTTCGACAGTTTCACTTGAATGTAAAAGTGTTTCACCTAATTTTACCATATTCTCACCTTTATTAATTTATTCTACGCAGAATGTTTTATTTTTTATTTTATTTTTTTATTTATTTATTTATCTTTTATTTTTATTTTTAGCAATTCTCTTTTTAAAATCCTTCCTTTGTTTCGATGTTGGTATATCAATAATAATAATAATAATAATAATAATAACGAAACTAATTGTACAGCAAAGAAGAATCTTTCATTATGTAGTTGATAATAAGAAAGTTACGTGTGTTAAAATACTCGAAAGAAAATTAAAAAATGTATAAATTCATACAAATTGTTTGTTTTTTCTTAATATAAATATTATTTTCTGTCATTTGCATAAAATTCCATATATTATAGGAAGTGAAAACCGATTGTCTCCTATGTTTAAAAAAACAACAAAACTAATCATTTACGATTGGTAGTTTATCAATAGAAACTTCTGTAATTTTGAAGTCGACTGAAAGTAGAATATTTAGTTAAAACAAAGAGAAGTGAAAGTTGCACGTTTGAATTTTTGTTCTTGTACACGTCTAATGTTTTCAAGTGATCATATCAGTATGGTTTATCACTCACTCATTCTCTGTCTGTCTGTCTGTCTCTCTCTCTCTCTCTCTCTCTCTCTCTCTCTCTCTCTCTCTCTCTCTCTCTCTCTCTCTCTCTCTCTCTCTCTCTCTCTCACACACACACACACAAACACAAAGAAAAGATTTTAAGACAACATCAATGTATGGTTTAAAATGTTTTATTAAATTTTTTTTTTTAGCATTGCAATGCATACATATATACAAAAAGATGTAAAACATATAAATACCTGGACATACACTGATTGCATACACCTGCACAACAGTTACTGCCCATTTATTTACATTTCGCGACAGTGTGAAACTAAAAATATTATATTAAAAATAAGTAAAAACATTTTAAGACAATTTTAGGTCACACACTGAACGCGTAGGAGAATATGACATCCCCCAAATTGTGATACTCCCTTTTATATAAAAATTTAAATAGTGATATAATCAATCTATAAAGGACGTAATTAACATTTCCCATTATTAAATATTTATTTTTAACTTAAAATACTATACATTCCTTTACAGACCAGTAGTACCCACCCAACTGTATCCCATTTATTGCGAGGAACAAAATAAATGATAAATAAATAAATAAATAAATATAAAGATATAAACCCTAATGAAACCCATTTCTTTTTTTTATTTTTTTTTTTTAAAAATTCACTTAAATTGGCTTTCAAAAACAGCCTTTGCTGATGTGAAATAATTAGCTCTTCTGTTTCTCCGCGGCGAGATGTCGTCAGACGTTTCGCTTTCGACGTCTGCTTCGCCGTTGTAGACGACTCTGCGGTGACGATTGGCGACGTGGATGTCGTCGCTCTCCAGAGTTGTCTGTTCTTGATTTACGTCATCCTCAGCCTCCTCCTCTTCCTCCAGTTCGTCTTCGTGCAGCTGCTGTGGTGGTGGTGGGTATCTGGGAGCGCGAAGATGAGACGAGTCAGTGGGTGGCTCAGCAACATCGCTGTCAACGCCGTTAAACTCCGTCTCCTTCTCAGAACCCTCCGAGTGGTTGTCGTCGCTGTAGTCGACCACTCTGATCTTTGGTATGGCGTTCCTCACCACAGCCTCGAAGATTCCGGTTCGGTGACGTCATCTCTGGAAGATGACGTAATCTCGTTGACGATCTCCACCGACGTTGGAGGTTTTTCTACCGCTGCTGCAGACGCTGCCGTTGTTGTTGTTGTTGTTATTGCTGCTGCTGTCTGCTCGGGTCTCACCAGCTGTCTCCTGTTGAGGTGGATCTTCTTGGGGAAAGTTTTCGGGGGTACGCGCGGCCTGCTGGTTTTCACAGGGACGGAAAGTACTTCAGCCTGACTGGTCAGGTCCTCGAACTCTTTAACCGCACGGGGCGCACTTCCCACATCCTCGCTGGACACCTCGGCGTGCCTGGGGCGCTCAACGACCTCTCTGCTATCTCGAATTTCCTCGCACTCTCGCGGGGCAGCCGGAACCGCCGGAACCGCCGGAACCGCCGCAGCCGCAGCCGCCGCCATCTTCTTCCTCTCGTTCACCGCAGCCGCGTGTCTCGCCGCCAGGACGCTTTCGTCGCGTTCAAGCACGACGTGCCTGGGCCGGCCGGCCGCGCGCAGCTTTCGGTTCTCCGCCTTGTCGCCGCGGCGCACGGGCACGCGGTCGATGGCGTGGGGCGGGACGACCTCCACGTTGTTGACGGAGCCCACGTGACGGTACGACGTGAAGCTTCTGTTGCTCGCAGGCTGCTCGTCCGTCACTTTCGTGGAACCCATCGAGCGCCTCACGTTGCTGAACGTTTCCGCGGACACGGAGCCCAGGAGGCCGTTCTGTTTGGGTTTGCCCTGAACTCGCTTTGTCATCTTGTTCGCCGCCTTGTACAGGTTCAGCTTACCCTCCTGGTTATATGCAGATTCACTGGAATAAATAAATAAATACGTAAATACAGAAAAATAAGGAAAAAAGAAAAGACAAGCAAGCATCCTACTACTACTACTACTACTACTACTACTATTAATAATAATAATAATAATAATAATAATAATAATAATAAAATATAATATCTGATTTATCATAATAAGATGAAAGATGAAGTGATTAACTTATATTTCATTTTACTTTTTAAAGAAAACTTCCTTTTGTGATAACATTTAAATTCCAGACGAATGTGATATTTATATTTGCACAGCTCCTTACCTTATATATATATATATATATATATATATATATGTATGTATATCTAAACATTTGATATTTTGATATTATTTTACTTTTTAATTTTAGATCAGTAATTTTAATACCTCTC
>CM022668.1:9720040-9732540 GCA_012295275.1 Chrysomallon squamiferum | reverse complement strand
TATGATGGAGAAGATTTCAAAAACTCACTGAAAAAAGATAATGTACGTCATGACATGACCCTAGTCACAGATTTATCAATACTTACATCATTTGCGACAAGCAATTCATGATGTTATTTAATGCCGCCATCTTTCGGCCGTGTTTTATTGCTGTTTTCGAAGATTATTTCTTCATTTATGCTATTATTATTTACATTTTATTTATTTGTTAAAAAATGCCCTTCTGGCATATGCAACGTATTTTCCCGGTGTGACGTAACAATTGTCGTTGACGTCAAAGGTGATTTAAAAATAAACAAAAAAATCATGGCGTCCAGTTTATTTCCGATTTAATATTTATATAAAATGTTTTTATTTTCAAGTGAAATATTTCAGATCGAAGCTCTCTCTCTCTCTCTCTCTCTCTCTCTCTCTCTCTCTCTCTCTCTCTATTTTATATTAGAAAACTAAATTATGTTTATTTGTACATGGTTAGTTTTTAATTAATTTTACACTGAAATCTATGTTAATTTTACGCTCGAAGTAAACACATTAGAAAGCCCAGGATTTATTTTTAAGATATAAAGATTTATTTTGGTATTATTAAGATTTTTAATATATAGTCTTTCTTTTTCTTGTCTTTTTGTTGTTGTTTTTTGTTTTTTACTCAACACACTCAGCCCCCTCCCACTGGGCCGACTTGAATATTTTTGTTTTAATATTAAATTTAATAATACGCCTTAAAGTAGAGGGGCCGGTCATTTATTTATTTATTTATTATTTGTATTGTTTGTTTATTATTTGTTTTTGAGGTTTTTTCTTTTGTTTCATTCTTTCCGATTCTAATTTAAAATAACTTTCAGTTTTTAAAAGATATGTTTACAAGGGGATTCCACATTACATACAAGGCGTGCAGATGCAGTAATTATGACAAAAATTAATCAAGAAGAAACAGAATATTTTCTTAAAAAAAAAGAAATAAAACAAAAAAAACTGAACATCACTTGTTAAATAATATATCGAAAAGTACCGTATGTCCTGTCTATCACATCCGCTAATTTTTCGAATTTATGTGTTATAACAGATGAGTCTGTGAGTAATTATCTCCTCTTGTTATAAAATACAATATAAAAAAAAAACTAGAATTAATTTCACTCTTCTTGACTGTGTGCTCTTTTCTGTTTTGATATTTTACTATACATTTGAATGTATATATGTGCATGTCCATATATTTATGTGTGTGGCTGTGTTTAAGTCTATGCGTGTGTATTTAGGAATGAATATTCTGGTAAGTAGATCTGATTAGACTGCACATAGTGAATATTCGTTGATGAATTACTATACATTTATATACGTGTATGAGTAAGAATGTATTTTTTGTTTGTGTTAGTATGTATGTATGTATACATGTGTACGTAAATAAATATATACATACTTACGTCTACGTGTATATATGTCTGTGTGTGTGCATACATATATATATATACATTCATACAGACAGACAGACAGACACACATATATATACGCATAAAAAATACATATGTATAAATATACACATTTATATATATATATATATTATTTATAAATACACGCATAAACATTTATATGCATACATACACATACAGACAGATTTATATACATACACATGCAAGCACACACACATACATAGATACACAAGACTTGTACATTAAGAGCAGATGTTTTTATATTATTATTATTATTATTATTATTATTATTATCATTATTATTATGATCATTATCATTATTATTATTATTATTATTATTATCATTATTATTATTATTATTACTACTATTATTATTATTGTTTATTAATGAATTTATTCATCTATTTATTTGTTCATTTATTTATTTGTTTATTTTTGTTTGTTTGTTTGTTTGTTTGTTTGTTTCCAAACGCTCACCTGAACGGCCCGCAGTTCGGTGACGGGTCCACGGCGACGATGGCAAACAACGGCGGCAGCATGCACAAGAACAACATAACAAGCAGAAGAGCGAAGTAAAAGTTGTTGGAACGGGAAGCTCGGAAAATCCTGTCCTCAGGGACATTGCAGGCCATCACTGACCAGCACCTTATGTAGACCAGCAGCAGCAGTTTGACAAAGTTCAGTACTGGAAGACCGGGGGCAAAAAACGTGCCTAGCCTAGTGAGTAAATAAAGTATACCTAGTAAGTAAAGTATACCTAGTAAGTAAAGTATACCTAGTAAATAAAGTATACCTAGAAAATAAAGTATACCTAGTAAGTAAAGTATACCTAGTAAATAAAGTATACCTGGAAAGTAAAGTATACCTAGTAAGTAAAGTATACCTAGTAAGTAAAGTATACCTAGTAAATAAAGAATACCTAGTAAGTAAAGTATACCTAGTAAGTAAAGTATGCATAGTAAATAAAGTATACCTAGTAAATAAAGTATACCTAGTTATATAACTGTGACGTGTTTTTGAAATGTAGTAAATAAAGTTTATAGTATATTGTGTGACAAGTGAAATATAATATAACTTTATTGTTATAAATCTATGATTTTAACGTTGCATTTGGTATGTTTTAAAATATTGTGTTTATATATATTATGTGACAAGTTTGAAATATAAATAAAACATTTATTATATATATATATATGTTGTGTGTTTTATATGTTGCATTCTATGTTTGTTTATAAAAATTGTATATATGTTATATATTTATGTGTATATATTTATGTTTCAAGATATTATGTGTGTATATATATATATATATGTATATATGTATAAATAAAACAAACGCATATATCGAGCTAGTAGATAAATTATATAAAAATGTACTGAAATCTACTAAAAAATCAGACTGACTATCCCATGCAAGATCTAAGATTAACTGAATATTTTTCTACGATTTTAAAATTATTTTAAACAGACGTATGAAATTATTTTGCTCACTCTGGCTTGGCTGCAGCTTTCATTTAAAAAGGTTTTGTTATATTTATTTATTTATTATTTTTCTGTTATCATAACTACTTATTTTCCTTTCACATGATGAGAACAGATTTGGAGAACGTCTAATTACAAAAATAAATAATTATATTCTTACCATATGACACCCTGATTGTTTATAAGATGCAGTAGGTTTTCTGCTGTTGCGAAGTTTGGGTATTCCGGCTGCGAAAATAAAAAATGTTACTGCGTCAAATTAGAAGTGGAATGAATAACATACGATTAGCATTTTAACATTTCAGAACCTTCTTTTCATGACGTGAAAAAAAATGATAATAGTATTGAACTAATGCCATTTGTTTTAATTAAAGCTGTGTTTTAATGGGAAATATAACTTAACTAAGATAATATACAACGTTAAAAGCAAAAAAAAAAAAAAAAAAAAAAAAAAAAAAAAAGAAGATAATAATATTAATAATAAAAAAAAAATATTAAATAAATAAATAAAAAAACGTTCTGTCAGTACATCGAATAAAGAAAACAATTAATGAAAGGTAAATAAATTAACTAATTGATGAACAGTACAACATTCGAGAGTGATATTGATAGCCATTTGTCAACGGATCTTATCACTTAAAGTGATGCATTAACAAACATAAAAGTTATACACTGACAATATTTTTCTAATTTCCCGTTCCACCCATTGCTTCATCGTTTTGTACAAAACCATCACGGTGTGTGTTTTTCTAATTATAGAAATATTCAAATAAAAGAAAGCTTGCTGCTAATCGATTTGTTGTTTTAGAGATGGCTGTAAGAAAATCACGTTTGATGTTTAATAATAATAATAATAATAATAATAATAATAATAATAATAATAGTAATAATAGTAATAATAATAATAATAGTAATAATAATAATAATAGTAATAATAATAGTAATAATAATAATAATAATAATAATAATAATAATAATAATAATAGTAATAATAATAATAATAGTAATAATAATAATAATAATAATAATAATAATAATAATAATAAGAAGAAGAAGAAGAAGAAGAATAACAACAACAACAACAATAAAATAAACATATATATATAAATATACGTATACACAACACGTGCACATGCGCAGTAAAACAATCATAATAACTGAGACGACCAGCTTAGTTACATGAAATAAATGTCGAAATAAATTTTGAAAAGGGTGTAGATTAGAATTGTTAAAATCTATCATATAACTATAGCGCAGCGTACACCAGATCCTTCCATACAAGCACCTGGGAGGAGTGAATAGGAAACAATCGTGTAATTACGAAGGTTTTATTAATAAATTAACATACAAAGTTTTTTTCCATGTCCCAGCAGCAGATGTTGTTGCAGTATCGTATGAAGATACTCCTGATGACGTCAGTGATGATAATCTGTCCCACAACGAATATTGTGTCCATTACAGTGAGCTTCCAGACCTCCTGAACACAAAACACGTGTTTATAGTGTATGTTGATGATAGACAGTAGAAAAATAATAAATAAATTGAAAAAAAAAAAAAAATTAAAAATAAAATAAAACAAAAAAAATAAATAAATAAATAAATAAACAAAACAAACATAAAAATAAGAAAATTCAAATACAAAAACATAAATAATAATAATAATAATAATAATAATAATAATAATAATAATAATAATAATAATAAATGAATTAATATATTAATAAATAAATAAAAATAAAATAAAAATCAACACATTTGCATGTATCTACACAAACATTTCAAAGACACAAGCAAATAGAGAGATATGAAGAAAAATTGTATTTAAACACAGAGAGAGAGAGAGAGAGAGAGAGAGAGAGAGAGAGAGAGAGAGAGAGAGAGAGAGAGATGAAGTAAGAAAGACAATGCAAGAGAAAAACTGAGGCAACGAGAAAGAGAGAGAACTAGACAGACATATATATATAGAAAGATAGATAGACAGATAGATATATAGATAGATAGATAGATAGATAGATAGATAGATAGATTAAATAGATAGATAGATAGATATACAAACAGACAGACAGACAGACAGACAAAGTACAGTACATGCGTACTTGACCTATCATAGTTTCCCAGCACAGCTCTTTGTTTGGATGTGGCTGAGACGTGCAGTTTTGCGTCGAGTTGTCTGACGTCACAGCAGGCATAGACACGTTGTAGTCAGCTATCCAAGTAGTCGACTGTGTGTAAGATGACGTCGTCGGAGCCGGCGTCGTGCATGACGCACTTAAAGTAGCATTCAATTGTTTGCTGATTCCTAGTTTCTGAAAAGATATAACTAATATACCCTCTCTCTCTCTCTGTTTCTGTCTCTGTCTCTCTCTCTGTCTCTCTCTGTTTCTCTCTGTCTCTGTCTTTCTCTCTGTCTCTGTCTCTCTGTCTCTGTCTCTCTCTCTGTCTTTCTCTCTCTCTGTCTCCCTCTGTCTCTCTCTCTGTCTCTTTCTCTCTCTCTCTCTCTCTCTCTCTCTCTCTCTCTCTCTCTCTCTCTCTCTCTCTCTCTCTCTCTCTCTCTCTGCCTGCATATATGCTTTAATTAATTATATCTATGTATGTATGTTTACATGTATACACATATGTATGTATATGTACAAATGGATGTATATATGTATGTATGTTTGTATGTAAGTTCATTGAGAGTATTATATGTATGTATATATGTGTCAGACAGTACTTACCAAATCTTTCTGTTTGTTGTACAGGGCTATAAAAAGTGTGTACAGGTTGAGCAAATTTAAGGCAAATATTCTGAAAACAAAGGAAATTACAGTTATCATTATCATTTACATTATAAAACTTTAGTTATATTAACTACACGCTCATTTTAAGATTTAACTGTGTGTTATATTAGTTTAATTTTTGGTTTTAATTTATTACAATGGAAACAGTAATAATAGCGGTACTACTTATAATACAATATATTTAGTGTTTATTACAATATACTTATAAGTGTGTTGTATTATCAGTTAGTATACTGTATTAAACGCTAAATATATTGTATTATAAATAAAATATTAGGTATATTGTATTATAAATAAAATATTAGGTATATTGTATTATAAATAAAACTCTAAGTATATTGTATTATAAGTAAAACACTAGGTATATTGTATTATAAATTAAACACTAAGTATATTGTATTATAAGTAAAACACTAAGTATATTGCTTTATAAGTTCAACACTAAGTGTACTGTATTATCAGTCAGTATATTGTATGAAACGCTAAATATACTGTATTATAAGTAAAACACTAGGTATATTGTATTTTAAGTAAAACACTAAGTATATTGTATTTTAAGTAAAACACTAAGTATACTGTATTACAAGTAAAACACTATTGGTATATTGTATTATAAGTAAAACACTAGGTATACTGTATTATAAGTAAAACACTAGGTATATTGTATTTTAAGTAAAACACTAGGTATACTGTATTATAAGTAAAACACTAGGTAGATACGTGTTCAGTTTTACCTGGCTAACTGAAGACGTAGATCAGTTCTAGGATGATATTTTTCCATCACAGAAATCAGACTGGAAATGTACGGGAAGATTGTGGAGATTAACGTCATGATTATTGTGAGCTGAAAAATAAAATATCATATACGTATATTATATATTATATACATATATATATATATACAAACACACACACCACACACATGCAGCAAACATACGTATATACGCACATACACGGACACACACACACACTCATATGTATATCATGGTAACGTGAGATATTCTGTATAAAAATAGTAGATGGAATTAGAGAGAGATCAACTAATGAAGACTCTGAATGAACATAACACATATTACCGAACACAAGTAAATTAATTATCTAGTCACGTTTTTGTCGTCTTTTCTGTGTGTGTATGTGTGTGTGTTTGTGTGTGTGTGTGTGTGTGTGTGTGAGAGAGAGAGAGAGAGAGAGAGAGAGAGAGAGAGAGAGAGAGAGAGAGAGAGAGAGAGAGAGAGAGAGAGAGAGAGAGAGAGAGAGAATAGTGTATAGAATTGTATTGTATTGTATAGCACTACGTAGCTTTACATTACATTATCGTACATTCAATTACATAATACTGAATTAGTATAATATGGTATTCTAGGTTATCTTATGTTACAATATTTTACATTACATTATATTATATTATATTATATTATATTATATTATATTATATTATATTATATCAGTAAACAAGAAAGTATATAAACAGTCCAGAACGAAAACAGTATTTTGTGACCCTGTCCATCGAATCTAGTAACAAGTCGCAATACTGACAAACTAACACTGAAAAAATACAGTCATACTTCTTCAAATATGAAATTTTAACGGAAAAGGGCTATATAAAATATCATACGTAACGACACCAGCAGAAACACAACATTAGGAAAACACTGACAACAACAGCATATTCGACGACTATAACGGTATATTTTTTTTTAATTATACTTAAGAAATGAGCACCTCGTTTTCGGCCCAAAACCCAGCTACATAGTTGGGATCCCTGAGTTTGATTTCCTCCAGCTCTCTGGATCTATCTACAAATACTTGGATGATGTACGTACTCAACGCCAGCAGCAACAACACCAACACGTTGGCGACAATTCTCAAAAATAACAAAAGTTTTCTGAAAAAAAAAAAGAAGAAGAAAATAAGAGATTTTTAGTATACTCTAGTGATTTGATGTAATAATAATAATAATAATAATAGTAGTAGTAGTAGTAGTAGTAGTAGTAGTAGTAAGTAGTAGAAAAACAACAACAACAACGACAATAATAACAAAAATAATAATAATAGTAACAATTGTAATAACAATAACGGTAGTAGTAACAATAGTAGCAATAGTAATAGTTCTAGTATTAGTAGCAGGAAATCTAGTAGTAGTTACAGTAATAGTAGCAGGGGTAGTTATACTAGTAGAAGTAGTAGAGTAGTAGAAGAAGTAAAAGTAATAATAACAGTATAAGTAGTAGTACTAGTACTAGTAGTAATAGTAGCAGTATAGTAGTAATAGTAGCAGTAGTAGTAGTAGTAGACGTAGTAGTATTTGTTGTTGCTGTTGTTGTTGTAATAAAGTGTATGTCAAATTTGAAAGCTCAAACACGATACCTATTTACTTCTTTTTTCTTTTCTTGTTCTTCCAATATAGCTTCCTGAAGAAAGTTAATAAATAAATAAATTCATAAATTCATTAATAAGCAAACAAAGAGTTAAACAAATAAACATTTAAAATAGATGAATTAAATAGCAATATTTTTCATTTTTTTATTTTTTTTTTTTACTATTTTTTTGTTGTTGTAATAATGAATTAGTTTATTTAGTTCTTATTCTGTTTTATAATGAAACAAAAGAATCGAAAAACCTTTAAAGTTAAAATTATTGAAAAGTGAATATTATTCCTTCATGACATTTCTAATATTACTACTTAAATCGGCTGCTTACTCTGAAAGTTGTGACTAACGATGCGTGCTTTGTCGTAGCTGTCTCCTTGTTGCCGATCATGTAGTCCCAGTCGGTGAAGAGTTTCCAGGAGAAGGTGAAATTCTCGTCTTTTGTTGACATCCGGCTCTGCCTGGAATTCCTCGCCATTCTACGTCAAAGGAAAAAAAACAAAGAAATTAATGAATAAGTCAATCAAATTATAATACAGTGAAAATAAAATAATATATAATAAAATATATATACAACAAAACAGGTTATAGTGACATCATTTAGTCCATTATTATCATCCGTTTCGTCATCATTTTGGTCGCCATTATCATCTCATAATTATCATCACCGGTCATCATCATTAATAATATCACTATTGGCATCATTATCATCATCATGACAATCGTCATTCTCATTATTATCATTACCAATATCTCATGAAGTATAAATCACACTTGTAACAGATTTTCAGTTATTACCAACATTATGCCATAAAATACAAATAATGATTATACACAAATCTTTAATAAAACCATCATAATATGTAAACAGGCTTTCACTGTGATTTCAAAAAATTGCAAATGTTTTTAATACAACAACTACAACAACAGCAACGACAATAAATAAATAAATACATTTAAAATAAATAAATAAATAAATAAACAAATTTAAACAGATTTAAACAAACAAATAAATAAATAAATTTAAATAGATAAATAAATAACTAAATTTAAATAAATAAATAAGTAAATAAATTTAAATAAATTTAAATAGATAAATAAATAAATTTAAAATAGATAAATAAAAAAATAAATTTAAATAAAAAAATAAATAAATAAATAAATAATAAATAATTTAATAAATTTAAATAGATAAATAAACAAATAAATAAATAAATATACAAATAAATTTAAATAAATAAATAAATAATAAATAAATAAATATACAAATAAATTTAAACAAATAAACAAATAAATAAATAAATATACAAATAAATTTAAATAAATAAATAAATAATAAAATAAATAAATATACAAATAAATTTAAATAAATAAATAAATATACAAATAAATTTAAACAAATAAACAAATAAATAAATAAATAAATATACAAATAAATTTAAATAATTAAATAAATAAATATTAAAATAAATAAATATTATTTCAGTTGTTCACTGACGTTTTGAGCACCACGATGAAGCTGAAGGCGAAGGCTGCGAGTGACGACAGCAGATAGGCAAGTGGTTGACGATACCCCGCCCCGATGACGTGTTCGTTGCCGTAGTACCCGTAAAACACAACCGAATACTTCAAAATACCCTGTGAGAACGACAACCACGGTTGAAAGTATTAGTAAATGACAGCACACAGTACACGAAGGTTACGAAGATATAATACTAACGTGCTTAAGCTTATTCTAAACTAGACAGTTAATAAAAAGTTTAGAATGTTTTTAATAGCGTCTTCCAAGAAAAGTTCATTACTTTTAACCCCCTCAGTGTACGATCAGTTAACTATACATCAGTTAGTACATAAGTAAGTATATTTTAGTAAGTAAGTAAATATGTAAGTAAGTAAAAATATGCAAGTAAGTTATTAAATTTAAAATGTAAGTACATATGTAAATACGTAAATAAGTATGTAAGTTAATATGAAAGTAAATAAACACGCAAACATGTAAGTAGGTTTGTAAGTATGCAAGAATTTAATAAGTAAGTACGTAAGTAAATAAGTACGAAAGTATGTAAATAGTTAAGTAAATCTTTAAGTAAGTAAGTAAGTAATAACATGAACCTCTGCATCCCAGAGAGTTTTGAGATCGCCGCTGGTTTCTGCTTCGTCTGGCGGAACTCTTTTTCTGTCTGTACTTCCGTACGGCTTTCCTACTATCAGCTGTGACGTAAGCAAGACAGTAACTTAGAAATAAGTATTACTTTTAGTATTACTTAGAAGTATAAACCGAAGATGAGTAAGGTTTTCAGAACGAGGTTTAGTAAAAGTTATTTTATAAATAGACTGAAGAATTAATTGATTAACGAGTGAAATGAAAGACAAAACGTTTAAATAAATAAATAAATAAATAAATCTCAGATGTATATGTGTGTATGTATATATACACGTGTGTCTATATATATATATATATATATATATATATATATATATATATATATATATATATATATATATATAGAGAGAGAGAGAGAGAGAGAGAGAGAGAGAGAGAGAGAGAGAGAGAGAGAGAAAGAGAACTAAAGGAATAAAAGAAAACTTGAAAGAATGAAATGAAATTTGAAGAAGAAAAAAAGAACCCAGAGTAGAAATAAATGAAGTGAAGAATGAAGAAAGAAAAAGAAGAAAGAAAGAAAGAAAGAAGAGGAAATACCTCGGGTATGATGACAAAACACACAGGTATGAGAGTTAACCAGATGTTTATCCAAATCAGCCACCTGAGGAACACGAAATACGAAGCCACCACTGACCCGAAGTGACCTGGAAGAAAACACCTGTAACTGTAACCAGATGTAACCAAAACAAATCTGTAACCAGTAACGAAAACAAACCTATAACAAACGGTAGCTCGAACACACTTATAACTGGATACAACTGACATAAACATGTAACCGTCTGTAACAAAAACAAACCTATAACAAACGGTAGCTCAAACACACTTATAACTAGATATAACTGACATAAACATGTAACCGTATGTAACCAAAACAAAACTGTTACTAAAAGTTACCTATATTCAGATACAGCTGAAATATCAAGTGTAACCTGCTGTTACTGAAACAAACCTGTAACTAAATGTTAAAAAATACATGTAACCTAATATAACTAAAATACGTCTGTAACATCCAAAACAAGCTTGTAACCAAAGACAGCTAAAACACAGTTATATATTGGGTTGAGGAATAAGTCATTGGGGTTAAATTAAACTTAATCATTGCATAGAAGAAAGCTTGAGCTTAATTATAATTGTTGGGAAGAAGTGGTAAATAACAACGGAGAATACATTATTGATTAAATTACATCTTGTTATCAGTTAAGCTTAAGTTTTCTTCTATGTAATGACTGAATTTAATTTCACCGCAAAGACTTATTCCTCAACCCAATATACCTGAAATAGACCTGAAACTAAATCTAGGTAAAACACAGGGGTAAACTGCTGAAATTGACAAAAAAATCATTTAACCAAATGTAAATGAAAGACATCTGTGACCAGTAACCAAAACAAAATATGACTAAAACGCACCTGTAACCTACAGTAACCAGAACAAAACTGTAATCAAATATAACCAAAGCTCACACGTAACCACCCCTAACAAAATATCGGATATAATAAAAATACCTATGATTAAAATACACTTTAGATATACCTAAAACATAAAAATACGTTTAGTTAAAATACATTTTAGATATACCTAAAATACTCCTACAACAAATATAACTAAACCAACATAATGAAAAAAAAACACAACAACAACAACAACAACAACAAATAATAATAATAATAATAATAATAATAAAATTATTCGGTGAACGTAAAAGCAACACATCAAAGCTATATTAATTATAATTATGTATCTCACGCCCACTGATTTGTAAACATAATAACTAAATCAGCACTCACTCTCTATTCGCTTTATTCGCATTTCCCAGGGAACCAGGATGCTGATGAAGTTATCAATGCTTCGCTTGAGCTGGCGAAACGCCTGAATAAAAACAATAATAAAAACAGAAGATGATTAAAAAATAAAAAAGGGCAGGGAAAACAGTATTTGCTCGTTCTTATAATATTAATAGAAGAGTATTAAAAAACACACAAAAAAAACAAACAAACAAAAAAAACACAAATAACTAACAAACAACAAACAAGGGTAAAGAGTGCTGATTGTACGTGGGTAAGTTGTGTATGAGTGTGTGTGTCTATGACTGTATGGTTGTGTTTCTGTGCATATGCATGTGTATATGTCGATAGGGAAACAGTGAGGTGTGTATGTATGTGTGTGTATGTATGTATGTGTATATATATATATATATATAGGAAATATTATAATTCCTGAAAATTTCAGAAAATTAATTTAATGTTTGTGATTCACTCAGGAAACTGATCATCCTCTGATTGT
>CM022668.1:9672540-9715040 GCA_012295275.1 Chrysomallon squamiferum | reverse complement strand
TTCTTCTTTTTTTTAAATCTTTTTTTCTTCTATTTTGCCAGGTTTACTGAATCACACATTTTATTTATTATTTTCCCCCAAATAGTCCAGCAAGTCTCAAAACTTTTATAAATGATCCCTAATTCCATCTGACCATCACAACACGAGAAAGTTTGTCATTTTCTAAAAACTGAACAATACTTCGTCTGCGTTATATTTCAAACAAATTTTTTTAAAACACATGAAAACTGTTGGTAAATCGTTATTTTTTAGGTGCCAATCCCTCACCAAAAACTTTCGCAAGATTCTAGAACGTAGTAAACAAATTAACTATGGTTAGCAGAAAAAGCTGACAATAAATAAAAACACAGTTGTTACTTTCTGAAAGCGAAATTCCTTTTTCAAATAACAATAGATTTTAAAACTACCAAGTCGACGTATGAATAAAGCTTGCTGGCAGCCAATGATAATTTAATAGGGGTAGTTATACTGAATGTTCAGCTATGCGGACCTACCGGAAGTGGATTTATGCCAATAGTAACTTTCACGAGTCCCTGAATATTTGTTCTTTTTTATTAGGTCAATTTTATTGGTTGATGTGACATGTAGAAAATATCTCGAGAAATCGATAGTTAATGGAATTATCGTGTAACGATTGGCAATGGGGGGAAACCTGTGACGTCAGAGAACAAAACAAGGGCGGGGCTCGTCGTTATGTTTCTCGTTTTGTCGCCCATACCCTTTCCAGTAAAACAATTCTTCCTAGAGAAACCGTAAAGTAATAAATATGACAGAGGTCTGCTTTTAAAAAAAAAAAAAAAAAAAAAAAAAATGTCCGTTTCTTGACGTAGAGGTTTTAACATAAAAGACCATTTTTTACCTTTTTTTTTTAACCCCAGCTATTTTAAAAGATCAAGAAGCGGAACGGTTTTTGTTTTTTGTTTTTTTTGTGTACGAAAAAGGATTAACTATAACGTTTATACCCAGGTTTGCAAATGTTGTCTAATGCAACAACATGAAATGGGATTTGAAGAAGAAAGAACGAAATATAATGAATGAAAGGAAGAAGGAACGAACTATTTAATGAATGAATGAATGAATGAAATGTACATCTGTCCGGGGCGGATATAGAATTTCACAAAAGAAATGAGTTTAATAATAATAATAATAATAATAATAATAATAATAAATAAATAAATAAATAAATAAATAAAAAAAAATAAAATAAAATAAAATAAAATAAAATAATAATAATAATAATATATAATAAATAATGATAATAACTAACCAAATAAAAAATTTTCAGTAAATCAATAAACAAATAAATAACTGGAGGGCGCTGAATACGCCTCAAAACAAAAACCCTTCAGTTTATAGCAAAGTCGTGTGTGACGTCATCATTCTGCTGCTCATCGCTGTTCGTCTGCTTTTGTGTAAAGTCAGTCACAAACATTAATCAATTACAGTTTTATCAGACAACATACATGGCGCGTTAATTGAAAGCAGACGAAACAATATCTCTAGCCGACGTAAATAGCAAAAGGTATTTATATCTCTTGAATATAGGATCTAAAAAGTTTATTTTAGAATATGCAAGTTTTTTTTTTTTACATAATAAATAGAGTGGCGTTGCTAGAGAGGGAATAAAGAGAACGATCGCTATATCGCTGGAACGAAGCTTCAAACATTTTTTCACATTGATTTATTTCATTTTCATTTTCCGTTTAAAATTAAAATAATTAAACAGCATTGATGGTTTTAATAATTTATGGTAAAGCTTCTTTTTAATACTGCTTTTGGATTGTAATACAAAATAAGAATGCATAATGAATTTTAAAAACATTCGGAACGTTAAATGCGCAGGTTTTTATTTATTTTATTATTATTATTTTTTAAATATTATCATTATTATCTTCTTTTTTCTTAATATCTTTATTTTCGTTCCTCCAAAATTTAGAACCTGGTTAGTCTTCTGAACGAATATTGATTATAAAAATTCACTTTTTTAGTTATAAACCGAATACAAGAAGTATAACCGATTATCAGCTAATTAAATTGGTAATTTTTCTTACACCATGATGCACTCTGACAGAATTCAAATTGTGCTCTGTCTGAATAATAAAGAAAGATGGAAAATAAAAGAAAAGGAAAGGAAAGAAAAAGAAAACATTTATCTTTTTACCGTTTTAATTTTGATAAAAATTATTCCTTTTTAAAAACATGATATCTGCATGCAATCACTTTATCTGCAGTGTTTTTAAATTAAATAACTGTAACTTCGTTTCGAGCGATAATGCACTCAAACCCGATTTCGCCGTCACCTTTGTATGTTGGCCATCTTGTCGTTTCCACTCTGTATAACCAACTACTTTGGCCTGCCCCTCCTCTTTGTACGTCGTACACATCTGGGACTGTTCTTTATATTATTAATTTTGTTATTACAAGTTTTAAATGGACCTTTTGAATGTCGTTTTGTGTTTAATTTAACTTTTTTTTTTTTAAATAGTTTGCTCACAGGAATTGCATTATTATTATTATTATTATTATTATTATTATTATTATTATTATTATTATTATTATTGTTGTTGTTGTTTTTATTATTGTTGTTGTTGTTGTTGTTATTGTTGTTGTTGTTGTTGTTGTTTTATTTTAAATAAATTTAGGAAGAAAGAAAAAACGAGGAATAAAGAAGGAAAATAGAAGGAACGATGATTATAAGAAAACAAATGAAAGTTAAAAGAAAAAAGAAGAAACGAAAAGTATAATAATAATAATAATAATAATAATAATAATAATAATAATAATAATAATAATGATGATAATAATAATAACAAATATAAATAAAAATAAATAAATAAATAAAGGAATTTTAAAGAAAGAAACAAAGAAGAAAAGAAAAGAATTGCGAAAAAAAACCCATACACAAAATGAAAAAACAACAACAAAAGAGTGAAAGAAAAAAAGAAACCTATTTATAATTCAAAGGATAATCATTGAATTACTGACTGGCCTGTATTTTATTACGCCCTGATAATGATTTATACACACATTTCACATTATATCTGTGTAATTATTTCACGTTGCACAAAGAGCAGTATTCACGTCTGCTCCTGCTGTTCATTCAATACGGAAAGCCACGGAAAGCCACGGAAACAGATCGTTTAAGCGTACACTGGCTGTGTGGTCGTTTAGCAATACCAGTTCACGCTGCGTGTTACGCCGCGGTCGTGATTTGCGGGAAATGGGCTTTGACTTAACATTAGTTTAAGTAGTTCACTGAAAGTAGTATATCATTTTTAAGTCGACTTTCTCGTTTCCTAATTAAACGTATGTTTTTAATGTTTTAATCTGGTGAAAGCTTAGAAGCGATGGCTGATTGTAGGATCAATCCGATCTTGTTCCAGTTTGTTTATTTTCTATTGGAACTAGCACCCCAAGTCTAGTTAATCAAAAGCTGCTTTTCAGCCCCCGAGATGGTATATATATATTCTAATCCCTTGTTGCTAATCACAAAAAATAATAATAATAATAATAATAATAATAATAATAAAAGGCTCACATTTCCTCTCTCTCTGTATCTTTATCAACAATTGTTTATAATGCAATGTTGTTTTTAACAATATTGTTAATAAAACATTTCTTTCTCTCCTTTATTTATTCATTTATTTATTTATTTTATTATTATTATTATTATTATTATTATTATTATTATTATTATTATTATTATTTATTTATTTATTTATTTATTTATTTATTTATTTTATTTTATTTTATTTTATTATTATCTATATATATACTTATTTTTTATTGCTAGAAAATATAACCAAAATTTGGCCAACTCTTGCTGACTACAGAATACATGGATGCTAGATCAGTTCAGCTCTCTGTGTCCCTTAACTTATATTCATTTCAACGTGAGCACGCATGCTGTTTATCAAATATTTCTTGCTTAAATGTAGTCCACTATGCTTGAATTGTTTTTTCTTTATTTATATATATATATATATATATATATATTAAGTGGTCTCCAATACTTATTCTTTTATAATTTCATTTCTGTTTATTTTTATAAATATTACTTCCATGACAGAGTTCAGTGAAAAATTATAATAAAAACAACAAATAACTTACTAACTAACTAACTAAATAAATAGATAAATAAATAAATAATCATTAAATTCATTGTCTAGTAATAATAATAATAATAATAATAATAATAATAATAATAATAATAATAATAATAACAACAACAACAACATTAACAATAACTATAACAACAGCATCAACCATCAACAAGACCAGCAACATTAATAATAATATTCGCTATCATAACAACAACAACCACAACCATAATAACATTAATACAAAATAATAACGACAACAACAACAACAACAACAGTAATACTGAACAAATAAATAAATAAATAAATAAACAAAGAATGCACAAAAAACCCACGCATGCCGTAGTTAAGATCTGGGTTTTATAACAAAGCCACTAAGTTAGCCACGAATCCCTTTTAAAAACTGGCAATCGATAACAACAACATATTGTTAGCCGAGTTCGATTAATCGATGAAATGACTAGGTGTAATGTTGGTAGAGTTTGTTTTAGAGAGGAAATCGATGACGGCTCAAATAGACTGAGAGGGTTCGAAGAAAGCTGATCAGTCACTGGTAACTTTGTGTGTTTGTATTAAAAATCTGTCGCAAATCGTAAAAATCAGATGTTACTGGGATGGAACCTCGATAGATAGCTCTACTTATGAATATGTAAGATTACTGCATCCTTTCATATCTTACATTAAACCTTTAACCAGCTGCTAATGGGATCGAATCTTGCTGACTCTATTTAAGAATATGTAAGATCATCGCATCCTTTCATATATCCTGTCAACCTTCTAACCAGCTCCTAACAAGATCGAGTCTCGGTAACTCTACTTATCAATATGTAAGACCACTGCATCCTCTCATATCTTACATTAAACCTCTAACCAGCTGCTAATGGGATCGAATCTCGCTGACTCTATTTAAGAATATGTAAGATCATCGCATCCTTTCATATATCCTGTCAACCTTCTAAACAGCTCCTAACAGGATTGAGTCTCGGTATCAATATGTAAGACCACTACATCCTTTCATATCTTACATTAAACCTCTAACCAGCTGCTAATGGGATCGAATCTCGCTGACTCTATTTAAGAATATGTAAGATCATCGCATCCTTTCATATATCCTGTCAACCTTCTAAACAGCTCCTAACAGGATTGAGTCTCGGTATCAATATGTAAGACCACTGCATCCTTTCATATCTTACATTAAACCTTTAACCAGCTGCTAATGGGATGGAGTCTAGGTAACGCTATTTAAGAATATGTAAGATCACTGCATCCTTTCATATATCCTGTTAAACCTCTAACCAGCTGCTAATGGGATCGAATCTCGATAACTCTATTTAAGAATATGTAAGACCACTGCATATCTTATGTTAAACCTCTAACCAGCTCCTAAAGGGATGGATTCTAGGTAACTCTATTTATGAATATGTAAGATCATCGCATTTTTTCACATCTCCTGTTAACCTTCTAACAAGCTCCTAATGGGATCGAATCTGGGTAATCGGATTGTAGCCTATGCTACTTATTGATACGTACGATCACTGATCCTTTCGTATCTCCTATAAACCTTCTAATTTCCTCCTAACTGGACCGATTTTCGGTTCACGGGTCGTAAGCAGACGTAATTACAGTTATGTAAGATCATTTTACCGCCTGATATCTCCAGTTAACTTTCTAACACACTAATTTTGATGCTGTCCTTGGCAGGGGGCATTGTCACCTGGATTGTGAGTCCTTGTCAAACGTGCTTGATTCGTCAGTGAATATAAAGAATCACCAGTCAGTGATCGATGAAAAACCTTCCCACCATAATTTGTGTACTTAATACACGATAGCTGTTTGTTGAGAAGTGGAAATATAACAAAGAAAATAAGCTGAAGTCAGACGGACAAAGAGCGGATTATAGTTTGGTAGTTAACTTCAAAAGTCTACTGATTCATTTAAAATTTATTTTCAGTTGTTGGTGACTTGTAAAAATACTCTAATGTTCTTAATGTCCTTCACATTGTTATCGATCAATATTTTGCGGTCGATTACCATTTTTTTTTTTTTTTTTTTTTTATTTAATTATTTTTTTTTTTTTTTTTTTGTTTGTTTGTTTGTTTGTTTGTTTAATAGTTTATTGGTTCTGTTAGTTTGTTAAAATTATAAGAGGAAAAATTAAAATGCGAAATTAAATATATTGGTATTAGTCCAAGAACTGCAATCTCAATAATGTAGGATTTACTGAATAGTAAAACAGCACGCTATCACTGCATCAAGAAAAACAGAAGAAAGAGAAATTGAAACAAACCAACAAAGGAATAAAATAAAATAAAATAAAATAAAATAAATAAATAAATAAATAAATAAATAAAAATGAAATGCAAAAGGAAGAAAACGAAAACATTTATTATTATAGATACAATTATATACGATTCTTCGTTCATAAACGTTTTGAAAGACTGTTTTCATCCGGAGACAGCTACTGATAATATTAAACGTCTTTTCGCCTTGCACCCTTTTCGTAAACACCACCTTCTCTTATCTGTATGTACTAGCTCTTTGAATGAATCCACAGATACAAAAAAAAACAACTTACCTTTCACTTGTCTTATGTTTGTGCTATTTGCTTTGCAAGGTTCCATGCATTTAAAGTTTTTTTTAAAATAAAGGAAATAAAATTAACTGTCTAAATTTCTAGAACGATAACTACGATATTTATTTTAAACAGAATTTAAAAAACTTACAACTTCAGGCTGCCGTGACCAGGTTGACGACGTCTGCAGAAACTGTTTTTACGTCGTTTCGGTTGTTTCTTTTCACTTCCGGCGTCCACCTCCACGCGACATATGTCAAGGTCGCGAGCCTCTTTTTGAATCAGCGAAGCTTGAAAAATCCTGCTCTCTTTTTCAGCTTTCTCTTGTACCAACTCGCTGACTGTCACCTGACTGTACTTCACGTTTTCCTGTCGTGGTGAACTCTTCACAGAGAAAACTTCACGAGTTTTACACCTCTGCTTTGTCGGTTGTCTGATCGGTTTTCTGATCGGTTGCCTGATCGGTTTTCTTATCGGTTTGAATTCGAATTCAGTGTACTTTCCAAAAAAAGTTGGTCTGTATTTTATTCGTATCCCATAATTCTGTGCGAACACTTGCCCTGCGGCACAGTCTGTACGTCGTGCAAAATAAGCACTCGGTTCAACTTTTCCAGTTCCAACTAGGGCACATGGTGCAAGATGTACGTTAAGACGCGACTCGGGTTTTATCCGCTCTGATTTGTCTTCCATCTTTCCGAAATGTCTCCGTCTAAATTAATTCCTTCGTCCCTAATTTATACTTAAATAGTTGGTCTTCCCGCATTTTGTACATAGCAGTCTGCAACGAAAGAAGATAATCTAATAATCCATAATTTCAACCATTAGGAAAGGATATATAATTTTAATTAAAGAAAATAAAATGATTTTTGGTGTTGGTTTTACATCTTTCCTTGTAATAATAATATTAATAATGATGATGGTGTTGATGAGGGTGGTGACGATGATGACGATGGTGATTTTATAATAAAGTACTCAGAAGACATGAAATTAACAATATGTTGAATTATCACATTCATTACATTATTAATTACCATAATACTAACTATCATCATCTGGAAGAAGTAGATTCAGCAGGATCAACAGCAATATCAAAATGCGTATCGATACACAAACATCCATTCAGCTCACGTTAAATATTGGTTCACCTTGTGGAATAACAATAATAACCAACTGGTCCGTCTTGTGCAAACAATCACCTTCCAGATTTCATGTCTTTTTGCGTCCTGCAGTCAGCTTCTAACAACCAAATGTTTTAACTTTGGCCAGGGAGACATCACTGCTGGCGGAACATTCAGGATAGGGTTACACGGTGTTCATACTGTGTGAGTGATTTTTAGTCACAGAACGGAACATAACTGAATGTTTTTTTTATGTACTGAGTGTATTCTACACGTCAAACGAGGATGTGACTTTTTAAGCACCTTTCACAATTTGTGTTTTTTCTGTTAATCCGACGAACAGTTGAAGCGTATGTTGGTCTGTCTGTTATACATCGATTGTTAAAACTATTTTTAATTTTATTTTTCGTTATTATTATTATTATTATTACTACTACTACTACTACTACTACTACTACTACTACTACTATTACTACTACTACTACTACTACTACTACTACTATTTGTATTACTATTATTATTATTACTACTACTATTATTATTATTTCGACAGTTTATAAACTTTGGATTATATATAAGTCAGAAGAAGAAGAATAAACAGTAAATTATCGTTAGCATTATCGTTGTAGTTTGTTTTTAACTCTTTTTGAAATGTGTTCACAATAGAAAATAGGTAATATATCTGAAATATCCTAAATGTATGCATATCAAATTATTTTCTTCATATTCTTCAATAAAATGTCGCCAGTATGTTTGATACAAAAACAGAATATAGTACTACCGATTTTTCTTCAGTGTTTTGTGTGTGTGTGTGTGTGTGTGTGTGTGTGTGTGTGTGTGTGTGTGTGTGTGTCTCTATGAATGTCTATGTGAGTGTGTGAATATGTTTGTATATGAGTGAGAGAGTGAATGTGTATAGGTGTGTTTGTCTGAAAATGATGTATCTATGTATATATATATATATATAAATCTAAATATGTATGTATATATGTATGTATGTATGTATGTATGAATATTTGTAAATAAAATAATTTGTCACACGTAAAATACAAAACATACCTTTATTCCATTATTCGAGCAGCTTCTTTTTCAGTAAGTTTCCAAAAGCAGTTTTATTGTAATCCGCTTTAATCAGATTTTCAAAATAAATAAATAAATACATAAATATAAACAATTCAAACCAAAGACATTTTCTTGACTTTTTCTTTAATAATCCAGTTCTTGTGTCAAGTTGAACCTGTGACAACAGCGCGAACAACACACAACAATATTAACCAATCAGATTGTAATCATTTTCATTACCGTCTGCCATTCTCGTCTGCTTTGACTGGTGTGTACATTTCTCGCGTTAACTTCAATTTTTAATACAGTCATTTTTTGTTTTCAGTTTAGAGGAGATGTTCTCAACGGAAGAATGACAATTTAATTTACTGAGCTACTGCCGACGAACCGAAGTTTTAAATATTAAACAAAGATAAATGTAAATTAATTTTTTGTTAAATTAAGTGCACGGCCTGTTTTTTTTTATTGTTGTTGTTTTTTTTTTTTTCTTCTTTTCGTTAATTAATAAAAAATGAACCCAGTGTCGAGGGAAAACGGAATATATCTGACACATTTTTGTGATAAATTCGAGTCTGTTGTTATCTGATTTATTTATGATATTTTGTATCAGTTCATATAACACAGATCATTATTATAACAATTGCTCCTCCTACTACCTTTACTAATACTTCTGCTACTACTACCACTCTGTTATTATACATTTAATATGTTTACTACTACAATAATAATAACAGTTCTTCTTCTTCTTCTTATTATTATTATCATTTTTATTATTATTATTATTATTATTATTATTATTATTATTATTTTTTTTTTTTTTTTTTTTTTTTTTTTTTTTTTAATTATTATTATTATTATTAAATTTTAGGTCCTGAACGTTCCATTCTGTACAATTAAACTTTTAATCTGTAAGTGTCCTTGAAGCTTTTCAATGAGGATTTTTTTTTTTTTTTTTTTTTTTTCAGTTGGGATTAACATTGCTATTGCTATTACTATGCTACCAGTACTACTACAACTATTACAACCATTGGCAGTAGTACTACTGCTCCTATCATTAATACTACAACTACACTACTACTAGTACTACCACTATTACTACTACTGCTGCTGCTGCAAAATACTATCATAATCGATACCTATATGATAACGATTACTTGCTTTTTCCATTACTATTTGTAGGAGTGTTACTGTTAGGAAAATATGCTGTTACTGTTACTTCAGCTACTAATGTTACATGATGAAAACAGTAATAACAATAATATTCAATTTCATGCACGCATACACACCCAGACACTTCCAATAAATAATGGTGGAAAATTAATAATTAATTCATTATTTTACACGCTGCTAGCTGCATCATTATTCTTCCATTTTTTATTTTTATTTTTACTTTTTTTCATTTAGCTAAAATAAAATAAATATAAAACAGGAAAGCTACATTCTGTCAAACAAGTCAAAACGATTGACACCCGCCTTCAGGGCAATGAACACGGGCAGGTAAACTATAGTCACGTCAATATATTATTAATACATGCTATCCATTTTAATCTTTATGTTAGACAACAACGCCAGGAACGAATGAATGGGTGGGCAAAAACCACGTTATTACACCCAGGTCGTCACGTGCTTCAGTAATAAGTGCGACCAAACAAAGAGATCAAGGCTGGATATAAAACGGATTACTCTGTGTTCAGACTGACGGACGTGAAGTCCCTGTGGACAGTTTTCATACATTTATTCTGAGATCAGAAGTGGGGAAAATTACTTGATTAATTTATCGAGGTCTGTCATAAAAAGACATCTGTGATAAATGATACGTAATTAGTTTTCATTTAGATTTTTATTTTATTTTTAACTGCGTTTGTTTTGTTTTCTTTCTGTTTATAGAGCCACAAACTCTCTCTTGATTTATTTCGTTTTTCGTTTCGTTGTCTGTCGGTTATAGTTATCTCAATGTCAGTGTACCTAAATCTCAGAAATAATACATATATCTATATTTTGAACACCTCGAATCCTAAGACACAATTAAATACAAAAAAAGCAATAACAAAAGAATATTTTACAATGTTTAATAATAATAAAATTAAGAAGAATGTTTTGACTATCAGAAAGTCAAACATACGGACGTTCTGGTAATCTACAATACTGATCAGAATTAACAATAGCTGCCGATCGTGAACTGTTACTAAATATTTATTGTTTATTTCATTTTACTGTCGATACAATTTCAGTTATTCGTATACATTTAAATTTATACGTATAGTATACAGCAGTAATCTGTTTATGCCACAGAAATGTAAATTGGTAAATATTTCTAGATTATATTAATCACTTGA
Organism: Chrysomallon squamiferum; assembly: GCA_012295275.1. Classification (NCBI taxonomy): domain Eukaryota; kingdom Metazoa; phylum Mollusca; class Gastropoda; order Neomphalida; family Peltospiridae; genus Chrysomallon; species Chrysomallon squamiferum. The sequence goes on along the minus strand of CM022668.1, from coordinate 9,703,852 downwards.
TCATTTTGCTAGTTTATTCATTTATTTAATGATTTGTTTTCTTACAATGAATATATATGTATGAATACATCTATCATCTATATGTGAGTGTGCATATGTGTATGCGTATCTGATAGTATACCTATTAATATATTAATCATTTATTCTATACTTATCCTTCATTCTAAATTTATCAGTTTCGTTATTCATTCATTCAATTTTTTTTTTCTGTGAATTATCACCCATCTGTGTATAGCTGTTGTCACAAGACACAAAGTTCGTCACATTTATCTGTTTAATCTTCAGTCTCTTCGTCTTCTACAGCCTCGTCTTCAGCATCCTCTGCATCCTCCTGCTCCTCCTCCTCCTCCTCCGCCACGGCTAACTCTTCTGTCTCCTTTTTCTGAAGAGCAGCCAGTACAGCGGCTTCCGTTTCCGGTGTAGGGTCATCTGCTTCAATTACTTCCGGGCCGGTGGGAAACTCGGAGGTTGGAAGTTTCGGCAACGCTGGTTCAAAGTTGTCTTCGAGGTTCTTCAGTCCCCAGCCAACGTAAACATTCTCAAAAAACCTGTTAGTGATGGAAATGATTACTACGATGACAATTATCACAGTGATACGAATGATAATAATGATGATGATGATAGCCATCATAATGATGAAAATTAAATATTTAGTGTAGAAATAAAAATTTTAATACCCATTTGTCCATCCTTTCATTGATAAATACACTTGCACACACACATAAACACAGACACACAGACAGACACACACACACACAGACACACAACTACACACACAAACACACACACAAGACACTCACACACATACATACATAGACACACATATACATATATATACATTCATACATACACAATACACAAACACACACATACTCACATAACATACATATGTATACATATGTAAGTCTGTTCATACATATATGCCTACTTACATAAAATAAAATAAAATAAAATAAAATAAAATAAAATAAAATAAATATATAAATATAAAATAAAAAATGAAATGCAAAAGGAAGAAAACGAAAATATTTATTATTGTAGATACAATTATATACGATTCTTCGTTCATAAACGTATATATATATATATGTATGTGTTTATTTATTCATTATATGCATGCACACGTATTATCCATATATATACACACGTACATACATACTTATAGATATCATACTTAATAGTCACATACAACAAAGTCACATATTTATATATCATATTAAAAAAAAAGATTGTGTACACCATTGGCTCTGTAATTAAGCACTACTGATAATAATTATCACATTTTACACCTGGATTCAAAAGAATTACATTATTGATTTTATTCTAATGTATTTTATATTACCAGCAATGAAACCAAAAGAAAAAAGATTTAAAAAAAAAAAAAAAAATCAAAAAATAAGAAAACAAAAGGCAACAGTAACTTAAGCGGCTTACCTCCCTTTATCCGTGGCCACGGCGACAGCGCCAGGCCAAATGTTCGACAACATCACTGCGACAGAAAACTCTGGAATAAACAGCGACGACTTCCTAGTTATCCAGGCTGGTTCTTGGTCATTTTCTGAAATATATTTTTATTGATATATATATATATATCTGTCTCTATATCTGTCTTCATATCTGTCTTTCAGTAATAATGGATATTACAAAAGAATGAGTACTAAAGCAAATTATGTGTATATATATATATATATATATATATATATATATATATATATATATATATATATATATATATATATATATATATATATATAAAGATATATATCTATATATATCTGTCTCTTTATCTGTCTTTCAGTAATAATGGATATTACATAATGGATATATATATATATATACACACATAATATATGTATATGGATATTACAAAAGAATGAGTACTAAAGCAAATTATGTGTATATATATATATTGGATAACATCTCGTGTATTCCAATTTACAATATATTTTTTTTTATTTTTGAATTTCAGTAATAAATAACATAAAGTAAAACAAAGTAAAATAACATAATGAAAAATAATGCAAAGTAAAGTAAATGAAAGCAGAGTAAAACCATTTCTAACTTTTCCCCTCTAAATCTAATTCTTGAATATAAAGACAACTGACTAGTTTTGTCTTCTGATATAGGTGTTAGCAATGGCGGTCCTGTTTCCGGTTCCGGTTCATCTGGCTCTTTCTTTTCTTCTTCTTCTTCTTCAGCTTCATCTGTCTCTTCTCGGGCTGATGACGTCACGTTGTACCACGTGGTCCGGCCCTATCATTTGAAAGGACGTTTAAAGAGAAATATTCCTTAAAACATTCCATAATCATGGTTAAAAAAATCTTAGAAATGTACATAATCATGTTATGGAAAAAAAAAACCAGCAATTAATGCAGGAATGCATTTATGTCCGTATGTATGTATGTACGTCTCGGTTTCTGTCTGTCTGTTTCTCTGTATGTATGCATATACGTGTATATTTCTGTGTACGTAACAGAAAAAAAGAAAAGAGATATAAACACAGGTTTTATCATACCTGAGGAAGGATGTAGGGCGTGTGATGAACCCAGTTGTTGACACTGATCATTTCTTTCAGAACCAAACCTTGAAAATCAGAATCCTCAACAAAGCTCTCCCGTCCTGAGAAGAAAGTAAATTCCATTTAGCTATTGGTTGAAGATAATAATGAAGCAGTGGAAGAATTATATTTCATTTAGAACATTTTAAAAGGTTTTGTCAGAAATAAATTCTGTAGAGTGCGTTGTATATAAAACTCTGGAATAATTCAGAACTGTTATGATCTTAATTTGGCCCAGCTTGCATCTTCGATATTGTACGAATGTTCTACGGAATGAAAATTGTTCTGTTTTAAGATCCGTTGCACGATAAAATTTAAAAATAATGCAAAATAAGTAATAATATAACAAAGCTGAAATTGTTATTTTACAAGAAATGGTGCCCTGTTTACAAACTTCGGTTTTAAGTAATCAAATATCCTATCTGGAGTAAGTTTCTCCAAGTGTAGATATGCTTAGTCCAAAAGTTATTGATCGTCAATAAAATAATTAATGTTTTTCCAATTCTCCTATAAACAAACTGTATCGAGGGATTTAAAACTTTTCTTCATTTTTTTTTTTTTTAGCTCCAGAAACGATATTTATCTATCTCGAAAACAACTGTCTGAAATTCCTGTCATGCTTTAACCAAAAACTGACTAAAGCTTTAAGGATTTATTTGTTCTGCACATTACCCGTTCTACAGGTTCCAAACTATTTCTTATGCTTCCAGAAATGCGGTATAATATCTCGTATTAATTTATATTTATTAAATACATTTCGTTCTTTTATTTTTTGTTTTAAGTGTAATGTATTAAACCTTTGTCCCAGAAAACCAAGAAATCCATAAAAATCAGCATCACCTAAAGTTCCAAGTTTGTTGGATAACTGCTCTCATATATACCTGTATTTTATTTTTATTTAGTCATTAAGTTCATTAGTGTCTTTAAAGAAATAATAATAATAATAATAATAATAATAATAATAATAATAATAAGAAGAAGAATAATAATAATAATAATAATAAGTAGAAGAAGAAGAAGAAGAAGAAGAATATATTTTTCAATTGTTTTAGTTTTGTTTTAAAATTTATATTTTTAATTTGAGATAGATAGATAGATAGATAGATAGATAGATAGATTAAAATTATTTTAAAAAATAAAATTAAAAAATAAAATTCTGTGTAATATAAGAATGAAACGTGGAAAGATAATTAAGATAATTAAATAGCAGAAATAAAAAGGTGAAATAAAAACATCAATAAATTTATAGGGTAATAAATCCAGGCTCTAAGCATGACACAGGAGTGTTTTAAATTAACAACAACAACAACAACGACAACAATAACTCACAACATCAATAATAATAATAAATTTAAAAATTTAAAATGACTAATATAAAATACAACAACAAAAAAAAAAATAATAATGTGGAATAAAATCAAAATTAATGTAAAATAAGTAATAATATAACAAGAGAAAAAAATAAATGAAACATTAACCGAAGAAGTGTAGAAACATTACTAAAATAAGACATATCTGAGAATTACTCACCGTCACTTTTGTCCAGTTCTAATAAAAATAACACTGACATTAAATATCTTTCTTACATTGCATATTTTAGTCATTATTAGGAACAAAATAATATATGAAAGCATGTTTGTGTGTATTTATGTGTGTTTAATGTGTGTATGTATGTATGTACGTATGTATGTATGTATGTATGTGTATGTATGTATGTATGTATGTATGTGTATGTGTGTATGTATGTATGTATGTACTTACATCTGTATGGATGAATGTGTGTACGAATGAATGTATGTACTGATCTTAATCCACTTAGATTTATATAAAATATTAATAAATATGGGTCTTTGATCCGTACAGTCGCTTTATAGCAAATTTACTCTGATAATAAAATGAATAACATGAATTAGAACAGTAATCTTCGAGATTCACAAAAATTCCTGAATAGGCCTCTTATTTTAATTGCCTTATCTCATGAAAATAATTATCGTGACGTCATCAAACGTTTGACGTCAACAACATACGAATACAATTATTGTGACGTCACAGTGAAACAAAAATTCATTTAGAAAATAGTGAGCGTGTGACTGTGATTATTCTCTATTATCAGTGAATGTATAGATTTTTGATTCTGTGTTACAAAAGTTTCCGGTCGTGATTAAGTTGGAATATAATCCTAACAACAGGTCTTTTCGAATATGTGTGAATTTGTGAATATATTTTTCACAAATATTTTAGCAATTGGGAATCATTCACTTTTGGGAATAATAATAATAATAATAATAATAATAATAATAATGAAGATGAATAAAATAATGATTATCATAATTATGATGATTACGACAACAGTAGTAAGTTATAGGTAAAATTGAAGAACAAGGTGACCAAAGCACGAACGCGCGCGAACGCACGCACACACACACTCCTATACTCACATGCATCTTTAAAGAGTTTTTTTCGACTTTTGCACGAAAACAAGCAATCTTTATTTTCATATATGACAATGGCATTTTACCATTGATATATTTGTCTTGGAATGTGCACTTCGTGTAAACAAAACAACAAAACAAAACAAATAATAATAATGATAAAATAATTATGAACGTGCTTTCTAATGAAACATTACCTTTAAATAACTGAAGAGCTAAAAATAAAAGAATTAACAAAAACTATATTATATAAAACGCAATTTTAAAAAACAGTTTGATTAGTGTCATAAACAAATATTATAATTTAGTGTAACTGTCGATAAAACAATTTAGAAACAAACTTTCTGCAATTAATTTAATATTGTCAGTTTAATTATAAAATTAAAAAAAAGAGGAACAAACGAATATAAAACGTATATTAAAATAAAAGATGCGAAATAACAAAAAGAAAGAAAAGGGGAAATGGAAACAGCAAAAATATGCAGAAAAAGAAAAAAAGAAAATAAAGATAAAAAAAGGAAGAGTCAAAAAGACGTTAGCAAAACAACATCGACATTAAAGAAAAATTTAACATAAAATGATATAGATGGGAATAATAACGCATTTGTTAAAAGTTTATCAGTTTTGTTGTCAAATAAAGATTATTATTACTGTTATTATTATTATTATTATTATTATTATTATTATTATTATTATTATTATCATTATTTTTATTTTTATTACTACTACTACTACTACTACTACTACTACTACTACTATTATTATTATTATTATTATTATTATTATTATTATTATTATTATTATTATTATTATTTAAAGCTATCACAGAAACAATATGTCATCGACAGGTTCCACAGTAATGGGGCGATAACTTGTTCTGAAGTCCTCGATATGTCTATCCACTGTAATGTATCTTTTCGTTATTCTGTTACGTTTTCTCTCTCTTATTTACATTTGTTTGTTTGTTTGTTCAATTCTGACCTTTATCTTCCTCGTCTTCTTCGTCCTCCACGTCCTCGTCAAATTTGAAGTAACCAATGGGAGAGATTTGTGTGCTGGAGCTGATCCGGGCAATCTGAACACGTAGATAATTCTTTTCTAGTCCAGGAAACGGTGGAAAAGATTCCAACTGGTGAAAAAAAAAATTGATATTTATATCTGTATAGCTGAACATCTACTCATATAAATATAACCCACACACGCAAACACACAATAAAAATATCATTTTGACCACTGAAACTAAATTTATGGGTCATGAAATGAATTTGACTGTTTTGCATAATAGATCATCCAATTCACGCGTTTAAAAAAAAAAAGCGCACCTACAAAATAAACAACTAACTCATTAACTAACTAAATAAATACAAATAAAATAAAATAACACTATCAGCATTCGGTTATTGCTAACTAAGAATTTACTTTTAACAAAAAACTTTTTTTTTATTATATTAATAATTGCGTGTTTAAATCGTTGTTCTAACATTACACATGGTACTTACACATTTCAAATTAATTATTTTACCTCATTCTCTAAATTGCCGGTGAAAAATTTCCTGATCTTTTTTGCTGCAGTTATCTGAGTTGGAGTCACGTGAGGTAGACGGACCCACGGCTGGCATACTTGAGCATAAAATACAATTTTAATTTTTATATATCGTAACGAAATAAACATTTTGAATATATATATATATATATAAATGGATTTTTTTTCGGGAGGTGGGATATTGGTGAATTTATCGTGAAATTTAGTGCCTGTATTTTTGTATTAAATTGGTCTGTTGTCGGATATTCATGATGAGTATGTACAATATGTTCAAGACATGCTCCTGTTAGTTTTTATACTTACGCTCATTACAAACGAAATACACTTTCTTGTTCAAACCTACTCCTGCAGGTTCACTGGGTACTTTTGGCGGTGGATTGTAGTCCGGTTTGACTGTCGAGAAATCTGAAAAAATACACACATACATATTCACACACATTAATAAATAAATGAATGAATGAACAATATAAATACTAATGTTAGTGGAGGATACATAGAAACTGCAAGATTTAAATACTTTGCACTCTGTTGTAAAATAATGAATGAATGTCATAATATATCCATTTTTGCTTTGTGGTGCAATGTATCTCCTTATTTTAATTTTTATTTCTGGGTTTATCTTTTCTTTTCTTTCAAAAAAAAAAAAAAAAAAAAAAAACAACTACAAACAAACAAACATGATATATATTTATTTATTTATGAAAACAGTATGTTTGATCTGTGTGGTGATATGTTGACTTATAGCCCTGTTTGATTTGGTATGTTGACAGAAATATGTACGAACAGGCGAAAGAATACAATGATAAATCAATATAGTCCTAATTTTTATCCTGTGTTTATACAAGAATCCTAGTAATTTAGATACAGTATTCTGAGGTTTAAAAAATTACACTTGCAGTATATTAGATGTTGAATAATTAGAATAAATTATTAGATCTGTATTACTTACCGTCAAATTCACTATCAAGCTGAAAAATGAAAATTATATAAAATGCATGTGTGCAATCGGAACAACTATAGCAATATTACTAGTGAATCTATTATTCTGATTATTCAGTGACTGTTACGTTTAATTTCCTTTTCTTTCTTTGTTTTATTTTATTTTATTTTATTTTTTTAAATATTTTATATAATATATTTTTTAAATTAATCTAGACATTGTGTGCCACATTTAAAATAAGCAGATACACCACCTCCCATCTTATCCGTAAAGAAATATAAAATACAAGAACTAGAGTTAAATGTTTAGATATCACGAAATCTGAAAATTTTATTTTAAAATATTCTTATCCAAAATGTGTCTGAATCATTATGAAATTAATCCCACAAATGTTTTTAATATTATTATTATTATTATTATTAATTTGATTCATAAGAATGAATGAATGAATAACAATTTTATTTTACTTTATCAAAATCGCTTCTCGTGGAACCACTTTCACATATTTCGCTTTCATCGATATCTGAATCGTAATCACCATCGGGAAACTGAGCCTCGACGATATAATAATCGGAAAATCGGCCGAAGATTTTGCCCCAGAATCGAATACTCTCAACAGACCACAGTCTAACGAGTTCTTTCATAGCGATAGCGAGTCTCACGTACTCTTCCGAAGGTAAGCCGACTCCCGCCGTTTGGAACACGTGATTCTGACGTAAGATGTTCGGCATTGCTGTCCACCGGTCGTCTGCTTCAGATGTGTCATAGTCTTCGTCTTCTGTTGGTTTTTCATAATTGTTCTAAGTGGGGGGGGGGAGAGAAATATATTATTTTATAGTGTTAGTACTAAATGAATAATTGTTAGTAGTAAATGAATAATTGTACAGTTCAGTTGTTTTCAGTGAACAGAATAATTTAAAAATATGTTCAAGATGGAAATTATTTTTGATTCGCGTTTATTATTATTATTATTATTATTATTATTATTATTATTATTATTATGTTATTGTTGTTGTTGTTGTTATTGTTATTTGCTTTAATTGTTATCGATGCTACAAGAAATACTACATTTTTTTTTTTTATGTATGTTTCTGAAGATAGTGATGATTAACAAAAAAATTAACTGAATGATTTTTAATTTAGAAATGGTATCCAGCTTATAACAGTCGATTAGACTAACCAATAATTTTTCTCACTTTATGAATAAAATCATCTGGTTCAGAAAATAGAGTAACATTAGTTTTAAAAATATAGTAGTTGATTATATTTAATTCTAAAGTATTCCCTTTTTTGTAGTGTTAAAATGTGTTCTTAATTTATTTTTTATTTAATCCGGGTAGCTTTCTTGCTAATGGTTAACTTATTAAATTAAGTATTTTGACATGTAGGGGGAGATAATTAGTCAGACACAGACAGGCAGACAGACAAACCAAAATCATCCGCTACTTAACTTACGTGAAAATGCCTCCATTCAGCCTTCACCTGTCGTCCATTTGTACAGGCGTCTGTACATGTTCTTATTGTACTCTGTTCCACAAACACGCGTTCTCTTTTCAGCCGTCTGCTTAAGTTTTCTATGTCGTCTGCTTGACAGATTGGAGTGCCGTCCAGAACCTCGGTTATCAGCATGGACAAATGGTCGTATCTGAGTCAAACAGTGATTGAATTTTAAGTAACACTATCAGTTAATACAGAGGTACACACATATATACACACACACACACACACACACACAGAGCCAAACACATACACGCACAGAGAGAGAGAGAGAGAGAGAGAGAGAGAGAGAGAGAGAGAGAGAGAGAGAGAGAGAGAGATATAATAAAAGAAATGTAATTTATATCATAAACATTCTAATTCTTCTTTATTGCTCTCTCTCTCTCTCTCTGATACTTATGGTCGACTTGTAGAATAAATAAAAAAATACGTGTAACACAACTGACATTGTAGAAATAAATTAAACAAATCTTACGTAGAATCACATAGAAAGATTTAAAGGCTGCAATACTGATTTCTTGTGTTACGGCCGATTCTGGTAAAGGTGAAATTTGTATTACGTCTTCCTGTCGCTCATATATATATATATATATCTTCTATTTTATAATTATTATACTGCTCTGCTTGTGAGTATCATGCCAGTAATTAATCTTAATTATAAAAATAATTAGTTCACTGTCTGTTCTGATTTATTTTAAGTTTGAAATCACAGTCATTTACAGTATTATAAATAAATAAATAGAACTTAAAAAATTATTTAAGCACATAATGATGTACATGTGTAGTATTAGGAGTGGTGCGGGCTCATGTTTCAAATAACAAATAATAATAATAACAATAATAATAATAATAATAATAATAAATAATAATAGTAATAGTAGTGGTAGTAGTAGTAATGATAGTTGTTAATAATAAAATAATTTAAAAATAAATAAACAAAAAAAAAAACACAAAGGATTTAGGTAATATACATTCTTTTACATGTTTTGGTATAAACTTTTATCATACAAATTTAATAGAACGGAAAGCTAATGGTATCATTTTCAAGTTACTGAGTACTTACAAGGATACGCCTTCATCCTGATGATGTGTCAACATCTGCATTTTAGAATTCATACACCGTTTTTCAACTTCATTAACATTTCTCTCTTCTTTTTCTTCAACATTTTCCTCCGTCACAGTTTTCAAAATATCTCGGCGTCCTCTAACTTTTTTATCCCGTTCTATTCCCATCTTTTTTTTTAACGAAATTGAGTTGAAACCACTGTTGTTAAGTAATATTTTCTAACTATTATATTTTTCTTTTATTTCTTTCCTCACAAACAGCAGAAGCGTTAGGTCCAAACAGTATGAATATTTTAGTATAGCAACGGACGTAAAAGCAAATCAGACAGACTGGATCTGTGTTGTTTAATAATTATAGAAAGGAAACGCTACGGTGACTTAATTAATGTTTAAATTATTAACAACACTGAAGCCAGCTGTTTCCGTGCAAGCAACATTGTTGATAACAATGATAACGCTTTCTTTGCAATATCTAAACTCCTTATTGTAAATTGATAGGTAAAAAAATATAACTAATGTGTGTGTGTGTGTGTGTGTGTGTGTGTGTGTGTGTGTGTGTGTGTGTGTGTGTGTGTGCAGATTTTCTGGTGGTTTAATAAATAGCTGTTTACTTTTATTAGTTTCCCGTTATTAATTATGTCCGCAAATATTAATGTATTTTAAAATACTTTTATTTAAAATTTTGAATTCAGTCCAGAAACGTAACGTAAATTTATAAAAATAGAAACAAGAGTAAGTGCATGATAAATATGAACCATTCGTGTCAGTGATACAAAGTCTCGTATCTATAAAATTATCACGTAATCAATAACATGCATATATTATGTAGTGCTAATTAATTTCTCCTTCTTGACAATATGAATTGGTTATTATCGGCTAAGCTTTATTTAACCAAGAGGTTTAGTTTCATTATATACGACATACAGGTGACTTAAAATAATTCGTGGTTCTGATTTATCAGTTTTTATCAGATTATTATTATTATTATTATTATCTTTTTTGTTTTGTTTTTATTATTTTATTTGACATTTTCTGTTTTTCATTTTATTATTATTATTATTATTATTATTATATTAATTAATTAATTTATTTATTTTTACTCACTAAAGGATATTTTACGCCTGTTGAAATATCGATATTTCACTTGAGCAAAATTAAAAACCGATCATGATGACACGTAATTTAATTTATTCACTGTGTTGGAATATTTTTAAATTTAAACAAACTTTACAAAAACAACAAAAAATATGGTTATGAACTACAACAGAAACAATGTTTTATTTTAATATAGTAATTTTTCCAGCATAAAATACAATAAAAAATCTTTTATTATAAAATATTCTAAAGATAATTAACATTATACAAATCTACTTTCTTTTTGGCTCGTATCGCATATATTTAGAGTTACTTTATAATTTCTAAAGAAAAATCTAACAAAATATTTTAAATATAAGAATATGATAGTAACAAAATTAGAAAACATTTGGATATTGTTTTTTAACTTATTACTTTACTTTCCTTTGAAGATCCATACTAGACATATTAATCTTTAATATTATTTTCGAAGTAAGTCATCAGTTGTCACTTTAATATGGTCATAACTGTACACGTATAGAATTTAAATTTCTATTTTATATTGGCAATTTACTATCTAGTACTCTAATTATATATATAATATAGTCCGTCTGAAATTGTCTTAGACTGTTTAAAACGTTGACTTCGTATAATGTGAACTTTATCTTACACAGTTAATTCAACATACACGTTTATCAGCATCAGTTTTACCTTATACTGCCAAAAATCTGCTCTTTCGGGTTTGTTTTTTTGGGAGGGGGTATTGGGTTTTTTTGTTTGGTTTTGTGCATTTAAATTTAACAAGTTCATAATTTATCTAATTTCCTCGTGGTGTGGGAATACTGTAATGGAATCGCGAATCAATCTCGTCAGAACGGTCAACTGTAGGTGTCAGTCCTGGTTGCAGTACAAAATCTCCTACAATATTTTAAATTAAAAAAATCAATAAATAACAGAATAAAAGTGTGTTTGTGTGTGTGTGTGTCACACACACACACACACACACACACACACACAGATACATACACAAACACACACAGATACATACATACATACAAACAAACACACACACATATATATATATATATATATATATATATATAATTTAGTTATTTATTTATTCATTTATAATTATTATTCTTATTCTTTTATTTTGTATTCTTTTCTAGTTTTTTTCCCCATTGTAGTTTTGTTATGTTTAATGACCATTATAGATAATGAAAAAAAAAAAAAAAAATTAATACATAAATAAATTAAAAAAAAAAAAAAAAAAAATAAAAAAAAAAAAAAAAACTTTTTGGGTTTCATCCAGTCATACATACTGGTTCATCCAGTCATACATAGGTTCATTGCACTACCACTAAACTACAGTCCTCTCCAAAACTGTGTGATTTGTATCATTAAAAAATAGTATGTTTAAAATGGAATCATTCTTTTTCTTTTTTTTCTTTTTCTTGTTGTCTTTCTTTCTTTCACAGTTACAGTGCTGGGCTGATTTTAACTGGTTAAGATAAATAATAATAATAATAATAATAATAAAAGTAAGAGTAAGAGTAATAAAAGAAACACTAATAATGATATTAATAATAAAGAAAAAGAAGAAAATTGCAAAACAACAATGTATTTACTTTCAGGAGGTGATGTAGATTCTGGGATTTTGCTGTGTCGTTTTAAAACATCTGAAATAATTTTTAAAAATAATATCAGTTAGAATATTACATTTAAAAAGAAAAAAAAAGAAATACAATATTAGAGGGGTTGTTTTTCTACTTTTATGCATTATAATAAAGTTAGTTATAAACATTTTGAACTAATGATTGCATATTTGTTAGAAAATCAATACACCTTTTCATAATTTAGATAATTCATGATGACAAACATCTTAGATGACACTGATTAATTTAACAGCAAAATAATTTCTGAGTTTAATATTATACAAATTAATACAAATTAATGGTTTTGATGATAATAATAATAAAAAAAAGAATAATAATAATAATAATAATAATAATAATAATAATAATAATAATAACAACAAAAAATTTTTAAAAGAATATCAAAACATTTAACTAACCATCTGCTGAGGACAGTCCCAGAGTAAAATTTTGAAATTTTGTACTGGTTTGCTCCAGACTGTTGTTATCACCACCACATTTGTCAAATGATGATGGGGTGATGCACTTCCTTCGCAAAGCATCATACAGAGACTGGTTAACACAAATACATTGTCAGATAATTATATTAGTTTTATACTTAGAAAATAAATAACATATCACAACACAATAATCAAATAAATAATAGATTAAAGAAATAAATAATAACCAAAAATAAATAAACAATAATTTGTATAAAATAATAACATGAATTATTAAAGATTTTTATTTCATTCAGTATTTGTCTGTTTGTCTTTCATTATATATCTATATAATCTCCATTATTTTCTTTTACTAAAAACACAGCTTTATTATGCTGAAGTGTATAAATTTAAAATAAATTAAATTATTTGCTTTAAATGGGTCACCTGCAGTTTGTGATATTGTCTGCTTCTTTCCATTAACTTTTCTCCAACACTGTTACACATCTTCTTTGCTTCTTCTAACTCCCTTTTCACAGCTACAACATTAGCAATTTTTCAACACTCAAGTTAAAACTAAGTCTTTTTTATTCTTCACTTCTAACCAATTACATTAAATTAGTTTAATTTTAAAAAAAAAAAAAAGACATAATAAGAATAATAAAAAATTATTGAACCAGTGTATGTGTCACAATGACAGAAAAAAAGAAGTAAAAAAAGTAAAATGTAAAAAATGGCTATAAATTGTTAAAATCTGAATCATTCACAAAATTTATAAAGTTAAACAGAAACTCACCAGAAAGATTGGATTTGAGAGCTGAATAAGGATTAAGGAGTTAAAGTATATCAAAAAGAATTTGAAAAATAAAGTTAGATGAAAACATAAATAAATTATATACAAAATAAGTTATTATTTCTTTTTTTTTTTTTAATTTAAATTAATAAATTTGACAAAACAAGCATTTTGTAATCTAATTTTAGACATATTATATTTCATATGTGGAAGCTAAATATTTGAAAATGATACATAATTTGGTCTGTGTTTTGATACTTGTTTTCTTTTGGATGACAACTCTAAAGATACAAGAAAGTTCTGTCTGTGTACGCATCATTAGTTGTTCATAATACTGTTCTAACTGGACTGCTTGGTTCTTTGCCTTGGTTGCCATGTATTCTTGATAGGCCTTCTCTTGGTGTGACTAAAAACATGTCATTATAATATAAAATACTATTAAAGTTAACAATTAATTCAAATGTTAAATAAAATATAAATAATTAAAAGATAAACACATTGTCCATCAAAAATAAAAATATAAAACAGTTAAATATGAAGTGAAATAAATTGCATAAAGTTTGAAGTAAAAATGTATTAAAATAAAATAAAACAAAAGAAAGGGAAGTAAGAAAATATGTTAAGATAAACCTACAAATATAAATAATAAATTAAATCACTATATATTCTTACATCTTCTCTAAACTATAATAAATATAATTATTAATACTTTCACCTGATATGTCCAAAATGCAAGTGATCTAGCACATATTTCCATGATAACTTCAGGCTTCTGACCAGCTAAAACCATCTACAATAGAACAGAAATAAAATTTCAAACACATAATAGTAAGTGTATTCCTGTTTGTAAATGAACTAGCCAAAATAAATAATTAGGTAAACTTACTGATTTGTATTCTTCAGATGGCTGAAGATCAATACGAATTATGTCAAATTTTCTCGACAAAGCTGTCTCACCTTAAATAAAGATATTTATTTTTTTGAATCTTAAATACAGATAATAAAAGTTATAACTGATATTTATACTTTGAACAGAAAATTAGAAATTCTAAAAGTTACTTATTTAATTTATTATTATTATAGTTATTTTTTTCAATTGTTGGGAGTTTTAAATATATTACTGTTAAAACAAAATAATAATCCAGAAATAAACAGTTAAATTAAGAACATAATTTAATATAATTTTATGAAAACTTTCAAATAGAGTAACTAAATGTACATACATGCTGGACAACTGAATGATTTGTTGAACTCTTTTGTCCCATGTTCATCACAAAATATATCTAATCATTAAGAAATATAAATTTTAAAAATTATTCATGAAAATAGTAAAATGAAAATGAAACAAAATAATGCATAATCTCAATTTAATGTACATTTTTTTGGTTTAAAATTAAGAATGAGATATATAAGAAAAAAGAAGAATTAAAAAAAAAAAAAAAAAAAGCTAACAACAGTAGTAGCAAATATGATTTAAAAACATAAGTACTACAGTTTATTGATTCCTGTTTTAATTTAAAAGGATACGGGAACATGAAGTAACCTGAAAGAGAAATGAATATATAATACAAATATGATTAATATTTGGCATCTAAAAGATATTAACATAAAGAAGACATACTACTGAAGGTAAGTTATTTGTATAATCAAAAAACTATGAACTTATTTATATAATACTCCCCCATACACACATACACACAGAATACAGATACACACAACATACACAATAAAGTCACAAACAACACATGCAGGCACACATAGAAATGCACTCATCTACACAGTCAGACATATATAATAACAAAATTTAAATGATAGTATATAAATAAATAAATAAATGACATTTGTGTCTAATTAAATTGTTCATTGACTATAGCTAATAACTTACCCAAGCAAAAGTATTTAAATGTTTTCGACATTTCTTAAAATTACAAATCAAATCTCCTTCCATTATTTTTCAAAGGTCTCTTAAAAACAAAACAAAAATAAATAAATAAATAAATAAAATGAATGAATGAATGAATGTTCGTTACTGTTCTAAAAGTTCTTTAAACACCGTTAATTAGAAACGTTAGTTTACTTTTTTACTGATTATTTTAAATAAAAATAAAAATAAAAACCTTTATGAAGTTTTATTTCAAACCGTCGTCTGCTAAAATCGAAAATTTTCGGAATATTGCGAACATGTGCGACAGCAGTCGAAATGCCAGCGATCATAGTCGATATGGAAATTTATTATTGTAGCTAGTTGTTTCCCTTTGTACTTAAGATTATTACATAGAAAACGTCAAAATAAGTTCGGTATTATTAAGGTTACAAGTTTGACAACATGGCAGGTTGGGCTGGATTCACTGATGAAGATCTGAAGAAACTTAAAGTTTCAGGGAAAGACAGCCACGGTAATCAGTTTTCTGGAGATGGAAAATTTGGTGAGATTATAACAATAAATTAAAGCTAATTTTTTATAACATTTACTAGAAGTTTTAAGTCGTAACGAAAGAAGCAGCACATGTAGCTCTAAGACTTTCTTAAGCGTTAAGACTTTCCTATTTCTACGAAGTTGTTAACTGAGCATTTTTAGTGTTAAAGTGTTTTTTTTTTCCTTCTTCGTTTTTGGCAGTTTACTTAATTATATGTAGACCCTTTAAATTTTTATTTTGTTAATAAACCAATATCGTATTACATAGTACTAATTATGCCCAAGGAGACATATTCTAACAACACACAAGGACACAAAACACATATTTGTGATTATCATCATTATACTCGTTATTTATTTATTTATTTATTATTATTATTACTACTACTACATTATATTATTATTATTATTATTATTATTATTATTACATTATATTATTATTATTACTACTACATTATATTATTCTTATTATTCTTCTTCTTCTTCTTCTTCTTATTATTATTACAGCTGTTAAAAAGCAAGCACAGATTAAACGTCCCAGAACAAACAGAAGCCAGTTTGTCAGTCGACAAAATGAGGTCCCGTCACAATCACTTCATCCATCAGAACGGCTGAGCCAGCCACAAAACACAAAACCTGTCACAAATAAACCCTCTAAAGAGGTGGTCAGCAGTAACCAGGACAAGGTGACCACCAAAACTGAAGAAGAAACTGGACAACAGAAAGTAGCACAAGAAGCTAAAAGTGATGAAAATGAAGCAAGAGAGCTTGATGAAAATGAAGTACTTAGGTGAAACATTTTGTGTAATTATTTTCTATCTGTCAGTTAAGAGTGTAAACTCGTTTTGAAAAAGTACACATTTTTTATTATTCCTATGATGAATATTAGTTTATTTTATTACAAAAATTATTGTTTCCTAAATTGATTAATCTGCATTTGCATCACATGTCAATATAAAAATATATATATATATATATATATATATATTGTGTGTATATTATCTGAAGTAATGTTATTCTTATTTCTTCTTCTTCTAATTTCTAATCTTCTTCTTATTATTATAAGTTATTATTATTATTATTTGTTATTATTAATTATAACATTATTATTGTTGTTGTTATTATTTGTATTAAGTTTATTTGTTAATTGTTTTTATAGTTCTGAACTGAACAGAATGGAACACTTTCAAAGACAACAAAGGATGATTGAGGAAGCAAACAAACAGAAAAGAAATTATCTGACCAAGGCCATTAATGAAAGGTGAATGTTTTGAACATTTGTTTGTCTGTGGATTTAATCAGAATATCTTATTAAATGTAAAATTCACAATCTCTACAATATTTGGGGTATCATAGTCTAGTAACTGGGATCTTAGTATTACCTGTTTTATTCAAACAGATTTAACATAATTAACTAAATCTCAGATAAAGTGCATACTTTAATAAATGTATATTTAATTATTTTAAACATAATTCAGTACCTATTAATAAATGAATTTCCTGAGCTAAGGCAAATGAATGAATTACTTACTGTTCAACAAAATTATTTCCTGTGTGTGTGTGTGTGTATATGTTACTGACTGATATATAAGGAAATAGTGAAAATTGTTGAATTTGGAAAAGATTAATAAATGGAATAATAATATTATTATAGTGCTGTTATTTTTTATTTTAAAATTCTATCATTTACTTATTTTGTATGTTTATCATTATAGGTTTATAGGTTGTCTATAAACTTTGTGTATATTATGTGTGAGTTTACGATCATATCTATACAAGTATATTTATTTATTTGTAACAGTATATGTAGTGGTCTATTTGTTCATTTATTTATTTTGTAACAGAAAGAAGGCGGCTAAGGCAGAGAGTGAGAAGTTAACTAAGATACAGAAAGAGCTGAGTCATCTTGATGATTTGTTGTCAGCTGATGTCAGTATCATCAGAGACAAAATAGAGGAGGCAAGTCTGCAGTACCAGGATGCCCAGTAAGTTTAGCTGAGAGAAGAGAGAGACAGACAGACAGACAGAGAGAGACAGAGAGAGAGAGAGAGTGTGAGAGAGTGTATGTGTGTATATGTGTTTGTGAATGAGAGAGATAGATGGAAGATGGAGACGGAGAAAAGTGTTAATGATGAATGTGTTTTTATTGTTTTGCTATTTCATAATCATTTTTATTATTTAAAATCTGTCTTCCTGTTATCTTTTTTTTTCCTTATTATTGTATTGTTAGTTTTGTTTTTTTATTTTATCAATATTTCATTATTTTATCTTTTTATTTTAGAAGTGTTTTATTATCCAAATTACCTATTTTGATAATGTATTTTGTTCTATCAATATATTACTATTATTATTATTATTATTATTATTATTATTATTATTATTATTATTATTATTATTATTATTATTATTATCATTATCATTATTATTATTATTATTACAAAATCAGGAGGAAGTATGAAAAGGCTGAACAAGAATTCATCAAAGCTAAAATGAACCTGTTTGAAAAAGGAGAAGCCAAAGAACAGCTGACAGAACATCTGTACACAATCATCAACCAGAACGAAATCCGCAAAGCCAAGAAACTCTCTGAGCTGATGCAGCAGCTTGAAATGGAGATCTCCATGGAAGAAATGGAGCTTACAATTCCAGCAATTCCACCTCTGACCAATTTTAATTCCGTTCACACTCTGAACAATCCTGCCCGGAAAATTCCAGAATCTTCCTTTCATCAGAATCATGTGATAGGAGGAGGGGCACAAGAATCACACGTCACCAATGAAAATACAAATAACAGTGAACATGGGACCAGTGAGAGAACAGATAATGTTAACAACGTGACCAATGAAAGAACAGATAACATTAATAATGTGACCAGTGAAAAAACAGATAACATTAAAACTATGGCAGATGAAAAAATACCTGCAGAACATAACCTAACTGGTGAAAGTAGTCCTGTTAAAGAAAATGTTGTCCATGAAAAGATAACCAATAAGGAAGAATCTAACATTACTGGTGTTTCACATTTAACCAATGAAAAAACTCAACACATATCTGCAGCAGAAAAAACCGATGCCACGTTGAAATCACAAAATGAGGAGAAATCATCTGGAAATGAAAACAATTCAAAACTTGAAACTACTGAAATGGAAGTCCAGAAACAAACATTACAAGTGGGAGATAACTCCAATTCAGACACTTTGGAAAACCGTGTTTATGATTCCAACCAGAACAATTTGAATCTCACAACAAAACAAAATAATCTGTCTTCTTCCCTGAGTGTGTCAGAGGTCAATAATAATGATAATATTTAAAACATATTTTAAGGTGGTCAACATTGCTGATAAGTCTGAATCTCAAGAGGTTTTTATTTTTTTTTTTTTTAAATATTTTTTTATTTTTTTATTTTTTATTTTTTTTATTTTAAATATCATTATTATTTTTTAATTATATATTTTTTGTGATAAATTCCAAATAATAGTATTATATTTATTAGCTGTTATTATGCTTAGTTTTGTTAGAATTATATTTATTTATATTATAGTTATGGTGTTTTGTGTAAAATCTTTATCAGAAATGTTTTTATATTATGATTAGTTCCATGCATAAATTTTCTGGATGCAGTCACCTGAAATCCTAAACAAACATAAAATTTTTATATTTAATATTTTTGGATTTTTTATGAGGTTATTCCTTGTACTGTTATTGTTGAATTTGTAAATTATTATTTATTATTTATAATTATTATTATCATTATTATCAATGTTATCAGTATTATTACTATTATTACTATTAAGTTTATTATTATTATTATTATTATTATTATTATTATTATTATTATTATTATTATTATTACTTGTTCTTGGGACTAGTTCTTTATGTAGGCTCATTATGAACTAACAGATATTTGGGATAGCTAAAAATATTAATTTTATTTATATCTTTGTTATAAAAACTATTTAGGTGAAACTTTAATTAGTTAATTTTGTTCAAAATCAGAACACTAGTGATTAGTTTGTTACATTGTTGTATAAACATAGGCTTTGGTTTGGCAAAACTGCAATAATTGAATTTTTTTATTTTAATTTTAATTTTTCTTGATTATTATTATTATTATTTTTTTATTTATTTATTTATTATTATTTTTTTGTTTTGTTATATATTTATAATGGTCACATTTTGATGTACTTACATATATTTATGCATTTAGATATTTAAAGCTATGTTCAAATATATATATATATATATATATGTATGTATGCATGTATGTATGTATGTATACACATATTTGTACATATTTAGACATATCTACATATAGCATGAAGAGACATGCAGGTACATTCACATAAGTATGTACATACATTGGCAGATACTTAAAACTACACTGGAAGACACACAGACATGTGTGTTATAGACAGAGCCACATTAAGATCATGTCATCACTTTAATTATTTTCATCTGATATCAAGTCTCAATTAAATAAAAAAATATGTTACTTGAAGTTTGCCAAATTGTCATCATTTGTAACATTGCTTATAATATTAATATATTACACTGAAATGTTAATTTGAAGTGCCAGAAATGAAATAAAATAAGCTGAGTGATTTTTATAAAAAGTTTAATGGGAATTACGAGTATTACTTTTATGAATAATATGATGTATAAATATAATTATTTCATTGTTAATCATATGAGTTATTTTATATTATTTTTATTATAGTGATTATTATTATTATTATTATTGTTATTATTATTATTAAGTAGTATTATTAGTATTATTATTACTAATATTACTATTATTATTATTAGTAGTAGTAGTAGTATTGAGGTTTTTTTCAGTTGTTGTTTTGTTGAGGCACTGTTGGTGCCAGGTGTCATAAAACTCTAGGGACCTAACCATGGATTATTATGGCCCTAAGTTTGAATTAATAAGATTTAGATGGGTAATCAGTCTTTGTTATGTTCTTTGCCTAGGCAATAATGGTTGTGGCTGTAATTACAACTGGTCTATGCAAGTTAATGAATTATGTAATTTGGAAATCCTATTACCAGTTTTATAAATTATGAACATTATTATTTTTGTAGAGGTTTGTTACTTTCACTCATACTGTATACTTGTAGTTAGTTTACACAGTTTTTGATAAAACATTTATTTTGATTGTGAAATGTGTATTAATGAGGGTCTAACGTATATTTTGAATATATAATGGTGAAAGCAAAGATTTTGTTGTTGTTTTTATTTTCTTCTATTTAGAATATTATCTATTACAAATATAACTGTTGCCACTGTTTCTACTCTGCCACTACTACTACTGTTTCTAGTGCTGCTGCTACTACTGCTATTTCTGCTGTTAACGCTATTACTACTGTTATTAAAATATTTATGCTGACACCCTCCTATGTTCTGCATAAAACTGGTATTTATATAAGCTTTTAAAATACATTTTTTATAAAACTGTTCAACTTTCTCTGGTAAAACACATTTCATTTGAACAGAAATCAGTATTTGTCATAATTATTTTATATATACCTTTCAGTAGCAAAAGTTGGATTGGGAAATAGGCCATTTGATCACTTGGGAACATTCAGCCTGTGATAATTCCAATTTGGAATTTATATAACAAACCTACAGCCTGGCCTTTTGACTGAATAAGAAATGATTAAAATAAATATAAGTAAATAAACAATAACACCAGTTTGGTTCAATAGTGATAAATTTATTTCATAATTTAAAACTTGGTAGTGAAACAAAACTGAACAAAAAAAAAAAATGGGAACCAGTCCATAGACTAATAATCATTAAACAAAAAATATTTAAAAATTTTAAAAATATGTACAGATTTATCAATAAAGGTATTTTCTTTTTAAATAATGTACATCTTTATGTACAGAACAAGATTTTGAAATATTCTATAGTCATATTCAAGTAATGTAAAAAATAAAGACTACACACATAACAAAGATAAGTTAACAAAAACATGGATGGATATTGTAAAATGTATAATTAACACTGAGGTAATGAATAAAAGGGTTTTGTATGTTTAGTAAAACAGTCAAATAAAAATAAGAAAGTTAAAATATATGGAATAAAGTGGGCAAGATTTTAAAACGTTTTAAAGTGCATCATTGGTAATAAATGATGTAATAAAATTCAGTACACTTTCATGTTGTTATTTTATAATCTTATAATATTTAGGTGGTCAGCCATTATGAACGGTTAAATAAGATGTAAAAAAATAATGTGTGGAAAAATGAAGTTTATAAAAGGTTTAAATTCTGGTGTCCAGAAAAAGAAGAGAATGTTAGGGGAAAAGAAACAATTTTAGATATAGCCTGTTTCAGGATAACAAAATCAAATAAAGAACATTTTTATTATTAAATTTGATTGTTTATACATTTTACACTTAGCACTGTCTGCATAACACAATATTTTAATCCATGTCTTATTAAATTTATGAATGTCCATATCCATCCCTTTTCACTAAATATTTCTTTTTATTTTACACATAACCAGTCAGATCTGTTATTTCAACCAGTGCCTATTAAGTTAACATACAGACAATTAAGTCTAATTAACAAAAGCATTTTTAACCAATGAGATCTACTGTACAAAATACTTTCAACCAATCAGATCTGTTGTACAAAATTCTTTCAACCAATCAGGTATCTGGTTAAAGCATTTTACCTGGGAATTTTCTTGTTTGCATACAGACAGTCTGTCACAGTATTCAAATTATTATTACCTATGACTGATAGTATATGTTCAGCTAATTATATTGGGTTTATAAAATGTTTTAACCAATGAATGTTAATTTTAAACAGAGCCAATTAGATTTTTTGTTATATACAATATTTTACCAAATTACTGTTAAAACTGAATATAACCAGTCAAATGTATTTTAAGCACTGACTTTTAGTTTTACATTCAGCCAATCATATCCATCACATAGGATATTTTAACCAATGAAAATTTGTTTTACAGTATCACCATAGAGATCTGTTGTAATACTATGAAACCATTAAAAGATACATATTAAATTTGATTTAGACAAACCCATGTTGAAAAGATGGGCCCACGATGAGCAGGCTTGAGCCCTGTTGTGCAGTGCAGAAGAATGAAAATTGGAAATAAATTCAGTTAAACAGTCAATGTATCACAAATGGTATTAAAACAAAACTTTCCAAGTGAAACAAAACAACAACAACAACAAGAACAGTCATGATACATAGCAAGATAGGAAATTAAAAACCACAACACTTCCTGGAATTGTAAACAGTAACAACAGTAGTCATGGAAACAAGAAAACAATTAAAATAATATCTGATCCTGAACAGGAAAAAATAATAAATAAAAACAGAAGAAAAAAAAGAGAACAAAATGGTGTACAAGTATATATTAATAGAATTATATATTTAAAAAAAAAAATTAAAGATAATAATAATAATAATAATAATAATAATAATAATAATAATAATAATTACAAGGCTTAACAAATAATTAACAAATGGAGAAAATTCTCCCACAATTTACCTTTTCCTCATCAAACTTCTGAAGTTTACATGGGAACATTTCTTTGAAAAAAACAATTTCAGCAGGTTGTTCTATAATACTGTTTCATCAATATTTGTATTTGAAAACACCCCACCCGACAAACAACCACACTTGTAAAACAATCCAACCAGAAATTTACAATTTAGAAAAAACTGTTTCAGTTTAACAAAATAAAAATTATTCCTTTCTTGGGATCAACCATCTGAATTACAGAGATTTTCAGATATTTAACAAATATTCTCACGGATAAATTATATTTCTGTAGCATTTTTATCCAATAAATAATTCCAGTTCATTTCCAACCTAACCAACAATTTACAAAACCATTTTAATAAAACTTGATAATTCCATTTTTTTCAGTTTACAAATTAAAAAAAAAGAAAAAAGAAAAGAAAAAAAAACATCACTGTGAAGAAGAAAATATTATAACATTTTGACCTGCTACTAGAAACTGATAATATTTCCCAATCTAACCAAAAATCAGTCACTGTTAAAAATATTAAAAAATATAAACTTTTGAAACTGCTCACAGAAAAAAGAAAAAGAAAAGAAAAACAAACCAAAAAACGTTTTTTATTCTGATTTGGTACTATTTTTGCTCAATCTAACCAAAAGAAGAATAAAACCTATTTCTACATGACACTGCAAATATCTTTATTTCAGCAGTAATTTCCCATTCCAAACAGTTTTGAGACACACATAGAATAAATCTAGGTCACAGGTATCAGATAGTAAAAGAAATCTTGCTGTAGTGAGTAGATGTGAGTACATGTGAGTAGATATGACTGTATGAAGGATCAGAAATCAATCAGATCTTTAAATTGGCACATTATCGTTAATAATTACATACATCAATGAATAAAGTGAGTAATAATTATTTAATTCATTCATTCATCCATTCATTCACTCATTCCTTTTTTAAAATTAATTTACTTATTTATTTATTCAGTCACACATTCATTCATAGTTTCCTTTATTTATTCATTCATTCCTTTATAGTATATATTTTATTTACTTATTTATTTAATTTAATTTATTTTAATTTTTGAAAATACAATGCTAGATTCAAAAAGTATTTAAAAAAAAGTTTATACAATACTTTTGAAAAAACCAATAATATATATATAAATTTGTTAACATATGATAGTTCAGAAATCACACATCCACACACACACACACAAAAACAAAAAAACATCACATATAATTTTCTTGTTCTTCAAAATTACAAGGTAAATTTAAAAACAGTTTTAATATTCATCAAAAATACATCAAAAGAGATTAAACTACTTTTATATATCAACATGAAAAAAGAGTTTATTATAAGAGAAATATTATAAAAATTACTTTAATGATAAAAACAGCAGAAAACAAAAAGTACTAAATAAAACTAAAGTGAAAGTGAAAGTGAAAGTGAAAGTGGAAGTGGAAGTGGAAGTGGAAGTGAAAGCACCAATTTAGATACCAAAAACAGGAGGGTAACAAAATTTATTTTTAAAAGCACTAATACTGCTAAGAATAATTTTTAAATTAAAAAAATTATTTTAATATTCATTTCTCATAACAATATAAACTATGAAATAGATGTGATAAATATATCCAAACAAATTAACATAAAATTATTTATGTTAATTAATTGTTTATACTGTTATAAGCAATTTAAATTTTTA
Source organism: Chrysomallon squamiferum (assembly GCA_012295275.1). Lineage (NCBI taxonomy): Eukaryota > Metazoa > Mollusca > Gastropoda > Neomphalida > Peltospiridae > Chrysomallon > Chrysomallon squamiferum. The sequence continues at coordinate 9,678,245 of CM022668.1, read as the reverse complement.
AAATAATTTATGCAATCTAATAAAAAATTAGTGAATATGTGTTAGTTTATTCCAATTATTATAATCTATCTTCATAAATTAGTATGTTTTAATGAAACACATGAAATAACATATTTTAATGTTAATTAATGGAAATAAGATTCATAAATTGATAAAATGTCTATTAATATGGTATATATTATAACATAATTTATGTTAACCAGTGACACATTTACATAAATTAATTAACATAATTTATGACATTCTCTGACACATACCTCACTTCCTAGTTAATTATTACTACTTTTACAAATTTTTACAGTTATATACACAATAGTCATTTCTGTATTTGTAATTTTAATTCATTCATCTACCATTCATTTCTTCATTCATCCATCTGTCCATCTATTCATCAGTACCTCCTTCTAACCATCCACCTGTGTTCCACATAATCATATGACACTAGCGTATTCAGGAGTCAAAAATATTTGTAACCATAAAACTATAAAATGTCTGCTACAGGAAAAACGAAAAACATCTGAAATAATTGTGACATTTTGGCAATATAAAACACTGTAGGATGGGTATGGTGAGTTTTAGTGAATGCTTACATCATAAAAATGGTCAAAATACTTTCAAAATGGAAGCAGGTAAAAAACAGTGTGTATGTTACCTAAAAGTAAATAAATGTCATGGTTCTTTTTTTTTTTTTTTTTTTTTTTTTTTTTTTTTTTTTTAATTACAGAATTTTGTGATTTGAATATAAAAATTAAACAAAAATAATTGAAAACATTTCTTATTATCAGAAAGAACAGAATTTTAATTAAAATGCTTCATTTATTTTTTTTGTTTTAAAGAAAACATTAATTTTAATAATTATAATAATAATAACTTTTAATTTGTATGCATATTTATACAATATATAAAACAATAAAGTATTTATTAAAGAACTTTTTAAAAAGTCAAGATAAATAACAGTGAAGATGTTCCAAAGGGGCACTACTCTAAGTTAAACATGGCTTAATTGGAATACAGGCAAAATGATGAGATGAGAGTGAGATGTATGTAAGTAAATGGAGGTGAAAAATAAACAGTAATTAATAAAATAAAATTCTGCTATTCTTCTACAGGTATCAGGTTAACATTTCCAAACTTAGTGGACACGCCTGTAAAACATTCATCAAGGAAGTCTTCCAGTGTCTCGTATAGGGTGGCCTCGTGTTTCCTCCCAGCAGGCCATGGTGCTTGTCTGGATATATCTGTAAATATTTGTTTCAACTTTGGTTACTTCTGATTGTGGTTTTAAAAAAAACAAAATATTTAAATTTACTTTTGTAATTGCAATACATTTTATATACTGAGTGGAGAAATTAAATGAATAAATAAATTATTTTTCTTTATTGATCTGTAGTATTATGTTGTCTCTTTCATTCAATTGTTTGGGTCTCTCTCTCTCTCTCTCTCTCTCTCTCTCTCTCTCTCTCTCTCTCTCTCTCTCTCTCTCTTTCACACACACACACACACACACACACACAACACACAGAAAAGACGACAAAAAGGTGACTAGAAAATTAATTTACTTGTGTTCGGTAATATGTGTTATGTTCATTCAGAGTCTTCATTAGTTGAGCAGAATGCTGGAAGTGAACATTATCTGAAATATAAATGAGACATATTTTAAATTAGAAACCTGAATACAAGACAGATATATATATATAAAAAAATGCTATAAAAGTGTTTTGTTGTAGAACAAAACTCACATCTCACATCTTTATATAATATGTCCATATAACACTAGTAGTAGTAATATTAGTAGTAATTCATATACTACTACTTTTAGCATCAACATTAAGAATAGTAGTAGTACTAGAAGTAGTACAAGTAGTTGTAGTAGCAGTAATAATAATAACAGCAGTAGTAGTAATACCAGTAATAGAAGTAGTAATAGTAGTAGTAGTAGTAGTAGTAGTAGTAGTAGCATTGCCAGTAATAATAAAAATAGTAGTAGTAGTAGTAGTAATAGTATAGTAGTAGTAGTACTAGTAGCAATAGCAGTAGTATTACTAGTAATAATAAAAATGGAGGTGGTAGTAGAAAAAAAAGTAGTAGTTCAATGTTAACAGTATGAGTTATCGTAAAAATAAAAATATAATGAAAAAAAAAAATGTTCATACCATCTCCAGTACCATGAACTAGCAGCAGTTTTGTTTTCTTTAAGTTTTCAGCAAAATTTGACACATTAGAATCCTGAAATAGAAACAAAATATACTTTAAATATAATAATAATAATAATAATAATAATAATAATAATAATAATAATAATAATAATTATTATTATTATTATTATTATTATTATTATTATTATTATTATTATGAAATAAAGAAAAAGAATAAAACAATTAATGTAAATAAAGAAAAAAGAAAAATATATGAATAATTACGCATTTAGCTTTTTAACGTTTTAATTGGTAATTTGTAGTTGGGAATATAGTATATAATTATTTAATATTCTTTAGCTTAAAGAAAACAGAGTTATCTACCTTATATGCTTGAAGATTGTCGTCTGCTCTTGGCATTCCCATAAATCGCTCAGTATAGACAGAATCTAAAAACAGATAACAAAATTGGATTTAAATTAAAATATTTAAAATTAATAACCATAAACTGGAAAAAACTAATGTAAAACGCAGTTTTATTTTTAAAAAGTTTTATGTTTAATGTTAGGTATTTTAAAACCAGTTACTAACTGTTAATGAAAAACGTATATCTATGTGAGTTTTATATATTTTTAAAATATATTTTTATTATTTTGGGTTTTGCTTGGATTTCTTTTGTTTACTTGTTTTTAATTGTGATTTTTGGTGGGGTTTTTTAACTGCTGAACAGAACAGAACAGAAATATTTTGAAAAATGTTATTTATTTATTTATTTGTTTGTTTGTTTGTTTGTTTATTTGCTTTTTTGTTAGTTAGTTTGTTTGTTGTTGTTGTAATTGTTATTGTTATTTTCATATTTATTTATTTATATTATTTATTATATGTTTATAGTAATTTAATTATGCAGTAATTTGAATAAATGAAACAGAATAGTTTCCCTTTAATACATACCATAATATATCCAGTCTGTAACTGGAGCAACAGATATACCACAGGAGAAAATTCCAGAACCTCGCCCTAGAGCTGACAGGGCCAAGAATCCACCATAGGACTGTAAATAAATAAATAAATAAATAGATAATTATAATAGTGTAAATAAATGAATAAATAAATAACAACAACAACAACAACAATAATAATAATTATAATAATACTGTAAATAAATAAATAAATTATATAATAACAATAATAACAACAACAACAACAACAACAACAAGAAGAAGAATAAAGATTATAAAGTAAATAAAATAAAAAAAGAACAAGAACAACAAGAACAAGAAGAACAACAACAACAGCAACATCAACAACTATTATTATTATTATTATTATTAAAGCAATAATACCAGCAACAACAAAAGTAGAATTTTTTTTTTAATAAATAAATAATAAATAAGTAAGAAGTAAATAAATAAATGAATTAATTAATTGACAACAACAACAACAAACTGTTTGGATGAAAATGTGAAATATAACAGTTTATTCCTGTGAACACTCACCCATCCCCAGATGGCCATTTTGTGGCTGTCCACAAAAGCAAGTTTGCTGTAATATCTGAAACAAGACAAAGCCAACATTAGTAAACAAACAATAAACAAATAAGTAAACAAATACATAAAAAAACCCACCTAAGTAAAATAAAAAGTAAACAAACAGGTAACCAAAATACTGTTAGCTTAAGACCAAAGAAAAGAATGGTCAATGGCAGCCAGTGAGTCTGTAAGTTGTCAGATTATGACTTTCAGTCAGTGAGAGTCATTAAGTAAGGCTGTCCTTCAGTAACTGTCTAAATTCAGTAAGTCAGTCAGTGAGTCTGTCAATGTAAATAAGACAGTCAGTCAAAAAAGTAACTGTCAATCAGTACCATTCAGTAGTCAGTCAGTCCATTGGTAAGTAGTCAGTGAGTCAGTGAAGTCTGTCTGTCAGTCAGTTTAACTGTCAAACAATCAAAACTATCAGTCAGTGAGTCAGGGAAATAAATTAATCCAGGCAAAAAGAGTCATATCAAACACACACACACACACACACACACACACACACACACACAAAAAGAAACACAGACACACAGACAAACAGAGTCAGTCATTCACACAAATCAGAACCAAACAAGAAAATAAGATTCATTCAGATTAAATTCATACAGGCACACACACATTTACACACAGACAGTACACACAAAACACACAGACGCAAACACAGAAATGTACACACACATATACATACACACACAGGCACACACATGCATACACACACAGACATTAACACAAAACACACAGAAATGTGCACACACACAGACATATACACAGTGACACACAGACACACACAGATACACAGAGACACAGAGACAGAGACTGACAGAATGAGAGAAAGAGACACAGAGACAGAGACCGACAGAAAGAGAGAAAGAGACACACACAGTTAACAGCTACTCTAAAAGATGTCAGTTAAAATTCCTCACTTTCCAGCAACTAAGGAATCATCTGCATCTTTCTGTCCAAGTCTCCTGTACACTTCGTGCAAGAACTTCTGGCCCCGCCCTCCTGTGCCCCTGGCATCAGCCTGTGCATAGACAAAACCCTTTGAGCTGGTCAGGTAGGTGCCCCACCCCAGGGAAAACCTTTCAGTTATAGTCTGTGTCCCTGGTGAGCCATACCTAGTGAATGAAAGAAAAAAAGAGGTATGAATGGGTAAATGAATGAAAGAAGGAGGAATGAGTGTGTGAATGAATGAAAGAAGGAATAAGTAAATGAAATAAGAAAATGAAGAATTAAAGAAGGGATGTGTAAATGAAGTAAAGAAGAAAAAGAAGAACAAATGAATGAAAGAAAGAACAATGAGAGAATGAATTAATTGATTAATAGTAATAGTAACAATAAAGAGAAGGATGATGATAAGACAGTTGTGATGACAGTAATGACAGTGTTGTTGTTGATGATGATGATGCAGTAAAAGTATACCACAAATTTATCTTAGTCTTTAACTTCCATCCATTGTTACATTTGTCTGTTTTGTCATTGTGTGTTGGACGGTTTCTATATAATTTTTTTTTTTTTTTTTTTTTTTTTTATGATGTTATTAAAATAATAATAATAATTTATAATTATTATTATTATTATTATTATTATTATTATTATTATTATTATTATTATTATTTATGAACTTCTATTTAAAATGTTCTGAGCAACAAAAACAAACTCACACATGCATCACAAGTGGATATACAAGAGTTTCCTCCTTCTTCAATTTTGGTGGAAGAAAAATTCTACCCCATATCTCTGAAAAAAAAATATATATATTAAAAACAGACATGAAGTTATATAAGTTACTTATACTGCTGTTAACTGAAACTACATCAGTTCAAATTTCAGTATCAATTTGTAATGCTAATATTTAATGTTAAATTCATGTGTCTTTACTGCCGTTTTTTTAATTATGTATAATATATATATATATATATATATATATATATATATAGATAGATAGATAGATAGATGTTAATTTGTTAATGTACTTCTTTATTTAGTGTCTTTCAGTTTGTTTGTTTGTTTTATGTATTTGTTTAACTTACTTTCC
>CM022668.1:9657540-9660040 GCA_012295275.1 Chrysomallon squamiferum | reverse complement strand
GTTACTACTACTAATAATAATAGAAATGATAACTAATAATAATAATAAAAACAACAATATAAGCAATAACAATAACAGTGATAATAGTAATAATAATAATAGTAATAACAATAATAGTAATATAATAATAATAATAATGGCAATAATAATAGTAATATTACTAATAATTAAAATGATGATGATATTGATAATAATGCAAGTAACACTATTAGAAATATCTTAAATCTAATTTACTACTAGTTTTTATTCCTTATTATTACTATATTACTGGAAGCACCACTACTACCAGTAATATTACTATTACTACTTCTACTAGTACTATTATTGTTACTTCTACAACAACACCTACTGCAACAACTACAACAACTACTATTGCTACTAGTACTACTAATATAACTATAATCACAGCTATAACTTCTACCACTACTATTATAATTACTACCACTACTACTACTACTGCTACTACTACTACTTCTACCTCTGGATACTTGTGTGATGTTATTTAGTATATTTACCTTTTGTCCACTGGACTTGGAAAGTTTTTGGTTTCAGTTTTTCATCAAAAAAGTCGTGTAGTGTGTACGGACTTCCCAGTTTCCGATCATCATTAGCTGAATAAATACATAAATAAATAAATAAATGAATGAATGAATGAATGAATGAATGAATAAATAACTTAAATAAATAAAATAAATAAATAAAGCTAAGTAAAAATAAATAAATGAATGAATGAATAAATGAAATGAATAATAATAAATAATAAATAAATAGATAAATAAATGAACAAAAAATAAATAAAAAATGAATAAAAGAAATAAAAAAATAAATAAAAAAATAAATAAATGAAAAAAAATAAAATAATAAATAATGAATCAATATGAATAAATAGATAAGTAAATAAATAAATAAAAAAATGCAATGAATAAAAGAAAAATATAACAATAATAATAATAATAATTAGAAATAATAATAATAATAATAATAATACAAATAAATAATAATAATAATAATAATAATAATAATAATAATAATAATGATAATAATTATAATGATAATAATAATAATAATAATGATAACAATAATAATAATAAAGATGATGACAATGATAATAACAATAATAACAACAATAACAATAACAACAGCAGACTGACCTGGTGTAATGAGTATAATTGCTGTTATTATCAAAGCACAGACAACAACAATAACAAGAAGAGCGATAGCAATTCCACGCCAGTTCTTCTGTTCTGCAACATTCCCAACCAGTTCCTGGAAAAACAGTCAGTGAGTAAGTAAGTAAGTAAGTAAGTAAGTAAGTAAGTAAGTAAATAAGTAAGTAAATAAGTAAGTAAGTAAGTAAGTAAGTAAGTAAATAAATAAGTAAGTAAGTAAGTAATAAGTAAGTAAGTAAGTAAGTAAGTAAGTAAGTAAGTAAGTAAGTAAGTAAGTAAGTAAAGTAAGTAAGTAAGTAAGTAAGTAAGTAAGTAAGTAAGTAAGTAAGTGGATATAAAATGTATAACATTAGATACAAGGAAATTCTGCTGTGACATAACAAAGTTTACAATACTGGTGATTGAACATTTTACAAATTTTACAGTTCATGTTCTATTTCAAATATTATTACATTTTTATTGCCTGATAATATAATTCAACAATATTAATATTTTCCATTATAAAAATGTGCATGTAATATTATCAAATATAGCAGTTTATGTTTACAAAATACAGCACTATTTTACATTTACAAAATAAAGGACTGTTTTACATTAATACAGTTTACTTTTCATATTCTGGGTATAAGAATTACATTTACAACAGTTGAACAGCATTATAACATTTTGCCCATGTAACACTGTTTTACATTTACAAAATTTATATTTACTTTAATAATGTGGTGTATGCAATGTTAAATTTTCATATTTTACATTTAAGTATTACATTTTCATTGCTGTATAATCAGTGTGAAATTTTACATTGTAAATGAAATGTAAAATATAAATTAGATTATAATATTGTTGTGGTAAAACGTAACTTCTTTCACATATACAAAAATATTTTATATTCAGTTTTAAATTCAGTATTTCTTCAGGGCATTTCAGTGAATATTAACGACATGTAAAACATCTTTTTATTAAATTTTCATCACTTTATTGAAGAACATCATTAATATCACATTAATTTATTGATTAACTAATATAACTGGACACTTATTACACATCACATACAAATTATGACTGCAGTGAGGAATGTAAACAGTAAAATTAACATTACAAGCATGCCAGTGCTACCAGTGCGACCTAGATTCAAAAACGTAAAAAGTCGATATGTTTGTTCCCCTCATAAAAACGTGATTCAGCAACTATGCTGACAAACGCAACATCGCCCGAGTGTGTGATCAATACTGACGAACATCAACCTGCAGCAGCTCTGTGTTTACTGTAGGGGGACTCAGACAGGGGAGGTAATTAAGATTTACGACTTCAGTGAGGACGTATGATAAAGC
>CM022668.1:9632540-9650040 GCA_012295275.1 Chrysomallon squamiferum | reverse complement strand
TTATATATAACGAACTCTTTAGATTGAGTATTTTATATATAAACAACTCTAGATTGAGTATTTTATATATAACGAACTCTTTAGATTGAGTATTTTATATATAACGAACTCTCTAGACTGAGTATTTTATATATAATCAACTCTAGATGGGGTATTTTATATATAATCAACTCTTTAGATTTGAATATTTTATATATATAATGAACTCTCTATATTGAGCATTTTAGATATAATGAGTACTCCGTTTGAGTATTTTATATATAACAATCTCTGAATTGAATATTTTATATATAATGATCTCTAGATTAAGCATTTTATATATAATAATCTCTGGATTGAGTATTTTATATATAACAATCTCTGGATTGACTATTTTATATATAATGAGCTCTCTAGATTGAGTATTTTATATATAATGAACTCTCTAGATTGAGTATTTTATATATAATGATCTCTAAATTGGTATTTTATATATAATGATCTCTAAATTGGTATTTTATATATAATGAACTCTAAATTGAGTATTTTATATATAATGATCTGTAAATTGAGTATTTTATGTATAATGAACTCTCTAGATTGAGTATTTTAGATATAATGAACTCTCTAGATTGAGTATTTTATATATAATGATCTCTAAATTGGTATTTTATATGTAATGATCTCTAAATTGAGTATTTTATATGTAATGATCTCTAAATTGGTATTTTATGTGTAATGATCTCTAAATTGGTATTTTATATATAATGATCTCTAAATTGAGTATTTTATGTATAATGAACTCTCTAGATTGAGTATTTTATATATAATGATCTGTAAATTGAGTATTTTATGTATAATGAACTCTCTAGATTGAGTATTTTTATATATAATGATCTCTAAATTGGTATTTTATATGTAATGATCTGTAAATTGAGTATTTTATATATAATGAACTCTAGATTGACTATTATCTGTGGAATAGGCTTTCCGCGCGCACTGCTCTGTTTCTGTCAGGAGTGAACTGCGGCGTATGTGATAAACTCTTTACGAGGAGAATCGTTTCGGAAATGAGGCACACATCTCGACACGACAAAACTAGTTTTACTTCTGCCACCGTCACCGCGGCGACTCCTTTGCAAACCATTTTGCGAGTAACAGCAGACGACAGGCAATTTAACACCCAATCTCGCACAACAATGGTTTCCCATCACCTCTAATTCGCTTAGCTCGGCTGGGACGAGTCCTCATTTCGACTCTTTTAACTAGATTTTTTTTTCACAGCAACAACAACAACAGAGCTTTCAGCTCCCTCTCACACACTTTTCTCGTTGTTATGTTGTTGTTTTTTTTTCTTTTCTCGTTTTTTTGTCTATTTTACTACCCGTCTTGTCTGAGAATTTCTCTGTCCATCATCCGACAGGCATCTGTCTGTCTGTGTGTCTGTAACTTTTGTCTGGTAATTGCTACATTTTCATGTTATTGAGCTGAATGGCACAAAAGTGTAGTTTTTGCTCATTTGGGAAAATGTGTGTATTGATTTTTACAAGAGAATGTTTTAGTAGTTAACAGGCCAGGATTTCAATTGTAGTTTCTGCATAACAAATGGTGATTTGATTTTTTATTTTTCCATTGCTGAAACGATCCTTTTAAAATGTGTGAATTATATATATATATATATATATATATATATATATATAATTCACACATTTTTAAAAGGATCATATATATATATATAATTCACACATTTTAAAAGGATCATTTCAGCAATGGAAAAAAAAAAAATATATATATATATATAATTTTTAAAAGGATCATATATATATATATATATATTTATATATATATATATATATATATATATATATATATATATATATACACACACACATACAGATACAGATACAAAAAAAAAATATATATATATATATATTAAATCTGTAATGTCTAATGAATGTTAGAAGTCTTTTTTTTTTTTAAAGTTTTAAAACTAGTATGTACTTAATGTCTGGTTTTTAAAATTATTGTAAGTTCTTTTTTTAAATCAGTTTGTCGCAGTTTAAATTGATAGCTGCTGAATGTTTGTGGTTTAATTAATAATTAATAAATGTCAGGGGAATTAATTAATATCTAATGAATGTTCAGGGTTATCTAATTAATATTTAGTGAATGTCAAAGATTATGTAATTAATATTTAGTGAATGCCAAAGGTTATGTAATTAATATTTAGTGAATGTCAAAGATTATGTAATTAATAATTAGTGAATGACAGAGGTTATGTAATTAATAATCAATGAATGTCAAAGGTTATGTAGTAAATAATTTAGTGAATGTCAAAGATTATGTAGTAAATAATTTAATGAATGTCAAAGGTTATGTAATTAATAATTAGTGAATGTCAAAGGTTATGTAATTAATAATTAGTGAATGTCAGGGGTTATTTAATTCATGAATATATAGTGAAGGTCGTTGTTTTCAGAAATTAAATGAATGACAATTAAATTAATAATATCTGTTACAATATTTTAAATTGCTATTTTGAAAAAGAATCAATTTTTATTAGCATTTATTTTTTAAGCTGCAGGGTTTAAATAATAATTCTGTTTTAACAGAATAAAAATGTGTGTGGGGGATTTTTAATTTAATAATTTATTTTTTATAACTCACTTTTAGCTAGCGATACTAACACATTCAATGTTTCATAATTTATTTTTAAATAGATTTTGTTTCATTTATAACAGTTAGCTAACTACTTGGTTTATATAATTTACTTATTTATTTATTTATTTATTTATTTATTTATTTATTTGTAATTGAAAATGTCATTTGATAAATTATTTTTAATTTTGTTCAGTGTTTTGAATTTTAACTAATAATTTGTTCGGCATAGTGCACTGAATATTAAAACTGAAAATATTGCAATGTAAATGTTTGTCTCATATATGTGTGTGTGTGTGTGTGTGTGTGTGTGTGTGTGTGTGTGTGTGTGTGTTCATAATACTATTGTTATTATTAATCATAAAATAACATCAACAGCAAAACGTCAGTTCATCCATATTTCTGTGTTTCTGTCTGTACATGTGTTTTTGCCTTGTCTGTCAGCATTTCTCTCTTTATATTTATCTGTGTTCTCAGTTCTCTCTTGTCTGTCTGTCTGTCTGTCTGTCTGTTTATAGAGGCGAGCACATACATTATGTACGTTACTGACACAGAATCACATATATTTGGGTTGTTACTAATAATACAAAGCTTTATATGCCACACACTGTCTGATATTACAGCAGAGCAAGCCTAGAAAAATGTTAGAAAAATGTCCAGGAGGGATACAGAACAGAAGGATTCATAATAAGCCTAGTAATGTTAAAACCACTGTAATAATGATGATGATAATGATGATGATAATGAGGATGATAATGAGGATGATAAATACATAAACAAACAAACAAACAAATAAAAACACAACATAAGCAAGCCATCATCAAATTTAAAATGCAGTTAAAAAAGACGGAAAAAAAAACCCCACACAAACTATTCCTGGTAGAAATTAACGCACTATCATTACATTTAACATAAAAACACACCCACGCCCGGATCTTTAAACCCCCCCACCTGCTTAGACCTCCAACAGTCTCTATCATTATTTTTTTACAAGCAGACGTTACACTCAGTGATAATCGAGACTGTAGTCTCTTTCACAGAAAACGTGCTATCATCATTGTTTATAGAGACTATCTCTCATTAGGCAGAGCAAAACAATAGTAATCATGCTGAGATATCGTATTATACACTTTAATCACATACCAGGCTTACAATACGCCATTTAATGAGATACCAGAATTATAATACGACCATTTATTAATACGCAGTATAAGAATTCCGAGTTTAATGAGTTCGTATCTGTGTTAATGATATGCTGTGGTTGCCAGTACGAAATGTTTTAATAAGGTATAATCAAGATAAATAATAGGTGATATATATCTAGTTTAATAACACGTGATTGTTAATCTACTGCGTCTGGTGATGAAAATATGAGATTAATGTATATTAATATCGTATTTATTAATATGATGTCCTATTTTTTGTTTTATATATATATATCTAGATAGTCTCTCTCTACATATATAAATAAACACAAAAATAGGATCTCTCTCTAAATCTATGTATGTGTGTGTGTGTGTGTGTGTGTATGTATTATCCCACTATCATAACATTATTTATGTCTCTTGTTCTTTATTAGTCTTTATCTTTCTCACTTTTCCATCAGTCTGCCTTTCTGATTTAGTTGTTTATCTCTCTCTCTATGTTTATTTATGAACAGAAGAAGAACAGAAGTGACGGACATAGTCAAAAACAGAAAGACAGATATATATATATAGGTGTATATATGTGTGTGTGACTGACAGTATAAATATATATATATATATACACAGACAGACACATATATATATACCTATATATATATATATATATATATTTGTCTTTCTGTCTGTCTATATATAATAATAATATATAGATATAGATATGTATGTGTGTGTGTATGCATATATACATACATACATACATACTATAATATATAGATAGAGAAATAGAGAGAAAGAAAGAAAGAGGGAGAGAGAGAAGGACAAAACAGAAAACAGACAAAAATAAGAGAAACTGGTATAAAGATATTGTTATACAAGAAATAAGAATCGTACAGAATAGAGAGAGTGAACGAGAGAGAGAGAGAGAGAGAGAGAGAACAAATAGGAAAACATGACAAAAATAAGAGAAACTGATATAAAGATATTGTTATACAAGAAATAAGAATCATACAGACTAGAGAGAGTGAGCAGGCGATTGAGAGAAAGAATGAGAGAGAGAGAGAGAGAGAGAGAGAGAGAGAGAGAGAGAGAGAGAGAGAATAACAGTACCATAACCATACACAGACACAATGTTCACACACTGTTACATGATAAGTCGTATACGAAACACAGCAACAAGTTAAAAGCAGAGAGAGAGTAGAGAATCAATACAGTGAAATCAATAGTCTCCATCTCACACACACATTTCAAAACTAAACTAAAATAATCAAACCCTACTTCGTCTTGCATCTGGCCTGGAATCTTCCTCTCCATGTTAACAAGAGCTTATTTCCAACAACAACACCAACAACAACGACGACGACAAGAAGCTGAACTAGAATGCTGCACTCCTGTTTCTCTCTCTCTGGCCACTCACAGATGTTGAGGGAAAACAACTGTGAACAGAAAAACCTGGAACTGGGCTAAAAATAGCCACAGCTAAAACCCTCTCCTGCCAAGAACACCAGAAACAGTTTCAAACCAAACAGACGTAGATCTATTTTTTTTTTTTTTTTTTTTTTTTTATCTTGACTGTTTCACCACTGCCTAGTTCTAGACGGAACACACAATGTGCCTGATGTTGTCATCGTGGTGTGACAGCGCGGTGGACACTGCGCTAAGCTGTGATAATGTGGAAGCTGCTGCAGATTCATACATTACTCTGTTTCACTGTCTGCAGAAATTGTTTTAAAAAAAAGATAAAAAAAAAAAGTGCCTGAGGCTCTGTAGCTCAGCTGTCAATCATTTGGTTATTGTTTAAATGGCAGCAGTGGATTGAGGCGAAATTTGATTTTTTTTTGTTTTTTTAATTACTTTTCGTTTCTTTCTTTTTCTAATGATTTACTGCAGTTGTTGCTGTTATTAAATAATAAAATAATAATAATAATAATAATATTAATGATAATGATGATGAAGATGATAAGAACAAGAACAACAATAAGAGTAACAATAACAACAACAACAACAACAATAATAATAAAAATGATGATGGTGAGGACAACAACAACAATAATAATGATAATGATGATGATGAGAATAACAACAACAACAGTAATAATAATAATAATAATAATAGTAATATAAAAGAAAGATGCTAGGCCAAACCAGGAAAAAAAAAATGTAAGAAACAATTATCTGCTAAGTCCAGTAACAGGATTTGAACCTAGTTCAGACACATACTATGAAAAATAAAAAATAAAAATAAAAATAAAAATGAACATAAGAAACAATTATCAAGTCAAGTCCAGTAGCAATATTTCATCTCGCATACTAAAGCAACTAGTCAGGATTTCATTTTTTTTATTTTTTTAAATTTAGGAAACATTCACACATCAACCCCCCCCCCTCCCACATCTTTCAGCACCAGACACACCAGGTGACTCTGCACACTAAAAAAATCAATACGTTTTTTTTTTTATTATTATTATTATTTTTTTATCTATCTCTTGTAATTAAATGTTTATTTTCTGTCTTACGTTTTTCTTTGGTACAAAAATAAGTTTCCTGTTATTTGAACAAAGAAGGCAGAGACATCCTGCATCTACGTGAACACTTACAAATGTCACCATACATGCTTACATCCTTCTTTTTCCGCTTCAGCGATTTTTCACAGGCAACGATCGATGGTGCATTAAGAGTGGGTCAATTTTTATGGATTATTCTGACGAGACTTTGAGAAAGAAAATAGAGTTTCCTGTCTATAAAAAAATAGTTTAGATGCTTGTAATTAAAATATTGGTTCTGTGTTAACAATGACTTTTAGATCTGAGGAATTTATTTTCTGGAAGCTTCAGGAATTAGAGAGGAAATGGATTTATAAATAATAATAATAATAATAATAATAATAATAATAATAATAATAATAATAATAATAATAATAGTAATAATAATAACAATATAATAATAGTATTGATGATGATGATGGTGATAGTAATAATGATTACAATAATAATAATAGTAATAATATTTATGATGATGATAGTCACTATGATAGTAATAATGATGATGATAATAACAAAATAATAATGATGATAATGATGATGATAATAACTAAAAAAATAAATTAATAATTTTTATTATTAACAATGATGATTATAATGATAATAGTGATGATGATGAGAGTAATAACAATTACAATTACAGCAGTAGTAATAATAATAGTAATAATATTAATAATAATAATAATTAGTAGTAGTAGTAGTTGTAGTGCTAGTCATGCTGGTGTTTGTAGTTATTGTTGCTGTAACAGTAATAATAGTAGTAGTAATAGTAGTAGTAGTAGTAATAGTAGTAGTAGTAGTAATAGTAGTAGTAGTAATAATAGTAGTAGTAGTAGTAGTAATAGTAGTAGCAGTAGTAAAAGTAGCAGCAGTAGTAATAGTAGTAGCTGTAATAGTAGCAGTAGTAGCGGTAATGGTAGTATTAGTAATAGTAGTATCAGTACTAATAGTGGTAGTAATAGTAGTATCAGTACTAGTAGTAAGTAAGTAGTAGTAGTAATGGTATGGTATTAGTAATAGTAGTATCAGTACTAATAAATAGTGGTAGTAGTAACAGTAGTAGTGGTAATGGTAGTATTAAGTAGTATTAGTAATAGTATCAGTAACTAATAATAGTGGTAGCTGTAGTAGTAGTAGTGGTAATGGTGGCACCAATATTAGTATTAGTAATAGAAGTATCAGTACTAATAATAGTAGCTGTAATAGTAGCAGTAGTAGTGGTAATGGTAGTATTAATAATAGTAGTATCAGTACTAATAGTGGTAGCTGTAATAGTAACAGTAGTAGTGGTACTGGTAGTATTAGTAATAGTAGTATCAGTACTAATAGTGGTAGCTGTAATAGTAACAGTAATAGTGGTGATGGTAGTATTATTAATAGAAGCATCAGTACTAATAGTGGTAGTAGTACTAGTAGTAGTGGTAATGGTAGTATTAGTAATAGTAATATCAGTACTAATAGTAGTAGCTGTAATAGTAGCAGTAGTAGTGGTAATGGTAGTATTAGTAATAGAAGTATCAGTAGTAGTAGTAGTAGTAGTAGTAGTAGTAGTAATAGTAGTAGTAGTAGTAGTAGAAGTAGTGGCAGTGGTAGTAATGTTATAGTAACGAAACAATCAAAACATCCATTAAGTATTCAGCTCGATGGTTTGAACCAGTAACCCTCAGGCTATTAAAATGACTTACAGTAAATTTCCCACAGACTGAAACCAGTGTAAACCAAGAGAGATAAATCAATATCCTGAAAATTATTCTTCGTTATGATACAACAGGAAGCTGTCGGTGCAACTAGTATTGAAAGACTGAGTAACTGTTAACCTGGTTTTGCTTATCCATTGCAAGTTTATGAACTGTGTGTGTTGGGTGCTAATTGATTTTTATACAAACATATACTCATAAATACAAATACACGCACACACACACACATGCACACACACAGATGTGAATCCATATCTGTATTTGAATTGCATATACTTCTGTAAGTGTGTTTTTGTGTGTGTGTGTAATGTTTCTATTGTCTGTGCTAATGCTTATGTGCATGTTTTCATGTTTGTGAGTTTATTGTTAAATATGACATGAAGTTTTTTGTCAATATTTATCGTTGTCAAATTAACTAGTGTGCTGATATTTCAGAATGCAGAAAATGAAAAACAGTTTGAAATAAATGTCACAGACTGCTTGTTAACATAATTAAATAACATTTTTTCAGTTAATTTTCAAACACTGATTAATATAATTATGTACATGTCAGTAAACTAAATATTATTATTTTGTAAAAAAAAAAAAAAAAAGAAAAACGAAAGAAACAAATTTCATCGTATAATTTGGAATATTTATTCCGTTAAATGTACAATTAATCATTATATTGTAAAAAAATGTATAATTAATTATTATATTGAAATAAAATGTACAATTAATTATTATTTTGTAATAAACATCTACAGTTAATTATTATATTGTATAAATATGTGTGTAATAGTATATTAATAAATTGTAGAAAAATATGAAATGATATTTTAAACAAAAAAATTTTTTATTATTATTTTGTATATATTTTATTAGCATAATATATGTCATATGTATGTGTGTATGTATGTGTGTGTGTATATATATATATAAATTTTATAATAAGGTATTACATTGCAGAAAAGTGTATAATAAAATTTTGTAATAACAGTAATTGGTATAAACTGTAATAATTTACAGGTATGCATACATATATACATACAGTACAATAAATACATACATACATATATATGTACACATAACACACATACAAATATACACACATACACATATAGATACATATATATATACACATACATACATACATATTTATACATACAAACATACATACATACATATTTATAAATACAAACATACATACATACATACATACACATACGCACACATACCCACACACATACAAACATACATACATACATACATACATACACATACTCAAACATACAAACATACATACATACATACATACATACATACATACATACATACACATACGCACACACACCCACACACATACAAACAAACATACATACATACATACAATCACATATGCATGGATACACTATTTTATTTTATTCAATATTCATTAATATTTAAGTGCTTTCTAATTACACTTTACAACATTTCTCTACAGTGGCCTACTCTTCTCTCTCTCAGTGTTTCTAATTCTCTATAGAATGTCTCTGAGTAATTCTCTTAACGCCTGACAACCTCAAACCAGAGCTGCTGTTGTTGTTCTTTCTTTCTTTTTTCTTTTCTTTCTTTCTTTCAATTCATTCTCACATTTTTCTTCTTACTCAATCTACATATAAACAAGTCCTCTGTTTATTCCTAACCCACTGTTCACAACTGTTCATTCTGAGACCTCCAGCCCAACAATTTAGTCATAATAGACTCTTGTTTCTTGATGGTGGTGGTGGGGGGGTAGGAGGTGGACGAGGGATGGGGGATGGTAGTGGAGGGGGGAGTTGTGTAAGCATGTGGAAAAGTCGCAGGTTTTTGTGCATGTCCCGGGAGAAAACGTTTCTTCTGGTAAATGTCAGACTCCATGATTGATGAAAGCAGAGGGGTGTGTCCATGATTTCTGACAGAGGGGTGTGTCCATGATTTCTGACAGAGGGGTGTGTCCATGATTTCTGACAGAGGGACAGGTCAATGATTTCTGACAGAGGGGTGGGTCCATGATTTCTGACAGAGGGGTGGGTCCATGATTTCTGAAAAAGGGGTTGGTCTATGATTTTAGAAAGAGAAAAAAGTCTGTTTTGAAAAGAATTAAAGAATACACAAGCTGAATGTTTTATAGCCTCTAAATCAGTTTTTTTGTATGTGTCAGATTTTTATTTCTCATTGTAATGCCTTATAAGAGTTTCCTTTAATACATAATATAACTTATTATACACATATATTCATACACACACACACACATGGACATACACAGAGCTATTTACACAGACATAATAATACCTAGACACATATTTATACACACAAACCTATACCTAGATACACACACAACAGATTATATAGGATAAGTCTAAAGTAAAACTTGATTTCTGTCTGTTTTGCTTTCAGATTCTTTCTATGAAATTATACCATTGTAAATAATAGTCTTGCAGATTATTAACTTTTGTAATTTATTTAATTTTTATTTTATTTTTTACAGGTTGTTGCTGTGAGTTTGGAAAGCTGCTGAATTTGCACCAAATTAGACCGTGAAATCTGTTACTATTTCTGATCCAACCTGTACTTACAATACATCCATGCAGTAGGACAAACACACATACATACACCTACACACTCACATACACCTACACATACACTCCATACACACACATACCCACACACACACATACCCATGCAAACACACACCTATATACACACATACACATACACGCATGCACACACTCAAATACATACACACATGCTCATAATCACACATATACAAACACACAGACATACAGATATACACATGAAAACATACCTATACACACACAATCACATATACACACATGTTCATACACACATTATACCTACACACACACATATAAACACATACACACATAAACCTGCAACACACAGACACACACACACACACAAACACACAAATAAACATATTCGTACACACAAACAAAACCATACACAATAAAAACAAAACAAATGCTCACGTTCACAAATATCAAATGAATAAAAATAACTGTGTCACATTATCTGGAACATTGTATCAACATTCATTTTATGTTTCTATGACATTTGACTCTGCAGTGAGTAGAAAATTAAAATAATCACACAAAGTTCACATGACACGTTCCAATAACAAACCACTGTGACCAGATCTACCAAAGGGACATTAAGTCACTAAAAGTCACATAAAAATTGTATAAAGTCTTGAAACGTTTTTCAGTTACTTAGAGCAGGATTTCGCTTTTTAACATTTTTTTTTTTTTTTTTTTTTTACTTTATATTGTAAAATTTTTTTAATCTGTTTTCTTCAAGCTTACTAAAACTGAAATGAATGAATTAAGTTTTAATGATGTTGTTTAGTATAAAATAAGTCTCAGAACTCATTTCAAAATACTCATATATCATATAATATATATATTCTATATATATACACATACATAAATATATACACACATACATACATATATACACACACACAATATATCTCAGAGTAATCTCAAACTGTATACATATGTGTGTGTGTGTATATATATATACACATATATATAATATGCACACACATGTTATAACTCAAACAGTAATCTTAAACTTTATATATATGTGTGTGTGTGTGTGTGTGTGTGTGTGTACATATGTGTGTGGGTATGTATATATATATATATATATATATATATATATATATATATATATATATATATATATATACACAGTTTGATATGACATTAAGATATAATACAGAGGTGTAAAGAACGCTGTATGTTGCAGTATTACATGTTATTGATATCTGACTTATCAAACAACACAAAACACTGAAACAGCTGTACCCACAAACCAACAGTCACTGTTGTTCAGTTCTCCTGTGCTCTTGTTTAAAAAAAAAAAAAAAATCTCAGTAGTACACACATGTTTCACTGTGATAGTGTGAGGTTTGGGATTATAACAAAACATTTTATGTTCAGAGTTATATATTTCTAGTGTAGGATCATGTCTTTAGTATATTTTAAATAATTTTTCTTATACTGTAACTGTATTAGTCCAAGTCAAAAACAAAATATTTCAAGATGTTTCTTAAAATTTACCTTTCTCTTTCTCTCTTAGTCTCTCTTTTTTTCTGTCTTACTTTCTCTTTCATATTTGTGTGCATGTGCATGCATGTGTGTGTGTTTGACTCTCTCTCTATGTTTTTCTCTATCTCTGTCTCTCTGTGTCTCTCTCTCTTTGTCTCTCTATTTCACTCTCTCTGTCTCTCTCTTTCTCTGTCTCTCTGTCTGTCTTTGTGTCTCAGTCTGTCTCACTCTCTCATTCTCTCTCTCATTCTCTCTCTCTCTCTCTCTCTCTCTCTCTCTCTCTCTCTCTCTCTCTCTCTCTCTCTCTCTCTCTCTGTGTGTATGTGTAACAGTTAAAAACAGAGAAAACATCTTCCCTATGAATGACTCTTGTCTAATTTGATGTAATTTCTTCCTGTACACATGAATCATTGTTCTACTCTCTCTCTCTCTCTCTCTCTCTCTCTCTCTCTCTCTCTCTCTCTCTCTCTCTCTCTCTCTCTCTCTCTCTCTCTCTCTCTCTCTCTCTCTCTCTCTCTCTCTCTCTCTCTCTCTCTCTCTCTGTGTGTGTTACAGTTAAACACACAGAAAACATCTGCCCTATGTATGACACTTGTCTAATTTGATGTAATTTCTTCCTGTACACATGAGTCATTGTTCTATTTTCTCTGTTCACTCGATCTTCTGCCACCTCTCTACAATTATCTTCTTTTTTTTTTTCCTATTTTTCTTTTCTACAACAAATTTTATACCCACTTTGTTGCTGGGTGAACAGAATTTTGGATGAACTGGGTCCTAGGGATGTATATTAGTAGATTAATTTACTCTAGTTGTTTGTACGTAAATGTGATTATCCATTATAAGTTGACAGGGTAATTGTGGAGGTAAGTGGTTGGATTGGGAAATTAGTGAATAAATTAACTAATAGAACTGCTGATGGTACTTCCAGTGTCTTAGAAGTCTGTAATTTAACAAGCAGCTGACTGAAGAGTGAGAGAAGAAATGAAGAAATAATTAAATAAAGAATGGAATATAAGAAAAATAAAAAAGAGTGAAGCTAAAGATAGAAGGAAAGATATCTAAACTGATTTTCACTTACAGACACACACACACACACACACATACACGTGCACACACACACACACACACACACACATAGATCTACACTGAAAAAACATACAAATTGATAAATGACAAATAGCCAGACAGTTTATTTGCTATAGACAAAAAATAGACACACATGCAAGCATGCATGCATGCGCACACACTGGTAAATTGTCTGTAGTCAGAGTCACATACTCCCCTTTTTTCACTGATCAGCGTACATATATTTAGGTAATACAGATAGATAGATAGATAGATAGAGAGAGAGATATAGAGATAGATAGACATAGATAGATAGATAGATAGATAGATAGATAGATAGATAGATAGAGAATAGACATAAATAGATAGAGATAGACATCGATAGACATAGATAGATAGATAGATATTTAGATAGAGAGATATACATAGCCATAGATAACTAGATAGATAGATAGATAGATAGATAGATAGATAGATAGAGATAGACATAGACATAGAAAGATAGATGATAGAGAGGTAGATAGATAGAGATTAGACATAGATAAATAGAGAGTGATAGACATAGATAGATAGATAGATAGATAGATAGATAGACAGACAGATAGACAGACACACAGACAGACAGACAGACAGATAGATAGATTTATGTATATATATATAATAATAAAATAAAAGTACATCTCACCTTTTCCTCTGGGTTTTCAGCTTTTTCTTC
Source organism: Chrysomallon squamiferum (assembly GCA_012295275.1). Taxonomy (NCBI): domain Eukaryota; kingdom Metazoa; phylum Mollusca; class Gastropoda; order Neomphalida; family Peltospiridae; genus Chrysomallon; species Chrysomallon squamiferum. The sequence goes on along the minus strand of CM022668.1, from coordinate 9,636,171 downwards.
TTCTGGCTCAGCTTTTGGTGGCATTTTTATCCAAATAAATTTATCTTTAAATATTTTAAATATTTTAAAATTTTTTATCTTTAAATATTTTAAATTATCTTTAAATATTTTAAATTATCTTTAAATATTTTAAATTTATCTGTAAATATTTTAAATTTATCTTTAAATATTTTAAATTATCTTTAAATATTTTAAAATTATCTTTAAACATTTTAAATTATCTTTAAATATTTTAAATTTATCTTTAAATATTTTAAATTAGCTTTAACTATTTTAAAATATCTTTAAATATTTTAAATTATCTTTAAATATTTTAAAATTATGTTTAGATGAGTAAATTATCTGTAAATGTGGTAAAACCATATTTTTATCCATATAAATTTTCTTTAAATTTTTAGTCAAGTAAGCTGTTTTAAATTTAGTAAAATCATATTTTTATTATTTAGACCACTTTTAATTTTGTATTCATTTTCTGAAATTTCAATTTCATATCCTTATTTATATTTTTATCTATCTGCATATATATATATGCAGATATATATATATGTGTTTATTTATATATATATATATATATGCAGATAGATAGACAGATATATATATATATATATGTGTGTGTTTTTCTTTTAAAATTTAAAAATGCAAAACTATTTACATAAATAAATTATATCTATATATATATTGTTTTACTAAACCAATTATTTATACTGTGAAATATACAAGTTATGTAGACTATATTACAAAAGTTACATTTAAAACAATTTTTTTATTAAAAAAATAAATAATAAACATTTTGAATATAAATTAATTGCTCTGAATTATAAAAATATTGTTTTATACTTAAAATTTTTGTTTTCTTTTAAAAAAGGAAAATAAAATAAGAAATTAAAGTGGAAAAATTATTCAGTTATATTTTACTATAAACAAATTATTTATATTTGAAAATTCACAAATTCTGAACCTACAATACACCAATTTATTATTTTTTAAATACTCAGATTGAATGTTTAAAAATTAAAATTTCTGCTTTTAAAAATTCACAAATTTTTATATCCTTATAAGTTTTTTATTCTAAATATACAGATTTTATATTTTAATTCACAAATCATCATATTTAAAATGCAGTTTTTACTTTAAACTAAAATCTAAGCATACAAAAATCAATTCCTAATTTAATCAAACATATAAAAAAAAATAAGTTCCATATTTCAAAACTAAAAGTTTTATATTTGAATTCACAAATTATCAACCACATTTACAAACAATTTCACTGTAAACCAAAATCAAAACATACCCAAAAAATTATTCCAAATTTAAAAAAAACAAACAAAAAAACAACTTAAAACTCCAAACCCTCCGAACACAAAGAAGCCACACAGAGAAAAATATTCCGAGTCACACAAAAACCACAAATCCTTCAGCTCGACCGACGATGCTATCAGCTCAGCACTGCTGCACCAAGAATGCCGATGTACACAGTTGAGCTGCTGACATTACATGAACGTCATCGGGGGACACATTTTGAGACCAGCAGCTGCTGCGATGTTCGACGTAGGACCAAGTAATAAATGTGAAACACTTAACACCATCCCACAATGAGCTGCTGACTTACGTATACTCGACAACAAAAGTCACGCAACACGACGTTTTTTTTTGAGAATTCTTCTTATGGATTTTTCTAAGATTTCTGACTGACTGAGTGAAAAGAGATATGTGGAGCAAGAAGTCAAATGAGCTGTTTGATATAGATTTTTCTTTTTTTCTTATCTGTTTGGGGTTTTTTAATTTGTTTCTTTGGAATTTTTTTGTTGATGTTGTTCTTGTTGTTATAAAATTTATTTTTTTATGTTGCAATTTGTTTGTTTTCTTCATTTTAGATAAGAAAATAAACTTCATAATCGATAAAGTGAACTTTTACAGTAATAATAGAAGTTGTAGTGATGTAGTAACAGTAGAAGTAGTTGCAGTAGTAGTAGTAGTATCAGAAGTAGTAGTAGTATTAGTATGGTAGCAGTAGTATTAGTTGTATTAATAATAATAATACTGGTAATGGTAATACTAATCCTACATATAGTAGTAGTAATAGTAATAATAGTACTACTAATAGCAGTAATAGTAATAATTGTACTAGTAATGGTAGTAATAGTAATAGCAGTACTAGTAGTAGTGGTAATAATATTGGTAGTAATTGTAGTAGCAGCAGTAGCAGTAGTTGTTGTAGTTGTAGCAGTATTAGTAGCAGAAGTAGCAGAAACTGCACTAGAGTTTGATAAAATGACACATGTAATATTATAAAAAAAAACTTTATCAGCAACATTCTTAAATTTTGAAATTTTCCTAAGGCAGTACAAAATGCAGTGCTGTAATAGTAGTAGCAATTGTAGAAGCAGTTGTACTTAGTGGTAATGGTAGTAGTAGTAGTAGTAGTAGTAGTAGTAGTAGTAGTAGTAGTAGTAGTAGCAGTAGTAGTAGCACTAGGAATAGCAGTAGTGTTAATACAACAATAGCTGGAACTATAATAGTAGCTGTAGTAAGAATAAATCTAGTATTTGTGTTTGTGATTCAGGATATATCTGTGTTGATGTAGTAGTGGTGGTAGTGGCAGTAGTAGCAGTAGCAGCAGCAGCAGTAGTAGTAGTAATATTAGTACTGGTAATAATAGCTGTAATAATAGCAAATATTATATTATAATAAAACTTTATATTTTTCTGTATTAACAGACATGTATGGTACTTTTATCAGTCACTATAAGTCTCAGTTTTGATGTAGTAGTAGTAGTAACAGTAGTAGTAGTAGTAATAATAATAGTAGTAGTAGGAGTCTAGTGCTAGCACTAGGAGTAGAAGTAGTGTTAATACATCAATAGATGGAACTATAATAGTAGCTGTAATAAGAATAAATCTAGTATTTATAGTCCAACAGATGTGTGTATGTTTGGGTTTGAGGATACATCTGTGTTGATGTAGTAGTGATGGTAGTAGTAGTAGTAGCAGCAGCAGCAGCAGTAGTAGTAGTATAATACTTTTGTGAGTCAGTGTAAACATATATATTGATATAGTTGTAGTAGTAGTAGTAGCAGCAGTAGTAATAACAGTAGTAGTACTAGTAGTATAGTGGTAGCTGTAATGATTACAAATCCACTATTATATTACTGTTTTTTACTCATGTAAGGGAGTATGAATATCAATGTTAATGTAGCAGTAGAAGCAGCAACAGCAGCAGCAGCAGCTGTAGTAGAAGTAGTTGTTGTAGCAGCAGCAGTAGTAGCAGTAGTAGTAGCAGCAGTAGTAGCAGTAGTGGTAATACAGTGATAGCTGGAACGATTAATGTATATTTTAACAGACATGCACGACACTTTTGTGACTGAGTATAAATCAGTGCATTGATGTCTACAGAAGTTTTGTTCACTGTACGAAGTGAAGTGAGTTAAACAAATTCTTGACTTCGTGAACTTCAGTCTGATCACTTCACACTTCAATCATGTCAGATTAGAGGAAAGAGAATCTGACTGGGGTTGTAGTTTTAATTTCCTGTCTTGTAAAAAAAGACATTAAATATTAACATCGTGCATTCATCATGTTCGGAAACAAGTGTAAAGTATTTGCTGCATTTTTGTCATTTTTAGTTAAAAATT
>CM022668.1:9612540-9627540 GCA_012295275.1 Chrysomallon squamiferum | reverse complement strand
CCAGTCTGTTAACACAACCAGTCTGTTAACACAACCAGTCTATTAACACAACCAGTCTATTAACACAATCAGACTGTTAACACAACCAGTATATTAACACAATCAGTCTATTAACACAAGCAGTCTGTTAACATAAGCAGTCTATTAACACAACCAGTCTGTTAACACAACCAGACTATTAACACAACCAGTCTATTAACACAACTAGACTATTAACAAAACCAGTCTATTAACACAGACTATTAACACAACGAGACTATTACCAAAGAGTCTATTAACACAACCAGTCTGTTAACACAAGCATGTTAACTCAACCAGTCTCAACAGACATACATACATACATACATACATAAACAGCCAGTCTGTGCATTAGTTTTAAGTTATATAATATGACATAAATACATACCTAAATGTAACGAAACATGTTTTAAATGACACTGAACGGCGCACTAATTCCATGAAGACTGAGTTAAGCTCTACGAATCAAACAAGAAAGAGTTATCTCTCTTCGTGAAAGGTTCTTCTGAACGTCAGGAATGATTTCAGATCGTTTCGGTTTACAACAGCGCTGTAGTAGTAGTAAATGTAGCGGTGGTAATAGTAATAGTAGTACAGCAAATAATAATAGTAACAAAATCAATTCGTTCAGTCTGCTATTAATCCTACGCTACCGAAGTGTAAACGTCATCAAACTGTTTATGACGTCATAATGCCGTATCCTCTGACATTTCTTTTAAAAGTTAACAGCTGAGCAGATTACTGAAAAATGGTTTTATATATTTAGTTATTCGTCAGTAATTCACTCAGTAAAAATCTCTAGGTGAAAACGAAGGTGCGTATAAAAATGTTAATATTTCATTTATAGAGTCACAATCCTTCGGGTTTTTTTTTTCACTCTAGCATAATATCGAACATTATTCATACCTGCAACTAAAACTTTCAGAAAAAAAAAAAAAATAATAATAATAAAAAAAGAAAGAGAAATAGATAAAGAATCTTTCATTTAATAATTTAATGAACTTTTGTGTCCATTTCCAACAGAAGTGTAAGTTTTCTGTTTGGTAAATATAAAAAGTATAAATAATAAATGTGTTGGCAAACAAAGTCGGTTATTTAATACAGCGTACTCGACTCAACCAGTGATAATTATTTTACATCACTGATACTGTTGTTGTTGTTGTTGCTGTTGTGTTGTGTAGCTGTTATTGTTGTTATTATTGTTCTTGTTTTCGTCGTGGTTATTACTGTTGTTGTTGGTATTATTATTATTATTATTATTATTATTATTATTATTATTATTATTATTATTATTATATTATCATCATCATCATCATCATTGTTGTTGTTATTAATGTTGTCGTTGTTGTTACTACTGTTATCGTTGATTGTTATTGTTTAGTTGTTTTAACACAGTGATTCTTCTTGTTGTCGTTATTTATTTTATTATTATTATAAATAATAATACACAATACTACAAATTGTTATCATTAAACATTTTAAACTCGGAGAGAGTAACGTATTCTGAATTTGAAAACAAGATTTCAATATGTTAATTTCGTATATATTTTACAAATAATAATTTATTGTAGATTTTATGTTTTTATTTATTTATTTTATTTTTATTTTATATATTTTATTTATTACCTTTAAAAAAAAATTTATTATTACGATCCTTATTCTCATTTTTTTTCAAATTTAAAATAGCCCCCATTTCTTTTTCTCTCTCAGTGAATCGGAACACTATAAATTGATAAACAGATCTACCAATCAACAAACGAAAGTAAATAAATAAGAATATAATAAATAAATGAAGAAATAAATAACATAATATAAACAGATGATCTAGTATAAACAAAACGGAATAAATAAATAAATAAATAAATAAACAATCAAACAGGGAAAATCAATACGATGAAGATAAAACATACTCTAAATTATTTAGTTCATATTTTCATTCTTATAGAAATAAATTACCTGAACCGGGTATTATACTTGATCATACATTCTCCTTATTGAGTATTAGAGTTACATCAATACAAAATTATTATTATTATTATTATTATTATTATTATTATTATTATTATTACTTTATCTTTTAAACAGTAACTGGGGTTTTTTGTTGTTGTTGTTGTTGTTTTTTCACCAAACGCCTTCATAAATATCGTCTGATAAAAACGACAGGAAGCGGAACAATGAACTTAAAAACAAAAATGGCCGCCAATTTGTTCCGAATCGTAGAACGTGCGCAAGCGATAGAAAATCGTTTTGTCTGTTTTTTTTTTTTTTTTTTTTTTTTTTTTTTTTTTTTTTTTTGTTTTATCTATCAGAGAGTGAACTAAAACGACGTTTCTACAGCTTATCGATTTGGTTTTCAGAGTTAATAAATCTTTAAAGTTGCTACATTTAAAACAAAAGGTAAAAACTTGTGTACAAGAGTAAACCCTTGAACGACAATAACAATAAAAACATTATTTCAAATGCCAAGGTGAAAAGCAGTCAAGTAGTCAGTGCTGTAAGTTGAAATGGGGACGAAGGTAGTTGTAGGTTTTCTAAATACAAGGATCGTATATAGACCGCTGTTTTTTATTACACACACATCTACACACACAGTTACTCTAGATTTTATGTGTGTGTGTGTGTGTGTGTGTGTGTGTCTACATACATATAACAAAGATAGATATGTACATGCACACACACGCACACATGCACACACACACGCAACATATATATATATATACACAAGTGAACTATGAATGGATGGATACACAAAGAAAGAAAGACAAAAGGATGAAGGAACAGAAATGCATATTCAGCATCTCTCTCTCTCTCTCTCTCTCTCTCTCTCTCTCTCTCTCTCTCTCTCTCTCTCTCTCTCTCTCTCTCTCTTCTTCCTGTTCTTTTCTTTTCTTTTTCCGGGACATGAAACCTTTACAAGTATAAAAAAAAAAAAAAAAAAAAAACAACAACAAAAAAACGCTGGAGGGACAAAAGACATGATATATTCCATTTATTTAATATATTTTATGTCCCATTGATTCCCACACTGAATGCGTTCTACACATCATTAACAAATTGATTATTTGTCTCAGAACCGAAAGAACAATGGCAAAGAAGTCTGCAGTCAGTCGATATGAAAGACGTTTTCACAGCAAACTGTGCGCACGTCACACTCGCGCGCTGTTTGGTCTTTGTTTTACGTCGGGAAGCCAGTGGATTACGCTGATTATTTTTAGTATAATTTGTACAGCCTCGTCTTCAATGACTTCCGCTCTTAACTCTTTATGTGCTGATTTTATTATTATTATTATTATTATTTTTATTTTATTATTATTATTGTTATTGTTATTAATATTGTTATTGTCATTATCATAATTATTATTATTATTATTATTATTATTGTTGTTATTATTATTATTGATTATTATTATTTTAATACAATAACACCATCGCCATCAACAACAGTAGTAATGAATATGCTGATGCTGATAACAATGATGATGATGATGATGAATATGATGACGAAGACAATGATGATGGATATATATATATCTATATATATATATATATTTTTTTTTTTCGTCGTAACAAATTCTATTGTATATTGGCTAAAACATTTGATGTATAAATAATAGTGGACATTAAGTGAGATTAACTGAAGTAAAATCAGTGTCCTGATCCGTATGTTGTTACTACAACAGAATCAGTAAGAAATACAATACGTCTATGAAAAATACGTTTGTAATTACAACAATAAAACTAGACATTTGTTTTCTCTTTCTTTTCTTTCATTCTTTCTTTTTTCAATATTTTTATGTCTTTCTGTTCTTTCTCTCGGATTTTTAAAGACTTTTTATTTACACCAAATTATACCAATTTTTTTTTTTTTTATTTAATGCTCTGTCCTTATTTTTTTCTTTGTTTCTCTCAATGTTTTTTCTTTTTTTTTCTTTTAATCTGCCCTTTTTTCTTTTTCTTTTAATTATTTCAACCTTCTTTTTTGTTTCTTTCAATTGTTTTATTTTTTTTTTATTTTTTCCCTTCCATTCTTCTTTTCCTAACTTTCTATTCATCATCGCATATTTTTTTTTTTTTTTTTTTTTTTTGGTCTCCTAAGGTTTTAGGTCAATATCTGTCTTGTCACTCAAAAGTTTAACACCGTAAAATGTCTTTATGGTGTTTGATGTTTACACTAGTCGACGGTTTGGTGTTTCTATAAACACAACTAATTCTAGTCTGACACTTGACTCTGTTCAGAGAAACGACTTAATGAGTCAACATCGTCTTAGACTCCGCTCAAACACACAGAAATACAACAACACGTTTTGTTCTGTTGTGAATATTCAGCATGCACGGGTTTGGAAGGGATAGATAGGTCGCTGGGCCAAAGTTCTGAGATCGATTCCTGGTAGCGGACATTTGAGTGCGCGCTGGCTCGGATTAGTTTATAAACACACACACACACACACACACACACACACAGACACACACACACACACACACACACACACACACACACACACACACACACACACACACACACACACAGACACACACACACACACACACACACACACACACACACACACACACACACACAAACACAGACATAGACAGACGGAGACGCGGTACGTATACGTGCTTTTGGGCGTATGAGACAGATATGTGGATAATTGTTTGCGTGTATGTGTGTGATGTATATGAGTATGCCTATGTAAGTAAAGAAATATATAATATATATATATATATATAAACACACATATATTCACACAGACACACACACAGACGCACACACATATGTATGTACTCGCTTGTCAGTATTTATATATGTTTATTAAAGAAAATTATTAGTATCTTTAGAAATTTGCGTACGTTTTCTGTTTTTCTGTGTGTGTGTGTGTGTGTGTGTGTGTGTGTGTGTGCGGCTGGGTTTGAATGTACTGATCTAAAATTATTCTCCGCATCTGTTCGCTGGAGATAATAAACATCAACTGAATGATTAACGACGAGTCCTCCACACGTTTTCTTAACACTTATTTATTTATTTATTTATTTACTTATTTATTTATTTATTTATTTATTTATTTATTTATTTATTTATTCATTTTATTATTTCATTCATTCATTTATTCATTTACTTATTTATTCACTATAATGATAATACAAGAGAAAGAAGAAGCCTACCTACACAGCAGGAGTTACTCTTTTACCAAGCACAGCAAGAACTATTTTACATAAATCTTTCTGAAGTTAACAATACACACACATTCAGCCACATTTTGGTGATTTGGCTTCAACTGGAAATAGCCAAAACGAATCACTAACGACACTTGATCTTACCAACCTTCCATGCTTCAGGTTAGAAGTCCTACAGCCTAAAATTTCTGAAAATGAAGCTATTTAATTGTTCTTTTCGCTACCTTTAAAACAGACTTGATTCAGGTAAACCGGGTGGTTGGTTGCCTGTGTATTGTCATAAAACAGTTACAGACTTTCTATAAACTACATTACTTATCACCCAACTTTAAAGATCGCAATTCTGTCCCCTCGTTTTACAGTATGGTATATAGTGAACAAGCTGTTCAAATCAGTTGTAGTCTTAAAATCAGATATATATATATATATATATATATATATCTGATTTTAAGACTACAACTGATTTGAACAGCTTGTTTCTGCTATTACCACACCTTAAAACGTTGTAACTTTTTTCCGGCGGCAAAACGAACGCGGCAAAAAAAAAAAATGCAAATCAATAAACAACTCTTCTACTACTCACTTTTGGTACATCGCCGCCCAAAACTGTCTCATTTTCCTCGTCCATTCGGATCTCATCGTACACTCGCCCGAACGAAACTTTCGTCTTCCCCATAACACGTCCGCGCGCGCAGTGAGACACGGAGACAGTCTTTGCCGAGCAGACGGCTGTCACAGAGCCGGAACAAACGTAGCAGACGACAATCACAGTGCGTATACATACAACAACTGTAGCAGACGACAATCACAGTGTGTATGTATACAACAACTGTAGCAGACGACAGTCAATGACAGTCTATAGCAGACGACGACAATCGACCCAGTCAAGGCCATTGAATATGTAAGTCATTTTAAAGGGATCAAATTGTAGTGAGAAGACGGACATATCAGCCGAAAACAAAAGACTGTATTAACAATCACTGCAGTGGTTTTTGTATTCTCTTTCTCTCTCTCTCTCTCTCTCTCTCTCTCTCTCTCTCTCTCTCTCTCTCTCTCTCTCTCTCTCTCTCTCTCTCTCTCTCTCTCTCTCTCTCTCTCTCTCTCTCTCTCTCTCTCTCTCTCTCTCTCTCTCTCTCTCTTTCTGGGTCTCTTTTCTCTCTCTCTCTCTCTTCTTTTCTCGTGCCTTCTTTCTGTCTTAGATGTTTGTAAGTATAATGTACATTATTTTATGGTACAAGGTGCAATAATATGGTCACACTGCAAATTCTTATCAAAGCAACAAAACTGATAAATGTTCTAGAACAAATGTCACATTTTTCATTGCGTTATGAAGTTTTAAATAGTTATTGAAAGATAAAAATCCACAAAAAAAAAGAGAGTACAAAATGCAGAGATAAAGTCAAAAGTCATTATTCATTTGCAAAAACATTAAAACTGGAAACAATTTATAGACGTCACAAAACACATTACCATCATTCACACACAAACACACACACACACACATATTTGCACACATAAATAGACACATTCATACACATAAACAAACGCACAACATATCATACACATACAACTCCCCAGACATACAAACACATATACACAAACAAATTTTGAAACATAAAAGAAAAATCGTAGGAATTACAGATTTACCTCCCCTTTAAACCATAATAATTTAAGTCGACAGTAAGACTATTAAATAAAATTTAAAAAAAAAAAAAAAAAAAACAGATTAAAAAGAGTATTTCAATTTTATAATCACTCAAACAACAGAAATAGTACAAGGTTTAAAAACACTATAGCAACAGGGATGCAAAAACTCTCCATGACAGATTCCAGATGTATATATAAGTGTGTGTGTGTGTGTGTGTGTGTATGTGTGTGTATAAACGGTGTGCAGATCAAGTAAGTAATCTGATTAGCACTTTAATTTTTTTCAAGGTTCAAGTAAATAAAAATAAATGCAGTTAGTGTTCTTGTCGATATCAATCTCTCTCTCTCTCTCTCTCTCTCTCTCTCTCTCTCTCTCTCTCTCTCTCTCTCTCTCTCTCTCTCTCTCTCTCTCTCTCTCTCTCTCTCTCTCTCTCTCTCTCTCTCTCTCTCTCTCTCTCTCTCTCTCTCTCTCTCTCTCTCTCTCTCTCTCTCCCTCTCTCCCTTTGTATCTCTCCCACTCTCTTACAGGAAGTAATTTAAACCAGTCGAGCCTAACAAACCATGCCCACAGATTACGTAATACAGAGTTTCACGAAGGTGTCTGAAGTGTTGTTTTTCTTACCTTCAGGTTCTGGTTTATCTGTCCGGCTTCTGAGTACCTCACAGACCGTCTGGCAGTGGTCGCTGCGCTAAGTGAAACAGACAAGACAACGCCCTGGTCAAGCACCCTTTTTTTTTGAACTGACCATTATAAAAGAATGCCTTGGACCAGCAAGCGTTTGAATCTAGCTGCCAAACAAAGGATGTGTGTGCAAAGGATGTTGTGAGTAATACCTTGGTAAGATTTTTTTTTTTTTTCTATAATAATTCGGGTACGATGAAAGTTAAAAAAATAAATAAATAATTAAATTTGTTTTAAAATTTAAAAAAAAAAAAAAAAAAAAAAAAAAAAAAAAAAAAAGAAAAGAAAAAAAGAAAAAAAAAAGATTTAATATCAACGACTATACGTCATAAACACGTGGTTAAAAACAACACATATTTGAATCAGCAAGAAGAAATGTTCTATAAGCACCTTCTCATAAACAGGTAAGAAAAAAAATATCACGCTGTGATAGCTATTCACGAGTATGGTTGGATTGGGAGATCGGAGGATTGATAGCAAGCTAAATACTACTTGTTAATCATTAAATAAAAAAATGTCCAGTGATTTTCATCTAGAAAATATTCTTGTCAAACACAAGTTAAAGTCGCTTATTAAAACAGGGAAATCTTAAAACAATAACAGTGAACAAAAGGAAATTACGTAATTGTGTGTGTGTATATATGTACTTACATAATTAATCATATGCATATATATGTATATGTTTTTTAAATGTGTATATACATACATACAGAGAGACAGGCATATGTACTTACACATACACATATATGTGAATGTGTGTTCTGTCTGTATGTGTGTCTGTACACATATACACACATGTATACATATTTGTAATTATATGGTAGGGATGAGATAACAAGATGAACAATTGAAAAAACAAAGTCTGGCCTACAAAAATAAAAAAAAAAGAGATAAGAAGGTTAAAAAAAATGTAATAAATAATAATAATAATAATAAATAAATAAATAAATAAATAAAAATCTCTCTCAGTAATATCAGGGTATGTGATTAGGTAGAGAGAAACAAAATATGTTGTTTGTTTAACCCATGCTGATAGCTGAATGAACATTAGTTAAGTAAACAACAGCATCATCAATTCAGAATTAAATACTCATAACAAACAGACAACAAAAAGAACGACAACAACATTAAGAACAAGACGATGTCGTTGAGAGGTGTCTGTATGCATATATATATATATGTGCATATATATATTTCTGTATATAAATGTGTATAGACAGATAGATACACATACAGACACGTAAAACAAAAAACAGTATATATACATATATATATATATATATATATATATACATATATATATATATATATATACATACATATATAATATATTTTTATATATAAATGTTTTAAGTCGTTATGTACGTACGTGTGTACGTATTTCTAAGTATGTATAAGTGTGCATACGTTAATGCAAATGTATGTTTGTGCAGTTATTATATCTACATCAATATATTTAACTTGAACAATAGGGAACCATTTTATTTTCTATTATCTTACTGCATGGGACCGCTGGTTTCTACGCAAGCTCTATCGACATCAGCGACAGATGGTTTAAATGTTTAAACCTACATAAACTTTATCAAACAACAGCCGCATATATATATATATATATAAATAGTGGCTACGCAGAAACATACAAGTATGGAAGGCCGTTATGTCTTATTCTCCTAATTACATTAAACGAAAACCGTAGATTAAACTGTCATTGGAAGCCCGTTATGTTTTATTTGTTTAATTGTATCGTTGGAAAATGGTAGAATTTAAGAATTACGGAAGGCCGTTATGTCATGTTTACTTAATTACACTGTCGAAAGCGGTTGAAATTAAACAAACATGGAAGGCATGTTATCGCACTTTCTGCTAATTACGTCACTGAAGATAAACGGAAAACCGTTACATACAGCTAAAAACGGTCGGATTAAGCAAATGTGAAAATCTAACAGACACCTAATACCACTACTGAATATAGCAGAATTCAAAATATATATATACAGTTACGCTAATGAAAATATAAGAATTAAGCAAGTATGGAAGGCCGTTACGTCATATTCACCTAATTACTTTATTACGGAACGCTGTTATGTCATATCCATCTAATGACGTTATTGAAAGTGACAGTTAACATTAAAAATGTATGGAAGACCGTTGCGACAAATTCGTCTAAATATATTACTGACGACGATAGTGCAGTTAACATTAAAAATGTATGAAGGATGTTGTGGTATGTTACGTAATTTGCGCTCTGTTATTATTATTACTGTTGTTGGTGTAATGAGGATGCTGCCTATTTTGTCGATGAACACGATTAAATCAATTTAACAGATGTTCGCTTCAGAGAGAGTACAACGGAAACAAATATAAACAGATAAATGAGAGCGTGTAAATATTGAAATTACAGAAGTATTCGGAGCTATGGAAGACCGTTTCTGTCATATTTGTTTGGTTTGATTTTTATCCTTACGTTGCTGCAGTTCTTTTTGTTATTGTTGTCGTCGTTATCGTTATTTTTGTTTTTATTTTTATTGTTTATCGTTGTTGTTCATTTTGTTACAGGTGTTGTTGTTGTTGTTGTTACGATTTCACTATTATAATTAGTAAAACAGTTATAAAATCATTACAATGCTTTGAATGTACGCACATCATGGTCATAGTAGCATGTAAAAAAAAATTGGAAAACAAATGCAGAAATAAATAAATAAAATAGTAACAAATAAAACAATAAAATTAATACACGTTCATCATCGAATAATTTCTGGGACAGAAGCACTTTGATTTGAATAAACATTTTCTATTTATAAACATCAGAAATGACAAAAGACGCAGATGATGATGATGTTAGGAACATCAGCAACAACAACAACAATAACAATAATAATAATAATAATAAAAATAATAATAATAATTAATTATTATTATTATTATTATTATAACAATAATTACAACAACATTAATAATAATAACAATAACAGTAATAATAAAATAATAATAATAATAATAATAATAATAATAATAAAACATTAAAATAAAAAAATAAAAACTTATCTCCGGTGTTCATCGTTGATTTCCGTGGCGACACTCGGTTACAAAATTCGAAAAACTGACTGTACGCATTGTCGTCACTCATGGGTGTTTGTACTCACGCACACACTTCGCACATACGACGACATCCACAACGTACGTACGTCGTACACGGCGAATATTTCCTTCTATTGCAAACTGCTGAACTGTAACGAGGTACGAATGCCACTTCAGTGTCTTGTTGTTGTTGTAACAATGTTTTAACGATTCAATTAGCAGGAAAACGTGTGACGTCTGCTCATTTGAAATTTATGTATGGAAAGTATCTGACATATGCTGCCAATTCTGTCGATGTTCGCCAATCATTATAAACAAATAAGAATAGTAGAAAATTACCGACGCGCTAAGTTTTGGGTTTGGGGCGGGGGGGGGGAATTAGAGCACAGATGTTGCATATCGTGAATCGTCGGTTATATTCGGGATTCTTCGGAGACTTTCGTTAATCATCGGATTTGGGGTATGATTTAGCTTTTGAAGATGATGAAAAAAAGAAGAGAATTGCGTCTTATTTCTAACAGTAGCACAAACTGCTGCAGCAGCAGCAGTTGTAGTTGTTGTTGTAGAAGTAATAGTAGTATAGTAATAGATAATAGTAGTAGTAATAGCAGCATCAAAAGTAGAAGTAGTAGTTGTTGTAGAAGTAGTAGCAGTAATAGTAGTAGTAATAATAGTTGTAGAAGTAACAGTAATAATAATAACAGTAGTAGTAGTAGTAGTTGTTGTTGTTGTTGTGGTTGTAGCAGCAACAGCAGCAGCAGCAGCAGTAAGTAATAGTATTAGTAGTAGATGTTGTAATGTAGTATGTATTGGTCTTGTTGAGGCTTGTTTGACATTAAGATAATACTTTCAGTTTGACTAATAATGGAGTATGGCAAAAAATTTACAATTTCACGAGGATGCATGAAGGCTGCTAGTTTATCTATGTCGTAACGTCATTTCATATCTAGATATATAAAGAAGAAGAAAAATAAACTTCAATATATACTAAGTGAATCGTTCAAAGTTGTCACGTGGTATGATAAAACTACATTTTTATTGCATATAAAAAGAAAATATTAATTTAGAGAAAAAAGACAGAAAGATAGAGAAGATGGACACTATTTGTCTTTGTATATGTGTTTGAGACAGAAAACAACGAGTGTGTATGAGAGAGAGAGAGAGAGAGAGAGAGAGAGAGAGAGAGAGAGAGAGAGAGAGAGAGAGAGAGAGAGAGAGAGAGAGAGAGAGAGAGAGAGAGAGAGAGAGAGAGAGAGAGAGAGAGAGAGAGAGAGAGAATGGGACAGAAAGAAACAGAGATAAAAAGAAGGAGAAAGAGTTAGTGAGAGAGATAAAATGACATACAGAAACAGAAGCTATGGAATCACTCACACCCAATGACATAGACCTAGCTCTAAGTGTGGATTATCAAGTATTAAGAATATCAAGAATAATGTTAGTATGTTAGAATATTAGATACAGAAAGAATAGCCTTTCGATTCCATATTAAATTCGGAGACAAAGTCGCTACTAAGATACGATCCTGATACTATCGATTTTACTTCCAGTGACTTAACCATAGTGCTGATACTCGATACTACTACACTTGTGAAACGAATGAGTGAATGAACAAACGAACGAGTGAAAAATGAACGAATTAATGAACGAATCAATGAATTAATAAATAATATTAATAAAGGACCGAATTAATTAAAAATCTAATGTAACGTATAGTTGAGAATGTTGAAAATGATAAATGACAGGGTGTACTCTGTATGATGTAACAGTAATAACATCTGCATAAAACAACAGCTGGTCACAGTTACCTGGTTCACGTGATCAGTCACGTGACAAAACCGGAGTAACTGGAAGAAAGGCTATTACAAGATAAGTGGACAAAGTCAAACAACTTGAGAACATAATAACGATAGAGACCACATTCTCAGAGAGAGAGAGAGAGAGAGAGAGAGAGAGAGAGAGAGAGAGAGAGAGAGAGAGAGAGAGAGAGAGAGAGAGAGAGAGAGAGAGAGAGAGAGAGAGAGAGAGAGTTGTGGATGAATCTGGAACGGAATATCATAGACTGAAGCTTTTATTATTTTGTATATTAAAGCCTCACAGAAAAGGTTCGTGCTATTTTTATTTACTACAAAATACTGACACATTTAGAAAGACATTAGTAGCATAAGTAAAATATTTTTTTTTTTTTTTTTTTAATAATAACAATAAGAAGAAGAAGAAGAAGAAGAAGAAGAAGAAGAAGAAAAAAAAAAGAAGAAGAAGAAGAAGAAAAAGAAGGTTAAGAAAGCAATACGCTTAGGTTTGTAAGTTACAAATAAACAAGCACATGGATGATCAATATAAATCAAATCAAAATTTAAAGACAAAATTGTTGTGTATTACCTTACTTAAGCTTAGCCAGGTGTGTTTGCTGACTGTAGGTGTATCACAGGTGAAACGGGTATTGTGACAAATCAAACGTGTTTTATCATAAAGAAATGTGTATTAACACACGCGCAATATTGATTATGACAGGTGAAATATGCATTGTCACAGGTGAAAAATAAATTAGAAAAAGAAAAACAGGTAACTAATAAATTCAGGTATTTTACAAAGGTGTCATTTCTTTCACATGTAGGTGTCTGTAAGATCTGTAGGTGCCTGTCTGCGTGAAAATTTTGTGTCAAGTGCATGTAGACACATAACAGTGACAAGCCTAGGTGACTACAGAAACAATGGCTGTGTCACCTGTAGGTGAAGTTTTTTCTACAGGTGTAAGTGTGACACCTGTAGGTGTAGCTTTTTCTACAGGTGTATGTGTGACACCTATAGGTGTAGGTTTTCTACAGGTTTGACAATACCTCGTCATCTTCAGCTGGGTTGTTTTTCTTTTTACGAGTTTTAGTCTCAACCCTTCCTTCCGCCGTCGTAGATAACATTGCTAAAAATACACACTTGTTTCTAAATATAGGTCTTTGTGTTCTAAATATTGGTATTTGTTTTCTATATATAGACATTTGCTTACAACCTGTAGGTATATTCTTAATAAATATACGTATGTTTTACATTTGCATTCAAGCTGTAGGTATCTGCTTTCTAAACATACTGTGTTTTTCTAAAGACAGCTATTATTTGTTTTTTTAAAATTATTATTGTGGATATTTGCTCTCTAAATATATGTATGTTTTCAAAATATTATTATTTGTTTAAAGAAATAGATATTTTGTTTTTTAAATGTAGCTGTTTGCTTTCTAAACATATGCATATTTTGGATTTCTAAAAAATTTTTTTTTTAAAAAATATTTTTTTTGAAATACTTTTATATTTCTAAATATATTTTTATTTTTAAAAATTTTTTTTTTTGAAATATATATTATAAATATATGTTCTTGATTTCTACAATGTAATAATAATAATAATATTATTATTATTATTATTATTATATTATTATTATGATTACTGTTATTGTTATTGTTGTTATTATTATTAGTAGTAGTAGTAGTAGCAGCAGCAGTAGTAGTAATAGTAGTAGAAGTAGTGGTAATGTTGTAACAGTTGTTGCTGTTGTTCTAATAGTACTAGTAGTAAAAAGGTGAGTATATCTTGGGACAGTTAAAAGTGTAAATTTCGTATATACATTTTTTTACTTCGTAGGTAGCTCATATTTTTATTTTTCGACCTGACAAAAAAAAAAAAAAAAAAAAAAAAAAAAAATCCCCCAAATTTACCCAAAAAAAAAAAAAAAGAACCCCACAATAACCCACAAACAAAACAACAGCCGAAAAACGTATTGAAAAACAAAATATAAAAGTATTGATCAGTGTATATCAATGAAAATTAAGACCATCTGTACTGGATCTGACCTTCGGCCCCAAAACGATAAATGAATTAGTTTAGGTTCACGATCAAGTGTGTAAAAAAAATAGATAATTGAAATATATCATCACATGACACCTGTCACGTGATTTCACGTCTGCAGGATTACAAAGATTCTAACAAAAAAGACGAGAAATCTACAAAATTTGTTCCCTACTTATAAATATGAGTATGTAACCACCAAAATAAAAATACATGTTGTTTTAAAAAAGATTTGTACATTTACTTACAACGGAATTAGTTTCTTCATAATAATCGTCAGAATCCATAATCGAAATTTGTTATTAACACACCAAGAGTCGAAATAATTTTAATCCTCCGCCATTTTATAAAATATACAACTTTTTAATTCGTTTTTTTTTTTTTTTCAGTTTATTTTAAAATCAACGTAAGGTAACATGCAGTAGCTATAACGTTTGTAATAAAAACAACAATCCATAGTTTTCTAGGTCACGCTTGTACTTTATGTCTCTATTGAATGTAACAGTTGTAGCCAGTGTTATTAATGGGGCAAAAAAAAAAAAAAAATTTATATATATATATATATA
>CM022668.1:9600040-9610040 GCA_012295275.1 Chrysomallon squamiferum | reverse complement strand
ATACAGTTGTGTGTATACATATCGATCAGTGATACAGCTAAGGTATAAAAGGTATGGGACGTGCAATGGGCGCCATTTGAAGGGGGCGCCACTTTAAAAAGGTCACAAATTGTAAGGGGGCGCCACTGAGTACTTTGCATTAAACTTGACTGCGATTGTTGAACTGATTTTATGTTAAAGTTGTCTGAAAGATGGATGTCAGTTTGGACAAGTGCGCAATGTCAGATGCTTGGACAGGTGCGCAATGTCAGATGTTTGGACAAGTGCGCCATGTCAGATGTTTCGACAGGTGCGCAATGTCAGATGTTTGGACAGGTGCGCAATGTCAGATGTTTGGACAGGTGCGCAATGTCAGATGTTTGGACAGGTGCGCAATGTCAGATGTTTGGACAGGTGCGCAATGTCAGATGTTTGGACAGGTGCGCAATGTCAGATGTTTGGACAAGTGCGCAATGTCGGTTCTTTTGGCAACATGTTTGGACAGGTGCGCAATGTCAGATGTTTGGACAGGTGCGCAATGTCAGATGTTTGGACATGGTCGCACTGTGATTTTGGACCGTGCGCAAGGTCCGATGTTTGGAATAAGTTCAACACAAGTGCGCAATGTCGGTTTTATGGTCATGTGTTTTCAGTTCAAATGTTCAACACAAAATATGTGTTCAGTTAACCATTTAAAACATGTACACTTAGACACAGCGTGAAACTTTTTATATTGAAATTAATTACTTTGTCAGTTCCGTGGTTTTATTGTAAAACTGGGAATAATTAAAGGGACGTATGTGTGTAATGAAAAGATAAAGAAACGGTTTGACGTTTAATCGATAAATGAAGAAAATATGTAGAATTATGGAGGTGAAATTGTAGTTGTTTAAAATGCGCGTGAATGTACCTGTGTTGTGTGTTTGTTTTGTTTGTCTTTGTGAGTATGTTGTGTGTTTGATGTGTATTGTTTTTGTATATGTGAGTATGTTGTGTTTTGTATTTGTATGTGTGTCTGTGTGAGTATGTTGTACGCATGTGTGCGTTGTGTTGGTATGTGCGTCTCAGTATGTATGTCTGTGTGTATCTTGGGAATATGTTGTGTGTATGTAGTATGTGTGTCTCTGTGTTTGTATGTCGTATGATGTCTTAGTATGTATGTATGTGTACACACACACACGTGTGCATATTTCATACAATTTGCTCGATTCCTGAATCTAAACATTCAACAACCCGAGAACAACATCTGAGAAATCAGAAATGCATCAGCGAAGAAATTCGCCGGAGAAATTTCAAAGTTCAGATTCACATCAGGTTTCCTGGGAGCAAATTGAATAAAACTTTGTGTGATGTGAAATTACTGACAAGCAGTAATTCCCCGTGCTTCTTTTCACATCTGAAATGCACACGCGAGACGGCAGATAAAAGAAATGAATTGCCGCAAAGCATGACGGGACTAACAACATGTCGTCTGGTTGTGCGCGGTTGTTGGATATTACGAACGTCCAGCCAGCCATTTGTCACTGTCGACATTTTAATAATGCAGATGGATGTGAATGAGTTATTGTCAGCGGAAAGCAATGAAGACAGTTTGATATTTTGTTGTTTTATCTAAAAATCCTTGAGCTGGGCTTGTTTGTGTTCAGTCCCCTTTGTCCGTCAGTGGCTGATATTTTTCCTGTCACTTTATAATACACGTATCTCTCTCTCTCTCTCTCTCTCTCTCTCTCTCTCTCTCTCTCTCTCTCTCTCTCTCTCTCTCTCTCTCTCTCTCTCTCTATTTAGCATCTATATATGTAGGTATGTACCTCTCTGTCAGTCTGTCTGTCAGTCTATCAATCGAAACGTATCTGTATGTTTCTCTCTATTTGCCAACTATCTATCTCTTCACTCATCTTTCAAATCATATCTGTTAATATATCTGACGATTTATCTCTATCAAAATCTGTTTGTCTGACTGTCTGTCTAAGAATGTCTGTATTTGTCTTTATCTAAGCCTGTTTGTGTGTCTCAACAGCTGCTGTTTATTTCTGTGTTTTCCTCTGTCTGTCTTTCTGTTTCTCTGTCTAACAAATTGTTTTTCTATTTTGGTCTCTCTGTGTTGTTTTGTTTTGTCTTTCCTTTCTTGTCCTGCCTGGTTTTGTCTAGATTCACTGCAAAACAATTACCCATTCAAACTGTATGATGCAATGCAAGGGAAATAACCGCGTTATGTAAATACAGACTATTGCCAACGTTTTTTCTATAGGTGAAAAATGAACGAAGAAGATAATACAAGGAGAAAAAAACCAGAAAAAAAAACGAGGTTAGACAAACAGACTTAAAACAGTAAAATGGAGCTAAAGAAAACATTTAAAGAAAAATAACAAAAAGATACTACTACCACAACAATGACATATATATGCATATACGCAGACAAACACACACACACACACACACACACACACACACATATATAAACACACTCTTTCTCTATATATATATCTCTCTCTACATATATATATATAGAGAGAGAGAGAGAGAGAGAGAGAGAGAGAGAGAGAGAGAGAGAGAGAGAGAGAGAGAGAGAGAGAGAGAGAGAGAGCCTTTATATAAAAAATAGGTTACTTAGTGAACTTGACTAAAATGGTCTTCTGACCTCACAGAACTGTCCCAGTACATTAAGAATAAAAATCCGTTTCCGACGCGAAAATTGAAACCCAATTTAGATTCACTTCCACACCGGAAACTAGCCAAAATCGTAATTCATTTTTGATCGAGATGATTTTTTAAAATTTATTGTTTGGTAATGGCTGAACTAGTCTCCTGCTCACACACACACACACACACACACACACACACACACACACACACACACACACACACACACACACACACACACACACACACACACACTAACAAACACTCTTACATTCACAGAATTGTAGATTTAGCTGCAGTATCAGAAGTAGTAGTAGTAGCAATTATTGTTGTAGTGTAAATATAGTAGTTGTAGTAGTAGAACTATTAATAGTAGCAGTGGTAGAAGTAGCAGTATTAATAGTAATAATAATTTAGTTGTTTTTTTTATCTATAAATCACATCACTATAAAACAACAGTTTAATACAGCATGAATAAAATAAAGTACGTACACAAACACTGAATAATAAAAAAAACTCGGAACTGCAGATACAGACGTCAAAACCTTCTAATAACATCAGCAACAAGAACAACGATTAATCACAACAACAACAGCAGCAGCAGCAACAACAACAACAACAAAAGTGTTAATAATAACAATAACAATAACAAACAGTAATCATCATCATAACAACAACAACAATAACTTACTATCTTTACATATAATTATTAACATTACAAAGTCCATAAACGAAATATCGCCAAATATTCCATCTGTTAATAAGTTTCAAAGAGATTCAACTGAATAAAATTATATCCGTATTAAAACCTAAACTTTCTTTTTAACTCGGATGTTTGACTGACGTTCCATTACGTAATGCATTTATGA
This sequence comes from Chrysomallon squamiferum, assembly GCA_012295275.1. Classification (NCBI taxonomy): domain Eukaryota; kingdom Metazoa; phylum Mollusca; class Gastropoda; order Neomphalida; family Peltospiridae; genus Chrysomallon; species Chrysomallon squamiferum. The sequence continues at coordinate 9,606,552 of CM022668.1, read as the reverse complement.
CGTCATAATGGCTTGACCTTTAACCTCTATACTATAATAACAGTAAAAATGGTTTTTGTCACCGTCAACTGTCAAAGAACGCAGCCAGGAAAAACTGTAAGTAAGTAACTAAATAAATAAGTAAATAAATAAAATAAAAATAAATAAATAAATACGGTCCGAAAGGAGTTAAGCAAAATATAGTATAGTTTTCATCTGCATTAAATTGCTTCAGAAAAGTTATAGTAGTAATAGTTTTCATAGCAATAGTAACAGTAGTAGTAATAGTAATAGTAATAGCAGTTGTTGTTGTTGCAGTAGTATCAGTAGCAGCAGTAGTGATAGTAGCAGTAATAATAATAGCAGTTGTTGTAGTTGCAGTAGTAATAGTAGTAGTGGTTGTCGATGTAACAGTAGCAGCCAGGGTTAGTAACAGTAGTTGTTGTGATAGAAGATGCAGCAGCAGCAGTAGTAGTAGTAGTTGTTGTTGTTGTTGTAGCAGTAACATCTAAAAGGAATATGACTAAAGGCGATTCTTAATAAAAGTATAGCACAGATATTAAGTGAGTAATATTCTGTTTGTTTAGAACTTTTATTTAACATTTTACCCATAAATTATATATACATTTCCACACACACACACAGAGAGAGACAGAGAGAGAGAGAGAGAGAGAGAGAGAGAGAGAGAGAGAGAGAGAGAGAGAGAGAGAGAGAGAGAGAGAGAGAGATTATATAATTCTGAAGAAGAAAAAAGAACGAATGAAAGAAAGAAAGAAAGAAAGAAAGAAAGAATGAAAGAAAGAAAGGAAAAAATAATAAAACTAAGTCACATTTCTCACCCAAACTCACACACCACACCTAATTCTGCCCCTGCATAATCTTACCCGTGGTGGAGCCTCCCTTTTCTTCGGCATTTTCACAATCAAAACATGTCTCTCTCCAAAACCGATCTCAGGTAACACAATTTACGATAGTTGTTCCTTAGTAATTCCCTCCTTTCCCCGAAGAGCTCGAACTTTTCATATCTGTCTGTGTTGAGCGACTGAGTTAATGTAATCAGCAACAAATTTTTACTCGTTAGTTTGGGAATGGAAAATATTATCGTTAAAGTGGTTTCCTGTTGAGTTTAATGCGAGTTAGGTGGAAAGGGGGTTAAGTTGTGTCTCTGTACCGTTGAGGAAGAAACTAAATGGGAAGGAAACTAAGATCATTTTATAATTGTGATGGGGTTGAATGAGAACATTTTTTTTTTTTTTTTTTTTTTTTTTTTTTTGTAAGAGTAAAATTCTTCAAAATGAGTTAATGTATGTATTTGTGAATGGATGGATCAATGAATAATTGAATGCTTCGATTAATGAATGAATGAAAGAGAAAGAAATCGTAAATCAAAGAGTAAAGAAAGAAAGAGGATAAAAAATAAAAAATGAGGAAATAACAATTTTATCTGCAACAATTACAAGAATCACCATCAGTAAGTAATAATGATAACAGTAATTCTGATGACGATGATGATGACGATGTCGATGATGATGATGATGATGATGATGATAAGAGTAAATAACTATCTGTGGAGCAGTGATAACTGTCTATCTCTCTATTTATTTTATTTTATTTATTTATTTATTTATTTTATTTTATTTTATTTTATTTTATTTTAATATTTATTTATTGTTATTATATTTCTTTGTTGTAGGTTTTTGTTGTTTTTGTTGTTGTTGTTGCTCCCATATAAAATACTCTCTCTCTCTCTCTCTCTCTCTCTCTCTCTCTCTCTCTCTCTCTCTCTCTCTCTCTCTCTCTCTCTCTCTCTCTCTCTCTCTCTCTCTCTCTCTCTCTCTCTCCGAACTATAAAAAAATCATAAATTTGTAAATAATTTTACTAAATCAACAAACAAAAAAAAAAGTTTAATAACAATGAATATAATAACTAAATTATGTCTTCCAATAATAAACACAGTTTTTTAAATTTATTTGCTATTAGTATTTCTTCTTTGTTTTGTATTTTTTTAACTTCCGTCCATCAGCTAATGGTGTCTAATTGAGCGCATACGTTTATCTCGGACAGTGGTCAGTTTTCTGTCTAAACGATATTAAATGCATGTCGCCTCTAACAAAACGAAATCTCGTATCCAGTCTGCGCTGGTAAATTAGTTGTGTTGTTTTTATTTCATGCATATTCATACCAAACAATGCCTTGTTGACAATGATGATGTCGTCGTCGTCGTTGCTGTTATTATTGTTGTTGATGAAGAAGGTGTCGTTGACGTTGTGTTAATGGATTGGTTATATACTAGAGTGAAAGAGAAGAATCGTAAAAAGAAAGAGGTTCATCTGGAAATCAGTTTGTGAATTTTTGTTCATTATCCTAATCTGATATGATATCGTTAGAAACCATTCAGTGAAGAAATGTAACAGTAGTTAGTAGGACAGAAGATACAGCAGTCGTAGCTGTTGTTGTTGTTGTTGTAGCTGTAATATGTCAAAATAATATGACTAAAAATATAGCACAGATATTAAGTGAATAATATTCTGTTTATTTTGAACTTTTATTTTGAAATTTTACCCCTAAATTACACACACAGAGAGAGAGAGAGAGAGAGAGAGAGAGAGAGAGAGAGAGAGAGAGAGAGAGAGAGAGAGAGAGAGAGAGAGAGAGAGAGAGAGAGAGAGAGAGAGAGATAGAGAGAGAGAGATGTAAGCAAAAACTGTACATGCGTGGTAAGTTTAAATAATTCGAAATACGGAATTAAAATAGGAAACAAATATTTTCAGAAACCCATAATATTCAGTTAGTTTATTTTGAATGTTATGAACAATATATATATATATATATAAACATACACATAAATATATACATACAAAATTATCAGTTACATATGCATATATCATATATACCAAACTAATCGATTTTATTCCAGTATTTGAACATGTAATTAGTGTCATTTTTTAGATACAATATTTTGTAATTATTTTATACTAGTAAGATTAAGGAATAACCAGATACATAGCAGTCCATATCTATTTAAAATAATTTGAAAACTTGTGTGAATATATATATATATGTATGTATCTGTGTTTGTGTGTGTTTGTGCGTGTGTGTGTGCGTGTGTGTGCGCGCGCGCTCTATCAGAGTACAGGCATTATTAGTTTCATATCTGTAACTTAATAAAAATCGAAATTTCTATCAAGGGAAACAACAACGGTGTAATTTAGCAATGTAGCAATTACTTCCCTTGGAATAATAATACACCTCTCGCAGGAATAAAAATTATTTTATAAGAAAAAGACAGCATCATTTAATTTGACGTTAGCAAATCCAATTTTAGATCAGTTTAGTAGCAACTGAACAATGAAGACGATGCCAGAACCAACACAGAATATCAACTGTGAAATATCTGTGTGTAATGGGATTCATTTTAAAACGGAAAAACCCACAGTCGATTGAAGTCAATGAAACATTCAGACTGAGTCATAGTTAACCGCCAGAACAACAACATAAACTGGGTATTACCAATAACACATACAGTTAACAATATGCTGATAACAGACAAAACAAGAGAATATAGCTACACATACACATGCACAAATAAACACACAAAAATACACAGAACACACACACACCACCTATATACAAAATAGATAAAGTAATAAATTCACACACAGAAACAGAAATGCAAATATACAGTTACATACAAATTCGCACAAACAGATCAGTTCACACATGGACGTAAAATATATTTATATACAGACACAAACAAACAAATACATATGCATACATATAAACAAAAATACGAAAATAAAACACACACACACATTTATTTATTTATACACAAGTATTTAAACAGATAATTATAAAAACACAACAAAAACTCAACGAGAAATTCGAATCTGAAATACTAATTACCGTACTGTTCACGATTCACGTTCCGAATACCGTTAATTTTCTACTTGACGTCAAGCCAACTTCTCGTACTTCTTCTTCGCCGTTTTCAATCAACACACATTTTACTCGCTAGCGTTAAATACAGGCTTTATCCACTGGTGTGAAATACCAGCCTGTCTTATACGATATTCAAATACGTGATGCTTGTCGCAGAGTTTAAATACAGGTTGAATTTCAAGTTAATCAGAGGCTGCCATAGCATGATGAAAGGTTCAAGTTTGAAACAGACAACATATAATCAAAGTCAAAAATTCAATTCTTCCGTTTTTTGATTTGTTGATACATAATCATGCACTTTTTAATTTAAAAAAAAAAAAAAAAAAAAAAAAAAAAATATGTTGTTATAAGTAACAGAAAATATTCACCAATCAATTTCGTTTCGCAATTATTGTAATTATCTTTTGAATTTTTTGGGGGGGGTTTTTGTTTCGTGGGGGGGGAGAGTTTTATAAAACGTATTTTAACTGTAATAAATATCAGGAAACATTTGGAATAATCTTTTGCTTGCAGTGTAATTATGATGACTTTTTTTTTTTTCTTTTCTTTTCTTCTTTTTATTTATTTATTTATTTATTTATTTATTTATTTATTTGTTTGTTTGTTTGTTTGTTTGTTTGTTTGTTTGTTTGTTTGTTTTAATTATACTTCAAAAAGAAATAATAATAAAAAATAAAAATAAACATTTGAGAGTTGTAAGCAACAGAAAACATTTACTATAATTGTCTACAATGATTATATTTATTATAAATAAATAAATACCGTTATACGTAAAACGGATAGCAGAACATTTTGCAGTGGTATGTAAAGTATATACTGTTTAATGTAAGTTAAAACAGATTCTCCCAATACCATCTAATTATTACCATTAATTAAATAAAAGGAAAAAAGAAAAAGGGAAAAAAAGGGAAATCTGTTGTATATCAGAAAACAGGTTAGTAACAAGATCTCCCAGTATCTGTGTAATTTTCAAGAGTAATTTTATTTAAATAGTTTAAAAAATCAGCTAATGTCTGTTTCAAGATAATACAACAAATTATTTTCTTTTCAAGATAAGTAAATAAATAAATTAATAATTAAATAAAAAAAAAATTAATAAATCCACATGCACAAACACATAAATACACACACACAACACACACACACATAGACACTCACACGCACTTACACACACACACACATACACACTCAGACTCATACACACATACACGTAAACACACAGAAACCCACTAAAACATAAACTGGGACACGCTCATATATATATATATATATTTACAAAAGGAAACCAAATTCTAAAAGAATCGTATAAATTACCTATTATTTAACGTTTTCAGCACAACAAAATTTTCTTATTTAAACACACACACACACATACACAGGCACACACACACACACACACACACACAGTCTGTATGTAATATAATCAAAGGACACAAAACAGCATTATTTCTTTAAAAACTCAAATTTTCTAAAGCAGATATATTTTTTAGGTCCTTAAAACACATTCACGCTCTCGCGTGTAGCTGTGTTTTCTTAACATTTCATTTTTAACATGCTTGGCTTTCTCTTTAGGACCTAATTTCAGAACGCACTTTCACTTAAACTTTAGTGACAAGACACGAATTATAGCTTGTTGAAAAACAATCTAATTTTCTAAGCATTTCATCAAGATTTTTTTTTTTTTCATGAGTGCGCTAGGCGTAAATGTATGTTATAGGTCACAAAAAAAATGTTCCTGATGATTCATTACCAGTAATCTAATGTTTTAACTTGCATGTTCTTTAATTAAAGAAGCTACCGAGAGAGAGAGAGAGAGAGAGAGAGAGAGAGAGAGAGAGAGAGAGAGAGAGAGAGAGAGAGAGAGAGAGAGAGAGAGAGAGAGAGAGAGAGAGAGAGAGAGAGAGAGAGAGGACTATATATAAATATAAATACACACACACACACACACACATACTACTAAAAGTAAATAAAAGAATTCACACAGATTATATTAATAGAATACAATTTGCCAACACTTAAGTTAATTGATTAATTAAATAATTCAAACTGAAAACGATAAATAACTGAAAAAGAGGCTAACAAGATTCCCAACATAACTTGGCAAAATGCCAAATCAGAGTGGAATATTTTGGCGAGATGTTGAATATATATGAATAAATACAACAGATAATAAATAAACAATAAATAATCAAGCAATAATTAAACAAAAAAAAAAAATAAAAAAAAAAAAATAACAAATAAATATATAACCAAATAATAATAATAATAAAAACTAAAGAAGTAAACAAACAAATAAACAAGGAAAAATACAAAGAAACAAATAAATAAATCAACAAGTATATGAGAAAAAAAAAAAAAAGTTTAAGCAACTAAATAAATGTGTAAACACATAAATGAATAAATGAATTAATTAACAAATAAATAAACAAAATAAGAAACAGACGAACAAAAATGAGCAAATAAACAAACAATAAAAAAAATTAAAAAAATAAATTCGAAAAAAAACAACTAATAAATAAACTGCACACCTTTGCAGCAAATTACTGTTTTACATCTTCTTTGATGTGTTTACCTGAGCGTTTTTCACCTGCAC
>CM022668.1:9587540-9595040 GCA_012295275.1 Chrysomallon squamiferum | reverse complement strand
TTTCTTATATAGAAAACATTCAGAGAGAGAGAGAGAGAGAGAGAGAGAGAGAGAGAGAGAGAGAGAGAGAGAGAGAGAGAGAGAGAGAGAGAGAGAGAGAGAGAGAGAGAGAGAGAGAGAGAGAGAGAGAATTATTCAATGCAGCTTTTCAACTGCTTTAAGGTAGTTCTTAATAATTGATTCAACTGCATTTTTTTTAATGTCATTCCTGCAAATGTTTCAGTATCCACTTTCAGCATTAAATCTTTTTTCTCAAGGCAGAGTTTAATAATAAATGTATTGTTCCTGAATTCAAAATGCCAGCGACAACAAGAAACCATCTTGTGAACAAAAAAACCCCATCCTTTGAACAAAAGAAACATTTCTACGAAACTTTTAGAATACAGCATTATTATATGTAAAGAACTGAGTTGTAGCTATTTGTGTTCATTCATCCTGTTGTTACATCTAAAGTAGGATTTCTCACTTGATATTTCATATTTGTAACATTTAAAGATTTACGTAGTTTGTACGTACTGAAAAGATAAAATAATAAGAAAACAAAGAAGAACTCGAACGGTAGGGAAAAGGAAAAAGCGAAAAAGAACAAGCAGTAGAAGAAGTTAGAAAGGAAGACGAAAGGAAAGCTGAACCAGTTAAAAAGAAGAAAAAGGAAGAAACAAAAGCAAGAAGGTTAACCAAAGAAGTAGTCGAAAGAAGAAGTAAAGAAAAGAAAGAAAGAAAAAAAAAAACAGAAAAGAAAAAAGAAAAAAGTCAAGAGAAGAAGAAGAAAAAGCAACTGGAAGACAACATGTACTTCCTCTTCGTGTCTACGTTTGCATGTTTTGTCCTGCTGTTACGTCACAGCGGTACACTGAACATTAACACGTGCGTCGACCCATCTCAACTGCCTGGCATCAAACACGGACAGCAACTGGCGCACGAGCCTTTCAAGACTGTGAGGACCAGTGGATTGCTCACGTGCGTCAAACAGTGTCTGCTGCGTAGCAGATGCTGGGCGGTCAACTACCACAACGTGGAGAAAACGTGCAGCTTCCTGCCCCGAGAGAAAAATCCCAAATTTGTACAGCAAAAGGACTTTGTCAGTACCGAAATAAAACACTGGAAGAATACGGTATGTCCGTATGTTTGTGTGTATGTCGTTATGTCTGTATGTTTGTGTGTATGTCGTTATGTCTGTATGTTTGTGTGTATGTCGTTATGTCTGTATGTTTGTGTGTATGTCGTTATGTCAGTATGTTTGTGTGTATGTCTTTATGTCCGTATGTTTGTGTGTATGTCGTTATGTCTGTCTGTTTCTCTGCATGTATACTTTTATATTTGTCGATCTGTATACTACTACTGCCGCTCTGCTACTACTTCTACTACTACCACTACAGCTACTACTACAACTACTACTACTACTACTAGTACTACTACTAATAATAATGATAATAATGGGGGAAAATGGTAGTTGTGGTGATGATAGTAGTTCCAGAAACAGTAGTAGCTGTAGCAATAGCAGTAGTAATAGTAACAGTAGCAGAATCGTAGTAGTACAAGTAGTAGTGACAATTCGGTAGGAAAAAACGTTTAGTAATAGTTTTTTTCTAATGATTCAGGTTATGATGCGGATTGTTGTTATTATTATTATCATTATTATTATTATTATTATTATTATTATGATTATTATTATTATTATTATTATGTTATTATATTATGACTTTTATTATTATTATTATTTTTATTATTATTGTAATATTATTATTATTATTACTATTATTATTATTATTATTGTTGTTGTTATTATTATTAATAGTCTTTAGCTGGACTTTGCAAGGATCATGAATGTTCCAAAGATAGTTACTGTGACGACAAATCGAAAACAGCACCACTCTGCATTAGTGGTATGTATCTGTCTGTCTGTCTGTCTGTCTTTCTGTCTTTACTGATGTATCTATTCATATTTGTATCGATTTAAATTAATGGATATGTTAAGGTATATACCTTGGTTCGTATATAATATATATACGAAGAAGATATTTTCAAAAAGGCCTTACTGATAATTTATCATTTAAAGAAATAAAAAAAAACACTCACTTAGACATCAATAAATAAGTAAATGAAAAAAAAAAAAAAAAAAAAAAAAAAAAAAAAAGAAAGAAAGAATGAAAACCTGCAGAGGATCTGTACTCAGGAATATTAAGACAATACAGAATAGATTTCAAGAGTATTACGTCACTGAAAATAGTACAGTTTTAAAATTCGGTGCAGCAATATCAAATCCTGTCAAATCCTCGATTTCACGGATTCACAGGAGGGGAGAACCAGTCTGGAAAAATGGAAACGTCTGGGAAATCGCTCATGCAAATATTAATCCAAAATTTTACTGAAATATTGAATTTTGGTACACATATACAGCTATATAATATAGTAATATTATAATGAAAGAGTGAAAAATACCGACATAATGTCATACAGAATATGTGAAGAGTAAAACAAAATGTAGGCTTAATTGGTCAAATGTGTTATGTTCGGATGGTTTTGGGTGCAGTTGTAAAATTGACACTTATGTTGATGGAACGAGGGTTGAGAGTGTTGCCATGGTTGTATAGCGGGGAAAACTTAATAGTACCTAGAAGTAACCTAGAAATAACGATACGTTCTGATTCTGTGATTTTTTCCAGAAATCGAGGGTCAACTGTAGATGATAAAAAAATATATAAATAACGTTGTATGAAAATACTCCAAGGAAAAGATAACGCTCATCTGACTGTGTCTTCTAATACGTCCGCGATAATGTTTCACTTTCTTTAAACGATCGGACTACTACATTTTGTGACACCGATTTAAATTAATTTATATATATATATATTTTTTTGTTTTTTTTTTGTAGAGCGTCCCAAAACAGATCCCTGCAATCCCAACATGCATTTCTACCCGGAGAAAAACGTGTGCGTCAAAAGTTAGTATTCATGGTTGTCCTGTTTGTAACTTGTGTAGTCGTAATAGTTGATGTAGCAGAATATTAATGGTAATAATTGTTAATTTATTGTACATAGATAATAGAAGTAGTAACTGTTACGTCTGAGTAGTTGCTGAAGTGGCTGCAGTGCTCGTATCAACTACAACAGTAATACTGACGATGTAGCACAATCAGCGACAGTTGCAGAAGCTCTAATACTAATACTACGATAAAGTATCAGTTATTATAGTAGTTGTGGTGGTGGTGTTGGTGGTAGTAGTGGTGGTAATGGTTGTAGTAGTAGTAGTAGTAGTGGTAATGGTAGTAGTAGTAACAGCAGTAGCTGTAGAAGTAGCAGCAGCAGCAGTAGTAATCGTAGTAGTAACATTTAACACTAATTGTAATAGTAGTAGTAGTAGTAGTAGTAGTAGTTGTTGTTGTTGTTGTTGTTGTTGTTATCACCATCAGTAATAATTTCTTATCTGTTTACCATTTGTTTCTTGCTTTTGCGCAAGTGTTTATTCCATTTGCCATTATGATTAATTGTCATCATCATCATCATCATCATCACCAATCTCATCATCATCATCATCGTTATTATTAATTTACAGGCTGTGGCACTTACGGGTACAGTGGCCAGTTTACTGTTTATAAAAGCCGTCTAATTGAAAAATACGCCCACGGAACAACGAAGACGAAATCGTTGGAGACGTGCAGAGATGCTTGTCTTGAGACAGGACACACGAATCCGTGCGTGCTGTGTCAGTACAATTCTGCTACACACTCGTGTTACATGCTTAAGAAAGAGCTCAGCGACATCAGTGATGACGACGCCGAGGTAGACTCACGGGAACGGGACTGGACGCTGTGTGTGAGACAGTGTGGCCGTCGCCATTAAAACACTGACGAGTGACGTCATTGCATGACTGTTGACAACATTTGCAATGGCGGAGCGGTGACGTGGCCTGTGATTGGTCACTTCTAAACCCAGTGAATAATAACCTATTTTTTTAGCCGTTGACATCAGACATATTTAATTCCAGACATATCGTCTGATACACGAACGTGCTTTCCGTGAATCAGAAACTATCGTGAACAAATGCATTCTATTAATTCTTACGTCAACAGAACAGTCTTTCTTGCTGTGGTTCTAGGTTTGGACAGCAAACACTGACTGTGAAAAAAGGAACGAGGATAATAAACGAAGCGGGGTTTAACGAAAACACGAACAACACGAAGAAAAGCACAAAACCGAACAAAGAAGAAAATTGACTTTACGTTCAGTTAATGGAAACTGTATACGTATACCACAGTGCTTAATTATTTCATGCACAGCAGCTGAACGGACTGACAGCCGCATGGATGAATGGATGGATAATACTTTGACAGATTACATAACAGAATTTAACATACCACGGTATAATAAAATGTGCTATTACTACATGAAGTAAATGGGTATACGGTTTGCGTAACATGAATTCCATAATCGTATTACTTCATAAATATACAGGTCAACGGGAAGGAAGAATGGAGAGAGGGTGAAGGCATGGATGGATGGATGGTTGGATGAATGTATTAAAGAATTAAGGAAAGAAGATATAATAATAATAATATGCTGGTAAAAATATTTAATGTCTGATATATGTTTAAATGGTAAATGTACAAAAAATTATTTTATTTTATCATTTATTTATTTATTTATTTATTTATTTATTTATTTATTTATTTATTTATTTATTTATTTATTTAAGTATTTAAGTATTTATTTATTTATTTATTTATTTAAGTATTTAAGTATTTATTTATTTATTTTTCTTAATATTGTACATCATCGTATATGTTTTATAGACCCCCATATAATTTCCGTCCATCCACAAAAGTGACAAGAATCAGCTTAACCGAAACCAAGCAGAAAAACGAAACTGTGATCAGAACATCATCTGTACACCAGTCAAATTGCAAACAAGATGCCGAAGCGCAACAAAATGGCGTCGCATATATGTTTATTGAAATACTTAAGGGTTGACGATATCGAAAGAAAAAAGAATTAGGTGTTTTTTGAGTGAGAGATATAAAAAGACAGAAAGAAAGAAATAGAGAGAGAGAGAGAGAGGGAGAGGGAGAGAGAGAGGGAGGGAGAGGGAGAGAGGGAGAGGGACAGAGGGAGGGAGAGAGGGAGAGAGGAGAGGGAGAGAGAGGGGGAGGGAGGAGGGAGGGAGGGGAGAGGGAGGGAGAGGGAGAGAGAGGAGGAGAGAGGGAAGGAGAGGGGGGTCAGGGGGAGAAAAAACAACAACTACAAACGCAAACAGCAACATTCAAACGTGTGTGCTAGAGATAAACTGTGAGATAGCTAAAAGATATTAAATAATTAATACAAATCGCACACATTTAAAAGTCTGGGACCATGCAGTCGTGAATAACGCACATCAAGGGAATAATGAAGCAAGATGCTGTGTTCAGCTTGACTCATCAATAAACTAGTAGGAAACATATTTAACGCGTATCGCGACTCGGTCCATTATTTTATAAAAGAAAACACACCAGCGACCGTTTACATAACAGTGAGATGCTGTACCCACATACGTTACCCACAGAAACGTTTAGGTCTGAAAAATATTATATTTTGTTCGGACAGTGCAACTTAGGCCTGAAAATACATCGAGTTTATTAATGACAGAACAGTTTGTATAGACACAGACACAAACACATACACAAATAAACACGCAGAGATACAAAGACGCTTACACACAAAACACACACACACACACACACACACACACACACACACACACACACACACACACACAAATATACAGATTTGGAAATGTATTGTATTTATTACTAACATACCAATTTAGGCCTGACAGTTGTATACGTTTCTAACAGTACAAGTTAGACTAACAGGTGTGTACGTTACTGACAGTGCAAATTAGACTGAATGTTGTGTACGTTACTGACTGAGCAAGTTAGATTTACTGCAGTGTACGTTACTGACAGCGCTAGTTAGACTGACAGTCGTGTACGTTACTGACAGCGCTAGTTAGACTGACAGACGTGTACGTTGACAAACTATTTCGACTGACAGTTGTGTACACTAGTTGTTTTTTACAACAACTTTCCATTACAGCGGAGATCTAAATCATGATAACAGAACGCCTCACAGATATAAAACAAAGCGTTAACACCACAGTCAGTGAGCTTGTAACATAAACAACATAAACAAGAATATTTAATGACAGAGAGGATAACTATAGATAGATAGAAAGACAGATATATATATATCCATAAACTGATTGATATATGACAGATTGACAGATGGAGAGATAAACAGATAGATAGATAGATAGATAGATAAATAGAAAAAAAAATACAGGTAGTGAGATAGATATATGCATTTATAGACAGAGTTAGGCAGAGAAAAGGACAGATAGAGTGACACATAGATATACAGACAGACATATAGATAGATGCATAGGCAGATATAGACAGATACAGAAATAGTGAGAGAGACAGAGATCGAAGCATATATATATATATATATATATATATACGGTACTGTACTGAAATGACAGTTGTGTACGTTATTCATAGTTAAACCAAAACTGAGTACGTTATTGTCAGTGCAACTACGTTTCAGCAAGCTGCATGTTGTACACTGGCCTTAATAACTTCGTACGTTACATTTAGTAATTTAGTCATCGCATTCTGTTTACTGTAATGAAAACTGTGTACGACAACTCAAGGGAGTTAATAGCAGTCTTAAAACCTGTGTATAGTATTATGTTCTAGAGAATGTTATAGCTTACTCTTGGAAAACGTTCTTCGTATTTTACAGGGAATAGCCAATAGGGTGTGTTTTATTTTAAACACACCCAAAAAGTGAAAGTAAATTAAAACGTTAATAACTTTTTTATGTTGTTGTCAGTGCTCTTGAGAAGTGTGAAACTCGATTTTCAATTATTATTAAACTCCCGAAGGAAATCATTTTGTTATATCGATACTCCGGAGCCATTTTTTTTTTTTCGTTTTTTAAACATTATTTCCTCCTTTCTAAGATGCTCTAATAATTTACTTAGATATCGGATAATAAATAGAGAGAAAAAAAATTAGAGATAAATTAGTTAATTTTGTGCATTCGTTATCAAGAACACGTTTCTTGTCTAAATAAAACAGAAAAATTCTTCTTGAAACACACTTCTTAAGGGGATATGATGTCTCTTATTCATTATTATAACTTTTTTTTTAGCTTATTTCTTGTTGAATTAAACGTATGCTCGCGTTAGCTGCTACAATCCACAAAATTACAATGTAATATAAGAGCGAGAGAGAGAGAGACAGAGAGAGAGAGAGAGAGAGAGAGAGAGAGAGAGAGAGAGAGAGAGAGACTTTAAAAATTAATAAATAAGAGAAACATCAATAAGATTTCCAAATAGAACACACTCTCTCTCTCTCTCTCACACACACACACACACACACACACACACACACATATATATATAATAACACTGCATATGTCATTCGCTTCAGAAAAAAAAAAATAATAATAATAATAATAC
>CM022668.1:9555040-9582540 GCA_012295275.1 Chrysomallon squamiferum | reverse complement strand
GAACATCCCAACCGCTGTCTTCAGAACCACAAACCGCACTATTTACATTCGAACACGTCCAATTTAGATCTTGAAACCAGCATCATTATTCTGAAATGTCGACTCTAAACATCCAGATGAGGAGTAATCATTCTGATGAATAATTCTAAATAACGACACGCTCACCCGATCTTGAATAATCCAGATGATGACAGATATATACGTAATTTAGCAGAAAAAAAAAAAAAATTAAAACGAACAAAAATACATAAAAATACCTTAAATAAAGGTTCACTGTTATTGGATAAAAATAAGAGAAACAATGTAGGAGTATCCTGTCTGGTAAAAACGAGTGCACTATTGAATGTCAATAATTAATTATCAATGAAAAGCTTATCTCACCCAGGCACGACATCTCACGAGAGAACAGTTTACAAATTATACCTTTAATGTGAGACCTCTTTAATGTTTATTTATTTATTTATTCTTTATTTATTTATTTATTTATTTATTTATTCTTTATTATTCGTTTACTTATTGTGAATGTATTTTATTTCGTTACATTATTTATTATTTTTATTTATTAATTTTATTTAGTTAGCTAGTTCCGTACTCAGTGATATTGGAAGAAAATATAATGTTAGGTGTATATAACGAAAAACCCTGAACAAAACATAAAAACAATTTTTACACAAAGATGATCTTTAATGTATTAGAGAAGGTATACCACTTTAAAGGGCGACTCAGGATGTGTGTAGACATATTTATTTTTAAAAGATTGACATTAACAGAAACATTTGTCCAACAATTTTAATCCTTGTTACAAAAAAAAAAAAAAAAAAAAAATAATAATAATAATAATAATAATAATAATAATAATAATAATAATTAAAAGGTTTAAATGTGAAGACTGCAAATGATAGTGTGTAAAGAATGAATGACAGACTCACAGCCAGAAATACCCACGACACAAAAAAAAAAAAGAGCACATCAACTAGGGAGGGAACTGTAACAAAATGTTATAAAAACACGAGATTAACTCCTTAACTCAGTGTCAGATGATAAATGATCATGTTAAAATACCAAACTATAAAACACTGCATCAATAAAGTCACTAACGAAAGAAAAACCAGTCTACATTAAAAAGACTTCCACAGAAGAAAAAAAAAATCAGGATCTTTACTTCATTCAGTTTATGACAGCAAACAGAAAACTTAATCATGAAAACGTAATAAACAGTCTCCTCAAACTGTGACTCCGTTAAAAAAAAAATAGGAAAGACAAAACCGCAAACTCAATACATGAGCCGGTGTTGACACGATCGGCTCTCCATACCGATTCGTTTTTTTTTTTCGTTCAAATACGTTTTCTTTACGACGCTCGACGTAAGGGACGTAAGATGGTAAACGGCTGCGTCGTAATCCTGGCACATATTGACAGAAAGGCAAGTAAAAAGATCAGCGCCTAGAAGCAGACAAATCCCAAGACGAAATAAGCTGATAATTTGACAGCTACGTCTTTTTCGTTTCGTCTGTGCGATGTTTTAATACAGTCACACAGAATTAAGTTAGATCTCGTAAGTTTGCAGTTTGGACAAAACGTGAGACGTCGTTGTAATTATGTTTGTTCTCTGCTTGCTGCGGATTCTTTTAGCTTTTTGTTCTTCTCTTTCTTCTTCTTCTTCTTCTTCTTCTTCTTTTATTCCTTTTATTTTTAATTCTTTTCTTTTTTTTTTTTTTTTTTTTTTTTTCTTTTCTTCGTCTTCCAAATCATCTTTTTTTGATTTGCTTCTTCATCCTTCTTTTGTCTTACTCTTCTTCGCTTCATTCTTTATTTTGGTTCTTTTTGGTTCTTCTTTATGTGAACTTTTGCCTTCTAAAATATTTTTTTTCTTCTTTTCTTCTTTCGGTGCTTTTTCTTTGTTCTGTGAAATCCTTATTCATTTCTGTCCTTTCCATATTCTAGATCTGATTCCATTTCTTTCTTCTTCTTTTATATTTTTTTTTTTTTTTCTTTTTTGCCTTCTTTGTCTTGTCTGTTTACGTTATTCTAAAATATTTCAGCCATCACGAAATCGGAAGAAAAAAAAAACCTTAAGTGTTTGGCTCTTTGGAAATTATTTTTGACAAGAAAATAGACTTTCTGGGAACGTTGGAACTCCTGTTGCAGCCAGTGTTCTTACATTTTGTTATGAAGAAAAACAAATTAACAATTAAATTACACGGACAGACGTACAAAGCAATTTGGAAAGTCAGACAAACAACGAAACTTACGGAATATTTGAAATAATTTTGGTATTTTCCTGCATATTTTTTATTTTGTAGAATTTTTTGTTGTTTTGTTTTCCCCCAGAAAATCACAGCATCGTCTTCATGGTAGTAAAATACACGTAATTTTAAAAAAAAAAAAAAAAAAAAAAATAAATATCGGCTGCTTTTACAAATGACGTAAATCTGATGACGTCAAAAAAATAAAAAAAAAAAAAAAAATAATAATAACTCGTAGATTTGATAACGTCAACAAAGCACTAATAATTTCTTCGATTCAGCATGCATTCAGTTCACTTCATCTTTAATTTGATTAAATCATTGTTGATGATCGATTGTGATCTGCAGCATGCTGTTAAACAAACAATTACCTAAGTGAACTGGGAAGTACAGAGACATTATTTAAAAATAGACGTCTGCTTTTGAATCTGCACTTTCGATTAGAGAAAGAGAAACAAACAATAAAAATGAAATTAACTGAACCTAAATTAAATCACTAATAACAATAATAATAATAACAATTAATAAATAAACAAATAAAATGAAATAATAAAAAATAAATAAATCAAATCAAATCAAATCAAATCAAGCTCAGAAGAAGACTGTTAATTCTTTACTTTTGATTAGCTCAATAGAATTCATTGTTAAAAAGAAAAACAAAAATATAGTAAAGAAAAAAAAAAGAAAAAAAAAAAAGAAGAAAAAAAGAAAAATAAGAAAATAAATTATGGCGTCGACGTCCTACGAAATAAAAAGACAGGGTCAGATAACTCATTTCAGTGACCGCTTCTAAAAGTCTGAAGAAGCTATTGTCATCAGTGAATTATTTCTGATTACACGGCGCGGTATTCGAGGGTTCTTTGTGGTCAAGCAGTCGCCATACCAGCTCTGCTCGTATTTCACTCGTGACTGTATAATAACGAACGTCCGATGCTAAGGAATCAAGAGGCACGCGTTTAATAACCAGTGCACTTTTAACCACTGGTCTCAGCGTCATTCATTATGTTTAACCCGTCGTGGCCGAAAGCGGATCACTCTGGCGATTTCAGTTAATTACTTTTAACATGGCCGCCATGCTTGCTTTGAAAGCCGGGACAGAAGTGAGTGGAGGAGTTGGAATTAAATTATTCATTATCCGTGGCGAGTTCTGGGCGTTTTCTTTTCTGAGCTACAACGGCGTCGTTTTGTGTATAGGTGTCTTGAACAAACCAGAAAACACGCTGATCTCGTGTTATCTTAAATATATCCAAAAGTTTTAGTAAAACGTGTGTACAAACTTTGTTCTAAAACACTTCATCTTTCACGAAATCGGAAAAAAAAGATATTATGACGTCGTTTTTCTGAAGGTGTATTGAACAAACTAGAAAACATGCTGTTATACTAATATATTAAATATATCCAAAGGTTTTAGTAAAACGTGTGTACAAACTAAAAAAACCTTCTGTTTGAACGTGTATCTGCAAGCATGTGAAAGATAATAAAAGATACCTCTATACGCACAAATAAATACAGACAAATTTATAATATATATAATACACAATCATGTAGAAACATAAATATATAAACAAACGTATATATCGCTATACAGCAATGTCCATAGATTAACATATTTATACAATATTAAAATAATTTTGTGTGCATGACAGACATACAAACATACAGAGGAAGGGGGGATGCTCGACTTCAGTCTTGTATCTTTTGAACGTGTATGGATGTATTTGTTCAAGTGTGTGTGTTCGTGTGCGTATATGTGTGTGTATGTGTGTTATCCAAATAC
Source organism: Chrysomallon squamiferum (assembly GCA_012295275.1). Classification (NCBI taxonomy): domain Eukaryota; kingdom Metazoa; phylum Mollusca; class Gastropoda; order Neomphalida; family Peltospiridae; genus Chrysomallon; species Chrysomallon squamiferum. The sequence continues at coordinate 9,578,517 of CM022668.1, read as the reverse complement.
TGAATATAAATAAAACACTGTACAGAAATACACACAAATGAACTGACAGTTAAAATATTTTTAAAATTCAAGGCCCGTCGCTCTAATTCTTTCAGGCGCCCTCTGCATTTCACATCTACGAGTACCATACAAAAAGTATTTAGCTTTTTTTTTCTTTTCTTTTTTGTCCCAAACATCTACACACCCATCAATCACCCAGCCCCTTTAAAATTTATCCATCGATTTTTTAGCCTCAGGTGTTGAAGTGGTCATCATGAGATGGTCATTTGAACGTCCAAACAGAAGAAAGTAACACTGCTAATTAGATTTTACAAACCTCCACAGCAGTAAGCAGTTACTTTTACACGTTTGTGTGAATATTTGTGTGTCTGTATATATTTATATGTGTTTCTCTCTGCCTGTTTGTGTATGTGTTATATTTCTTTTCGACCAAATAATAAATAAATAAATACTAGTACTACTACTACTACTACTGCTACAACTATTACTACTACTACTGCTACTACTATTAATAATAATAATAATAATAATAATTCATAAATGAATGTATTAAAAGATTAAGAACGTCTTATTGCAGTTCTGTATGTCCTCTTATTCTGTCTATCTCAGTCTTTCTTTCTCTGTCTGTCTCCCTGTCTCTCTTTATTTCTGTATCTGTCTCTCTTCGAGTACATCTCTTTCTGTTGTTTCTTTTCTCTCGCTCTCTTACCGTTATTCTCGTTCGTTTCGTTTTTCTTTGTTTCTATTATTATTATTACGTTTGTTTTTTTTTTTTACTCTTTTTTTTTTTTTTCTCTTTCTGATATTCTCTCTCTTTCATTTTTCCACACACTCTAACACATCTCTATGAAACCATTCTCCTCTCATTCACACACATTAAGTAACAAACCATGTAACAGTGCCTATGAATGCAGAGCCAACGTTCGTGTAACTAATACGATCACACGCAATCAATGAACAAACGTTACACGCTCTCTTGCTTGGTGCAATCCTTAACAGAGCATAACCTCGTTCATTTACCAGAGCCGTGTGTTATTTAAATCATGGCATCGGCAGATCACACAAACAGACACCAGCCGAACAATCAACGTAATGAGAAAACTGATACTGCTACTGCTTCTAAATAATGAAATAACATGTTGCTATCTCAATATTATTGTAATATACAGAACTGAGAGAAATTGTTTGAAGAGATTTTTTTTGAGTTTATCATTAAGCTGTTCGTGGTAATTACTTATGTTAATAAGTATTTGTTGCAAAACGTAGACAGACTGTAACAGGTAACAGGTCAGACAAACAGACAGATGGACAGATATACGAAGATAAAATATGGATTGTTGAATTCCATTTACATTTTATTTACAGTATTACTATATTTCACCGAAATACAGACACAAACACTATATATATACACACACACACACACACACACACACATCTATCTATCTATTTATCTCTCTGACTCTGTATATAATATTATAAATGTGTATGTGTATGTATCTGTGTTTATGTTTGTGTATATATGGATATATACATATATAAACACAAACATAAACACAGATAGATACATATACACATATATAATATTATATATAGAGAGAGACAGAAAGATAAATAGATAGATAGATAGATGAACAAATATATAAACGTACATAAATACACATATTCATACAGGCGTCTACATAGGTAGGTGACTACAAACACACAAATAAGTATGTACGAAGCAGACAAATCCACAAAAACACACATATTTAAATAAATACAAGAATCCATCTACATTCATACAGACAGAGACAAGCAAACACACTCATATATACTCACACACATACACATACAGACATACACAAACACCTACACACCTCATACACACACATACAAATACACATAAAAATATACGCACATATATATATATATATTTACTAATCAAAACCAACACACAAGTTCTATATTCTGCTTTTCATACTAAACAACGCATTTTCTCTCTGTGTTAAGTTACAACACTGAACCTACATTGCTCTGTATGACTGACTGTCCAGTGTACACAAAGACAGACCAGAACAACAAAGTACACATTATAAAATAGAACATGTTCTATAAATGCAGTCACAGAACTAATACGATACAGTGCGGAACAATAACAACGATAAAAAAAAAACTGATAAAAATCCATACATTGGAACCGGGCCACTAATTGAACAAATTAAGTATACAGAGAATAGAACGATTGTGTGTTTACTAGATCGATTGACAGATTACTTAGAAAAAAATATATATACACTAAAGAGCGATAGCCTGCCTGCAGGGTGAAATTAGGTTTCTGTGCACTGTTTTGTTAAACTTGAACACAGAATGGATTGAAGGTTAAAGGTAGCATTCATTATCTATCTCTATCTTTCTCTCACACACACACACTCTCTCTCTCTCTCTCTCTCTCTCTCTCTCTCTCTCTCTCTCTCTCTCTCTCTCTCTCTCTCTCTCTCTCTCTCGTTCTTTCTCTCACGGTTATTCAGTTCATACATATATTTATTTATCTGCCTGTCGCTCTCTCTCATACATACACATACACACACATACATAAATACATACATAAATACATAAATAAATTCATACGTACATATATATACATAGATATATTTAGAGAAAGAGAGAGAGAGAGAGAGAGAGAGAGAGAGAGAGAGAGAGAGAGAGAGAGAGAGAGAGAGAGAGAGAGAGAGAGAGAGAGAGAGAGAGAGAGAGAGAGAGAGAGAGAGAGAGCAAGCGAGAGCAAAATAGAGAAAAATAACAGTAATAAAAAGATCGGAACAAATTCTGAGAGAGAGAAAAACAGAGAAAAACCGAAAGAAAAACATATATAGAATGATGAGTGAAATGAAAATACAAATTTTGTGTGTAAATCTTTTTACTGTAGTGATGTTACTGTACAACATCTAACCTCCAGTTTTTCTTTTTGACCCGCCTTTACTGTTATATATTTATTTAAGCCAGTGATTATTGACTTAATAAATAAATAGGAAAATAATGATTTAGCAAATACACCAGATTTAATGAGAATAATCTGTAACAGATATACACACTGACTGAGGAGGGAGACAGACAGACAGAAAGAAAGAGAGAGAGAGAGAGAGAGAGAGAGAGAGAGAGAGAGAGAGAGAGAGAGAGAGAGAGAGAGAGAGAGAGAGAGAGAGAGACGCAGAGACAGAGGCAGAGAGACAGAGACAGAAAGAAAGAGAGAGAGAGAGACGCAGAGACAGAGGCAGAGAGACAGAGACAGAGAGAGACAGATACAGAAAGAGATAAAGAAAGAGACATAAGCAGAAACAGAGTGAGAAAGAAAGAAAGAAAGAAAAAAGAAAGAAAGAAAGAAAGAAAGAAAGAAAAAGAGGAAAGAAGAGAGACGGGAGAGAAAAAGAGTCGGAGACAGAGTGAAAGAAAGTCAGAAGAATTAATTTATTTTATTTTATTTCATTACTTTCTTTCTTTCCGATTTTTTTTTTTTTTTTTTTAATTTTTTTTTTTTTTTTTTTTTCTCATTTCAACTTTTTTAGGTTTTCTGTACCACAACCAATTGAATGTCATGGTTCGATTACGTTTAGCCATTACTACACTGCGATTATTTACATATAAATTTGATACTCGAGAGAAAACGGAATCAAGGAACGCAAATAATTAATTCCCATCTCCTGGGTGTTATTCTGGTGTTTAAATAATGTATTATTAACACGTTTGTGACGATACCGCATATATCACACAGTCAGAAAAAAAAAATAGCATCCGTGTTTTGTATCAGAATTTTTCTGAATGTGTGGGTGTGGGTGTGCGTATGTGTGTTTGAATGTGTTTGTTGTGTGTACATGTTTTGTATACGAGTTTAGGTTATGTTTGTATTTATATGTTTGTCGGTGTGTTTGTATGGTGTGTTTGTTTCTGAGTGTTTGCACGTGCATGTGTGTGTGTGTACGTGGGTATGTGTGTTTCTGAATGTGTTTGTATACGCATGTTTGAGCATTTTTTTACGTGTGTGTTTTTGTGTACGTGTTTGTGTGTTAGAATGTGCATATTTACGTGCGTGTGTGTATGTGTTTATGTGTCTATGCTTTCTGACTGTGCGTTTTTGTGTACACGTGCCTGTATGGCATATGTATAACCGTTAAAATAAGAATTTAAGAAAACGTAAACCAGACAGAGAGAAAGAAAACAGTTCATGATAGGAACACTGGTATTACAATAAGAACAGTAACGATAATGATGATGATTAAGGTAATAGTGATGATAATAATGATGATGATAACAGTAATTACAATAATAATGATAATGAAGATGATGTTGTTGATGACGAAGATGATAAGAGTAGTCAATGACGTTGCATCGTCTCCGTGTAACTGCAGAATGATGAGGTTGATGATAATTAATTTGAAATTCTCCAGGGTGTCGTTACTCACTTTCCAGTAGTCGTCTCGTTTAAATTAGAGTGCAGTAACAACCTTGACGTCGTTGTGTGCCCCCAGTGTTGCAGTTGTTAATATTTCGCCTCTTCCGCTTTCTTGCCCTGACCGGAAGGAGTTATAATTTTACACTGATCACCGGTAATCAAAGGACGCAGTAAAAATAGTATCGGTGGATTTGAAAATGGCGTGTCTAGCTTTGTTTCACGTGTTCATGTGATGAGTTTGTGTCGTGTTTCTCGTTCAGGATGTCCGTCTGTACAGATGTGTTTCATGACAGAGACTTTATAAGATCTTAAAACAGAAAACGGAGATTAAACGAAATATGGAAGCTAGACAGAATAAAGACGAAATGGTTAAATGTGTACAAAATGTCCGATATCGTTGATAGATAGACAAATAGACACTGGTTTTCTCGATAATATTCGAATCATACAACAATAAATAAATAAATAAATAAATAAATAATACGACTGGTTATTTAGAAACGGAAAAAGAAAAAAAGAAGCACATATAGAAAGACATGTAGACAGACAAACAGACGGACAGACAAACATCCAGGCAGGCAGATAGATAGAACAATGGTTCAAGCAAGTATTACATGACCCCGATTCGAAAGTATTTCAAATAAACACTTCTCTATCCCAGGGAAGAAACTCGTAAACAGTTAACGACATTTCTCCTGTCGTGTCAGTTAATAATTCAGATTAAAAGAGTTCTTGCTGTAGATTTCCTCTTCCTTACAAACAAAACGTAATGTATTTCGTGAGACAGACAGACAGACAGACAAATCAGTTAAGTGCACGAACGGCGTGCTTGGACCCTAATTAGATCAAGGATATTCAAATTTGCCACTTATTACAGTTTAGTCGAAAAGGATTCGATTAGAAGCACGCGGTAACGGAGACATTTCTTCTTAGAAGGACCGTCTCAAATTTAGAAAGCCAAAAATAGAGAGAAACTATTTATTAGAATAAGATCATCAGATTCCGGAAAGACGCTATCAGACGAGAAAAAAATAGAGAAATAAAATTCAAATCTCGTTACCGCATAATCACGCGTGAACGAGAACGCACACATCATGGAGCGCCGTGACCCTGAATATCGATATTGGGTGTCTGCAGCATAATAGCGAAGATAATCAGTGAATGAGATAATATATCGATTACCAGTCGGTGTCACATGATCAAATATGCGAGCTGTCTACTCCCCTCGTTCAAGTCTTTGTTCATCTGCCATTTACTATCTCTTCAAGTGACGTCGTCAGTGTTCACTGACGGGTCGCCCCGAAGCGAAATTTTCAAACCTATTAATGTGGTCTGGGAAACTGGTATTAAAAGGAAACATTAATTAAAACGAACTTTGTGCCTTTCGTAGTATGCGAAATTGACTTTGTCCCTGTTTTTTTTTTTTTTTCTTTTTCTTCTTCTTCTCTTCTCATTTCTTTTCTTTCATTATTATTATTATTATTATTATTATTATTATTATTATTATTATTATTATTATTATTACTTTATTATTATTATTATTTATTATAATTATTTTATGTTTTCATTTTTTTTTTCTCTCTCTCTCTCTCTTTCTCTTTCTCTTTCTCTTTCTCTTTTTATTTTTTTATTTTTTTAATTTTTCAGCTTTTTTAATTTTTTCACTTTTCCCAAAGGACTATGCTTCGTTCTAGTTATTGCTCCTTGTCTCGATTTTCAGACAGAAAAGAATATTTGAAAGACGCCCCGTCACTAACTGACAAGCTGTTACCATGGTTATGCATTTGATATTTTATCATACAAATAACTTCTGAGTACTGAATAAATAAATAAATAAACAAACAAACAAACAAACAAAAAAAAAAAAAAAAAAAAAAAAGATAAGTGTGTTCAGATGACGTTTAACAAATGTTCTTTAGTCCATTTATCCAATAATTCGTTTAATCAATCGTTTATTCTTTCATTCATTTAATCGCTCATTCATTCATTTTTATTCATTCATTCTTTTATTCGTCCAATCGTTCATTCATTCATTTATTCATTCAATCATTGTTTTTTATTTCAGATCAACACGCGACAGATATAATTACATTTGTCAAGTAAATGCGCCATCTTGTCACAAAGTACATTTTCAAATTACTATTAAACGATGTTAATCATTGTTTTATTACATGTCTCTTTTAATATAAATGTTGTTTAAAATAATAATAATAGTTTTGTAACATGAGTAAAAAATAATGTTACTACTTTTCACAGCTGCTGAGTAACATACAGCTGTAACAGTTTTTCTATCCACGATATGACGTCACAGTTAAAAAAAAAAAAAAAAAAAAAAAAAAAAAAAGGAAAATGGCAATGTCCAGTATGTACAAAGAATAGAAATATATGTTTCAGACTTTATTTTATTAATAAAATATTTAACTGGAATACAAAAAAAAAATAAAGTAATTACTTAATAAAAATGTATTGTTTGGCAGTTAGTTAAACTGAAAAAAACATTAAGAATATTAAAATTACGAAAATAAAATAAAGTAGTAAATCACAAATATACAAAATTTGTTTATTCTGTTTACCAATCACCGTAGGAATATTTTAACAAGAAAAAAAAAAATAGATGACAATAAATGAGTATAGAATATACGTAAATAAAATACAATAACAGATAAAAGTTATTTTCTGAAGTAAATTAATTTCAGTTTAACATCAATTATGTTGTTATTTCAATCAATGTTAATTACGTTGTTATTTAAGCCAATATTAAGTACATTGTTATTTAAATTAATGTCAGTTACATTGTTATTTAAATTAATATCAATTACACTGGTATTTAAATTACTGTTAATTACACTGTTATTTAAATTAATATTAATTACACTGTTATTTAAATTCATCATACCATTCATCTGTCTCAAAAAGTATTTTAAATATTTAACACACTTCAGTTTTTAGAAATTTGTTTACTGCAATATTCACGGAATAATAATAACATTGTTTACTTCTTTATAGTTTCATTTCTGTAATATCCACTTTATAGCGTTTTTTTTTTTGTTTTTTTTTCATTTTTGTTCTCATGTTTCTCTTTTCAACTGACTGTCGTCTGCTTTGCACGAAATTCGCACCGCTCGGCTTTCATCCGCACATATGTTACTCTTTTAAGCGATCACACGAAAACCGTGACGCTGAATCGGATCAAATTTAAGAAACGCGGATCACTGAAAAATTTGATAGTGAAAATTTATTTTTCCATTAGCGACAGCAAGGCGGGATATACAGTTCTTCGTGATGCGAAACAGATGGAGTGGCTACTGCACGCGCGGGTTCCCGGGAGATTAAACAGGTCTTCTGGATTTCTCAGCCTTCTGCTAACGTCACAACATTATTTTTACAATCGCTTCACTTAGTCGATGGATGGATGCTGGAGCTTGGATGCTCGACGGATGGGTGGATGCTGGCTGGAGTGGAAGGATGGATGGATGGATGCTGGAGAGATGGGATTTTGGGTGGATGCTGGAGCGATAGATGGGATGGAAGGATGGATGGATGGATGGGTAGGAGGATGCTGATGGAAGGATGAAGGATGGATGGATGGATGGATTTTACTGATGGAAGGATGAAGGATGATGGATGGAACTGATGGAAGGATGAAGGATGGATGGATGGAGGATACTGATGGAAGGATGATGGATGGAGGAGGATGGAAGGATGGATGGATGGATAGGAGGATACTGATGGAAGGATGGATAGGAGGATACTGAAAGGATGGATGGATGAATGGATGGATGGATGGAAGGATGAAGGATGGATGGATAGGAGGATCTTTTGGAAGGATGAAGGATGGATGGATAGGAGGATACTGAAGGAAGGATGAAGGATGGATGGATGGATAGGAGGATACTGATGGAAGGATGAAGGATGGATGGATAAGAGGATACTGATGGAAGGATGAAGGATAGATGGATGGATAGGAGGATACTGATGGAAGGATGAAGGATGGATGGATGGATAAGAGGATGCTGATGGAAGGATGAAGGAAGGACGGATGGATGGATGGATGGATGGATGGATATGAATATGGATGGGAGAATGAATGGATATGGATGAATGATAATCTGGTTGTGATTCTATGGAAATATCGAATATAGATCGACAGTTAGTTGTTCATTTTCTTTCTTTTATTATTATTATTTATTATTATTATTATTATTATTATTATTATTATTATTATTATTATTATTATTTACAAAAAAAACCTTTATTTTAACATGTTTTAGTATTGTAAATAACCCATCTGATAAATAAATAAATTCATCCATCATTCATTAACAACAACAACAACAATAACAACAATAAATAAATATAATGATGATGATAATAATAATAATAATAAAGTGAATGAATTTACATACTTATTTTTTAACTGGGCATGCTAATGAAAAAAGAGAGAAATAACAAAAAGAAGAAAAGAAAGAAAACGAGAAAGAAAAATATAAGAAAGAAAAAATTAAATATATAAAAAAAAAAAAAAAAAGAGTTTTGAAATTATGAATAAAAAAAGCACTGCAAAAAGGTAAAAAAAAAAACACTTTTATTTTTATTTTTTTCTGTCTTCTTTAAAATCATTTATTTTTGAATAATTTTCATATTTAAAATAATAATAATAATAAGAAGAAGAAGAAGAAGAAGAAAGTAAGTAAATAAATAAATAAATAAATAAATACGTAAATAAATAAATAAATAAACAAATAAATAAAATTAAAGAGTGACATAAAACAATTGCAAGCTACGTGACTGAATCCTCTGTCCCATACAAACAAAAGCTTTCACTGGAAACAAACAACACAAAAAAACCCAAAAAAAACACGTTTTCTTGTTAAGTCAGTCGACATTACGAAAACACGCCATCAGGCAATAAACACAAATATTTTACTTCAGTAATTTGCCTGAGTCCTGAAAGCAGGAATAAATAATGACATTATTAATAAAAAAATAAAAAAAGTTTTTTTTTTTTACAAAACGAAACGATCGAGTCACTTGCGGACATTCGGTTCAAACAATCCTCGGATAAAAAGATCAATAAAAATAAAATTACTACTTCATAATCAGTGTCTTCTACAACACTGTAATTCGCTAAATTTATGTTATGAATCTTTTTTTTTTTTTTCTCTCTCTCTCTCTCTTATTTCGTTTGTTTTTATTGGGAAGGAGGTTTTAGGACAGAAAGACTTTCCCGTTCAGTTGGTTCCTATTCTGCTAAAAAAAAAACTCCTGATATTTAGTCTCAGACGGGTCAAGAAGATCTTAAAACTGTTTGAGTCAAAAATAGAAGTAAAAAAAACCCCAAAGAATAAAGAGTTTTAGACAGTCTTAGTGAACGTTTATTTAATATTAATGTCTTAGACGTCTTTAATGAAGGGTAATCAAAAATCACTATTTGTTTAAAGGGTTGAAGGAAGGACGGTACGAAAGAAGGAATGACTGAATAGAAAAAAAAAAAAAAGGAATAGACAACGATAACTAACTATAAAATTATATAAGCATACTGAATTATTTTTTTATCATTGTCTCTGAACTAGGATTCTTGAGTTTTATATTCACATTTTGTCTGTCTACCTGTTTTTCTGTCTGGCCGTATGCCAAAACCTACATGCGTATATTTTATATATATATATATATTTGCCAGTCTGTTTATCAGCCTTTCTGTCTGTCTCTCTCTTCTATCTATCTGTCTGTCTGTCTGTGTTTCTGTCTGTCTGTATGTATGTATATATGTCTATCGATCTGACTATCTGCCTGTCTTTCTCTCTGAATGTCCGTCTCTCTATCATATTGTCTGTCGATCTGACTGTGTGTCTCTGTCTATCTGCCTTTTTGTCTGTCTACATACATGTATTTAAGCAGGTAAATCGATGAAATATTAAAGAGACAGACATATGTCTGTCGATAAGTGTATCACTCGTTTCATCTATTTATCTACCTATAAACATGGTATTACCATATGTGTGTGTGTGTGTGTGTGTGTGTGTGTGTGTGTGTGTGTGTGCCTGTAAGTCTGTGTCATTTTATCAACTTATCCACCTATCCATTTATACCGTTCGTGTATATTTTAACCATCTATCTATGTATAGTCAAACATATTTATGAATGTATGTGTATGTATGTATATGTATGTGTGTGTTTCATGCGTGTCTATATTTGTCTATGAACTTTAAGCTAGACAGAATCACTAATTAACAATGTTGCGCTGTAAGGAAAACACGTTTGAGGCAAACCTGAGTTTAAAAACACACGTGTTCTCACTCTGTTATTCTTATCTCGTGAACATTTTTTTTGTTTAAAAATCGCTTAATCATAGAAACATGCAAACATTAAAATAGACGTTCCACATAAGAAGCCTTTTTTTTTTTTTTTTTTCAATTACGTTCTATGATTATGGGTAACACGTGCATTTAAAAGTTGGCACGCATGTGTGCACGTGTATTAACAATGTGTGCACAGGTATCAAAAGAGCAAAACTTGGAATCGGCGATGTTCGGGATTTCTGAATTTGTCGAATTTCTACGTAGAGACCAAATCTTCACTTACAATATAAAATAAAGAATGAAACTGTATTTAATGGAAATAAATTAACACATTTCTAAAGCAGGATCTTTATTAATTAACTTAAAATTAATAAAATTCATGCACACAATACGTTTTTTCACCGGCAAGTTTCATTTCTGCCATTCATTTTGATAAGATAATGAATGAAAATGAGAGTAAACATTAAAATAATTAATTACTTATTGTGAGAGGATCTCCTGTACACAACACAAAACTCTCACTTGAACTGGAACCACGGAAACAAAACCAAAACTTTTTTAATGTCTATATTTGGATGTATGGATATATATATATAGGTTTATGAACATATGTGTGTGCATATGTGTGTACGTACGTACGTACGTACATATGAATATATATATATATATATATATGCATGTATGTATATCTATGTGTATGTGTATAAGTATAATGTATGTAAGTAGGTAGGTACGTATGTATGCATTTGTGTATGCATATGTGTATATGAAGGTGTTTAAGTATACATATATTTGATAATAAAGATAACGACAACAACATTATCATCATCAGCAGCAGCAACATAGCGATCATAATGACCGTAACATTAATAATAATAATAATATAACAACAACAACAACAACAACAACAATAATAATAATAATAATACAACAACAACAACAACAACAACAATAATAATAATAATAATACTAATAATAATATCTACAGTTGCAATTTGTATCAAGGATAAAGTTTTTTTCTAAGAAATAATTTATTTCAAGTCCGAAACTTCAAACTGAGTCAAAAAAAAAAAAAAAAAAAAAAAATATCTATATTACTATCATTTTCAAGCAGTTAAAAGAAATTAGTGTACATACTGTTGGATATTAAATTATTTCATCTAGTTGTTCAGGTTATCCGAATAAACTTTCCGAATGCTTTCAGAATCATTCTGTATAAATGTAAACAAAGCCATGACGTCATAATAGAATAGCTACGTCATGTATATTCAGTGGACTATTTGATGCAGGTGAGGTTTTCTTATTATTATTATTATTATTATTATTATTATTATTATTATTATTATTGATGATGTTGTTGTTGTTGTTGCTGTTGTTGTGCTATTGTTGTTTTTTTTTTTAATAAACAATGAACTGTATATCACAAATACCCTTAAATATATAACTGTCATGGTTTTATATTATATAGTAAACACACACAACAATATAGTCACACACAAACACCAGAGAGAGAGAGAGAGAGAGAGAGAGAGAGAGAGAGAGAGAGAGAGAGAGAGAGAGAGAGAGAGAGAGAGAGAGAGAGAGAGAGAGAGAGAGTATCAATTGATACAACTGTTTAACTTAGAATAAAATTGTTTACTGGTTATAAAAAGTAATAATGATATTTCAGTAAACAGTTTATCGACTATTTACGAATCATACTAATTTAATGTTCTATAAATACTTTGTCATTTAGAAATATCCAGTGAAGCAGAACACAGACAAAAAAATAAAAATAATCCTGAATTAACTGTCGGAAATTACTTTGACGAAACATTACGATTGATGATCCGGAAACTGCCGAAAGTAACCTTTTAAGCTGAACCGGATGTCATTTCGCTGTGAATTCTGTGCTGTAATTAACGCGAACATGGCTGAAGTTACAAATCTCCTTCAAATGTAGAACTGTTTTTTTTTTTTTGTACTTCTAGGAAAAACCGCTGAAACGTTTTGTGTCGTTCCAAGCACTTTTATATATATCTTCTATTTCTTCTCCTTCTTCTTCTTCTTCTTTGTCGTCGTTGTTTATTCTCCTTAATTATATCTTTGTTGTTGTTTGTTTGTTTTTTGTGGGGTTTTTTTTTTTTCCATGTTCGTTGTCGTGGTCGTAGTTGAATTCTCCGTCATCGTCCATATCATCTTGTTCGTTTTCGTTACCTTTTCTTCTTTTTTGGCTTCCTCTTCACCGTCGTGTTTTCTTTTCCTTAATCATTTCTATCGTCTTTGTTTAGTTTTTGTTTTTTTTTGTTTTTTTGTTCTTCTTCATCGTAGTATATCTTCTTTGTTGTCGTCTTCTTCGTCATCAACGTTGTCTTCTCCTTCTCCTCCTTCTCCTCCTCTGTCTATTCATTCTCCTACACCCACCCACCCACTGCTCTTAATCCGCTGACTTTTCCTGCCAACCATTTTTTTTTTTTTTTTTTTTTTTCTGCTGCGTATTTTAAGAAGTTCCAGAAATGGTTTGGAATAAAAAATAAAATAAAATAAAATAAAATAAAAAGATTGCTTCTTTCAGGTTCGGTGTGACATTTCACGTCGAGAAGGAAATCGTTAATAGACAATTTATGTTTTGTCTGTTATTTAAATGAATCTTCTCACAGTTCTCCGCTATTTCTGGTCTTCACAGCCGTAAATACCTTTCAGTTTGGTCATTTGTCTTCTCGCTTCCTTCTTATTTCCATTCTAGTATTCTCTCTCTCTCTCTCTCTCTCTCTCTCTCTCTCTCTCTCTCTCTCTCTCTCTCTCTCTCTCTCTCTCTCTCTCTCTGTCTGTATCTCTCTCTTTCTTTTCTAAATTCTCTCTTTCTCTCTGTTCTTTCTCTCTCTCTCTCTCTCTCAGTTCTCCTCTCTTTCTCTCTTTCACTTTGTCTCCTTTTCAGTTTTTTTTTATTCCTCTCTGAATTTCTCTCTTTCACTGTAACTTCTTTTTCTCTCTCGTTCTTGCTATCTCTGACTATTTCTTTTCCCTCTCTGCGTCTATCTTTCTCTCATTTCAGTCTCTCTTTCTCTGTTTTGTTTTGTTTGCAGAGAATAAAAACAAAAGAAACAGAGAGGGAAAGACAGAGGGAGAGAGAGAGGGAAGCAGAGAGAGAGAGAGAGAGACAGAGAGAGAGAGAGAGAGAGAGAGAGAGAGAGAGAGAGAGAGAGAGAGAGAGAGAGAGAGAGAGAGAGAGAGAGAGAGAGAGAGAGAGAGAGAGAGAGAGAGATCGACAGATTGAGATTCGCCAATGTAAATATTTACATGAAACAAATGACTTGAAGAGAGAGAGAGAAAAGATAAACACCAGCTCACACGTGGAAATAATTATCAACGTATTGATGTTTTCACGAGTATGTCTATCAGTCGCTGCTAATGATCAGATAATGGTTTCAAAATGAGACAACGTCGATTAACCCAAGCACAAAATACAAAGATTATATACCCACAAATTCAATCATGTTAATAATTTACACATGTATACATAATAAAATACATATATAAATAAATATGTGTTTTTGTTTTTTTTCAACAGACCAAAACATTTCATCATTTGCTCTGCTTCATGTGCTAGTGCAGTGAAGACATGAGTGAGAAAACCTGATAGATTAGCAGTAATGGATCGTTTTTGATGCACCTACTCATAGATGGGACATTAGATATAGCAAAATCTCTAAAGCGCTGGCTAGAATATGATATATACATAGGATTGGTTTTGAATTCAATCTCATCTCGACAGTTTTCTAATATCTCTGTAACATACATATGTATGTGTGTGTGTGTATGTATGTATATATATATACACACACATACATACTATACTATACTATACTATACTATACTATACTATACATACATACATACATGCATACATATCTCTAAAGCGTTGTATATATTCTCATCTCGACAGTTTTCTAATATCTCTGTAACATACATATGTATGTGTGTGTGTGTATGTATGTATGTATATATACACACACATACATACTATACTATACTATACTATACTATACTATACATACATACATACATGCATACATATCTCTAAAGCGTTGTATATATATGTATATATATATACTTGGGCACACACAGTAATATGTACCATATAACGTATGTGTGTGCATGTTAGTGTTTATGAATATATGTCTCTCTCTCTCTCTCTCTCTCTCTCTCTCTCTCTCTCTCTCTCTCTCTCCCTCTCCCTCCCTCTCTCTCTCTCTCTCTCTCTCTCTCCCCCTGCCTGACTGTTAATCTCTCACAATTAATTCTGATCAACGTACAAATTTTCTAATTATTTACGTAATTGCACACTGAAATGTCAGTGACCTTCAAACCACTCAGAACCGAGTGGAAAACCAAGACAAACAGATAATAGCACATAATAAAGAATAATAACAGTAATAACAATAATAACAGTAATTTGGACAGCATCATGCGGAGATAAAGTTCACTTTCACTGGACCAGTGTGGTTATTAAAAGCAGCAGTAGTAGCAGTAGTAATTGTAGCAGTAGTAGTAGCAGTAGTGGTGACAGTATTGTGAGTTGTACATGTCATAGTGAAAATAATAATAGTTCTGGTAGTAACAGTAGAGGTAACAGTGATAGTGGAAATAGTAATTGTAGTAATAGTAGAAGTAGTGGTAGTAATAGTTGAAGTAGTGGTAGTAGAAGTAATATAATAGTGATTGTTGAAGTATAACTAGTAGTAATAACAGTAGAAGTAGTATTAGTTGTCGTAGAAGTAGTAGAGCTGTTGTTGTAGTGCAGTAGTGGTAGTAGTTTTGGGAATTGTAGAAGTGACAGTATATAAAAAAAAGTAGCACTAGTACTAGTACTAATACTAACAGTAGAAGTAGTTCTCTCTCTCTCTCTCTCTCTCTCTCTCTCTCTCTCTGTCTCTCTCCCTCTGTCTCTCTCTCTCTCTCTCTCTCTCTCTCTCTCTCTCTGTGTATCTCTCTGTCTCTCTCCCTCTGTCTCTCTCTCTCTGTGTCTCTCTGTCTCTCTCTCCGGCTATATATTAAACATAAGAGTTTTGTTGTTGTTGTTTCTGCACGTGTTCGATAACGTTCACGCAAGAACGCACGTTGAGTTAGTTATACATGAAGCAGCACCGTTTACAATGGCTATGCAAATCCCCACAGCTTTGATGGTTACACAAATAAAAATAGACTCAGTGATGATTAATAATGAACGAGTCAAGGGAACATTTAACCGTTCAAAACATGTTAGGATAAACCAGAACTACAAACTGCACATACGATAACAACTCTGTAAATTATAATTTGCTTGATAACCATCTACGTTTTAGTAGGTTCGTTAAACTATGTGAACTGTGGTACTTTAATAACTGTGTGTGTGTGTAGTTTGGAGTAGTTTTGTAACTATGTAAACTGTAGCAGGTTTAATAATTCTATAAATTATGATATGCTTAACAGCTACGTAAATTGTAAAAGGTTTGATAGCTATGTAAATTGTAGTATTTTTAATAACTATGTAAATTATAGTATTTTAATAATTACGTTAAATAAAATGTATGTTATATTCAGTAACTATGAAACAATGAAAACATAAGTAATTGTCAATAACTACGAAAACTCGATGAAAAACAATGAAAAACTATGAAAAATTCATCAACAACGAAAATTTCACCAACAACGAAAATTCGGCAGCAGTAGTAATTACTATGAAAACCTCAATAACTACACTGGGGGGTCTCCCATTTGGTACACACCAAACATGCATATTTAGGGACAAATTAAGCCCGTATTATATTAATGGAACAGTTGACGCTGAACTTGGCTCAAAACATTTATATACTAATGTATGCTATAGCACTGTAATAATATATGCTATACGTGCAACATGTATCATTCGTATGTACTAAGTGAGATATGATAATTCATATTATTTTTTTGTTATGTGACTGTGACTGAATTTATAATAAGTGGATGTGACTATATATGTGTTTCTGTAACTGTTTCTTAACTGTTAGTAATGGTTTTGCTAAATTATTCCCTAATGTGACTGCGTAACAACTAGGAAGGTGAGTCTGTTATTGCATGCTAGGTTGGAGGCACATGATTAGCAAGCAGTTCACTCAGCCATGACCTGTTTTCGTATAAGGTGCATGACAAATGGGATGTGCAACAAATGGGAGGATGCCGCACATTTAACTGAATTACTGTGAAAATTTCAAAAGCTGTCAATTACTATGAAAACTTCACCAGTGATAATCAAAATGCTAGCTACTTTGAAAACTCTATTAACTATGAAAACCTAATCAACATGTTATTAATTACGAAAACTTTATTACCTATGAAAACCTGATCAGCATGTTATTTACTACGAAACCTTACTTGACTATGAAAACCTAATGAACACGTTATTATGTATGACAACCCAGTTAACGTATTACTAACTGTGAAAACTTTAGTAACTATGAAAAAAAAATCTCAACTACAATGTTAACCCAATTACCTATGAAATCACCAGCAACTACTACGTCAGTCACTACGTTTACGACATCGCGTCCGTTTTATCAAGCGAAATCTTGTGGGTGTAATAACTATGCAGATGAGATTAGGTTCAATGAAAATGCAATGTAATGTATATGGAAATCACGACGCACAGACTGGTGGGTACAAATGAAGCAGAGATGTGATACTCGCTGTGGTTACTGTTGAGATTAATCAGGAAAGTCGTTTTTGTTATCTGATTGTCTTATCAGCAAGCAACAGTTGTAAATATTGTAATTTGGCTTGTCTGTGTGCATAGTGTATGTATATGTATGTGTGTGTCTATGTGAGCATATATATATACTTTATATTTCTATATCTATATATATTTATATATACACAAAAGTATACACTTTATATTTCTATATCTATCTATCTATCTATCTATATATATATATATATACACACATACAAAAGTACGTACATACAAAGCCATACTTACATACATACATAACTATATAGACTGAAACATACACATAATATATATATATATATATTTGTGTGTATATTTCAGTGTATATAGTTATATATAGTTATGTATGTATGTAAGTTATATATAGTTATTTGTATGTATGTAATTATAGCTTTGTATGTACGTACTTTTGTGTGTATATATATATAGATAGATATAGAAATATAAAGTATATATGGTTCTATGTCTCTATTATATTTATTATGTGTATATGTGCGTATATATATATGTGCGTATGTGTGCGTAAGCGTGTATTAAGAAACTTAGTAAGTGTTTATTTATAAACATGTGTGTTAAAAGCCCATGCCTTATTATCTTCAGAAAATTTCTGCTAGATAAAGTGCAACTAATAAATAATAAATTAAAAGCTATATAATAAAATAAATTGTAATAAACTTTAAATAATGGACAGTACAGTAATATAATAAAACATTGAATGAATGAAGGAAGGAATGAATAAGAAAGTAAAATGAAAAGAAAGAAAGAAAGAAAAAAATTAACGAATGACAAATAAAAAAGAATAAAATAGAATAAAATAAAATAAAATATATAAAATAAAATAACACCAAATAAGCAAAAAGACACATTAAAAAATACGAAAATTCAAAAAAAATAAAAAATAAATAATAATAATAATAAAAAAATGACTATAAAGTGAGTTTAGCAGGAAGACTACATTATAATAAAAAAAAAAGAGAGACAGCGTTTGACAGACACACGAAAGGACGGATGGACACACAAACAAACAAACAAACCTCTAAATCCAATTCCTGTTTGGGTTTTCGGTTTTTCACGTCACCTCCCTGTTTCACAGTCACCGCAGACGCTGAGTTCATCCTGGTCGTGTTCGTCTGTTCACACTTTTAAAACCGAGACGCAGATTTCAAAAATATCTACTTATATCCGCGTAGAATCCAAAAATCGTAAAGTTCCACAAAGAAGACTCCAGACAGACGATTTTATTTAAGATTTTTTTCTTTTTTTCTTTTTTTTTTTTTTTTTTTTTTTTTTTTTTTTTTTTAAAGTGTTATTTTTGTTACTTCATGTTTTAAGTTAATGAATATTTATGTTGAAAATGTCTTCCTTGCTTCTTTTTTTTTCTTTCTTTTTTTTTTTTTTTATTGTTTTATTATCTTATCTTTTTTTTTTTTTTTTTTTTTTTTCAGTGTATTTTTTTTTTTTGCTTTCTGCTTTTAATGATTGTTAAGTTATATTTTCGTTTCGTTTCTTTTTTTTCTGTCACGTTTGTATTTTCACTTTTTTCTTTTCTTTTAATTTTTTTTTACTAATTATTTACGGATTTACTAAATCAGTTTGTTTGTTGTTGTGGTGATACAAAAAAAAAAAAAAAAAAAAAAACATGATTTAAAAAATCAAAACAATAAAACTTCACAAAAAGTCAAAGTGCTGTACTGCATAAAACATGCTATTTAAAAAATAATAATAATAATAATAATGAAAATAAGAAATACAAAAGTGCTGTATCAGTTTCGCTGAAAATAATTCGCGTTGTGCTCAAAGGGTGAGAAAAACTAAAAGCATTAAAAGTAAAACTAAAACTTTCTAGATGTCTAGATTTCCACAAACCTCGGCGTCTGCTGCTTGTCTCGATTTACCTCCCCCTGAATCCTGGCGCGAATTTCCACTCACTTGAACATTCATCCTGTCTACAATCCTTTGAATCCTTTTAATCCTTTACCTCACGAGAGAGAAAAAATAAAATAATTATAATAATAACAACAACAACAACAACAACAAGTGTGCTGATAAATCTTTTTGTAATTATTCACAATGACGTCACGTTTTCATATCCTGTCCATTTGTTGAAACAAGTAAGTTTAAAACAGAATCTTAAATTTAACAGTAATGTCCGTGTTGACAGTTCGGCTCGTTTACAGTGTTAAAAGAAACTAAATTATACTTTTGTCCTGAAAAGTATAACTTACGTGATAAAACGAAACAAGATTCTGTTTGATTTTATCAAAATTTAAATTGTTTTACACCTGTTGCGAAACTAACTTCAAGACTGTTTAAGTAAGAAACAAAAATTATCCGCCGAAGCCGATTCGATCCCTCAACCATCAGTTTAACACACAGAGCTGAAAAACTAAAACAAGTCTTTCATTGAGAAAATTATCCAAGAGCTTAGTCAATCAAACACGTATTAAAAAAAATCAAAAACAGCAAACAAAAAAAAAAGAACGAACAACGAACGAAAAATGTTATCTCCGCTGAGTAATAACAGACGTGTGCGAAGTAACGATCTCGATGACTGGAAGTGATCTAATAATCATCACACACAAAGAATTTATTAGTAAATCCTCTTCGGAACCGCTCCGAGCATCCACTGTCCGCAGCGCACAGGTCTTCCAATACCAGGCGAATCCTATTCCGGATAAAACAGCAATCCTAAAATCCAATCGCTTTCAGTTGTGTTAATTACTGCGAGGCTGGATCGAGAGGACGGCTCCGCTGTAACTTTTCGCCACTGATCGATTCCGCCGCCGAACAACAACAACAACAACGTGTCACAGAAGCGTGGAAAGGAAAGCCGACACTTGTCTCGTAGACTGACGTTTTCCATTGTGTCCGTCGTTTTTTGTTTTTTGTTTGTGTTGTTGTTGTTGTTTCACGCATGAATATGAATGAACCAATGGCGTGTAGTTTTACAAAACTAGCTTGATTTCATTCGGCGTTAGTGTTTGAGGTTCTACTTTTCTTTTTCGCTATTTTTTTATTATTATTATTATTATTATTATTATTATTATTATTTGTTTTTAAGGTACTGTTTCGTTCTGTTTTGTATTTTTCCTGTTTTCTGTCTTCTTTATTTTTCTTCAGTTTTTAATTACTTTTTCTTTTCTCTTCTTTCTTTATTATTCCTCTTTTTCTTGTTTTGTCGTTGTTTTTTTTTGTTGTTGTGTTCTTTTGTTTCTCTTTTTTTTATTTATTTATTTATTTTATTTATTTATTTTTTTATTTTTTATTTTTTTCCTTTCTGTCTTCTTTCTTTTCTTTCCTTTCTTTCTTCACGTCTCTTTTTTCTTCTCCTTCTTTCCTTCCTTTTTAACCACTTAATCACTTTGTGATCCCTTTTCTTTCTGTCTTTTTTTGCATATTTTATAACCGTACAAATAAATCTACACTGAAGTTTTCAAAAGCTAACAGCCACAAACTGGATAAACACACAAATGCACCGGGTTAAAACGTTCTGTTCTTGTCACTCAGGAATGTCTTACAATTAAGTCCAAGCATATTCTTGTCAGTAAGAGCGAAGTTTGTAAAGCAGAAAAATCTGTAGACAACGTGACAAGAGTACAACGTCTCAACACCAGAACTACATCGACAACAACATCACGACAACCAGTAGCTCGCGAAAACTTGATGTGTGGTAAAAAAAAAAAAAAAAAAAAAAAAGGCAACTAAAAGAAAAAAATGTTAGGGTTCCATATTGATGTTATTTTGACACCTTTCTGAAGAAGATGACAGATTGTTATTGTTGTTGTTGTTATTATTATTATTATCATCATCATCATCATCATCATCATTATTATTATTATTATTATTATTATCATCATCATTATTATTATTATTATTATTATCATCATCATCATCATCATCATTATTATTATTATTATTATTATTATTATTATTATTTATTATCTCTATACTCGTTCTCTTTCTTTCTTCGATCATTCACTTGTTACATAAAGCGGTTCTTTGCGGTAGGCAACAGCTACCTTTCGCCAAAGCACGCGTCTGGTTCCAATAAAAACGCCGGGCCAACGCAATTACCGCGAAGATCTGCAATGGGAACTTATGGAATACTCTGCATAGAGATTCCAGCGATGAACGACACACACGTCAGCCGTGGCATAATGTCGTCGTAGCGATGTAGTACGGCGCTCGGATTAATTGCATTGCTGACTTCGCGATACGACTGTTCAGTCGACGCTTTGATGCGCACACCTTTCCGTCTGGCAGCGGCCCAAGTCGTCGTCAAGCACTTCGTTCACGTGCAGACACGCACGAGGAATTTGGCACCGTAACGTTGTTTGTATTGAACGTGAATATCTTGTTACAAATTCGATACATGTGCAGCTGTTCCGTGCGTTTATTTATTTACATGTATATATATATGTGTGTGTGTGTGTGTGTGTGTGTGTGTGTGTGTGTGTGTGTGTGTGTGTGTGTGTGTGTGTGTGTGTGTGTGTGTTTTCTATATTCAGAGACCTTCGTTTTGGAAAGTTCATTAATAATTACTACTAACTGTTAATACAGAGAGTCATCTCTCTCTCTCTCTCTCTCTCTCTCTCTCTCTCTCTCTCTCTCTCTCTCTCTCTCTCTCTCTCTCTCTCTCTCGATATATATATATATATATATATATCTTTCTCTCCCTGTTTAAAAAATGTAGGAAATAAAATACATCGATACATCAGTATATTCTTTTGAAAAAATACATAACTTTATATATTTACTCTTTTAAATATTAATGTTGCAGTGTACATGACGTGTAGCTGGTGTGGATACAGAAATAATAAAATAATAATAGTCTCTCATTTATCTGATTGTGCATTTGTATTCAGTTAGTGGCACTTCAAAATACGTTCATGTATTCACATACATATTTAATCTTTTCACTCACTTATAGATTTATTTTTTACACACTAACACATTAACTTTATAACATGTTACTTCACTCACTATCGCCTTAACTTACTAACAAACTAACTTTCATATATTCAATTACTATCACATTAAATGACTGACTCTTCAGTTTATACATTACTCACTAACACATTAACTTACTAAGACATAAACTTGATTACTAACAAGTTAACATTCTTATTTTCATATTAACCTTCTAACATATTAACTTATTCATCTTCTTCACAATCACTCTGACTTGTTTACCATCACATACGTTCACTCTATGACAAATAACTTAGCATCACATTAACTCACTCACTACAGCATTAACATACTAACTTACTAACGCGTTAGAGTACTATAACATTAACTTACTAACGTATTAACTTATTAACATACTAACTTACTAACGCGTTAGAGTACTATCACATTAACTTACTAACGTATTAACTTATTAACATTTTAACATACTATACTATCATATTAACTTATTATCACTTTAACCAATTTAGTCACTAACTTATTAACTAACACACTAACATTTCAACTTACTAACGCATACTCTCATTCTAGCATGCTGTCTGTATGTACGTGTGTCTGTTAAATTAGAAGTCTATGTTCTCTAACACTTAGTAGTTTATCGACTCACAGACTCACTCGCTCACACTAACTGACAGACAAAATTACTCAATAACTCACGCATATTCAGTTAAAATAGTCTGCAAGCAACACATAAGGATTTATCAACTTGCTATATCTTTCGTCGACTTAACTGCATACAGTTAGTTACTCACTAATATACCCATATTTAGTTAACGTTCTGAGCAAAAGACACGTCATATTTTTACTTACTCATATAAATACTCACTTGCTAATCGATCTCACATTTGCTCACTAACTCACATTTGCTCGCATAAGTTCAAGCATAAAGACATTTTGTAACGTAATACGCAACAATTCACTGAGTCATTAATTCGCTAGTTCACTCACCAACTCACATCTTTACTCACAGGTACATACTGCGTAACATGTAACCGTTGACTGACTCACATAAATGCTCACTTGCTGATTTATTCACTAGCTCAGGCATTCACTC
>CM022668.1:9542540-9550040 GCA_012295275.1 Chrysomallon squamiferum | reverse complement strand
ATTTATTTATTATTATTATTACTTTATTTAATTTTTTTTTTTTTTTTTTTTTTTTTTTTTGTTCTTATTGATGATGCTGCTGTTGTTATATATATTTTTTAAATCTACTCCTTAATTACATGTAGTGCATTAACTGTAATGACTTACCGTGCACTACCGTTCAGAACCGTGCGTACCATGCAGTACCTACACGGACAGAGCTACATACCGTGATAAGCAGCAATGTTTCATGTCGCATTTCCTTTACTAAGCTGGATCGAACTAAATATCGTGTCCGGCAGCAATGGGCCGTCCAAAAGCTGTTATTATAAACTTTAGCGGTTATTTATGGGCGAAACGATTATGTAGTTATTTTCTGTTATTATCGGTATTGATGAAACAGGAACGACCAAAGTGGAGGAAACGATTTCAAGATGAAGAGAATATTTCGTCTAAAGTTTCTGTAAAATATGAAGGAGAATGACGAATGTGTCTCTCTAAGTGTGTGTGTGTGTGTGTGTGTGTGTGTGTGTGTGTGTGTGTGTGTGTGTGTGTGTGTGTGTGTGTGTGTGTCTGTTTGTATGTAATATTTTTAGACCCCAAAATTTGTCAAATAAATAAACCATTTGTATATTCAGTTGAAAAGTACTGTGTTTGTATGCGAGTGTGTGTGTGTTTGTGTTTGTTTAGGTTTATGTGTGTGTGTGTGTATTTATATGTATATGCACGTACACACATATACATACGTAATTTATACGTTGCTACTGCTGCTGCTGTCTTTTATTCCTTTTGCTGTCGTTGTTGAAACCATGGCTTAATGAAAGTGTATTTTGCCGTCTGCAAGAGCCACATAAAACTGATTAACTGCGATGCTGTAATATATAAGACATGACCCGTGTATTAATCGGATGTATTGTATGCAGTTCATTGCGTGCTTCTTTCTCCAGTATCATGCTGGGGAACTGGTACCTATTATCTTGTGGTTTATATCACAGTGGGATATGGTCCATTCTAGAATATGTTGTAGTTTATATCACAGTGAGATATGGTCCATTCTAGAATATGTTGCAGTTTATATCACAGTGAGATATGGTCCATTCTAGAATATTTTGTAGTTTATATCACAGTGAGATATGGTCCATTTTAGAATATGTTGCAGTTTATATCACAGTGAGATATGGTCCATTTTAGAATATGTTGCAGTTTATATCACAGTGAGATATGGTCCATTCTAGAATATCTCATAGTTTATATCACAGTGAGATATGGTCCATTCTAGAATATGTTGCAGTTTATATCACAGTGAGATATGGTCCATTCTAGAATATGTTGCAGTTTATATCACAGTGAGATATGGTCCATTTTAGAATATGTTGCAGTTTATATCACAGTGAGATATGGTCCATTTTAGAATATGTTGCAGTTTATATCACAGTGAGATATGGTCCATTTTAGAATATGTTGCAGTTTATATCACAGTGAGATATGGTCCATTCTAGAATATCTCATAGTTTATATCACAGTGAGATATGGTCCATTTTAGAATATGTTGTATTTTATATCAGAGTACGATAAGGTCCTGTCGTTTATAACGTCGTTAACATTTGTTTTAATGATGTGCCACATGGTGTCGTGTACGTAGTTGCTGAGCTATGATGCATCTGAAATATCTATGTTGTTGTGGTTGACGTACAGCATCAGTGATATAGGACACGTCGCTGATGACGTTTGTGAAGTAACTGTTAAAAGACTTGTGTGCGTTGACCACGGTTCACAGCACAATGAAGATCAAAACTGGAGATGCTGGCGTTGTGTATGTCGTTGTTACCGTTCACACATTCACGCTGTATGAAGATTCCTGTATGTTGACCACGTAGCGCGCTATCTGACGTCGCAAACGTGGCTGACGTGTAAAACTGCCGCTAACGTCCCATGCATCACGACGTCAACGAGACAACGACGACGTGAAATGTGCCGTTGTCGCCGACGTAAAATAATCATTGTTTACTCTGGCCTGGCGTTGCCTCTGAGTGGAGCACAGATAAATATTGCACAGCACATTTGTTTTAATTTCCCTGGCGACCCGTCACGCTGCAGTGCTCGGAATTAATAAACTCGTTAATGGACGATAGATCGAGAAAAGATGCATGACTCACAGGCTAGAGAGTTCGAACCCCGTCCCTGGAGGGCCAGGGTAGTCGATGAATTTTGTATCAGAAGCGTTGGGGAAAGGGAGTGAAGAAGGGGAGGGTGTCTAAGATGAATACAGAAAGAAGAAAAAAAAATTGTTTAATTTTGTTGTTGTTGTTGTTGTTTTTGGGGTTTTTTTTTTTTTTGTTGTGATTATGAAATGTTCTGCTGGTTGTCAGGATGTGAATGGTGTTGGAGTGACTGTCATTCAGTTCTGTGTTTCGGTATTGACGTGTGTTATTATTTTATTTTAATTCAGTTTCTTTCATCTTTTTTTTTTGTACGCCAGAGCCTCATTGTTCATTGTGTATCTGTCGCTATATCTTCTCTATCTCCCATTATCTTTCTCACGCCATATTTCTATCTGTTTATCTATCTATCTATTTATAGAGATAGACAGATTTTATAGATGTCGATCTCTCTCTCTTTATCTCGCTATATCTTTCTCTGTTTCTCTATCTTCTCTATCTCCCATTATCTTTCTCACGCCATATTTCTATCTGTTTATCTATCTATCTATCTATTTATAGAAATAGACTGATTTTATAGATATCGATCTGTCTCTCTTTATCTCTCTCTCTCTCTCTCTCTCTCTCTCTCTCTCTCTCTCTCTCTCTCTCTCTCTCTCTCTCTCTGTAATCCTAAAATTATCATTTTACAAGGGAGGCAACTGATAACCGGATCAAACAATCTCTTAACCGCTACAGTAATCTCAGCACGGAAATAAACCGAAAACTGCAGATAATTAGAAACGAAAATATCTAAACTAACAAAACTAATACAAGAAAGAAAATAAGTTTACACTTCATCAGTAACAAACAAACACAACCACTGACATCAAAGAAAGATTCTGTCTAACGTAAAGAGGTTATATTTACGGGTCTAAAAGGGCCAAAAACAGAATCACAATTATTTTTCATTCCATTCTGGGTCAGAGACCGGTCTCCTGGAAGTTTCCATAGAAAATATTTGACTTAACTTTTCCAAGTGGTTCAATCAACGTAACGAACGTTTCCAATTATTGGTCAATAAAACGGACACCTCACCCGCGATGTTTGATTTCCTGTGCGCTGATTGGTCAGCAATTAAATTAGAATCGACCAACGGAACGGCGCTATTTAAAGCGTGCGGTTCTCTTTCTGTTTTCTCTTCTTTTTTTTTAACGCCTCTTGTTACAAGCGTACAACAAAATGGCGTCGAACGTGATCGAGATCAGCAGACGCCATGAACAAGGGAAACAACAGACCGTCAGAGCTGTATACCAAGGTTCACGTTGATTTAATTTCCCATCCCTTTAATTCAGTTTTGCTTTCAATGGCTTATAACGATGTGAACAGAATTGAAGATGACGTCCACACCGACACAGAAGGATTTCGTCAGACTGGGGAAAGTGGTGTCTTGATAATCGCACAGAACTGCTGCAGAACACGTCTGTCGTGGTGGTCACGTGATCCTAGAATCTGAGAGAGAGAGAGAGAGAGAGAGAGAGAGAGAGAGAGAGAGAGAGAAAAAACTGGATTAATCTGTGAGAGTATCGGAGAGTACGACTGCAAGATGAAGTCAGTTTGTACCTCTCTGGTTACTTCCACTTAACATCTAGTAGAACGAATCGATTCAAGCATACACCAGATTTTAAAAGTCCTATAAGTATCTCTCTCTCTCTCTCTCTCTCTCTCTCTCTCTCTCTCTCTCTCTCTCTATATATATATATATATATATATATATATATATATATATATATATATATATATGCTTCTGTCTCTGCCTCTTTATAAGTACATCAGTCATCATCATCATCATCATCATTCCTCGCTATTTCTGTATCTTTCTAACTGTCTTTATCGTGATGTCTCTATGTCTGTCTGTCTGTCTGTCTGTCTATCTATCTACCTATCTATCTCTCTATTTCTCTATCTGATCTGTCTATCTGTCTATCTGTCTGTCTAACTATCTGCCTGTCTATCTCTCTTTCTAATTATCTATCTGTGTATTTTTCCATTTATTGATCTATCCAAATATAATCGGTGATAATCAGTATGCTCCAATTAATTTTTTTTAAAAGAAAGAAAAATATATATATATAAGGAAAAAGAAAAAAATTTGAAAGGATTGTCCAATACTATATATATATATATATATGAGTGTGTGTGTGTGTGTGTGTGTGTGTGTATGTGTGTGTGTGTGTGTGTGTGTGTGTGTGTGTGTGTGTGTGAAAATTAATACCGTAAACTAAATAAATAAATAAAATAAATAATAAATAAATAAAAATAATACAAGATAAAACAAATAAGAGTACAAACTGAAACAACGACAAAAAAAAAAAAAAAAAAAAAAAAAAAACAGAACAAAATTCATTTGATCACTACAGAAAAACAAAAAAATAAAAGTATTTAAGAAAATGACCATAAAACTGTAAAAAAAAAAATAAAACAATAAAAAAAAAAAATTCAAAAAAAAACAAATTTAAATTCTGAAATACATTCAAAAAAAAAAAGTCGCAATTTTTTACAACCGCGTACACACGTGACCGAAAGTTTCAATCTGGAATAGAAAAACGAGTTTTTTTTTTTTTTTTTAATTTCATTTCTTTATCAGTCAGACTGCAGAAGCGATTTAAAGAGCTTACCATTGGCTGGAGTCTAATTCCGAGAAATGCAGGCCAATATTTGATTTATTCTACGTAAAAAAAAAAAAAAACGAAATTTAAAAAAAAAAAAAAAACGAAAGGAAAGGAAATTTCGCTGTCATATTTGTTTACGAGTTCGTTCCGTTAAAACTAAAATACGATTCATCTGTTGCTAATATTTTCTCCGCTTTCAGGAGGCTGGTTTAAAAAAAAAAAAAAAAGTGAAATATGATGTTTTTATTAAATAAATTATTGCTTTCGTATGCTGCCTCATTATTTTCACAGTAATTCTTTCTTCAGAATTACAGGACATTCCTTTTTCAAAATTGTACTTTTTCAGATCATATTGCATACACCCACGGACAGATGATGATGATGATGATGATGATAATGATGATAATTATTATTGTTGTTGTTGTTGTTGTTGTTGTTGTTGTTGTTGTTAATGATGCAAAAAAAGGATAATTATGATTATGATGAGAGCCGTAATGATTATGGCGAATACCAGGATATTAAATTATAAGTAATTATTTCGAAAGTTAAAAACTAAACTGTACTGTTTACTGAGGTGTCACGTGACATAATATTATTATTTAAATAAAATATTATTATCATCTAGTCTATTTAGGATAAAGAGACGCATAAAACAAATATTTAAAAAAATATATTTTTAAGTCTAAACGCCTCTAGGATCATTTCATTTGTACTGGAACGGCTTCCATTGAAATCAAATTAAAATTCATTCAACATGCTTATCTTGTCTGGTACGATGCATGCTCAGCCGGTGTAGACTTTTTGTTTTGGTTGAAAAAAAAACAATTCTTTATTAATTATCTTCATTTATTAATTCATTCATTTATTCATTTATTCATTTATTCATTCTTATTTTGCCTGTCAGTATTGCAGACATATATATTGTGGATAAACAGATCGATGGATGAAAGGACAGTAGGTATGAATGTGAGGTTTGTGTGTGCATAACACATAATTATATACCTATCAAAAATGCGCTCACGTGCGCTCAAATACACACACATACAAACATCCACACACACACACACACACACACACACACACAAACACACACACACAAATGTGAAGAACAAAACACACACAAAAATTGTTTCTAATCGATATATTATAAGAACTTGTTTAACATAAAGTGTTTAAACACTGAAACGAAAATAAATCAACTTAGAGGCTTGATGAATTACTCAGTGTGTCCTTTAACGCAAAACACCAACCTACTTCGTATTTATGAATAATAAAATACGGGTTAACAGAAAAAATGAGTCACGTGATGTTTTCGTCCGACGAGAAAAGACAGAACTAGGAAGTGTTTTATTTTTCAAGACGCACTCGACAGAATTTCATACAGCGTCAACTTTGCCAAGTTGTTTTTACAAACAAAGTGAAACCAGATGCAGGTAGAACAACATTCAGCAGGACATACTGATATATATATATAGACAGACAGACAGACAGACAGAGAGATAGACAGACAGTCAGACACACGGATGGATGGATGGATGAAATGATGGAGGTAAAAGAGAACGATGGAGATAAATACAGACAGACAGATAGACAGAGAGATGGATAGGACGGTAGAGAGATAGACAGACAGACATACAAACAGTCGGATAGGCAGACAGACACTGATAGATAAACAGATAGACAGGCAGACAGACAGAGAGACAGACAGAAAGGCAATAGGACAGATACATAGATTAGATACATATATACATAGACAGACAGAGCGATATACAGACGGAGACATGGATGTATGTATAGGTAGAAAATATGTAATAAAATATAATTAAACAGCAGGAAGAGAAATGTCTTGTTTTGATGCCACAAGCGTATCACCTGATGCTACTTACAGCAACTTACATTTCTGAAATACAACTGACATTCTTACTTAAAAGCAAAAATGCACATATACTTAATTACGAGCAACATGCATAAATATAAAATATACCGCATACATGTACACGTACGTATGTCCAACATATACCAGGTCTGTAGAAGTTTGAGGATACCGTGATCGAAATAATAATAATAATAATAATAATAATAAAACATAGTGATTAATTTCCTTTAGTAGGTATGTGTATGTGTGTGTGGGTGCGTGTATGTGTGTGTGTGTATATTTATGAACTGTGAGACAGTACAAAATTTTATTAGTAATTCAATAATAATTTAAAAATAGAAACAGATATGAATGAATGAAACAAATAACATACCAACCAATCAAACGATCAGCAAAATATGTTTGTATGTATATATGTATGTGTATATAATGTATGTATATATGTATATATATATATATGTATGTGTATGTGTGTATGTGTGTATACATACATACATACATACACACATACACATACACACATACATACTTTACATGGAAACCTTATATTTACAACATGCAAGACAGTACGTACCTCTATTTTTAACTTCTGCGCCGGATCCTCCGGCTCTTTCCATTTGTTAGGCATCTGTGTTCCTTTATTCTGAACAGCCATCCGTCAAAAATAACGAATTTTTTTTTTTTTTTTTTTTTTTTTTTCAGCTTTGACGTAATATCCGTTTCCGGTGGGAAAAAAATAAATAAATAAATAAAAAAACTGGGGTCACAGCCACTGTGTATTATTACATAGTTTCACTAATTTTGTTTTGTTTCAGTTGCCTCACCTTGACACAAC
>CM022668.1:9535040-9537540 GCA_012295275.1 Chrysomallon squamiferum | reverse complement strand
TGGTTTGCAGCGTTTTATTTTTTTTATTTTTTTTATTATTATTATTATCATTAAAATTATTATTTTTTTTTTTTTTTTTTTTTTTTTTTTTCTATGTTTTTACTTTTTTTTTATGGTAATTGTTTTAGTTTTGTTTCTTCGTTTTTTTTTTTTTTTTTTTTTTTTATTTTTTAAATTCATTTCTTTTTTTTGGGTAAAATTTCTTGGGGGTGGGTAAAAGGGAAAAAAAAAAAAGATTTCTTCAACTTATTCAAAAGAAATCTCAATTTTAACTGAAAAATAAGACAAGAAACTTAAAAAAAAAAAAATAATAATAATAATAATAATAATAATTACTGAAAAAAACGATTATTTAATCGCCAAGTCATTCGAATGATGCCGACTTTTACCGACGTGGGCCGAAACAATCCGTAAAGTTCCGATATATTGCGAACATGAGTTGAAAACGAGGCAATAAACGTACTTACCTCAGATTCGAAAGATTCGTCATCATCATCTTGTTCCATGGTTGATTTAAACGAGTTTCAAATTCAGCTTGACTTCAAAACAATAGTGAAAGAACAACAAAAAACTTCACTTGTTTTAAGTGTAAGTTCACAAACTTTTTTTGTATTCCCTGTTCACAAACGTATTACCTGCAGAGTTTACAAATTTGTTACATCTTCAGTTCACAAAGTTATCATATCTCCAGTTCATAAACTTATCATATCTCCAGCTCACAAACTTATTATTACATTCACAATTCACAAACTTGTTATACTTTTAGTTCACAAACGTATTATATTTCCAGTTCACAAACGTATTATATTTCCAGTTCACAAATTTATCATTTCTCTAGTTCATAAACTTATTATATATCCAGTTCACAAATTTATCTTATCTACAGTTCACAAACTTATTATACATTATTCACAGTTCACAAACGTGTTATATCTCCAGTTCACAAACTTATTATAATATTATTCACAGTTCACGAACATGTTATAATCACACACAAGATTTATCTTCAGTTTACAAGTTGTGATATTCATAGTCCAAAAATTATTACATCCACAATTCACACGCTGGTCATATTCTGAGTTCACAAATGTATGATATTCACAGTTCACACGCCGATCACGTTTTCAGTTCACACGCCGATCACGTTTTCAGTTCACAAATTTACTGCATATTTTACAACGACATTAACACATTTAACGTGAAATTACTCAGTCTGTTTCAAAACACATTATAACGACATCAATAAAGGTGAAACAACTGCAGTATCCTTGTTTAGCCTCGGTATTATTTTTCACTTAATAAAACAGAATAGAAAAAAAAGATGTCAAGAAAACAAAAGAATAACTGCTTAGTTTCTGTCAAACAAACACGATATGTTGAGTAAGAAAAAGGATGGAAAAAGAAATCACAAGTGTTTCAAGTTCATTCGGGATTTTTTCTTTCTTTACTTTACTATTCTAGATATGTTTTATTAATAAATAATGAATGAGTGTTTATTCCAAAGTCGTTTGTGCGCGTAGCGTAGCTTCCGTAGACGTTTTTTTTTTAAGTGAACAGCACTGTGAAATCAATTAAACAAAACAGAAAAGCAGATTCCTGCATATTTGTTCAGTGTAACGCTATTCTTTTCAGGTTAAGTTAGTATTTTCTATAGAAATATTTTCTGATAATAATAATAATAATACTGATGATGTTAATAATAATAATAATAATAATAATAATAATAATAATAATATAATATAATAATAATAATATTTTTAAAAAAAATTCTTTTAATTTTTTTTTTTCATTTTACTTCATTTTTCTTCTTTTTATGTTTTCATTTTTTTTATTATTACATTTTTAAAATTGTTTAGATAATAAATACAATTTTATATTCAAAATTCTAAATAAATTCACACGATCAAACGAGGAGAAAGTTCCAAATAAAACAGCCAAACAAAATATAACGGAGGAATGTACGCACACAGAAAATAATGGAGCACTTGAATGGAAGAAATCCTCTACAAGAATAGAAAACAAAACTTGACTGGAGGAAAATCCAAACAAAAACAGAGCATGTGAACTCGAAGACTATCCAGATGTGATCAGGACAAAAGTAGTGTTGAAAGTTACAACTTTAAAAAAAATCTTACGTTTAGGTATACACAGCATGCCGTTCTAAAAATAGCATCAGTGAATAATCGCTGACGTAAAACGTTTTCTGCAAGTACCGATCTTTTACGTAAGCAGTAACAAATAAGAAAAAATTAAATTTAGAGACGATTCACTTAAATAATCATAATTATCCTACTTTACCGCACAGTGCTGGAATCATAGTACAGATCATTTTACTAGTGGGAGAGAGGCTTAGGAACTAATAGGCTGCGGAACTAAATCGTTTTCCACCCACTATAAACACCCGGACCAGCAAATCATGAATATAATAGGTCTGTTTGCCATGTGTATTCAGTGTAAAGACTAAGTAAAAGTACACACACACAGAGAGAGAGAGAGAGAG
>CM022668.1:9435040-9530040 GCA_012295275.1 Chrysomallon squamiferum | reverse complement strand
ATTAAAACAAAATTAAAGAGAATATATTAATTAATTAAATAATAATAATAATAATAATAATTTATCGTGTCTTCTACAGTGAAATAAATAACTAAAGCAAAAACAAACTAACAAACAGACAAAGCAACAAATAAATAAATAACAAAATATTTTGTTCTCATAATTATACAATACTTGCCAAAATTCATGATGTGAACGTACCAGTAACATAAGCATACGTACTTTGATTTTTATAATTACAAGATTAAATTACTGAAATTTATAACATTCACTGTGTTACATAAATGTAAGTGCACCATAAAAAAATTAGTTAACAAACAGAAGAATATCAAAATACCTTTCTTGTTTCATTCTGCTTTCCGTAATTTTAAAGTTTTAGAGGTCAGAGGTCACGGCATTGTGACGTCATAAAGCAACTAAGTGACGTCTGTTGAAATTAGTATACATTTTTTTATTAAATTGTGAAGCTTGTTTTCAAATATATTGTAAGTTACGTATATTGTTCCTTCACATTATTATTATTATTATTATTATTATTATTATTATTATTATTATTTAAATATAATTTTTATTTATTTATTTATTTTTCACTACTAGTATTATTAATCTACTAATTTTACTACTACAGCTACTACTAGAACTAGTAGTAGTACTACCACAACTACTACATCTAAGAAAAAAAAAAAAAAATAAAACTCAACAACAGTGACACACCTAGATAACATCATTATCATCATCAAATATTTTCATAGAGTTAAAATAAAAATATTAAAATCAAATCAAATGAAGATGTGTTCTTACCTTATATGTATGATTTCTAGTAATGAGCTTGTTAACAGGTAAGTACAGGTGTGTGTATGCATGTTACGTGTTACCT
Source organism: Chrysomallon squamiferum (assembly GCA_012295275.1). Lineage (NCBI taxonomy): Eukaryota > Metazoa > Mollusca > Gastropoda > Neomphalida > Peltospiridae > Chrysomallon > Chrysomallon squamiferum. Next base: position 9,529,163 of record CM022668.1, on the reverse strand, counting down.
GTATAATTATAGCCATTCACAGGTGTGATGAAGGTAAATCCAACTATAGACTTGCTAAAGACTCCGGAATCCTGATTTTGTTTTATTCATCTGCGGTCCGAATTCGTGTTGTGATTCATTTTTTTTTTATTATGACTAATAGTTTAGAGTTAGAAAATACTGACTCGAAATCGTCAGAGAAAGAGAAAGATAGGAAAATAGGAGAAAGGACAAAGAAAATAATTGTTTATACGATCTTGGAAAGGCTAACAGACCTAAGCAAAAATAAGTCAAGCCGATAAATAAATAAAAACATATATACGCACTCATACGCACACAAAAGCAGAGAGAGAGAGAGAGAGAGAGAGAGAGAGAGAGAGAGAGAGAGAGAGAGAGAGAGAGAGAGAGAGAGAGAGAGAGAGAGAGAGAGAGAGCTAAATACAACAGTGATGAAATTTCCAGTCTGTTAAAAGAGACGTGAAGCCAGTCTATTTTCAACTGTAGCGTAAGAATTAAGGTTTTTGGCTAACATGTAACAAGGTAACTTAGTAACATGCAGTTTTGTAATATTTTGACATCGTTAGCTGTACTTTAAGGTTTATTATTGACACAAGCAAACAGATGGGAAGTTATTTTTAGCCAGAAGTATTTCGTGCAACTTTTTAAACGGTCTTTTTTTAAATAAATTTTCTTTGCTATTGTTGTTTTGTTTTGTTTTCTTCTTCTTTTGATTTCGGTTTATTTTTGTTTATTTATTTATTTATCATGATCTTCATCATCATCATCACCATCATCACCATTATTATTATTATTATTACTGTTGTTGTTGTTGTTGTTATGATTAGTAGTAGTAATAAAGCAGCAGCAGCAGCAGCAGCAGCAGTAGTAGTAGTAGTAATAGTAGTAGTAGTAGTAGTAGTAGTAGTAGTAGTAGTAGTAGTAGTAGTAGCAGTACTAACAATTGTATAGGTGGTAATGGTGGTGGTAGTGTAGTATTAGCAGCACCACCACCAACAGCAATACCAGTAATAATAGAATCAGCAGTTTTCGGCAGTAGACATAATAGAAAGACGCCCATCCTTCTACCCATCTCTCTCTCTCTCTCTCACGCTGTCTCTCTCTCTCTCTGTCATATATACACACACATACACACACTTTCTCTCACTTTCTCTCTTTCACTATCTTACTAAGAATTTCTGTATATTTCTCTGTCTCCGTCCTTCCTTCACTTCGTCAATCTCTCTTTCTCGATCTTCCATTCTCTCTTTATAGAAAACAGGATGGATGAACGAACAGATGGAAAGACAGACGTAAACAGATGAATGATACTCTGAATGCATGTGGCTCAACAGTTTTGTGAATCGATGACTGATGAATAGAATGAATGAGGAATTGAAAAAAAAAAAAAATGTTTTTAAAGTTCATCCATTCTGAAATTCACTATTAATACATCTCATTTAGCCGTCACTCCAGTTACAAAGAGACACTTTCAGACTGACTGTAATATATTTTCATTCAGCTGAACAAACAAGCTGCTCTGTTGATCGATCTTTCTGACAAACACACAGTTACATAACACTCTACTTTCAATACTGACATTCCACAAATAGCCCCTGTTTGTAATTTATTTTTATTTTTTTTTTTTTTTTTTTTTTTTTTTTTTATTATTACTTTATCTTTTTCCACTTTACAACTTTTCTTCTTTTTTTTTTTTTTTTTTTTATCTTCCCTTCATAATTTTTCTTCTTTTGTTTTCTTTTTCTTTTCTTTTCTTTTCTTTTTTTTTTTTTTTTTTTTTTTTTTATATCTCATTTTCTTTCGTTACTCTATTTGGTGGCAAGAATTAGCGAAATTCAATGGCGCCTTTTTTTTACGTAATAAACGGTAAATCGTTTTCAACGCAATTCTTGGCAATCAGCCTTTTCGCCCAAAGTATGGGTCTTGACGTCTATTACAAATAAACAGTTTTATGTTGACAATGGGGGCTCTGTGAAAAAAAAAAAAAAAAAAAAAAAAAAAAAAAGTTCCAGCTATTGAAATTTGCCTTTTAGAAATCAGTGCCGGAGTTCATAAACTTAACCAAGCCAAGTCGGTCTTTATCTCGAGGTTGTGGCTTAGCTGATGTCTCTAATGGAAACAAAAAATATTAATCTTCCTTATACATCTTGGATTCATCAGCAGGACATTTAATCATAAAAAGCTTATAACTCACTTGAATAAAGTTTTATTATGTAACACGAACCATCTGGTAAACGCCCAACAAAAAAAACTTTATGAATTATTTTGACTAAGAATAGTTGTCGATGGCCTAACAGTTAAAATTTTGTAAATGTATATATGATAGTAACATAAGTTATTTTTGCTTCCTTGCGTATGTTTCATTAAATTTGGCTGTAGTTACCAGTCTTTGATGATAATAAAGTATGACAGTCATTATGAATCACTGGTATTTTATATATGATTATTATTATTACTACTGCTACTACAACTACTGCTATTACTAATTATCATCATAATCACCATCATCATCGTCGTCATTATTATTGTTGTTGTTGTCGTTCTTACATTTATTATTATTATCATCATCATCATCATCATCAGTATCATATTTTATTATTTTATTATTAGCAATGTTGGCAAGAAACATATCAAACTATTTTTAAAAGTGAACCAAATACTGTTCGCTATAACTCAGAAAAACAATATTATGAAGAAAGAAAGAAAGAAAGAAAGTTAGAAAAAGAATAAAAGAAAGAATAAAAGAAAGAACTGTAATTAATTAATAAAACATTAATTTGGAAAGGCATCAAACATTTTGACCTATTCTTTAATACCACAAGGTGAAAAATTAAGACGCTTACTAGTACATAGCCTGTATTTAGTCTGTTCCTAAGATATTCTCTAAACTATATAAACAGTTCAGAAACACATCAGATACTCAGGCTGTTGAAATCCCTCGTGACACATACAAAATTTTTGTTTCTTGAAGATTAGACAAAAAATATCTCAATTAACCGAAGAGAAAAAAAAATAATAACTGCTTAAATAAATATATATATACATATATATATATATAATATGTTGTTGTTCTTTTGTTGTTGTTTTTATATAATCTATTTAAACTAACAGAATGACTTAGGAATAACCTAGTAATAAAAATACTTGAATTCAGAATAATAATGACAAGACAAATGAAGAAAAACAACTACAACAAAAACACCATAAAAATAAGAACCATATTAAGAATGATGAGATAAATATATAAGCAGACAGATGGACCCATAGACAGAAAGATGTATAGAGAGAAACAAACAGAAAGACAAACATAGAAAATAGAGAAAAACAGATACAGAAAGATATGATATAAAATAATAAAATAATTATGAGATATGATATGATGTTATATGATATGGCATATCATATAATATAGCATAACGTAATGTAGCATAACATAACATGACAAAGCATAATATAATATAACATAATATAATATAAAGTAATATAATATAAGATAACATATGAATAATGTAGAGTATAATATAATGTAATATAATATAATTTAACGTAATGTAATATAATGTAATATAATAAAATAATGTATAGTGTAATGTAATATAATATAAAATAATAATATACAGTGTAATGTAGTATTATTTAACGTAACATGAAAGAGTACAATATAAAATTACGAGCTCACCTTTTGGTCACATATGTTCGCGAACTTTCAGAGAGAAATATGCCTAGCTTAAAAGAGTGATAACATTTTTTAAAAAAAAACTTGACAGATACAAGTTATACATAAACATATATAAAAAAATATTAAAAAAATGAATATGTTCGTTATCGAATTATCATTGGATAAAGAGTAATTTAGTAAATCGAACAGATGAAAAAAGGATCTCTCAACGTTCTTTTTTTTTTTTTTTTTTTTTTTTTTTTTTTCATTTCAATAACCATCGTTCTGTAGAAGTTTTGCTTTTATACTGCTGTGTCATTGGAAGCTCGTTTTATCGCGTTGCTCTGGCAAGCTGCGTACAGAATCGATGGGAAAAAATATATATTGAATGTCAGTTGTGATACGAATTGATTTCTTTTACTGAATATTAACGGTAAATATCCTCACCTGTTGAAAATTGCCGCTTATCTTTATAATGCCGTTATTTCAACATTGATAATTATATCACAGTCAATAGTTAGTTTTCTCGTTTTGTAAGAGTTAGTTGTTATTGTATAGTTAAATCAGAGTTAATAAGTACTGTATAGTTATATCACTTAACAGATATTGTGCTGTTCTTTTTTTTTTTTTTTTTTTTTTTTTTTTTTTTTCTTAATTTCCGTTTTTATGCCTAATTACTTACGTCTACAGTGTAGGTGTTAAAAATAACAAATATAAAACACTAATATTAATTTTTTTTCAGAATCACTGGAAAGAGCACTGAATGAAAAAAAAAAAAAATAAAAAAAAATAAAATAACATATTTACGATGATAACTTGAAAAATTATGTAGTAATAGCAGTTTTATGTTTTGAACAATTCTTGAAGTTTTGGTCTATTATTTCAAGCTTTATAAAAACAAATACAGTCAACGAAGTTCATTAAATTATTATATTTCCTTTTAAAAGCAAAATAACTGTCAGATTTTCAGGATATCGAATTCACTGCATGAAATTAAAATTCTAATTAATTATGCTTTATCTAATTATTAACATTTAAATCTACTTATGTAGAATAAAAATAAATATCCAATCAAGTGGCAATATTTGATCACATGATTCTAGCACGAGGCGTTAAAGGTGTGTGAACTATACATGTCAAATCAAATAAAATTTGCTACTGCTAGAAAAACTATTGGTTCGCGATAGATTACGAAAATATTTTGAAATACGGTTAATTACAGATCTACAGTTCAGACTGGTTTCAGAAGAGACAAGTACCAATTTTATTTTTTAAATTTTGTTATATTATTATTTTACTATTTTATTTCTTTTTTCTTTTTCTTTTTCTTTTTCTTTTTTATTTCTATTTTTTATTTTTATTTTTATTTTTATTTGTTTCAGATGCCTGGAAGATTTTGTCCAAAAAAAAAAAAAAAAAAAAAAAAGAAAGAAAGAATTAGAAAAACATCTTGAACATCAAAATAAAAAGTTCAAAAACGAATTAATGGAGAAATACTCGTACGAAGTCATTGAAAACGTTTTTAACTTCAGATATTTTAAAAACAGACGAATTAAACGCTAATTGTGCACATAAGCTGAAACTCGCGTACTGACGAAAAGTGCGATTTTGTCGCGTATCTGTGCACTGTTTCTCAGTGTATGAATGTGATTGTGTTGGGTGTGCGTGTGTGTGTTGCTGAGAGAAAGATAGAAAGAGAAAGACAGACAGTCAGACAGACAGGCAAGCATGCAACAGGCAGACGGATACATGAAATTTTACAGTGATATTCATGATGTATGACACAAATTATAAACATTTGATTAGATAACAGTATTTAATTTACAAACGTTGCTGCATCATCTTTTTTTCTGTACAGGGTAGACAATCGTGTAAGGTTGAAGGCAAGCAAGAGTTATCTGGTGTTTGATTTAAGCATATTATTTACTAAGCTGGTGTAACAGTTTGGTCTTTGGTACGTGATCATTTCATGTATCGAGATACAATCACCTCTACAGTACATCTCGAGTTTACTCAACGTAAAACACACACACACACACACACACACACACACACAATCAACTCACCCAAACATATAGCCTATATATATTTTTTAAATTAAGATTAATTATTTTACAATGAATGTACATCCAAAACCAGTGAGATATTACAGTTTATGTTCATAAAACAAATAATTTTATTATTATTTATTTATTTACTTTTTTACTGCCCTAGCAGTTTCGTAGTTTTATTATTCAAATTTTTTACGTCAAGGTCTGTCGGTTTTTGGTACCGACAATTAAACAAGTAAATAAATAAAATGCAGTTACTTCCCTTGATCTGTTAACTGGCTTTCCTGTCATTTGTTAACTTTGGGTACTATTTTAGGAAAGCGGATCAAAAGGTTTGCCAAGTCTATTAATATCAACGTCATCATTTCTCCTCATACAAAAATATGGCACTGGTAAGTTCGTTTTAACTGAACGGTTAAAGCTAAACACTGTAGATTAAAATTTAGTAATGAAATAGTATTTGATTACGTTATTTTAATCAGTATTTGAGTAACCAATTAGTAATTTGAATATTTCTCTCGTACAAAATCAAAAATGATAGAAAATGATAGATGTTAAGTAAGCATCTGTCGCCGGCGTCTTTAAACTCTAGTTCCTGTGTAATCAAGCAGTACGACAGTAGTCTGGTGTAAATAAATTTAATTTTCAGTGAATTTAGATTAATTAGATATCATCTTTATGCATCTCATTTAAATGATAATATTTAATAAATTACGATTCAGAATTTCAGTGTTTTCACATTCTGAATCATGCCTTACTAAAACAAAATCGTGTAATGTGGATGATGATTATAATCATTGATTATTATTATTATTATTATTTATTATTATTATTATTATTATTATTATTATTATTTAAAGGTAGTAGTAGTACTAATGATACAGTTAAATTAACAAAAACATTTTTAACTGAGTATTCAGAGGGGTTGGAATTTTATCATAATTTATTCCTGTATTGAATTATTTTTAAATGCCGTTTTTATTTTATTTTATTTTCAGCCTTCTTCAAGTTCAACAAGTGTAGGAGGGGGAAGGTCCCCCTCGTCCAAATCAGTCACCTCCAGATCAGGAGGGGGATCAACTGTTCGACAGAGGTAATTTTTCTTTTTATTATTATTAAATAAATAAATTTCAGTATCAGTAAGTTAATCAGATGGAAACTTCATTTACAACTTTTTAAAAATAGTTTATCTTTATAGTATATCTTAGCCACAAGAAAAGCAGTTTTATGTTAATATTTAATATTTCTTCTTCAAAGATGTTGCAAGGAAAAATGAATAATATAAAGTGTAGCCATCAATTTCATCTCATAGCTATTACTGTGACAAAAATGTCCTCTGTTTTTTTACTTTTTCTATTTTATTAATAACCATTGTTATTTACCTCTCTTGAATGTTAAACAACTAAACAATGGTTGCTGACAGCATCAATAAAAATGTTTGAAAATGAAAGTCTAGTTATTTTTAAAAAGTACAAATGATTTTATCATTTTATGTGACTTTATAAAATTAATTTTACTAGCCAAAAAAATAAGGAGAAAAATAAATGAATGAAGTGACTAACATACTTATCCAGCGATAAAAAAAAAAAATTATAAAGGGAAATAAAAATGGTTTTAATTTGTGTGATTTTTTCATTTTTGACTGCAGGAAAACGACTACAACTACATCATCGTCACGAAAAGGTGGTGCTGGCAGTGCTGGAATGTGGAGATTTTACACTGAAGACTCACCTGGAATCAAAGTGTAAGGGAAAACAACAAAAATTATTATTATAAATTAATGTATTTTTAAGGTGAAAAATGCCATTTTAAAGAGGTTGGGGTTTTTTTCTTATTTTATTTTAAAGTCATTTCCAAAAATTTTAAATGATGCAGTGATAAAAAAAAGGTATGACATCTAAAACAGCCAATCAAAACCATTAATCCAAAAGGATAGCATTAACAAAATTAAATATTTATAATTATGGTGGGATATTAATCAGATGCTAATTATTTTAATTTAAACTGCATGTGGGCTAGATAATTCATATATATGTGCATGTATTTGTTGTAGACTGATAAAACGTCATTTTCAACATATTTTTGATGACACTGTAAAAATATATGTTCTGATATTTAAATTTTAATGTATTTTCATTTCTACTGTTTTATTTCAGCATCTTGTATTGGTCCTCTGTGTGTCTTGATTATGTATTTATATTTTGATGTGTTTTGTTTCAGTGATCCTAGTCACTTGTGTTATATTTTGATGTGTTTGTTTCAGTAATCCTAGTCACTTGTGTTATATTTTGATGTGTTTTGTTTCAGTGGTCCTAGTCACTTGTGTTATATTTTGATGTGTTGTGTTTCAGTAATCCTAGTCACTTCTGTTATATTTTGATGTGTTTTGTTTCAGTGGTCCTAGTCACTTGTGTTATATTTTGATGTGTTTTGTTTCAGTGGTCTTAGTCACTTCTGTTACATTTTGATGTGTTTTGTTTCAGTGATCCTAGTCACTTGTGTTATATTTTGATGTGTTGTGTTTCAGTAATCCTAGTCACTTGTTATATTTTGATGTGTTTTGTTTCAGTGGTCCTAGTGACTTGTGTTACATTTTGATATGTTGTGTTTCAATGATCCTAGTCACTTTTGTTATATTTTGATGTGTTTTGTTTCAGTGGTCCCAGTCACTTGTGTTACATTTTGATGTGTTTTGTTTCAGTGGTCCTGTTCCAGTCCTAGTCATGAGTCTGCTCTTCATTGCATCTGTCTTCATGCTTCACATCTGGGGTAAATACACACGCAGCTGAACGTACTTGACGGCAACCAATCAACAGAGACTATTTGTACATACTGCATGATGGGATATGTTTATCACTGGAATGTCACACATCAATGAAGTTTTGCAACAGAAAGATAAAAAAATATCATTCCATTAAATTCTGTTGTCAGTGTACTGAAAAGATTTTCACAATATACACAACAATAAATAATAGGTTTAAAAGCATTTTATTTCACTACTTTATTTTAATCATTGCTTCAGTCAATTTACAGTGTCAATCCAGTTTTATAAATAAATACTATTTATGCATCTCTTGGTAATTTTGTTATTTTTATACTTCTGAAGAGTTTTTTCTTACTATACCTCCCTGCTTTTATGAAATCTGTGCATCTATCTGTACAGTACCTTACATATAACAGACACTTGCTACTAACCAGAAATAATCCATGTTGTAGTTTTCTATAACAGCAACATCACAAAATTATGTCCCATTAATAATATAATTTTCATATGATTGAATCATTGATGTGTAAATGTCAGAGAAAGGATTCAAGAAACATTAATTCCAGAAATAGATCTCGGTGTATCAAACAGTGGTATACATGTTAACTCTGTGTATACTGCAGATGTAAAATATACTTTGATCATAGTAGGAGTACACTATTAAATGACAACAACAAGTCTCTTCTCTAAACTTTAAAAAAAATAATAATAATTAATGTCAATTAGCATTAATGGTATCATTGTGCCAGTGTGATTAAATGATTATTTAAAACATCTTCATACTTCCAAGCTGTTATTTTTATTGTTTTCGGAGAAGCCTACAGTTGTTCATAGCAATAACAGAGAGTAAAGTAAGTGCTGCCATTTTATTCCATAACTGGAATCATGGTGTGTATGGCAAAGCAATAGATGAAACTTTAGAGCAAATTGATCTGTCCTGTATACACTGATGTCATCATTACAAAATCATGGTGACTCACAGATGTTTTTAAACTCTACTCTTTTCTTGTTTAATTCATTACTGATTATAACTAGATGAAAAAAAAGAAGTGTAATAGCAAAATAAAAATTAGTTACAAGTATATAGAATATATTTAGTCTTATTTCTGCATTTCTCCAATTCAAAGAAAGTTTGTGTTGCCCGTTATTCAACAAAATATGCTCTACAATGTAATAAAAAAAATGGATATGTACATTTGCAACCTGGTTTAATCAAAAATTAATTTGTAGACAGTATTATTTCAAAAGAATAATTAATTAAAATAACCACTGAATACACATTTGTTGTAAATAACCTTTTGAATAATCTTCAGTTTAAAACTGGTAACTAAATTTAACAGTGTTTTACCAGTAATTCAGGTATACCTCAGTTTCCAAGTTAGGTATAGGTCAAATGTAAATCTGTATAAAATAATTATTACTTTCTTTTAATACTCACACATGTCCTCTACTAATTTTACTTAAAAGTTTAAATGAAGACCACAGAGTTAAAAGCTAATAGTGGTTTTACACCATCCTTTTTTTTCTTTTGAAAAGTAATGCCTCTTGCTATGTAACTGAATCTGAAATCTTTTTGGAAAAAAAAAAGATGAAAAACAATATACAGACTTTATAATAAATTTAATTCATGAACATATATACATATATATAAAATGTGTTCACATTTGACTTCACATAAACATAAACTTATTTCAAAGCCAAATCTTTTTTGATATTGTTGGGTAACGGTAACTTTGAAATTTTTGCAGAAATGTGTTCTTTAGGAAAAGAATCTGACAGACAGGTTCTGATAACTGTTCTACAACATTTTTGTAAACTGCTGGCATTGCTGTGTTCATGACTTAGAAAGTCAAGCATTTCCTGTTCACTTTCTGAGACCTGATCTTGATTTCCCGATTCCAGCTTGCTTTTCACAAGTCTGATCCACGCATCACAGTAAAATGTGTATCCAGCATAAACAAGCTTTTTGATAAAGTTTCTACACTCGTCTCCATACTCTAAAAGAATAAAATTTAATGGTTTTTCAAAAGTGTGTGGATTCACTCCAGCTTCTAACAGCTTCTCAGCCATAGAAATGTTATTTTTGGCAAACAAGACAAAAGTCATTAATGTCATCTCGATGCCAAAGGTGTTGGGACGTTTGATGTTCACATTTGCGCCATTTTGAATTAGAACATCAGCGACATCAAAATGGTTGTTTTCAATTGCTGATAACAAAGGAGCATAACCTTGAGCATTTTTGGCATTTACATCTGCATTTGTTTCCAGAAGTTTTGTGACAATATCTTTATGTCCTAAAGATGAAGCAATATAGAGCGGGGAACATTTGTTTTTGTCTGTAACATTAGGATCTGCCCCAAATCGAAGTAGAATTTCAACAATTTCTTTATTTCCTGATCGACAAGCTTCACAGAGTGCTGTTTTCAATTTATCTCCCCTGTTTGGAAGATTACTGTCAAAGTTTTCTTTTTCCAGAATGTCTATCACTTTTTCTTGCTGATTTTTTGAAAGATATTTACATGTATGTCTTAATTTGCAGAACTGAATTAGTTTCTTCATCCTCTCTTTAGACATTCTGATTTTACTTCTATTAGTTGTTGCAGAATATTAGAAATTCTACTTTTGTTTTGGATGCATTTTTTCTTTTCCTGAAATTTCACATCTGAAAATAAGTTATTTTATTAATTAATTTAAAGGGCATTATTATTTTTTTGTTATTATTTTATGTTTTTCAATTGCTTTAAATGAATGTATATATTTGTTGTCTGTGTGGGGATGTGGGAGTGGGTATTATACATATGTGTTTGTATGTTTTACAAAAATTTTGTTCTATTCATCAAATTTCAGAATTCAGAACAGGTGTTGCTGGGTGTTTGTTTGTTTCTTCTTCTTTTTGTTTTCCTTTTTTTTTTTTTTTTTTTAATCAGAAAAAAATGTTTTCAAATTTACAAAATAATTAAAATTTTCATTGTTCAAACGAATTAACATGTCTAATTTATGAATGTTTTCCTGGTATTCTAAGAAATAAAAAATGTTTGAATATTTATATTAAGTGTAATCAAAAATCAATTCACGGTTTCCACTCTTTTAGAATAATGGAAATACATTGTCAATTTGTTTAAATAAAAATATAACTAATTATAAAACTGATTCAAAACTATATTATTATTATTATTATTATTATTATTATTATTATTATTATTATTATTATTATTACTGACAATCTCAAAATCTGATTTAAAATCACCAATCAATTAATCATCTTTCATGATCAACTAAACATATTTTGTATTGGGTAAGCCTGAGTTTCGTCACATAAACTATGAACATTTATCAATTTATTACCTAATCAAATGCACAAACTTTTCAACCGAAATAAAACATGGTCATATTTACCTCTTTTTTTCTTTTTTTTTACGTTTTCTCAAATTTTTTTTTTTTTTTCAATCGTACAATATTGAGATAAATGTTCAGAGTTATCTCCCCAATACTATTGTTAAAATAGCAACCTTTTATTGCACATTTATATTTTTATATTTTTCTTTCTTTCGTTCAACATTTGTTCGAAAGAAAAACTGTTCAATTTTCAGAAGGATTTATACTGCAGAATTTATGTCATTATTCAAATTAACAATGATAAACAACTTAAGATTGAATTAAAGATCTAGTGTTAAACTAATACTTTTTTATAAAAAGGTAAGCACTGTTTAATAATTTCTTAAATACGAAACACAGAAGAAGGAAAATAATTTAGGTCGACATGCAGCTAAAATTAAAATTTGATGGTTAATAATAATTTATGTTTGGATAGTAACTTAATATTTCTACACAATTTTGACTGGGCCCAGGTTGTTTTAGGTCAAGGCCTTGGCGGTACCGGGGAGGGACATCAGTTGAGGTTGGACAAGGACATGGTGGTTGTATAGTTTGTTTATGGTTAGTTACTGCAATTATACGATGTTTTTCTAATTCCACAAGAAAGTGCATGATCATATATATTCGCGAAAAGAAGAAGGAAAAATATTGCTTATAAAACTGCATTATTACTTCATTCAAAGAATAATAGTATATTATAATTATTATTTTATAATTTTGTTTTTACTAACCCATTCTCAGATTCTGTGACTCCTGATGGTTCTACTGTTTTACATTTTGCTTTGCGCTTACATAAAATTTATTTGTTAATAAATTATTTCATATTTATTTATTTGTTATCGTCACAGGAATGAAATAAAATAAAATTCTTGGCGACCTGGCAAAATGTTCGGTCATCTCTGTTCACCGGGTCAAAATGTCACAAGCTGTAGCTCTGAGTAGTCTGGTACGCAAGCGATCGTACATATAGTAATAATTAAATAGGAGATTATTAAACTAAAAATTCAAATTCATTTTTATTTCATTCTTTAGTAACATATGTGTTATAAAACGTAAACTCATCGGACAGTAACTGAGTAAGAGATATTACATTGTGTCCAGGAATGATACTGTGCAATGCCATTTCGTTGACAGCTTCATGGCACTGGTTGCAAGTCATACCGATGCCAATAACACCCTGTAGCTACACTACCTGATGATTTGCCTCCATGTTCTTCCCATAAATCTCGTTGATTCTTTGATCACTTTAAATAAAAATAATAAAAATATATCAGATTTTTTTTTTTTTTATTATTATTATTTTTTTTTGCATTACATCTTCAGCAAAATAGTTCTTCATTCCTTAAGGTAGCAACACTGGCACAGCCATATTTGGATAACCACACAATACTGTATGGAAGAGCTGTCCAGTTGTATTGGGTACAAGTGCTTCAAATAAACATAGTTTTCATTAGTTATTAGCCATAATGTCGCTACAAACTGCAGAAACATAATGGTTTCCATGAAAATTTAATAAAACTTAAAACTGCCTATCAATAGAAGAAAATGTTTCGTTTGGTTCCCTAACATTTCTGAATAAAAGCAAGACAACCCTTTCCAAGCTATAAATCAATTAAAATGTCAAGCCTTTACACACACACACACACACACACACACACACACACACACACACACAAACAAAATGGACACAGAGAAACACACATTTACTTGTAGTTATACTTGAAATGTTTGTGCATGTTTCAGACATGGTCAGCTGCAAACTGTGATACAAATCAAACATGCGTGTCCGTGTTCAAACTATTAAACGTCTTGTCTACACTGGCCTGGCAATAGGAGGTGGAGTCTATGTTGCCACGTTCGTCTACCCCAAACTGATTGATGTCAAAATGGTAAATACATACATATTTATTTGTTGTTGTTGTTGTTATAATTTGTCACAAAAGAGTTCTATTTTATGACTAAATTTTTGCACATCAATGTTCTTTTTACCCATCTTCAGCTTCTCATCTTCTGCTTATTATTATTATTATCATTAATATTATTATTAATATTACTGTTCTTATTTTTTTTTTCATCATCATCATTTTTTATATATTAATTTTCATTTTTTTTAAATTTTTCTGTACAAATCAATCTTGTTTTCTTTTACTTTTTTTTTTTTTTTTTTTTTTTTTTGACATTCATTATTTTTCTCTCTCTCTCTCAGACTCCAGTGGGTCAGGTGATGGCAGCACCGTCAACACCAAATCCCCTGCCCCAGGGGCCTCTGCCTACGAGACAACAGATACACAAACAGCTTGAAACTGAGGAGTTTGATGTTCTTGTTATTGGTGGAGGTGCGACTGGAACAGGTGTTGCTCTAGATGCAATCAGCCGGGGTAAGTAAATTTAAAAACTATATTTTTAAAAGATTTATTAATTAACAGTTACTTGATGTCAGACATATTTTGTGTAAAAAGGAAACTTTATATCACAGCTCCATAGTCTGCTTTTATCAATATGGCTTGAGGATACCTTTTTAAAGTTTTATATGAACCCTCCCATTGACTTGGGAGTACATACTGAATATTTTGATAAGCTATTCATTTGTCACTGTTTGGAATGGGAAAATTTTATTTGTATTCAGAAGACCTTTATAATCAGGCAGATTTTCTAAGCACAAAGCTATTTCTAGTTTGGGAGAGTAATCTTGTTTTTTTTTCTTTCTTTTTTAACAGTTTATTTCTTAATATCAATAAATTTTTATTTTATAAAAAAAAGAATAATTATGGTAAATATTCATTATAATATTAAATCGGATGCTGATTTAAAGCAGTACAAGCACCAGATCAGTTAATGGAAAACATGGGTCTGAAGTTGATACTGATTTCAGAATTTTTCTGATTTTTCTGGGCCAAGGTTCAATGTATGCTTAAAGTACCAAATACACTGAAAAATCAAAGAACAAAATTGTATTTATCAATTAATATACTTCTGAAGCCTGTTTTTACTCTTGCACTCACACACACACACACACACACACACACACACACACACACATTTAGTATTTAAATTTTGTATTTTTTCAAGGTCTAAAGACAGCACTGGTTGAGAAGTTTGATTTTTCTGCTGGTACAAGCAGTCGAAGTACAAAATTGATACACGGTGGAGTTCGCTATCTGCAGAAAGCCGTCTTTAACCTTGACAGAGAACAGGTATGTAAACTTACATAAGGACAGACAGACAGATAGACATACACATTACTATCTGCAGAAAGCCGTCTTTAACCTTGACAGAGAACAGGTATGTAAACTTAACTAAGGACAGACAGACAGATAGACATACACATTACTATCTGCAGAAAGACGTCTTTAACCTTGACAGAGAACAGGTATGTAAACTTAACTAAGGACAGACAGACAGAGAGACATACACATTATTATCTACAGACAGCTCTCTTTAACCTTGACAGAGAACAGGTATGTAAACTTAACTAAGGACAGACAGACAGAGAGACATACACATTATTATCTACAGACAGCTCTCTTTAACCTTGACAGAGAACAGGTATGTAAACTTAACTAAGGACAGACAGACAGATAGACATACACATTACTATCTGCAGAAAGACGTCTTTAACCTTGACAGAGAACAGGTATGTAAACTTAACTAAGGACAGACAGACAGAGAGACATACACATTATTATCTACAGACAGTTCTCTTTAACCTTGACAGAGAACAGGTATGTAAACTTACATAAGGACAGACAGACAGATAGACATACACATTACTATCTACAGACAGCTCTCTTTAACCTTGATAGAGAACATGTATGTAAACTTACATAAGGACAGACAGACAGATAGACATACACATTACTCTCTACATACAGCTCTCTTTAACCTTGATAGAAAACAGGTATGTAAACTTACATAAGGACATACAGACAGGCATACACATACATTACTACCGACAGAAAGCTCTCTTTAACCATGACAGAGACAAGTATACATAAAGACATACATGCATTTTAGGTATGGAAAGGTTATTAATACATACTTGTATTAATGCATGTGTGCACAAATATAATACATTTTATCTAGAGAGAGAAAGAGAGAGAAAAGAAAAAAGCCCAGGTACAGATACCACTATGTGTTTATTATATTCATCTTTTATCATTTAATTATCCATGCATATAATCTTGCTTTGCTTTTATTCTGCATACATGAGTGTATAAAATATTCTCCTTTGAGTTTTTAATTTTTAATTTTTTTTAAATTAATTGTTTATCTTATTTAATGTTTTTAAAAATTATTATTATTATTATTATTACATGTGTTTTTTTTTCCAGTATCGGATGGTTAAAGAAGCTTTAGCAGAGCGAGCCAATCTAATAGCTATTGCCCCACATCTAGCCTACCCTCTGCCCATCATGCTTCCTGTGTACAAGTATGTAACATCACCCACTGTTAATCAGTCATTTACACACTCTTTCTTTTAGATTTATATTTACATACACACACTTACTGTCATTGAAGTAAGAAATAGGGTGCTGTGGTCTTTATTTTTAATACAGAAATACTTGAATTTATTCTTTCCTCCATCTTTCTTTCTTTCATTCTGTTTCTCACTTTTCTCTTCAGTTCAATTGTTCTTTCATTCTATCCCTCACTTTATCAAATACATACACACACAAATAAAATGGATTATATATATATATATATAAATAATACACATTTAATTAATTTTATTTTAGTTCTAAATTAATTTTCTATAACTTTCAATAAGACCACACAAAAAAGGGCCAATTGGAGAATAATCAGATGACATATATTTAATTTCTCTACAGTTAAAAACATTTAATCTCAAATTGCAATTATTCCTTGCACAACCTAACAGTTTAATATCTGTTTCACAGATGACATATGTTTTATTCCTTTTAATTAAAAGAATTTATAATTATTCATAGAATGAGAGAACAGATTACTGTTTCACAGACAACATATATATATATATATATATATATATTAATTTAGTAAATTTAATTATAAATTGTAAGAGTCCACTGAATGACAGAGCAGTTTACTGTGTTTTTTACAGATGGTGGCAAGTTCCCTATTTCTGGGCAGGAATCAAAATGTACGATGTAGTAGCAGGAAACCAAACACTCAAGTCCAGTTATTACTTGTCTAAGGAGAAAGCACTAGAGTTATTTCCCATGTTAAAGAAAGACAGGCTGGTTGGAGCTCTTGTCTATTATGATGGTGAGTTTTGTGTATTTTGACAGTGAGTTTTGTGTATTGTGACAGTGAGTTTTGTGTATTGTGATGGTGAGTTTTGTGTATTTTGACAGTGAGTTTTGTGTTCAAATGAGTTTCATATATTACAAATGTGAATTTTTGTATTATGATAGTGAGTTTTGAGTATTCTGTTGGTGAGTTCCTATTTTGTGAAGGTGACTGAATTATGGACAGTTAATTTTATCCTGACAAATTTATCCTGCAAAAATACAAATTATTAAACTATAAAAAAAATAACTGTGATTTTTATATATATATATCATTATTGTTTTAAATTACTTTCAGTAACTGTTACTTCACTTGATATTTTCTGTTGTTATTATCACTTTTTCAACCTTTGGTTGTCTTAGCTTTATATACGGCTGTCATCTTTGTCTTATAGTCAACTGTTCTTTCTAATTAAGGTTATTATCATTTTTTCAACCTTTGATTGTCTTAGCTTTATATACAGCTGTCATCTTTGTCTTATAGTCAACTGTTCTTTCTAATTACTTCTTATCATAGATACTTTGTCTGATGTTTTTCAGGGCAACATGATGATGCCAGAATGAACATCTCCATCGCTATCACTGGTATTCGAATGGGAGGGTCACTGACAAACCATGTGGAGGTGCTGAGACTGATCAAGAAAAAAGACTTTGAAGGAAAAGAAATTATCTGCGGTGCCCATGTCAGAGATAATCTTACGTGTGAGCTTTTTTATTATTTACTCATTTACTTATTTTTTTGTGTTAAGTTATTTCTCTCTCTCTCTCTCTCTCTCTCTCTCATATAATAGAGATATTCCTTTTTTTTTGATTTCTTTGTTTTTATTTCTAAAATCAATTTCGATATCTTTTTATAGATCTCAGTTCATTATTGTTGTTTCCACCTAATATTTTGATATCAAAACTAAATATTGTTAGGTCTATGAAAAACATATATCAAATCAACCGTTTATTTGTCTGTTTATTTTTTTATTTCTTTCTTTATTTATTTATATTCCTTTTTTTGATTTCTTTGTTTTTATTTTAAAATCAACACATTTTTTGGATTGTTGTTTCCATAATATTTTGATATCAAAACTAAATATTGTTAGGTCTATGAAAAACATATATCAAATCAACCGTTTATTTGTCTGTTTATTTTTTTATTTCTTTCTTTATTTATTTACACACATTCTTTGGATGCATTAATATTAAGAAAAATGTAGCTCACTGAAACATGTTGTCATTTTGTGTTATCTTCATATCGTATTTTAATGTTACTGATATGTAGTGTTCGTGTGTTAATAATATATAATGATACTCTCTCTCTCTCTCTCTCTCTCTCTCTCTCATTCTGGCTATTTCTTTCTTTGTTGTTTGTGTATTTATTTATTTCTTTGTTTGTTTCTTTGTTTATTTATTTATTTATTTATATCTTTATTTACCTCCAGGTCGAGAGTTTGACATTAAGGCGAAGTGTGTGGTAAATGCAACAGGTCCGTACACAGACAAAATTCGACAGATGTCCAACCAGTCAATTCGTAAAATCTGTCAACCGAGCTCTGGCGTTCACATAGTTTTACCTGACTATTACAGGTATGTCACATAGTTTTACCTGACTATTACAGTTATGTCACATAGTTTTACCAGACTATTACAGGTATGTCACATACTTTCACATGACTATTACAGTTATGTCACATAGTTTTACCTGATATTACAGGTATGTCACATAGTTTTGCCTGACTATTACAGGTATGTCACATAGTTTTACCTGACTATTACAGTTATGTCACATAGTTTTACCTGACTATTACAGGTATGTCACATACTTTCACGTGACTATTACAGTTATGTCACATAGTTTTACCTGATATTACAGGTATGTCACATAGTTTTGCCTGACTATTACAGGTATGTCACATACTTTCACATGACTATTAGTTATGTCACATAGTTTTACCTGACTATTACAGGTATGTCACATACTTTCACGTGACTGTTACAGTTATGTCACATAGTTTTACCTGACTATTACAGTTATATCACATAGTTTTACCTGACTATTACAGGTATGTCACATAGTTTTGCCTGACTATTACAGGTATGTCACATAGTTTTACTTGTTACAGGTGTGTCACATATACCCGAGGTGTTTAATATGACCATTTTGTTATTAATTTAATTTATTTAATTAACTGAATGATTTGTTTATTGATTTTTTTATTTTTTTATTTACTGAGTGATTGATTTACTGATATATTGATTTAATGATTGATTTATTGATTTATTGGTTTTTGATTAATTGATTAATTGATTGATTGATTCATTGATTCATTCATTCATTGATTTATACAGTCCTGATCACATGGGACTACTGGATCCTTCGACAAGCGATGGTCGAGTGATATTTTTCTTACCCTGGCAAAAGGTGACATTAGCAGGTAGGTAGACAGATTTATAAATACTTCAAAACTCATTGCTTTATTTATTTATTTATTTATTTATTTATTTATTCGGATGCCTGTGAGAGTGATGTTCTTTAATGTGTGTCCTTGCTTATTTATGCATTCTTTCCTTTATTAATGTAATTTGTTTTTTCTATCTGTATATCTATTTATATGTTTATCTATCTGCCTAACCTACCTACCTACGTACCTACCTGTCTACCTACCTATCTATCTATCTATCAACCTACCTATCAACCTACCTATCTGCCTATCTGTCTGTCTGTACGTCTGTCTGTTTATATTTATATGTAATTGCAGGGACAACAGACAGCCCATGTGATGTGACTGACTACCCACAACCAACGGAACAAGAAATTCAGTTTATTCTGAATGAAGTGAGGAATTATCTCAGCGCTGATGTGGAAGGTACTGTCCCATCACCCAGTCCATAAATTATTTAACAGTTCCAAACAAACTGTATTAATTGGTGTACAAACATTAATAAATATATAAAGATGTAGATATAGATAGATATTTGTATATAGATATAGATATATACAGATATACAGATTATATACACATACAAACACACATTAGTATAATGATGATGCATTACTGTGTATTAGCAAATTATTGATATTCTTTTGTGTTACTTACATGTTACTAAACATTAGAATATTATTGGTCTATTATTATATTACAGATACATTACTATGTTACAGATATATTACTATATTATAGATTATTTACTATATTACAGATTCATTACTATATTATAGATATATTACTATGTTACAGGTATGTTACTATATTAAGATATATTACAGATATATTACTATATCATATATTACAGATGTATTACTATATTACAGATATATTACTATGTTACTATATTACAGATATATTACTATATTATTCATCTAGTACTGTATTACTGATCTATCACTGTATAACAGATATGTTACTATATTACTGATATATCACTATATTACTGGTGTATGACTATTACTGATATGTTACTATATTACAGCTATATCACAGTATTACTGGTGTATGACTGTATAACAGATATATCACTGTATTACAGATATATCACTGTATTACTGATATATCACTATATTACTGGTGTATGACTGTATAACAGATATATGACTGTATTACTGATCTATCACTGTATAACAGACATGTTACAGTATTACTGGTGTATGACTGTATAACAGATATATCACTGTATTACTGATATGTTAAGTATTACTGGTGTGTGATTGTATAACAGATATATCACCGTATTACTGGTGTATGATTGTATAACATATCGCTATATTACTGATCCATCAATGTATAACAGACATGTTACAGTATTACTGGTGTATGACTGTATAACAGATATATCACAGTATTACTGGTGTATGACTGTATAACATATATCACAGTATTACTGGTGTATGACTGTATAACAGATATATCACTGTATTAGTGGTGTATGACTGTATAACAGATATATCACAGTATTACTGGTGTATGACTGTATAACAGATATATTACAGTATTACTGGTGTATGACTGTATAACAGACATGTTACAGTATTACTGGTGTATGACTGTATAACAGATATATCACTATATTACTGGTGTATGACTGTATAACAGATATATCACTATATTACTGGTGTATGACTGTATAACAGATATATCACTATATTACTGGTGTATGACTGTATAAGAGATATATTACTGGTGTATGACTGTATTACTGATATATCACTATATTACTGGTGTATGACTGTATAACAGATATATTACTAGTGTATGACTGTATAACAGATATATCACTGTATTACTGGTGTATGACTGTATAACAGATATATCACTGTATTACTGGTGTATGAGTGTATATGACATGTTATATTACTGGTGTATGACTGTATATATCACTATATTACTGGTGTATGACTGTATAACAGATATATCACTATATTACTGGTGTATGACTGTATAACAGACATGTTACAGTATTACTGGTGTATGACTGTATAACAGACATGTTACAGTATTACTGGTGTATGACTGTATAACAGATATATCACTATATTACTGGTGTATGACTGTATAACAGAAATATCACTATATTACTGGTGTATGACTGTATAACAGATATATCACTGTATTACTGGTGTATGACTGTATAACAGAAATATCACTGTATTACTGGTGTATGACTATATTACAGATATATCACTATATTACTGGTGTATGACTGTATGTCTATGTTTTCAGTGCGTCGCGGTGATGTTCTGTCAGCGTGGAGTGGACTGCGGCCTCTTGTAGCAGATCCAAACAAAGCAGACACTCAGTCCGTGGCCCGGAACCACATCATCGAGGTCTCCGAAGAAAAACTGATCACTATAGCTGGTACGTTGTCATCTTATATCCACCCACACACATCAGTGTCTTTAACACTGGCATGACATGGCTGGTATAAATCTTTAAACCACTGATAAATGTTAATAGTTTTAACACTGGAATGCCATGGCTGGTATAAATCTTTAAACCATTGATAAATGTTAATAGTTTTAACACTGGAATGCCATGGTTGATATAAATCTTTAAACCATTGATAAATGTTAATAGTTTTAACACTGGAATGACATGGCTGGTATAAATCTTTAAACCATTGATAAATGTTAATAGTTTTAACATTGGAATGCCATGGCTGGTATAAATCTTTAAACCACTGATAAATGTTAATAGTTTTAACACTGGAATGCCATGGATGGTATATAACTGATAATCTTTTAACCATTGATATATGTTAAATTTTTGGTTAACATTAGGACTATTCTTGATTAGTTTTTATGCTGATGCAATATCTGTAAAATTCTATTTAAACACAAAATTACACAAATTAAGTATTTTTAAGCTGAGCTGGAAGGGGACAGTTAAATAGGCTGAGTTTCCTCATACTCATGTAGTGTCTTTAATTTTTTATTAATATGATCTTTTTATTTCTTTAAAAAATTCTTTGGTCATGATGCCTCGAAAATACCACTGAAGTGATTTTGTTTTTTTTTTTTCTGCTAATATAGCATCTTTAAATTTTTATTAGCATAACATCTTTTAATTTATACTAAATATAACATTTTTGAATGTCTATAAAATAATTTGTTAAGAATTCTATAAAATAATGTGTTAAAACTTCTATAAAATAATGTGTTAAAATTTCTATAAAATAACGTTTAAACATCTGTAAAATAATGTGTTAAAACTTCTGTAAAATCAAGTAAAATAATGTGTTAAAACTTCTGTAAAGTAACATGTTAAAACTTCTATAAAATAAAGTGTTAAAACTTGAGTAAAATAAGGTGTTAAAACTTGTATAAAATAAAGTGTTAAAACATGTTTAAAATAAAGTTAAAACTTGTGCTAGGTGGAAAGTGGACAACGTACAGACACATGGCCGAAGAGACAATTGACAAGGCCATCGAGACGTGTGACTTGAACCCCAAACACAAGGACAGTCAGACAAAGGGACTGTTACTAGACGGAGCCTATGGGTGGTCACCAACGATGTACATCAGACTGGTGCAGGACTTCGGTGTAGAGAACGAGGTGGGTGTTGTCGTCGTTTATTTAGACATTACAACCTCCTTTTTGTTATTGTTGTTATTATTTTCATTACTGTTGTTATTATTATTATTATTATTAAATATTAGTATGATTATTGTTACCATTATTATCATCACTGTCGTTAGGATCATTATCATTATTGTTATCATTGTTGTTATTATTGTTATTATTATTATTATTATTATTTATGATAGGTTGCTAAACATCTAACATGTTTGGTGACAAAGCAATACATTACTAGTATTATTATTATTACTATTATTGTTGTTGTTATCATTATTATGATTATCAGCATGATTATTATCATGATTATCATCATCATTGTCATTATTATCATCAACATCTTCATTAGTATCATCATTATCATCATCATCATTATTAGTATTATTATCATCTTCATAATCATTATCAGTATGATTATTATTATCATTATTATCATCTTCATGATCATTATCAGTATGATTATTATCATCTTCATAATTATTATCAGTATGATCATTATTATCATCATCATTATTATTATTATCATTTTATTATCATCGTCATTATTATTATTATTATTATTTTTGTAATTATCATCACTATTATTATTATTATTATTATCATAATTATTATTATTATTATTATTATTATTATTATTATTATTATTATTATTATTATCATTATTATTATTATTATTATTATTATTAGTATTATTACTATTGCTATTTTTATTATTATTATTATTATTACTATTGCTATTATTACCACTATTATTACTATCACTGACAGGTAGCTAAACACCTGGCTAACACGTATGGTGACAAGGCAATCAAAGTGGCGAAGCTCGCTAACCTGACAGGAAAACGTTGGCCGGTTGTAGGCAAGAGACTCACAGAAGAATATCCTTACATAGAAGCCGAGGTGAGTAGGTGTGAGCCCAGCCTAGTGAGTAACCTTTGAGTTGAGGTGAGTTTAAGTTTATTTGAGTGAGCCCAACCTAGTGAGTAACCTTTGAGTTGAGGTGAGTTTAAGTTTATTTGAGTGAGCCCAGCCTAGTGAGTAGCCTTTGAGTTGAGGTGAGTTTAAGCTTATGTCAGTGAGTGAGCCCAACCTAGTGAGTAACCTTTGAGATGAGGTGAGTTTAAGCTTATGTCAGTCAGTGAGCCCAATCTAGTGAGTAACCTTTGAGTTGAGGTGAGTTTAAGCTTACGTCAGTGAGCCCAGCCTAGTGAGTAACCTTTGAGCTGAGGTCAGTTTAAGCTTATTTGAGTGAGCCCAACCGTGTGAGTAACTTTTGAGTTGAGGTGAGTTTAAGCTTATGTGGGTAACATTTGATATTAAGCCTATGGGAATGAGCAAAATATAAATGAGAAAATGTGAATGAGTGAGCAAATGAACACAGTTACACTGAAACTAAATAATAATAAAACATGCATGGACCAACAGTATTTAATTTAATTTTTAATTGGAAAGTAATTGGCGTAAAGTATTGGAAATGATACAATTTTTAAAATGTTTAATTAAATTACATTAAGCAGTACTTTATATTCCAATATCTACTCGTGTGTGTATGTTTACACACGTATATGTGAATGCATAGACACTTTCATACCTATGTATGCAAAGAGAAACAAAACACACACACACACACATACACACACATCCATTCATTCATGCATCCATTTATCCATCTATCCACACACATCTGCATACACAGCAACACACAAAGACACACACACAGACACACATATATATATTCATCCACATACTCAAATGCACATACACAGAAACAAAAACATTTTTTTATTTTGTCTCAGGTTATCTATGCTGTGAGGGAATACGCCTGCAGCGTCATTGACGTCATAGCGCGACGTGTACGACTTGCTTTTCTCAACATCCACGCCGCAGAGGAAGCACTGCCACGAATCGTGGAAATCATGGGCGAAGAACTGCACTGGAGCAAAGCTCAACAGAAGGTCAGACAACAAAATTAATTAACATTTTTAGTGTATGTTAGCAATAATGATTGTATACAGCACATACATGAAGGTTAATTTTCTCTGAAATGTGTTATATGTTACGTTACACTATATTAGTTTATTGTATTAAATCGTATTGTTTTTATATGTTGATAATATTGTTTCTTGCAGTCTGAAATGATGTTTTATCATCATGTCTACCATCTGTTTGTCTGTCTGTGTTTCTGTTTTTCCACATGTACAGACTTTATTAAGTCAAAATAAATAAATAAATGTTTATAAGAATATTAAGAACATTCAAGGCCACTGCAAGTTAACAGATGATAAAAAGGAATTGTTAATAATTAAAAATAAAAACAACAAAACCCATTATTTTACTAAGCAAAATTTTAAGGATACCAATTCATAAATGTTTTTTTTTTACTATAAATATAAGTAAAAAATTATCTTTTATATATCACAGAATAAACACAATGTATAGAAATTAATCTTTTAATTATAGAAATGTTTTATTTATATTACAGAAATAAAAAGTACATATACAAATTAATCTTTTAATTGGAAACTATTTTACATTATTTGAATTACAGAAATAAAAAGAACAAAATAACTGTTTTAATCAGAGAAATATTTCATAATTATTTATATTACAGAAATACAAAGAACAAAACAATTTTTTTAATCAGAGAAATACTTCATAATTATTTATATCACAATAATAAAAGGAACAAAGTAATTTTTTTAATCAGAGAAATATTTCATAATTATTTATATCACAGAAATAAAAAGAACAAAATAAATTTTTTAATCAGAGAAATATTTCATAATTATTTATATCACAGAAATAAAAAGAACAAAATAAATTTTTTTAATCAGAGAAATATTTCATAATTATTTATATCACAGAAATAAAAAGAACAAAATAAATTCTTTTAATCAGAGAAATATTTCATAATTATTTATATCACAGAAATAAAAAGAACAAAATAAATTTTTTAACCAGAGAAATATTTCATAATCATTTATATCACAGAAATAAAAAGAACAAAATAAATTCTTTTAATCAGAGAACTATTTTCTGAATATCAGGAAGAAATGGAGAAAGCTCAGAGGTTTCTCAGACGGGAAATGGGTCTTGACATCAAAAAGGCTCAAGAGCGAGAAAGTCCGATCAACTTCACGAAGGACGAAATCAACATGTACGCGAAGAGATTCAAGTCCCTCGACATGGACAACAAAGGTTACATCACAGTCAATGACCTGCGAAAATACTTCAAGGTTAGCTTATTAATAAGATTAATATTGTTTTGTTGTCATTGGAAACCAGCATATAATTGTAGTTATTTTGTCGTTAGCATACTGTTAATAAAAAAATAAATATATACACTGAAAATAAAGTTACGTCTCTGTAAGCGATCTTAGAAAACACTACAAGGTGATATTGTTAACAACTTTATTATGATGTTGTTGGATGCTAACATTTAATATTGCAAATATTTTATCGTCAACATATGATATAATTTAAAAAAACAAAATCTATAGATGATGTCAACACTGACAATAAAGTTACATTTCTGTCTGTGATCTAAGAAGATATACATCAAAGTGATATCGTTAAGACTTTATTTTAATGTTGTCATGGTTACCATTATATAATATTGTGAATTTCTTGTCGTCCACATAATAATATAGTTTTAAAAAACCTACCTGTACATGATTTCAGTACAGACAATAAGATTAGATCATAGTCAATGATTGAACAAAATAGTTAAAGATGAGATTATTAATAGTTTTTGTAATTTTGCCATAGACATACATTTTTCAGATATCTATATAAATATATAAATGTGTGTATATATATTTATTGATTTACAAAATCAACAGAGAATGGAGTTCTGTCATCATCAATAAGAGAAACATTTAGAAAAACAGTTAACAGTAACAACAACAGTAATAATAATAAAATATTAAAGAAAATAGTAATTTTTAAGTTTAGAAAAAGAATAATTAACAACAACAATAATAATAACTAGAAATTGCCACTAACAAGAGTAATATTAATAAACTGTTAGTGAAAATGCTTGTATTGTTATGTTTAGAAAACAGGAGAGTTAACAACAATGATAAGAACTAGAAATTATCAGTAATAGTAATAATAAATTATTAGTAAAATAACTAGAAACTACCACTAACAAGAGTAATAGTAATAATAAACTGTTAGTGAAAATATTAGTACAGTTATGTTTAGAAAAAAAAGAGAATTAACAACAACGATAATAACTAGAAACTACCAGTAACAAGAGTAATATTAATAAACTGTTAGTGAAAATGTTAGTATCGTTATGTTTAGAAAATTGGAGAGAGAGTTTCAGAGGATCAGCTACATGAAATACTCAGTGAAGTAGATCTCAACAAAAATGCTCAAGTTGACCTTGGAGAATTCCTACAGGTAATAAAAAAAACTTTACTGTATTTTCAGTTAAATCACAGCTTTTCTGTAGACATTTCTGGCTTTATTACAATTAGATTACCTAACCTACACTTGTATTTACTGTATGATCACATATCAGTATTAAAAATATTTATACTTATTACATAAGTGCACTTTATTAATAATTATTTAGAAATAAATTTTTTATACCTGCTTTTTAATCTTGTAATTTTTGTATAATTAATATATTTTTATTTATTTATTAATTTTTGTTTAATAAATATAATTTTATTTATTTTATCAAAATTTTATTATTGCTTATATAAGTTAATATACAGTACCTTTTTGTTTGTTGTAATTTTTGTTTAAATAATTAAAATATTAATTTATTTTTATATTTAATTAGTGCTTATATAAATATACTCCCTGCTTTTTAAGTGTGTTGTAATTTTTGTTTTAATAAAAATGTTTATTTATTTTTTTTATTTAGTTTTTCAATACTTTATTAATTTTTGTTTTATAATTAAAATGTTTATTTTTTTTTTTATTTAATTAGTGCTTTTAAAAGTATCTTTTTAATGTGTTTTTTGTTTTAATTAAAACAAATTTATTTTTAATTATTATCTTATAAAAATTTATTACTTTTTACATATGTGCAGTTAATGAGTTGATTACTGCTTATATAAATATGCTTCTCAATGTGTGTTGTAATTTTTGTTTAATAATTAAAATGTTAATTTATTTTCACATTTAATTAGTGCTTATATAAATATTCTCACTACGTTTTTACATGTGTTGTAATTTTTGTTTAATAATTAAAATGTTTATTTATTTTTACAGTTAATTGATGCTTATATAAATATTCTCACCACTTTTCATGTGTGTTGTAATGTTTGTTTACTAATTAAAATGTTTACGTGTGTTGTAATGTTTGTTTACTAATTAAAATGTTTACGTGTGTTGTAATGTTTGTTTACTAATTAAAATGTTTACGTGTGTTGTAATGTTTGTTTACTAATTAAAACGTTTACCTCTGTTGTAATGTTTGTTTACTAATAAAATGTTTACGTGCGTTGTAATGTTTGTTTACTAATTAAAACGTTTACGTGTGTTGTAATGTTTGTTTACTAATTAAAACATTTACGTGTGTTGTAATGTTTGTTTACTAATTAAAACGTTTACGTGTGTTGTAATGTTTGTTTACTAATTAAAACATTTACGTGTGTTGTAATGTTTGTTTACTAATTAAAACGTTTACGTGTGTTGTAATGTTTGTTTACTAATTAAAACGTTGATTTATTTTCACAGTTAATGAGTGCTTTGAAGAGTGGGGTTGTCTCGAACTCCAGGCTAGCTATGGCTGCACAGCTGAGCGCCCGTGCAGAACGAATCTCGGTCGAGCGTAGCGGTGGTGGTGTGTGAAACTTTTCAACAGCTTTCTCATCTTTTTTTTTTCTGGTTTCGTAAAACAAAAATCTCACATTTTCTTTTGCATTTCTAGAAAGCACTGCATTTAATGCTTGTCATAGATTTGAGGCATTTTACTGACTTAATAATGGGTTTTGTGGCAAATGAATAACATCACAAAAACAGTGAAAAGAACAAGAAGATAAAAAAGAGAAAAGAAAACAAACTCACAAATTAATAGTGTACGGTGTATTTTGCTTTGGTGAGTTCTGAATTGTTAGAACCTGTCTCTGGTGATGTGTGCAGAGGGTTGCTGTTTTTTTTTTACATTTGTATTTTTTTTTCTAACCTTTTTGTTTATCTGTCTTCATTTTTATTTGTGTTTTTTGTATTATTTAGTATTTTGTTGGGTATTTCTGTTTGTTGTTGTTGTTTCTGTTATTTTGTAATTGTCTTCCGATACTCATTATTTGCTTTGGATTTTTTAAATCATTTTTATCATTTATTTATTTTATTTTTTTATTTATTTTTTTTTTTATTATTATTATTATTATTATTATTATTATTATTATTATTATTATTATTATTATTATTATTATTAATAATAATACCACTACTATTGGTATTATTATTTTTATTTTATTATTATTATTATTATTAATTATTATTAATATTATTATTATTTTAGTAAATACTATTATTACATTTTTTTTTCCATTCATTACTTTTGTAAACATTTTGTTATATTTGTTTTGCTATTTGTGTGAGTATTTTGTAAACTTCCTGTTTTTCCATTTGTGATAATGCATTTTATTACCTTTTCCTTACAACCAAGTTGTATGTGCCCATGTTAAACCTACTGTGATGTTTTGATTTATCAAGTAACTCACTGCATTTGTTCATCTTTGTCCTAATCAACTGTCTTATTTTGTTTATTTTTAAATAAATGTCACTGATGCTAAATAAGTAAACATGCTAATAATGATAATGGAAAAATATTAATTATATTATAGTTTTTATTAAAACATAAAGGAATTTGTAATTTGTTAGTTTTAGAAATGATGTTCAGTTATTGAGTTATCTTTTATGAACATACTGACAAACATATCTACATAGACATATATACTCATACATAGACATACATACATACATACATACATACATACATATATACATACATACACATATATATACATATATAACATTTATATATACATACATATAAACATTCACACATAAAATTCACACACAAATACATATACGTGTACTGAATAAAGTATAAATACTATTATTACCAAAAAACAAGAATATCTTTAAACAAAATTTGAAAAATGACAGGGTTTATTTTGATGTAATCAAAATATTATAATTGTTTGACAATTACGTATACAATAAAATAGTGCTTACAGTGACTGGCAAATTAAATACGTCCTGTATAAAAATCCACTATAGACTGAATTGTTAGGTGCCCCTTTTCAGTGCTAGCCTATGTTGAAACATGGATTGAAGTTTGCAAGTTTTTCATTTTATTAATGTAGTGTTTGGACAAAGAAGTATTTTATCTGTTTGCTGACAGTTTACTAATACTCACTCAGTTTTAGACAGTTAAATAGTAGTTTGTGTAGAAGTAGCTAGTTTTCAAATAAACAATTAACTTTGTATAGCCATTTTTTAATTTTTTTTTTTTTTTTTTTTTTTTCAATTAGTTTAAAGATTTTTAAAATTGAACATATCTAGTGTTTCTGCAGGCTTACGAAATACAGTTGATAATGAGCGGTAATTCACATATCACAAATCCAGTAACTCAAGACCTGGAATATATATTTGTCTCTAAGTATATTATATCTGTAGCTACATTACTGAAATTATTATTCAACAGTTCAAAAAACTGTTAAATGTATATAAAAATATATTCAACTGCTATGTTTAGCCTTTTTTATTTTCACACACTTTTTTTTTTTTTTTTTTTTTTTCATGGATGGGAAAACATTCTTTAAAACTTTGTTTCTTTTGTTTCCAAAACCTTAATACATAAATCATGACTTCTGTTTTATGTTTTAATATCAGTATATGTTTTATTTTTAAAAATGTGTTTCTTGTGTGCTCAGGTTGATTCTTGATATATCAAAATGTATACAGTAATACAGATCACTAATAATTAAAACTATTACTCAGAAACACTAAATTTAAAACAGATAAAGAAAATAATTGTAAATGACACTGTTGTTTATCATAATTTTAATTTTGTCTTGTTGCTATTATTATTTTTGAAATTGGATGTTTTTTTTATTATTACTATATTGTATTATTATTATTATTATTGTATTATTAATATTATTATTATTATTATTGTCATTGTCATTATTATTATTATTATTATCATTATAATATTCATTATTATTATTATTATTACTACTACTAATTATTATTATTATTTAATATTCAGAGATACTAATCGAATTATAATTAAAAAAATAATGAGGTTATTTTTTTTTTCAATCATTGTATTCACAAATAGTACATTATTATTTTTGCATTTTATACACAGAATCTCAATTTTTGTCTCATCCACAATTGTTATTTTTGTTTTCTTATATACAGATATTAACATAGTTTTAAATTTACAAATATGCACAGATAAAAAGAATAAATATATACACACACACACACAGTTTATATTTATTTTATTTTTCTAAATTTTTATCAAATCTACTAAATTATCTTTGTTTGGCCATCTCAGTAAGTCTGGGAAGAAATTTTGATTATTATTTTCTTTTTGTATGCATTTGCAATGGAACAGTAACAAAAATTTATTTTTAATTTTATTTTTTTTATTTATTTTTTTATTTTATTTAATTTTTTTTTTTTTTTTTTTTTTTTTTTTTTTTTTTTTTTTTTTTTTTAATATTATTTTTATATATTTTTTTATTAGACTAACAGAAATTTGATATTAAAGAAAGAAAGCACAAAATTCTTAAATTTTCATACAGAGAATTTATTTTGGCTAATTAAAAGACAAAAAAATGTATTTGGGTACAACTATTTTTGCAACTAGTGCAAAGCTTGTCTATGAAACTAGAAGTGCTTTAAATGTATGTTCTGTGTTTTCTAATAAACATTTTTATATGTGAATATATATGACATTTATATAACATGACATACATTATGTACCTCCACCTGTTTAAACCCAGTATAGTCAAATTTCTCTTTTATTTCTGTTATTTTGATTCTTAATTTTTTTTTTTTTTTTTTTTTTCCCCCTGCTGCTGTTTGTAGTGAAATATTCATGTACCTGTTAAAATTTAATTAAAAATTCATACAGAAATAACATTAGATTTGTTTATTTATTTTCTTTTGTTCTCTTATTAATAAATGATTGGGTGTTTTGTCTTTGTACAGGAATAATGAAGGGTCATTCAGTATTTGTTTATGTTGGGAATAATTTAATGGGGAATAACTGACAGGGGAATCAGTACTTGTTTATGTTGGGAATAATTTAATGGGGAATAACTGACGGGGGAATCAGTACTTATTTATGTTAGGGAATAATTTACACACGTTTTGATGAAAACTTACTCATTGAAGGGATATTTGACTCAACATGATGTAATAATTTACTCATTTAATAGAAAAACATTTCTCATTATTTGAGGCCATAATTTTAAGTATTTATTTCAGGTTACAAATTCCTAAAAGACTGAGGGGATTTACATTTAAGAGGGAGTTATTTAGCTCAACTAAATGGAAGAATTTACTAGTTTAACAGAAAATTTTCCTCATCCATTCAGTATGTAATGGAAGAATTTAATCATCGAATAACATCCATTATTCACTTGTAAATATACTTTTATGTAATAAAGATATTAAAGAAGAAACCCATTACTAGACCATGGGATACTGTTTTCAGTACACAGCAAGATATTTGTACAGGCAGGCACCTACTTATAAACAGCACATAACATGTAACTGCTTTTTTATTAATCAGTTGTGGAGCACTGGTTGAGATAAGGAAAAGGTTAAATAAAGCAGTGAGAGAAAGAATAACACACTCTATTTTATATATACAGTGTGTGTGTGTGTGTGTGTGTGTGTGATAGCTTGAAAGTTCTCAGACAAACTCACAGACACAAGACATGATGTACACGGTGACATAATAAGGTAAAAATTATTTACATTATAATTACAATTTTAAATTTATTTTAAATTTTTTTTTTAAATTTTTTTTTTTAAACTTTTTTATTTTAAATTTGTTATTCTATATTTATTTTAAATTTGTTATTCTATATTTATTTTAAACTTATTCTTTATTTATTTTAAATTTATTTATTTTAAATTTTTTATTTTAAATTTTTTATTTTAAATTTAATATTTACATATGTATTTAGTTTTCTTCTTCGTCTTCTTTTTCTTATTATTATTTAACTTTACATCCTGCATCTTTTTTTTTTTTATGGTTTGTTATATTCCATTATTGTATTATGTTTCTTAATGTCACAAATTCTTAATAATTTTTTGTTGTAAAAAAAAATTCATATATATTAATAATAATAATATTATTATTACTATTATTTTATATTTTATTATTTTATTGTTTATTATTTTCATTATCATTATTATTTATTATTATTTAATTATTATTAATATTTTATTATTTTATTATTATTATTATTATTATTATTATTATTATTATTATTATTATTATTTAATATTTGTAACTGTATAATTGTATTTATTTATTCTGCTATATATCATTATATGCATGTACAGAAACATCATCACTGCTTTTAGACCAGTGCTTCTACTAATAAACTGCTATTTCTGCTTTGCTTTAATCAAATAACAGATTTGTTTGAAATTAAATCTTCTCTCTTAACTTTTTTGTTTTTAATCAGACATTTTTCCACACAAATACATGAGATGATTTGTACCCACTAATGACATAAGATTATTTGCAATTAACTTTGAAAGGTATGTTTAACTTAAATTTCTTAATAAATAATTTTAATTACTAGAAAGAGAGCTAAGAAAAAATAAAACATTTATTTTTTATTTCTGATTTTATAAAATTTCAACATTTATTTAATTCATTTTTTAAATTTTGATTTGCTCTATTTTTTATTTTTTTATTTAGATAGTTTTTTCAATTATTATTTAGTTAGTTAGTTAGCTACTAAGTTACTTAGTTATTTTATTATTTGTTTAATTAGTTAGTTAATTATTTAATTTTTAATTTGGATTTCTTTATATTTACTTCTTAAGTTTAATTTTGTGTTTTTATATTCCTATTTTACCCCCCTTCTTTTTATTTTTATTTTTATTTTTATTTTTTTTAATAATTGTTTTGATGTTTTTTTATACTACTTTTATTTCTGTCAACTTTCACCCATTTCATTACTATCAATGTTTCTCATTTTCCATCAACTCTCAATATCATTTTCATCAAATCTTCATATATATCAACTTCTTAAACATCGTTTTCATTAAATGTTGTTTGTGTCAACAGTCCCCATTTTAATTAACTCTTAATACTTTTTTCATCAGCTCCCCATTTCCATCAATACTCCACCATTTTCATCAACTCTGTGTATTTCATTTCCATCAACACTTCTGATTTCAGTACCTTCAGTTCTTCATATTTTATTTGTATCAACAGTCCCCAATTCCGTCAACTCTTCATCTTTCATTTCTGAACTCTCCCTATATCATTCCTATCAAGAGTTCTAATTTCATTACCATCAGTTTTCATTTTTTGTATCAACACTTCCCATTTTCATCATCTCCTTTTTCATCTGTGGACTCTACTTCCCTCACTTCTGTCAACCTGTAATTTTATTTTTATCAATTGGCCTCTTTTTCTTAAATTTTTTTCTTCTTTTTTTTTTTTTTTTTTTTTTTTTTTTTTTTTTTTTTTTTTTTTTTCCTTTTTTTTAAGTAAGTAAATTAATTAGATATTTATTTTATTCTTTTTAGATGCTTTTGTTTTATTTATTTATTTATTTACTTTTGGATTTATATATTTATTTATTTTAAGAGAAATTTTAGTTAATAACTATTATTTCTTCAAATTTTGAAATATTTTTTCTTTTTTTTTTTGTAGGGACTTGATCACCAGACAGTTCAAGTGTTTTTAATATATTTGTGTATGTAAAACCAATCCATGGAGATTTTTAAAAAGTTTCTATGTCTGTGATAAGAAGACAATGCAACAAATTTGTTATCAGAACATACTTTAAAAAAATAAAAAATAAAAATAAATAAAGGATTCTTATAATTTAGTATCAAAATAAAACATTCTTGGAGAATTACATGATAGATGAAAACTGAAAAAGGATGAAAGAGTTGAGAATTAATTTATGTTGTTAAAAAAAATTATTAAAAAATTAAAGGAAAAAAAGGGAAAAAGAAAGAAAGAGGTTTAAAATTGTGTACCAAAATAAAATATTCAAGAATTACTTTATACCTGAAAAACAAAAAGAAAGTTTTATTTGTTTTTTTTAACCAACATTTAATATTAAATCTGGAATAGGTAAACAAGGTTCAGAAATTTTGTAATAACTTAAAACAATTGAGATTTATTACATTTTTATTACATATCTTCTTGCTCATATTATTCATATAAACAGTTTGTTTATTCATTATTCATTATTTTTATTGTAATAAAATGTTGTTAATTATTATTCATTTTAATACTGCTTTTGTTATTCTTATCCTGTTGCAATCATGCCATAAGATTAGTTAATAGAAGATGGTCTATGCTTACCAGTTAGTAAGAGTAACCCCTTTGAGTAATAACATTGGGTTTCTTCTCTCAAATATTATTAAACAAAAACTGAAACCAGTTGTTGTTAATATCTAAAAATGTCTGTCTATGTTGTTAAATCAGTATTAATTTATTTTTATTTTTATTTTTATTTTTATTATTATTGCTATTGCACACTGAGCATTCTTTGTCCAAAATTTTTAAATCCCAGAAGTTCTGAAATCTGTAACAGAGATATATTTCAGTTTCTGGATGGTGTAGCATACACAGACTTTATTTCATGAACAAAATATCTTATAAATATTATATAATAAATCCTGCAGACAATGGGTATAAGCTGTATATTAAATATAAATGAAATTTGTGGTTAGGTGTAAACCGTGTTCTCTGGTTACATCCTTTCATTCCAAAATCAAAAAAAATTCTGAAAACAGAAACATTTACGATTCCAAGCATTTGCTGTAAGAGATATTCAACCTGTATTAGCAGTAGTAGTAGTAGTAGTAGTAGTTGTACAAGAAGTAGAAGTAGCAGTAGTAGTTGTCATGTTATTGTTACTATTAATAGCATTATCATTATTATTACTGTTATTATTATATTGTTGCTATTATTAATATAGTTATTATTATGTCATCATCATCATCATTCATCATCAGCATTACTGTTGTATTTGTATGCAGCTGTTCTGGTTATGTCAGTTTATTTATATGAATGTGTTTCTGAATGCCAGTTTCAGTAAATCTGTCTGTACATGCGTGTCTCTTTGCTAAAATGCAATTACAAATTTAAAAAAACAATGTACTGCTATTACAATCATGTTTACAACAAAATGCATTCAAGGACAAACATTTATTTATCTTTGAAAATCTGCCAGCAAGAAAAGAAATTTAATCAATGTATTTATTTTAAAAGCTTAAAAATTAAAGTCAAAGCAAGGTCAAAGGTTTGTGATCTGTCAGAAAAGATAAACTCTTTTATTTAAACATTTTACACATAAACACCAGACGAACAGACTGTTGGACACAGGCCAAGTGCAAACTGTAGTCAGTGGTTGAAAGGGGAGACAATCAAGGGAAGATCTATTGGAACACCCCCCCTACCTTTATTCTCCTCCACTTTGTAGTTGTTTTTACTTACAATGAAACTAACTGGATAGTTAAGTATTTGATCCATGTTTTGTTGTGCAGTACACAAATGAACATACACATGTGTATCTATATGTAAGTGCTCATGCATGTGCACACATACAAATAAGCAAACATGTTTGTGTGTGTATGCATGTATATATATATATATATATATATATACACACACACATATAAACATAACCACAGAGATACATACATTCACAAACATATGCACATTTCATACATACTTTAGTACATGCATATACAAACACATACATACATACATACATACATACATACATACATACATACATACATATATATATATATATATATAATTACACACATTTATATACATTAACCCAGATATATCTACATGCAAATATATACATTCATTCATTCATACATACATACTTGTATGTAAACAAATATGTACAAAAAATAGCCTTGTATAAAAAAACATTCCTTACACTTTTTATTCACCTCTCTCACTCTCTCCTACTGTTATTTTTTATTTCATCTTGAAAGCTACATACCTAGTGCAAAGACTGCCCACATTGTTATAAATTCTGGATTGCCTAGAAACAACAGCTTTGATTTTTACGAAGATAAAGAATTTGACATTGTCAGGTTATTCACCTAAACATGAAAAAAAAAAAAAAAAATAGTATCTCTTACGTTAAAGATATTGTGAGGAGTGTAAATCATTATTATTGTTGTTATTATGTTGTTTTTGTTGCTGTTATTGCATAATACTGAGATATTATTTTGTGAAATATTCAGAATATAAAAAATAAAAATAAACAACAACAAAATAATAATAAAAATAATAAAATAATAATAATAATAATAATAATAATAATAATAATAATAATAACTGCAACAACAACAATAACAGATTACTGACATCTTTTCGCCATGCTTAATATAGCGGTAAAAAAAAAAAAAAAAAAAAACAATTATATTAAAAAGATAAAAAATTATTTTTTTTTGTTAGCGAATCAACTGCTTGATATAAGACAACATTTTTGCTCTGCTTAGAGAGTTTACGTAAATCTGAAGAAAAAAATAACGAGGTTTAGGGAAACGCACGTAGTTACGTATTCTAAGAATGTTCTCGTTTGTTTTTCCACAAAGAGTAACAACGTTAATTTACAGACAGTAGTGTGATTGAAAATGAAAAAATAAATAAAGAACATCATCATCATCATCATAATCATCAACAACAACAACAGTAAAGAAGCTGAAGGTAAAAAGTAAAGAAAACTAAAGAAAGAAGGAGAATTTTGGTGGAAAAAAAAAAAAAAAAAAATTTTTTTAAAAATGTCAGGGCTTCCTAGTTACGTGTGTTGTCTAAAATCACAGAGTCTGATTACTGTTACTTCGGACAATCGTAACACATCGAGGTTCGTTTAGATGAACTTTCACAGACGACAACACTGTCTCGAGGGAAAGTAACACCAGTGCATTCCCGCCGATTTTTGTAGCGGAACAATTTTTCTTCGTTGCCGGAAAATACCAGCTTCAGATCGGATTTTAACATTTTATTTAATTATTTATTTATATTTTTTTTTCATTTCAGTAAGTAATCGGTTTTGATGATTTAATAACGTGAAATAATTTGTTAATATTACAAGAATATATATATATATATATATATATATATATATATATATATATATATATATATATATATATATATATATTCTTATTTTCATACTCTTTATCGGTTTGCAGGTATCTCCTAGCTGTAGTGTTAGATGAACTTAACTTTCACTGGAAGATGTTTCAAAACCCACCAACAAAAATGAGCAATAATATCGATCCAGTTTCTCGGTAAAGGTTAAACTAATAATAATGATTAATACTGATTTTTATATCGCATATTTGATGTAAAAGAAGATAAAAATTGAATACCGCTTTCGAAAATAGCTACAACAATAACTGAGTTAGCAGGTCCACAGGAAAAAAGAAAAAGGTTCCGATTTTACAGTTTGTGGAAAATCGCGAAGAAGATCGTTTTTATTTAAAAAAGAAAGATCGCGAGAAATGTTGTTTCTACAACTAGTACTAATGCTACAACTATTACTACTGCAGCTGCTACTGCTGCTAATACTACTACTACTACTAATAATAATAATTATTATTATTATATAATATAAAACATACCAAGATGCACACGGAATTTGACACAATAGAATGACGACTTGCGATGTGACGTAATCGTTATTGTACTGCGTGACGTCATTCCTTACTAAAACAAAATGGAATGAGGTCTCAAAACAATTATATTTCTGTGTAATTAAAATAGGTGCGGGACGTATATTATTAGTAGTGGCAGCAGAAGTAGTAGTAGTAGTTGAAGTAGTAGTAGTGGTAGTAGTATAATCTGGACTAGTAGTAGTAGTGACACTATCGGCTCATTCATTCATTTCAGCTAGTCATGTAGCTTTCACTGATTTTCACTTTTTAAATCAGTTGATTATTTACTTCTGTCTAGTTAAACCAGGTGGTCTGTTGTACTCCCACCGATCTGTTTGACACCCCCTTGCCCTCTGCATACACTCCACCCAGTCACCTACGACAAGAAATTCACAGAAATCCTCAGAGCAAATCGCATCGGGCAGTTTATGTGAATGCGATTATGGCGTTTTACGTCATAACACGTCCTTCACAGGGATGACACAGCGAAATACTTTCATACCTGAAATTCAATTATCTGTAAGCAGATGTGAAATATGTTAACTACAATTTGACTATTTTACACTGATATAATATTAATTATCATCATTTTCATGTGTGTGTGTGTATGTATAATTTGTGAAATTCTTTTTTTTTTTTTTTTTTTTTTTAATCCATTAATTAATTAATTTATTGTTTTTAGATGTTTTATTTTGGAGAGATTTTGTTGTTGTTGTTGTTGTTGTTGTTGTTGTTGTTGTTGTTGTGTGTGTGTGTGTGTCTTTCCTAATTTACTTTTATGTGCACGTTCAAACATCAGTCTGTAAACTTCGTTCTCCGTGGGTAGCAGCAGGGCGATGGGTGCACTG
Organism: Chrysomallon squamiferum; assembly: GCA_012295275.1. Taxonomy (NCBI): domain Eukaryota; kingdom Metazoa; phylum Mollusca; class Gastropoda; order Neomphalida; family Peltospiridae; genus Chrysomallon; species Chrysomallon squamiferum. Next base: position 9,489,259 of record CM022668.1, on the reverse strand, counting down.
ACCTCTCATCTAAAGATAAACTCCCACGCGTCTGTCAACGACGTGGCTGTCGTTTTAAATATAAATCCATCATCTGCTTCACTGACTCTGTGCTTGGCTTATTCGCAAATGTACTTTTTTCTAACACAAAGACGCCGAGTGATACGGGTTTAGTTCGCCACGGGTGGTGCGTCTGAAGATGGAGTAATTTAAGGATAAAGTTACAGGAAGTGAAATGTCATGGGGAAAAATAACGCGAACAAAAAACGGGCTAGGACAAAGGATACGTCTGTTCTTTCGTTGTCGTTTGTTTGTTCCTATATCAGTATATGTCGTAAAAATGTAGATCCCTTTCGCGGATATTGACGATGACACAAACACACACAACGAGTCTCCAATATTTTTCCTTTGTTCGTGTTCTTTTTCTATCTTTTTCTTTCTTTTTCTTTCCTTTCCTTTCTCTCGATTTTTTTTTTTTTTTTTTTTTTTTTTTATTTATTTATTTATTTATTTATTATTATTATTATTATTATTATTATTATTATTATTATTATTATTATTATTATTATTGTTATTTATATATTTTTTTTTTTTTTTTGATAAGATGTAGCACTTTCATAATGACAATTCGAAAAAATTTCATACCTGATATTCTTTTCCTTAGTTTTACTTTCTTTATTTCATTATAATACATTACATTTTTATTTTATTTTATAATGAAATTCATAGATTAAAATTTCACCGTTTGCAGACGAACAATACTGCTGTTAGACTGATGTCAGAAAACTCTTACCGCATCTACGAAAACAGAACATTTTACCAGTCTATCTGGTCTTAAAGTTAATACAGATAAAACTAATATAGTCAAATTAGGGAAAGACCGTAATGATCAACGAAAAATGTGTTCAAAACATAAATTAAAATGGACTGCAGAATATGCAATACTTGGGATACGGTTTTCCACGGATCTGTATCAAATACAAGTATTAAACTACAATGAGAAGTTGAATGAGGTTAAATGGGTGCCTGAACAATGGTGAAAACGTTCTTTGTCTATTCTAAGAAAAATTACAGCAATCAAAAGTTTAGTTTTATCGAAAGTTGTTTAAATTTCATCTTCACTGCCAAACCAACAGATTCGTTCTTTAAAAAATTAGAAACCTATTTCTTTCAGTTCATTTCGAATATAAAGCCCGATAAAATAGCTAAGAAAACATGAATTCAGGATAATCAAAATTGTGCTTTAACAGCAGTAAATGCTACGTTATTTTGTAATGCATTAAAGACATCGTGGAAAAAAGTATGTATTTGAAGCAAGACATTGCCTTACTTTTGAGTAATTGTTTACAATCTAGAGCTTCAGTAAAATTAGTTTTGACGTCAGCGCATAGCAAAGCAAAATCGCTGATAAAATCCCTTTTGGAAAAAGTTTTGTCAAACTTTCTAGAAAAAAAATGTGAGTTACAAGGGACAAGACATATTAAAGATAAAAATGTGTTTATTATAAGATAAGCATAAAGTGAATTTTTTGGAAAAAATATGTTTGCATACAAAGTCAAATATAAAACCATCATTTCAGTTTACAATGGAAAAATGTGAAGTTACGTTTATAGAAGGGACAAGATAGTTAAACGTGTTCAGACATTTGGAAACCATTGATATAACAAAAGTGTGTTTATTTCAAACAACCCAAATCAATAGGCAAGCAGTACGTTTATAAATCAAAGTGAAAACACCAACAACTAATTTTAACTAATTCCAAAATAATCTGAAAATGTATTATTATACAGATAAATATATTTGTAAGATAAATATCGGAACAATTAAATATGAAGAAAAGTGGAATATCTGGACAAAATTATTTCTATAAAATGTAAATACGTCATAACTATTTAGGGATAGAAAATGCACATATGCTAAGATTTTATTTACTTTTCTATTTTATGTTTGCCATTATGTATTGTTGTATGTCTTTTACCATACACATTTCATAGGAATGTATAGAACATATTTATAGTTTTTGTTTTTACAGAAAATTTGGAGGAATGTATAGAACATATTTATAGTTTGTACTACATTTTGTTTTGTAAAAATAATGATAATTGAAAAAAAAGAAAAAGAAACTGGGGGGGAGATTTTTATTTTCAGCCAGTTCAGTTTTATTTTGTCACAAACATGGAGAGAACACAGAGTGACACAAACAACGAGTCTCTGGTTTATTTCCTTTGTTCTTTTTTTTTTCTTTTTATTATTTGTCTTTTATTTATAATTTTTTTTTTTTTAATAATGGAGCTCTTTCATCACAATGCCAAAGCGAAATAATTGCATACCTGCCGTTCTATAAGTATCCTTTTATTTATTTATTTAGTTAGTTTTTTTAAAGCATTTTATAAAATAAAAAAAATTGAATTGTTTATTGTTGTTGTTGTTATTATTATTATTATTACTATTATTATTATTATTACTATTATTATTATTATTATATTATTATTATTATTATTATTATTATTATTATTATTGTTGTTGTTGTTGTTGTTGTTGTTTGTTTTGTTTTATATTGAAATTCATATGGTTTTGAAATTAATTATCAAAATATTGAGATTTTTATTATTATTATTATTTATTTTTTTTTTTTTTTTTTTTTCTCAGATGCACAGTTTATACTAAAACTGAAAACTTGGTTTGTTGGAAATGGCACTCAGCGGATCAGAGTGTTAAATTATTTTAATGAATCCCTCCCTAAATCCAGAATTTGCGTAAAGACGTGTGTGTGTGTGTGTGTGTGTGTGTGTGTGTGTGTGTTAGTAAATTCCGTGACTTTACTAACATCGACGAAGGGTAATAACAATCAAATAAAATTCTACTCTCTATTGCTTTAGCCGTAAAGTTGTTTTAAACGCTGAAACCAGTCACGTGATCACTTGGCTATTTATAGTAATACAAATGTTCAAAGTGTTCATAACATAAATATATCACTTACTTATATTATTACATAATTCAGTTTTCCTATACATTAAATATACCTGGGTAATTGACGGTTCTAAATAATGTATAGTTGATATATATTTTTGGATATGAGGAAATATACTGGTTGATTTAAGATGAATATTCGTAGCCATGGCCACAACTAGACTCTTTTTGAAATGAGGCAAAAACACATAATCGACGAGCAGAGCGGGCCAAAAATAAAAATAATAACTGTGGCCAGGGTTTTGGGAGCCGCCGCCTAAGGCCGCCTAAGGCCACCTAAAGCTCCGACCTGAAAGTGGATATCGTATCTATTGGAAAAGAGATTTATTTTTTTATATTTTTTAAATAAAATCTTTTGTGTATATATATATATATATTTAAAATTCTCCTTTTTCGGTATGAGGGCTGATTTGCCTCACTTGCCTCAGTGCAGTTAGGGCGATCGTAGCAGAACCTATATTTGACCAAGCATTTCTAAAACGTTACGAAGACCTATTTAATATTAGCCCCAGTGCAGTGCAGTATACCTTACATAAACGTTCGCGTATCTCTACCATACCCGTGTAACTACGGCTGGGATTATTGCAATGTGTTGACAGATGTTATCAAAACACGACGTCTTAACGACACCTTTCCGTAGAAAGGAATCAACGAAGCAGAAACGGCGGGTTATGAGGGGACGAGCACATACGTGCGAGTTTATAGTATTTGTCGCTGTGATCAAGATTATAGCTTTGAATGTCACCATTAATAACATACAACTCTATTTACCCGGTCTCACGGCCCAGACATACCACCGTGAAAGCACTCGTTGATATGTCAGTCTACACTTTAAAAAAAAAAGGTTTTGTGATGTAAATTTCTAACAGGTATAAAATGCAGACGCGTGAACGCAGGAGAAAGTGGTGCGTCATTCCGGAAGTGAGTCGCGTAGAGCTAACAAAGAATAACAAATGTAACAACAACAACAACAGTAGCAACAAAATGAAATAAAATAAAAAAAATAAAATTTCACATATCTTTTTTTTTTTTTTTTTTTTTTTTTTCTGTTGCAAAGCCCTTCTAAATACAGTTGTCAAATTCAAACAAATTAATATTAAATCAATAATTTACATTCAGTGTTCGTAACAGCTGTTGCGGTTGTTACTCTTGTTGTTAAATGTTTATTATTACTGACACAGTTTTTTAAGGTTAATGTTACGTTATTAGTATGTACCGTGCACGCATATTCGATGAAAAAAATAGCTTACACTATAAACAAAAACTGCCTGTAACATTTATGTCAGAAGATGCTGAGTCTGAACTTTATTCGTAGCAGGAATGTCTGTGTATCGTTTTTCACTCACCTTCTACTTTCTTCTGCTCGCTTTTACTTGTTCTTACCTTTGGAACTATGCAGAAAAATGCATTTACGCATACTATAGCTTCATGCACAAGTCGGTCCATTGTCTTATTAAGTCTGTTGGTTACTTCGTCTGAACACGAGAGAGCGGTGAGTATTACTAATACGTATGATACTGACTGACTGATAAACTTATTTTGATTAGCTACGAATTTTGATACTGAGATTGTTATTGCTGTTTTATTGAGTTGAACGGAATGGTGTTTCAAGAGACTTATTAAATAACAAATGAATTAAATTTATTATTATTATTATTATTATTATTATTATTATTATTATTATTATTATTATTATTATTACTGTCATCATCATCATTTATTTATTTATTTATTTATTTATTGATACAGAGTGACATGACAGTTCTTTTTAACTATTTTCTTTGTGTTTGTTTTTGTCATAGGAGAGAGAGAGAGAGAGAGAGAGAGAGAGAGAGAGAGAGAGCACGTGAGTGTAATTGAATTCCAAAGTACTTTCGTCCTCTCGTATATCTGTCAACATTATTTTGGGGTCGGCTTTTTGAATCTGCTTCAAATTGGTGCCAGCTGGTTTTGCGCCGTATGTTTCTTGTGGTAGATGTTACAGTTAAATAGCGGTCAGTTGGCTATCAGCATATATTACAACGTGTATCACGTAACGGTTAGATAACAGTCGTATAGAATACATGACCCACTGGGTTCACGTATTGTGCGCGTGACATGAACGTGCCGCGCGCGAGAAAGGAACGGCCGCAAGGACATCTGTCAGTATTAAAATAATACTAATAGTAATAAGATAAATATAAAAAAAAAAAAAAAAAATAATAATAATAATAATAATAATAATAATAATAATCAAACAAAAAAAAAAAAAAAAAAAAAAACGATTCCCAAAGTTGTTTCTTCTTTTGTAATTTAATATTTTATCGAAAAACTAGACGTTTAAATCCAACAGATTCTAAAACTTTTGTGATGCTTTTCTTCTGGAAAATCGATATCTCCGTGTTAACGTTTAGGTTTTCTTTGTTTAATTCCTTTGTTTGGTTTTTGTTTTGTTATGAAGCCCCACTTTTGTACTGACTTGAACTAATTTTATTTTTATTATCTTTGTCGTTGTTCTTATTGTCATTACTGTTGTTGTTCTTGTTGCTGTATTTATTTATGTATTTGTTATTGTTGTTAGTGATGTGGCTTGCTTCTTAAACTGAACCGAGGCATGCGATAAGGTTCGATGCACGCGCACGTGATAAAAATAGAAAAGGAACAAGAAATTCCTACGCTCGTTGATATAACTTTGAAACAAGATAACATTATCGACTTACATCTCCTTTTTCAACATTATCAAAAACAGAAACCGCAAATTAAATTCCCAAAACGACATACTTCTTAAATGCTCATTGTAACTGTCCCTTTGTTTGAAACTGAGCAGTAGAAACTGCCTGATGTATGAAGGTTCCCGGTTCGAATCTTCTTGTTGCACATATTAAACTGTTCCATTGTTCCAAACATTATACGACATTTGTTTTCAGATAGCCGTAAAATAATTGTTTTTCCTTTTTTCATTCGTAGAACAAATTATCTTCCTCTTTTTCCTGGCTGTTGAGCGAACTGCTATATTTTCTTAAAAGTAAGGATTTGCCATACTTTGTTTTAATTAAAATTCAGAGAACTGTAAAGTTCATTCGCTGTTGCGCAAATATCTGTAACTCGGAGGCACCGCCTTTTAATTCCGAGCCTTAATGTAACATTATCCACATATACGTCACTACACAGCTAGTGCAAGCTTATTTCTGACTAAAATAAGAAATATAGTCAACCAAAACCAGACGTGAAAGAGAGAAATTAAATCACAATTAAAGTATTTTCACAGATGCAAATTTGTCTGCTGTCCATATAAATTAAGATGATGTTAATTGCTTATTCTCTTTTTTGGTACCTAGATTTGATATTATTATTATTATTATTATTTATATATATATATACTATGATCTTTCAATCCAAAGTAACTTAACAATTCATTTACAAACGAATTATTATTATTATAATTATTTTTAAACTTATATTCGCCTACTATATATAAATATGTTATTAGTAGTAATTATTGTTCATGTTGTTGTTGTTCTTGTTGCTTTTATTATTATTATTATTATTATTATTATTATTATTATTATTATTATTATTAAATTTTACATCTACAATTCTGTTTTAATATAATTATGTATAGAACACTGACCTAAGTGATACAATTTAGGACTTTGTTTGCGGACAAAAATAGTGATGGTAAAAGATACAACAAACAACAATTTGCTGTTTGTATACGCGCAATATTACGTATTAATGTAATTGTATATGTGTGACAGATATAGAACAGTAATTTATTTTAACCAAGCCATTGATGACGTCAATCAAAGGCCAACGCGTCTGAAGCGGTCTTCCATAAGCCGCCTTTTTTTTTTCTGGTCAATACTGCGCATGAGCAAATGGCAGCTGTGCGGAAGCTCTCAAAAACGTGAGGTAGGTTATCCAAGGTTGCTATATGATTATTATTATTTTTTCCATTTGAAATGAAATTAATTTACAAACATATTCTTATGACATTGTCCGATCTTTGTACTTTAATATCATTATAAAATGAAATGACAGAATGGACGTTAAGTTAGGGAAATGTTACGAAACATCAGTTCGATCAAGGTTCGTGGAACGATTATTCCATTCGTTTGGCATTTGACATTATCGAGTGCATGCATTCTAGTTGTTACGTAAACCACGTTCGCAAGACTGCAGATCTGTTTGACAAATTAATTGTCACGTTTTAGGATTTAGTAATGGTTTTGTTTTGTTAAGGTCTAGTGAACAGAAACACGCTAACCGGCCCCAAAACAAACAACACCGTACGAAAAATCTGCCGTCTGCTGAAAGAACACAACTATTGGTTAGTTACTTTAGTGATAGCCTATACTGCTTCATCCGTTGTTCAGGTGGTACTCATTTATTATTATGTTTTTTTGTTTTTGTTTTTTTTTTTATCTCCTTTTAATAATAATAATAACAATTAAAACATATCATAAAATGCACAGTAATTATTATTAATAATAAAAACAATAAAAACAAAAAGAAAAAGAAATTTTGAGGAAGCAGTAAAGATGCCCATACCAGTTTTCTTTTGTTTACATATTTGTCTGCTGCACTCGTGTTTCTTGTAAGTCCCTAGGGTTAACAAAAAGTAGGTAGGTGGCTATATATCATGAGCTTAGTGAGCCGTTAAGCTTTTATTAATATTATCTGTTGTATCTCATCCTAGCGGGCTTTGTTGTGATAGTGGTCTATGTAACTATACCTGCGTCTAGATAAGCTAGTAATATATTGTCACATCCCAAAATAGTATAATGTATGGCTCATCCACAGTCGAGTTAATGGACATCAAGGTATAATTGTAATTAGAGATAATTTTAATTTTTTAATTTTTTTTTTATATTTTTTATATAGAATCTTTATATCAAACAACTATACATCAGAGGTAATGTTAACATTTCTATATATTTATAAAAACTGTATGTGTACTGTCAACACATCACTATTACTAAATGTAGCATTGTGTATATCTTTACAGAATCTACATGTAATAACTAATATCAACACATTATTATTATTATTGAGAGATGATGGTAACTAGAATAAACATTACTTCACAAGAGATAACATTTTTTTATATCTTTATAAAGTTTATACAAGTAATATTGACATATTACTGAGACTAGAGATAACATTAACATTTTTATTACATCTTTATAAAGTCTGTACATTTTATATTTATATATTACTGTGACTTGAAGTAAATTTAACATTGTTAACTTTTATAAACAAATCTTTGGATATATAGAAATTAAATTACTAGTATGCATCCATTTAAAAGTTAAAAAATAACTGTCTTATATTTTCCATCATTGTCATTATTATTATTATTATCTAACACTAACATTTACCAACCACAGATATTAAATAACAGAACTTACTTATTCCAATCTCTGTTTGTTAGTTATGTCATACACTAACATTTCAGTAGATGACTGGGTGCCATGCCAAGTTGGGAACTCAGCTGAAGGCCATATTCTTGTTGTTCTCTTTTCTTTCCTTGTATTCATTTTTCCTCATTGTTTTGTCTTTATGTTTGTTCTTTTATCATTTTTACTCCTTTCTTTAATTTCATCTCATTATTTTAAATAAATTTATTTCATCTTTCATAAAGTGTTTATTTTTTCCCTTTGTTTTCATATAATCATTCGTTTTTAATCCTTTGTTACTCTGTGTGCATACATATGCATGTGTGTCATAATAGTCGTATCATTGTAAATAGCTTACTAATAATACTGTATCCTGTTACTGTAGGTAACTTTGATACTAAGCACTGAGCTACAGATATCATCTGATGTGTGTATGGTATTATACCCAAACTTATAGGTGTCTGCATGATATGTCTTATCACAGGTATTATAGCTGACCTATAGGTGTCTGTATGATATTATATGTTGTATCTGCTTGAGATTTTATGTTACTATGTGTAATCACTATAAATAACTATGTCACTGTATCTTGAGAATATATTTACAGTGTCTTGATATAGAGACTTTATTTGACAATAAAAGAAGAAAGGAAGGAAAAAAAATAAAAGATGTTAAGAGGACAGTGCTAACTTATCTTTGTTTGGAGTGCGATTTATCAATGTTGTGTTGATTGTCAAGTTTACTTAATCTTTCACCAACTATTACACTTCCACTTTATAGTTGCTGTCAGCTTAGGATGTAATTTATAGGGGATACCCTACTGTCACAACATATTCTTTATAAGTGGCTTTTAGTAGTGACATATATTATTAACAAGATGCTGAAATGATTTTTTGAAATTATTACCAGGATCACTATTGTTATCTATACTATTATAGTAACAACTGCTACTACTATGCTACTGGTACTACTAATACATCATCACTACTACTACCACCATTACCACTACCACTACACCACCATCACTGTTACTAATGACATCATTGTCACCACTGACCCCACTGGCACCATCACCATGACTACTACTACTACTACCATAGGTTAATTATCCTTTACCTAAAATTCATGACTGACCATAAAGTGGAGGGTTTATTTATACAAATTGTTACTGTTCACAATTACACAACTAAAGTTTTAGTAGTTAACATGGCATGCAATACAGATGCCTATTCCAGCATTGCGAAATAATCTTTCATCATAGAAATGTATCATATTATAATCAGCCAGTTAATAAAACTTTATAACAGAATTAAATTAATTTTTATTAATGGAATATACTAACAGCTGGTTTCTCTCTAGTAGTGAAAAGGTAGCTTTATGCACAGTGCACAGTACACAGGAAAAAAGAAACAGAATGATGTTGTGTGTACATGGCAGTTGAAACCAAATAGTGAATGGTGCATGTGATGGAGCACACCTGATCTTCATTAAAAAACATGTTAAAAAATTAAAAAATGTACTAAAAAATAATATATTTTATAGTTGAACTTAATGTTAAACCTTACAAAAAGAAGAACGTAATTTACTTTTTGTGATGTGTGAAAACACGGCTGAAATTTTATATCACAGATCACATTTGTGACCTAGGTTTCACCTTTTCTGTTTTCTCCTCTTTTAAAAAAAAAAAAAAGAAGAAGAACGAAATAAAGTATTCATGTTACTGATGTATCATTGTGATCAAGTAGGAGTGTTTCTTTAAATACAGTTGCAGTAAGCAAATATTTCCATTACTTTAATGCTCACAGTGTCCATTATAGAGGGTAAGTTTTAGTTTTGTTATTTTAAATTATTTATTTGTTTGTATTTTTAAACATTATGATAACCCAGATTTGTAAAAATTATCACATTAGTGTTTTATAAAGTAGATAATTGCTTATATAATAATGACGATTTTTTTTCTTCATTTTCTTAATTATTTTTTTTTTGGTTAGATGGTTTCTTTTTTACAGTTTTTTTGTTTGTTTTCTGTTTGTTATCCTGGTAAATTAATTTCCACTTCTTACCTCTTGATTAAATTAGGATGAAAAATCACACATTAACTATTTCTTTTGCCTATTCTTATTAACAGTTGTTTGACTAAAAACTTGTGAAAAATATGAATCAACGAAGGCATTGTTTACCTTACACAGTTTTGAGATAATGTGATGTTGGACCAAGATACCTTGCCCCACAATATATAGGTTATCATGTCCTTGTTGCTATTTACATTTTGATATAATTATTACGATTAAATATTATTTATTTATTTATTATTTATTTATGTCTTTTCCTCAAAAAGGAAAAAATTTATCAACACATTTTCAAAGTATTTATTTAGTGGAAACATGGTTGTTCTTCTTTTTCAGTTTATAATTTTTGTTTTGTTTCTATCAATTATTGATACAGAATGACACAACAGTTTTTTTGTTTTTTTAAAACTATTTTTTTGTTTGTTTGTTTTTGTCATAGAAGTAATTCAGTAATGGAATTTGTTTTTATCTGTCTTCTCAGTGTAAACCAATACACTGAAACTTCATTTGGGCTGTCCATACCAGTTTACACTTACGAAAATGTGACAGTAAACAAGCTTTAACCATTTTACAATATCTGAAAATTTCAGTGTAATATAGAGGGATGTAATAAATATGATATCTAGAAACACTGATCTAAAATGTTTGATTGTAAAAAATCTTATGTAAACATGTCCTAATCTTTGGCCAATTTCTTTTGAATTATTGAAAAGTAACCTTACTGTCTATAAAGCTTAAATGAGAATTACATTTTTTTAAATTTGTATTTTAATTATGTTTTAACAGTACTTACTCAGTTAATGAAAAAAGTTAAGTTAGTGTGTGTGTGTGTGTGTGTGTTATGCATGTACAGGTAGGTTTCTGCTTATAACCAAGGCTGGTGAATATTTTGTATTCGGTTCCATGTTAGCACTTGGCTGATAAAATCCATTATGATTTCATGTATTAAAACTGAACCATTATTCCACATAATATAACAACCTCCAAGAATGTACTTTTGTAATGGTTACAAATATGTATAAGAATATATTTTAATGCTGGTTACAAATATACACCAATGAACTTTATGATAGTTACAAAACCATGTGATATAAATTGCAGATGATTATTAAAAATATGAAACAGACTTTAGCATTTACGTCAGTGACCTATTTTTACATTTTAATTTTTAAATGTAAACTTCTATAATACTCTGTAATGTTAGAACTGTGTTTCCATTAATAATTTATTACTGTAATGGAGTAGTTATATGGGCGACTAATTTATTTCAAAAATTCAAATTTGAGAAGCCAATTGAAAAACATTACAAATTTTTTGCACAAGATTAACAATTTATTAAATTGTTTCCTACTTTTAACAAAATGGAGATTTAAAAAAAAAAAAAAAAAAAAAAAAGAAAGAAATCTAGGAAGTTTAATATGGGTCAAACTTAAGTTATATTTCCTTTGTTACAGATTCATGTAGTGCTGATGTACTCAGTGGAAATGTTTTGTTGTTGCTGTTATAATTCATGTTTAAAGCATTGTTTTAACAAAAATTTAATTGACTTTTTTATTTGTTATGCAATCTTAATAATAATAATAATAACTGAAACAAATTATCTCACTGTAAGTTTGTATGTGTATGTGTGTGTATACATACACACACACACACACATACACATACACATACACATACACATGTATATAGAGAGGAAAGAGAGAGAGTGTATTAGGTTACATTTTGTTATAAAGTGAGATTATATATGTGTGAGAGATAAGTCAGTTTAAATTTTTTTTTTAAATGTCCAAAAAAAATTGTATCTCTAGGTTGAGTTTCATGATATTAACACTGAGAGAATAAATATACCACTTTAGGTGTGTCCTGATCATCTGCAGGTGTGGGGTGTATTTTTTTTGTTGTTGTTATTGTTGTTCAACCACATACTTCCAAAATAAAGTGGGCTGACTGTATTATATATACTTTTTTTCTTCTTAGGCTGTCATAATAATATGTTATTGATTATGACCTACTCATCAGTAAAGATTTTTTTTTTTTTTTTTTTTTTTTTTAATTCCAAATTAATCCAGCATTCAAGAGATTAACTGCATCATAATGATATTATAGCCGAAATAGGTGAGTTGATTTTAAAAAAATGTAACCCCTTTATGGAGATTTTATTGTTTATTCAGAAACAGAAATATTAAGTAACAGTAATAGTATAATATCATAGTTTTTTGTTTTTGTTATTTAAAAAACGCCACATTTTGATTTAATGTAAATCACTGAACTTTGTTTTTAGATCATCCCTGTAAATTGATAACCTACATGATACATATTCAGGTTGCCAGACAATTAAAAGATGATAGGATCATCATGATAAATTAGATGTTAAGTGTTGTTATTAATGATGTGGTGAATGTTTATGTAACCCAGCACCTTTGTTAGTTTTAGTCAGCATTGTCAAAAGTTCTTTATGTTGCTATATTTTATATATAAAAAAAAAAAAAATTGACAGTTTAATTATACATCAACACACTTTTTGTTTCTATGAACCATTAATAAATGCAAAAGGAAATTGCAGCATCTTTATATAGACTTCTTTATGTCAGATAACAGGAAGAGAGCAAATGTAAAAAACAAAGAATCTCACACACACTCACTCATCTTTCTTTAGGAAAGGACAGAATATAGCCTTGGATAATCCATTTATTTGGAACTGGTTGGAATGAGAAAACAACCCAATTAGTGCATGAAAAAGACAACCTGGTGTCTTATCACATATTAGGTCATTTTAATATTTAACGTGAAAAATCAGTCAGATAAAGTCAAGACAATACTGGTTAAAACTGACTTGTGTATAAAGAATATTAGGAACCCAGTATTACAAGTTTTAAAGCACAGGACTGGAGCCTGATGTAACAAGATCAATGCTCCTTAGTAACCAAGATTTCTTTTTTTCTATCCAAGCCATTGCCTTACACACCTGCTGTTTGAAAAACAGGTGGTATGTGTTTCTCTGCTAAATACGAGATCTCAAACTAAATGAAAGTTTTCCAGAGATTGGCAGTTGTAGGTTTCCATTTTCTCATCATTGTATATAAATGCATATATGAAAGGTATGATCATTTGACAACATAATAATCATATTTTGAAAACTGGGAACAAACTGTATGAGTAAATTCCTTTCTGGGTTTTATTTTATATGTCTTAATGCTCTGGTTAAAACATTGTGGACTAGCATTGTGATGTAAATCATTGTGTTTTCTTGATAACTGGTCCCACATTTATTACAATTAGGTATACGCATTTGGTTTGTACAATAAGCAAACTAGAGACAGGCATTTAATTTGTGTGTTCATGTGTAACTAACAATAAAGTAATAGGTGTCTGTGTGTGTGTGTGTATATATATATATAAATATATTTTATTTTATTGTATTTTTAAAAACCAGGTCAAGCATTATATATCCACTAAGCTACTTGAATTAATCTTGTTTGTACAGTTGCAAACTGTGTTAATATTGATTTTATAATACATTATATGTTGTAAGAATTGTACAATTATTTTTTTTGTTGTTGTTAGAAAAGATTTATCTTGGACAGCAACACAATACCAGATAAGTATCTTGAAACCTGTCTTCTAAATATTTTCCTAAAATATTTTTGTATATTTTAGAACTGGAATGATCTGTGGTTATATATATTTTTAATTTGAACTGAATTACTTCAATTCTCTCTCTCTCTCTCTCTCTCTCTCTCTCAATCCATTTTCTGTCTGTTTTGCATATTCTATATTACATTTATCCTCAGAACCTAAAATAAAATAACATGAACTTGGAAGTTTGACAAAATCTGTAACAGGGTTTGAAAACAAAACTATTAAGAATATGTACAAATGTTTGTAGCAGTTGTTATTGTAATATTAATAGTAGGATACTGAAAGGATTATAAATATTCATCTGCGACCAAAAAAAAATATGCCAAGATTGAATCATTGTATTAAGACATCCAAATAATTTATGTATAATTACTATTATAGATCAGAGGTATATGGGGAAAAAAGGATGCAAACGTTCTTAACATTTCATGAAAAAGAAAGTAAATCTGACAGTCTTTGTTAAACCGGTCATAGTGAGCTGTCTGGAATAGGAAAAAGCCAAGTGAATGCATAGAGCAGGATTGATGTTACGATCTACTACATAGCAGGCTGCAACAGTAACCACTGTAGACTAATTTCTGTACGAGAAGTAATAATAATGTGATTTGCTACTTTAATCACACCAGCAGTTTTGTCATCAGTGATTCAGAACTGACAACTAATCTTTCAGCGGTTGAGTTCTGTTGAGGAAGTTCGATCACCTACAAGGAGAGTTCAGTATTGAACTGTTTTACACTGATAACTATTTTCATTAGCATCTTATCCAGAAATTCTGTACAGTCGTCTCATAATAGTAGGCAGAATGACCTTTGCTGAACTGCACTCAGCTAAATATAGTCGCAGGAGAGTGTTTGTAAAAACAATATGGGAAGAAGGTTTTGAAATTATCAGTATTAGAGTTCTGTAAATTAAGATTATCAGACTCCATGCCAGTCAGAAAAATTATCAGTAAACATTAACATTAATCAGTTTTCTTGACCAGTAGAGAGAGAGTGTATTGGCTACAGGGATGATTAATGTATACAAGATACTACTGATAGTATCCTAGATAAACAGCACCATAGTCCAATCCTACAGACAGTGTAGTCCAGGCATATATACAGTAATCCTAGATAATATGAACAGTATTGTATAAAATGTATAGTCCAGCCATATAGTTAACCTATTCTAAACACTACAGGTTGTATTCTAGATAGTACAGTTATAGACAGTATCATAAAAGCTACAAACATTTCATACAGTTTTCTGATTTATACTGACAAGATTGTAGAGTTGACATCTTTTCTACAGTATCTTAAACTACTTAAACATTACTGTAGATAGTTTGAAAACAGAACACTGTCATTGTCTGTCTGATGGACACTTGTTTAGACAAATTACAGATCTCAGGATCAACAGTCAATCAAGCCAACCAGACAAATCTTGTTTATCAGACAGTACTGAGAAGGATTAATACTCTGACTTGTCTTTCTTAATCAAATATTCTATTACAGGTTTGTGACAGTTAGAAATAAATAACAGTACATTTTATTTTATCAGTATGTTCCTAGTAATTTGTACTTGGGTTATAAGTCAAAATGTAGTGTTTGTCTGAGTGTCTATCCTGGGTAGTATTAGCCATTGTACATACTACACAACGTAAGCATGCAGTAAAAGGAGTGTTTAGAATACAAACATCATGTGAATAATTGATATCACTCATCAGAGGTTAATTAACTAGTATGAATGGAAATCAATAACATTGTAAAACTGGACTGTAATTGTAGGCATTACAGAACTGACAGTGATGAAAAATAATCTTTTAAAAACACTTTAGGTTATTCTTGTACATTCTGGCTTGTAAAACTAAAATTTGTATCGTAATTTAAATTATGAAAATATTTCTGATTAATAATATTTTGTTTTTGTTTTAGACAGAAGTCATAAAATATTTTGTGTACATTCCTTAAAACAGAGTATTTTAACTTATCTATGTGTTTGGATGTGATTACAAAGGAACCATAGATAAGCAGGTAAAAAGCTACTGCAGCATTGTTAAAAAACATTAAATATATATAATGAACTTCTACTTAAAAATGTGTTACACACACACACACACACACACACACACACACACACACACACACACACACAGATTTGCACACTCACACTCACTCAAACTTTTTCATACTACGTGTCATCCACTTCACTAAGATAATAACAAACACCAGGCATGGAATTTCATCTGGACAGTGGAAACAACAAATGTTCTAATTATTAACAGATAAGTCTAGACTTGTGACCGACAGCAGATGTTCACTAATTATTTTGCTGGACTGTCCGAGTGGAATAGCCAGGTCTGTGCCTGCATAGTACACCACAGTTTGCAATCTGAAAACTTTTCTCAAGTAAATCATAACTGGTTTGAATCAGAGGATGTTACTTTAATCAACACATTAAAAAGTAAATGTTGTTTGTTTATTTATAGGATTATTTATTTATTTATTTATTTATTTGTTTGTTTGTTTGTTTGTTTATTATATTTTGTTTTATTATGGTTTATTCTTGAAGTTATTTATTTCCTTGTTTATTATTTATTTATTTATTTATTTATTTATTTTGTTTGTTTGTAATATGAATGCAACTGATTTTAATGAATGAACATTTTTTACACCCAAAATACGAATTTACTTTTAAGTGTCAGATACATTCTTTTTTTTGTATATATATTTATTTACGGTCATACAACATCTGAAAGAAAAATTGTTTCTACCCTACTGTGACTAATATTTATACAATAATTTGAATAAGAAAGAAAAAAACCCAACCAAAAAACCCCAAATTTTTATTTAAATATGTATCTGTCTCTTTATCTTTCTCAGTACTATATACAGTTCTAATTTGATATTTAGATTAATATTAAAAAATAATACATTTTATTTTATTAGTAATATATTATTTGTTAATAATGATTATTTCTATTGACATCTAAGTTTTTAATTCAAGTAAACTAATAATAATTACTCTACTGGTTCAAAGTAACATGCAGTAATAACTTTGTGAATGTTTGTTACAAGTGGTCTGCCAGGATGTGAGAGTTGAACAAACAATACATGATTAATATGAGAATTTAAAACACTTAAATCAAGTATGAGACTTGTATCTTGTTCTAAAACTTCTACTTTTGAGTTAAAGTGTCAAGTGTTGAGAAACTTGTGTGTATATATATATATATATATATATATATATATATATATATATATATATATATATATATATATATATATATATATATATATATATATATATATATATATATATATATATCTCAGGCACACACACATACACTTTAACATTTTTTCTCACATTGGTATGATTATGAAATTTCTATGACAGAATGATAATATCTTTTTAAGTAATCAAGTGCACATAAGAGCAAAAAAAATAAAAAGTGTTTCAGATACATATAGTTATACAATGAAAATCAAATTATCTACAGTTGGCTAAAGTGAAATATTAAAAGATAACCATCTTGACAAATTGTCCAAATTGCTTGTCAGACATCATATTAAATATTCTGTTTCAAGATGAACATTAATATGATATCCTTACTTATTTATATGTCTGTCAGTTTGTGTTTATGGGAATCCTGATTTTTAAATGTCTGGAGGTAAAGAAAGACTTGTTGAAAGCAAATATTTTATTATTATTATTATTACTATTATTATTATTATTATTATTATTATTATTATTTTGTTTTAAATTAAATTATTTTTTTTATTAATTTCTATTTTATTCTATATATATTTTTTTATTTGTCATTAATAATAATAATATTACTTTTCTATTATTATTATTATTATTATTATTTATGATATTTAATTCATACTTGTTAATTTTCTAAAACAGTATTTTAAAAAAATAATCTTTTTAATAATAAAAATACAAACTCATTTCTCGTATCAGTGATATTATAGCATATTGGGGAGATGGTTCTTTAGTCAGTGGTATTAACTGGTCTGGAGAATGGTTCATCACAGGATCAATCCTTGACACTTACTATTTCCCACTGCAGTTTATTCCCTGTGACCAGTTTATCATTTATCAAAAGCTACATAGTTTTCTTCAAAATAAAATAAAATAAAATTAAATTAAATTAAATTAAATTAAATTAAATTAAATTAAATTAAATTAAATTAAATTAAATTAAATTAAATTAAATAAATAAATTGAATTGAATTAAAAAATAATTAAATTAAAAATTAATAAATTAAAATTAAAAATATACAAATAAATAAGTAAATATATATATATATATATATATTTTTTTTTTAAAAGAAGAGAGAAATTGATATCAAATTAACCCCAAAACATGTCAGTAGAATATTTTAAGGTACAGCTATAAAATATATTTTTAATATCTCATATCTGTGTTTAAACAGTGATTATTTAACAGCTGTTGTTTCCAGTTGTACTTCACCTCAATAGATTATTCGTTACATTCTGCAACTGTTCTTAAAGGTGTTAATGGTGGTGGTAGTAGTAGTAGTAGTAGTAGTAGTAGTAGTTGTTGTTGTAGTACTATGGAATAGTAATAACAACAATGATGAAAATGTTAATAATTAAAAAAATAATGTTAGCAGTAATAATCATAGAACTGGTGCTGGTGGTGCTGGTAGTAGTACTTGTAGTAAAGTAGTAGAAGTAGCACCAACAGTATTATAGTGAGGGGATTGGGTTAATTTTCGTTACAAAGACTGTAATAAAACCATTAAAAGAAACAAAAGGAAACCAAATGTTGATTTCTGAAGATCAGAATAAACCTTAAATTTTATAGTAATACATCTTTCTTGGAATATTTGTATTCTCAGAGATATTACTGGTGGAATGAAATCCCTCAAAATCCTATAAACAAGAAAACAAACAATGGGTGGTGCCTAAACTGAACCTACATATTAACTAATGTCTGAAATAATACAGAATTAATGTGTATATATTTATATCGTGCCCAATATATGGATTTGTGTACATAATTGCCATGTAATTTATTATTTATTAACCTGAATTAGTGTTTTAGGATTTGAAAATATTACCTGACTATCCATAAATCTATAACAGCTGTGCCAAATTATAATTTATAAGAATTAATTTGTTAACTGCTTTATAACTTACTTGAACATGATTCTGGTTAGTGTTATGAATTTTTTTTTATTTGGGACATTCCATTTCTAAAGTTTGATTCTGAGTATAACTAAAAAATAATTATGACTAAATTTATTTTAATTTAAATATTGTTATAGATAACAACTAAAAAATTTGTTATCATTATACCACTGGTAGTAGTACTAGTAGTAGTAGTCTAGTAGCTCTATATATAGTAATGGTATCTGTACCAGTGAGTGTTGTCTGTTGACAGCAGAAGTAACTGAACTATTGTTACAAAAATGTGTTTTTTATAATATATTATTTATTTTGTTTATTTATTTATTTATTATTAACACTTCTACAATATCTTCATGTATTTTTCAAAATGATTATTATCCTGATTATCTTTTATAAGTGCTTTTGCTGCAGTGGTCACAAACTGAATATTCCTGTAAAGGTCACAATACATTGAGTTTCTACAGATTCTCTGGTGTGTAAAGTTTTCAGTGGGCCAGTATGATGCGTGGGTATTACCAACTGTTTCCACAGTTCAAAGATTTTATCATTAGATGACAATAACTACCCCACTAATTCATGTAATTTATTTCAGAGCTGTGTGTTAAATTTTCTGTTTATTATTCTGTTGTTGTTTTATTATTTATTTATTTATTAATTTTTTTTTTTTTTTTTTTTTTTTTTCAGACTGTGATAATTATTGTTCTGGGAAATAAACATAACAATGGCCGTGATTGTCAAGGATTTATGACCAGTGTTATTTATTAGAGAACAGATTAACTGATCACATGGTAAGTTATTTTATTTAATTTGTCTATGTATGTATATATATGTGTGTGTGAGAGAGAGAGAGAGACAGAGAGAGTGAGAGATTTGGTGCTTTTTTTGGATGGATTTGAAAAAACTCATTAATGTCTGTCTTATTTATTTATATATATTTTTTTATGTGTGTGTGTATTTTCCTTTTTTTAATAGAACATACAGTTATTAAGTATTTGTTGGGACTATCTCATTTTTTAAAATATTTTTCAAACATCATTTCAATTTTTATTATTACTACTAGTACTACATGTTACTTTTTAATTTACTTCTTTAACATTGGCTATAAAAAAAAAAAAAAAAAAAAAAAAAAAAAAAATCAGTGTACAAAAGCTATACTGTTGAATTATTGATGCATAACTGAATAAATTATTGATCAGAACAGTAAGACACCAACTAAGAAAGCTTAATGAACATTTACAATCCAATAATTCCGACCTGAATACTAAAACCTGTCAGGTGTCATTAAGGTGTGCTTTTCTATCAGGGACTGAAAATAGTGAAAGAAAATCAAGTATTGATTGGATGGGACAGTATTAATTTAATGTATGCAGAATGAATCTATTGCTGGTTGTCCTTTAAGCCTTAAGTCTGGTAGCTCATGGGATCTGCTACTGATGGTATCTGTAATTAAATGGTACAGAAGAAGATTACTTTTCTTGTAGATTCTGAAAAAAGTAAAAGAAAATCTAGTGTTGAGTAGGCAGATGCCTAAGTGATCTCCTTCTGGTTGAGTCATTGGGCTGAAATCTGGTAGAATATAGGATCTGATCTTTTTATATAATATATATTTATATGTTATTAAATAGTACAGAAAGAAAATGTTTTTCTTGAAGAGCTGAAAATGTCTGGAACAATAAGGAATTCATACAGACTTGGTGTCATACTGGTTATGCCTTTAGTCTGAAGTGTAATAGATCTTGGGAACTGAACCTGATAGCAGTATCAAATTAAATGGTAGTCTGTGAATAACGGAGGTAGTAAATAATTGTTTCTATAATGGTAGACTTTGAGAAAGATGTAATATGTAAATTATGTACAACAATAAAATAAAATTGAACATAATAGCATAATCTGGTACTACATTCAAGACGTTTTATTAAAGGTGTTATAACAGGCCTGATTCTGATACCAAGTAGTTTAATGATTGCTCTGAAAACAGGAATTGTATTTTGGTTCTAGAATGAGTGATACACTGGGTTACATTTTAGCTCTGGTAGATGGCTGCTGGTATCATAATTCCATGTCAGAATTATTTTTAAAGTGATTATGTCATTGGTCTGAAAGCTGAGATCACTTGTTGATAACAAAATTAGTCATACAGCAGTTAAAGTCTAGAATGTATATTGGAATGGTATTCTATTATCAGAAACTATTAGATGCGGTGACAAAGTGACAAAAAGTTAAGTTTATCCAGACCAGATGCTTTAGAAATAGTCTAAATTCATACATTGTTACTGCATTTAATTTTAAAGGAAAAACATAAGTAGTGTTTAAAAATGGGTCAAATGTTTAAATGTGGATGCCATTATTCTTTCTAAAATACTAAAACAACCAAACAAACCTAAACTTTTAAATTATATCTAAATGAAACTTAAAATTAAAAGTTTGCTGAATAAGCAAATGTCATTTGTCTCCTAAATTGGTGGCATCATTATTTATATATATATATTTTTTTTTTCACATGTCTTGTTTATTTTTTAATCCTTTACAGTTTACAAAATAATGAGTTTTCACTTCCAATGTGACAAGATTAGTTGAAGCTTGGATGTAAACACTGCCCACCTGTTGGGTACAGATTTTTTTTCTACAACAGAAAGAGTTAATATAAATTCACATTGTTGGCCTCAAGTATGTTAAAACTTTGTTTTGATAAATGAAATGTGTTATTATGCTGAATGAACATTTATAACACAAGCAGGTTTTTATTTCGGTTGTCTTACGTCTATACTTAACACAGTTTATCATCTGTTATTTTTTAAACACGTTCCCACTGTTATCTTGCAGTACCTGAGTATTGTGTTTGATAAATGGGAACATGAATATGTTGAGTGCACATTTATCATCCTATTTGGTTTGAATTGTTGTTTCTGTAATATTGATTGCAATTTTCATCTTGCTGTTACCTTTATTACTCCATTCTCAAGACAGCTTGTAGCTTAGAGGTTAGGGCATGTGTATGAGGCATAACAGGTTACACAACCATCCCTCATTAGGTTGTTTTCCATTCCATCTAGATCTCTATCTGGTTTATCAGAATTATTTTTCCTGTCTGTGGGTAGGTAGATACATATAAACCATTTCTTGCTGCTAACTGAAAATGAACTGACTGTTACATTGCCTTTGGGATTTTAAATCACATATACCGTATATACTTGTGTACAAGGCGACCTTATGTATAAGTTGATGTGTATTTTAAGACCAAAAATTGCATCATTTTAGGTATTACTTGTGTATAAGTCGACTGTAGATTCCAGGCACCGTCACTATTTTTAGACCAGTGTGACAGTGCCATGAAGGCCTACATTGTATGCCTACTGTAACATAACTTGCACGAGCTGTAACTTGCACGAACATACCATAATAACGTAAATGCATGTATTACACGAGCTATAGCCTAAATCATTGCAAGACCCCGTAAGGCATAACGCTGTACTAACGGTTTTCTCGCTTTAAAATGTATTTTTATTTCATTAAACGGAAGAATATCATGTTTTACATTCATATTTGGTTTTGTTATTTAATTTTTCAAAAAAATGTATACGATAAAATTATATTTTTGAAAAGCTGAAAGACCACGATTATTTTAGATGCATCCCGTAGCAAAAAAAAGTCAAAATGGGCCTCTTCAGCAACAGCTTCAAAAGCATTACCTATGTATAAGTCGACCCCCAAAATATTACCTTAATATAGTCTCCCAAAAATTCGACTTATACACAAGTATATACGGTATGACATCATTAATGATTCCTTAGTCCTAACTGGAAAGAATAGTCTTCAGCTGACTTTGGTATTCCTTGAAGACATCAGTATTCTACTCTCACATAGTGACAATACAAATACCATATGATTCATTTCTAAGTAGGTTTTTCTGTCAAAATCTCTAAAAATGATGATTCAGTAACAATTCAGAATCAGAAATTGCAACTTGTTCCTTGATTCAGTATAAAGGAAATAACTGTCATATATCTTAATTATTGTAATGAATAAACAATAAACTTATTTGTTGGCATTTCAATACACTTTAACATTTGTATTACTACTGTTACTCCCATTATCACCACCACCATTACCACTAGAACTAATACTATTACTAGTACTATTACCACTACTATCACTACTGCTAAAACTTACTACTCCTATTGCTACTACTACTATCATTACATTTACAGTTATTGTTAAAGTTATTATTTACTGTAAACATCATTGTTAGTGTAATAACTGGAAAAGTCATCAGATACTTTCTTTACCTTAACAGGTATCATGCACAGATAAATATAAACTTAAGCTACAGCATAAATTCCAAATATTCCTTACGATTGTATATTTTTTTCTTCCCTGTCATTGTATACTTACAATCCACAAATATATTGGTTGTTGTTTTTACATTTGTAGAAGATAGTAATCATTGTCACTGTTGTTATTTTACACTCGTGGCCACATCTGTACATGTACATACATATACATCACACAAAAACCAGTACTCTCTTGTAAACACATACCTGACATATACTGCTTGATGTAAGTTGATTCTTTTTTCTTTATATGTGTGTGTGTGTGTGTGTGTGTGTGTGTGTGTGTGTCTAAGTCTTATGTGACTCTTGTGAGTGTATGTGTGTATATAAAACACATATTCAATACACATACATACTTAAAAATATAACAGAAATATAGATACATATGGTGAGGAGAGAAGATGAGATAAAAACAAGATAACAAAAAAAAAATATGAAAGGTAAAATTGAAAAAGAAAATTAGATAAATGGAAATAATTAAATAACTTTAAAGAAAAAATATGCATTAAAGATAGCCTTTGGCTTCTAAACCAAAAACATGGCTGATATTTATTGATAATATTTATATTTAGATTTTGGATTCTTAAAAAGAGATTTCCAGACTTACCAACATTCTGGCTTTTTTTAATTTTTTTTTAATTTTTTTTTAATTTTTTAAATTAATTTGAGTGTTGTTACTTCAGTGTTGCATTTATTTATTTATTTATTTATTTATTTATTTTTATTTATTTTTATTTTATAGTTTTTATTATTAAATTAATAAAAAATATTAAAAGATTCTTGCAAATGTCTTAGACAAAAAGTATATGTGTCAGGAAGATTAAAAATGTCATCTTAATGAAACCCTTAAATTAAAATTTTAATATTTACTGTATATAAACAGTTACCAATATGTTATATATGTGATATTATAAAACACAATTAAATTCAAATACAATAAATTGTAATAAATAAATAATACTAATATTACTACAAAAATAACAGTTCGTTTCCATAATGTTACCACTACTAATAATAATTACAATAATATGGAAAAACAAAAACAATAAAGACAACTAAATACCAGTTAATCAATGCTAAAAGACATATATTTAAAAATATTTACTTTGATATTTATTTACTGTAGCATTATACAATCTATAATGTTAATATAACATTTTTAAACATCATCATATTTGTCAGTTTTCTGTTGGGCTCAACCATATATACTCTGTTATATTTTAAATATTAATTAATTAATTAATATTTTTGTGTTTACCTCTGTATGATAGCCAATAACTGATACAATTTGGTGCTCAGATATTGATAATCATTCATTCAGTCATTGTAACATAACTAATTTTTTCTGAAGAACATTTATCACATTCTGAATTCCCATCAAGTCAAATAGTCATCAGTCGTTTTCATTTTGTTTAGATCAAATATAAATTCATACTTCAGTATTTTCAACAAGATTAGAATTACCTTGAAATATGAACACTGGTTAAATATTTTCTGGATTGTTTTTTAAATTTATTTATTTATCATTTTTCTTGATCAAACAGAGTGGCTTCCCCTGCTTGGTGATAAGTCTGATCTGTTTACTGTTACAATAATATATTTAATTTATTTCTTCAGGTCAGAGTTCCACAATTCAGCAAAATACAGCAGGAGTATTTTTAATAATGCATTTGACAGCTTATTGAAAGCCATGTAGTTAATTAAAAAACATTTCTTTGATTTCTTTTTCATTGAATCTAGTTTATGAGTTCGTATCTTCAGTTGTATGACTAGAGCTTGTATTTTTCAATTTCTACTTGCAGGAACTTGTACGTGTTCGTAAACAAATATTAATATGAATGTGAATTTGTTACATACATATCATGATAACATCTTCACAGTTGACAAAACTGAGAGATAAATTTACAACACTGGTTGTACGAAGGATTGTTGTCGTGGAGTATTTGAGGCTAGTAGTTTGAGTAGATGAGTGTAATTATGTTTATCAATGTGTTTACTGTGTATTGATTTGTAGCATCGTATCTATATAACTATTTACTGCTATTCTCTGTAAGGTTTTTATAGTATACTAGTAGGAAAAATATACCACGTGAAGACATTTCTGTGCTCAATTCATATGATGGTGGTGATGGTGGTGATGATGATGAGAGTATTAAGGTGAGATAAGGACACTGTTGATGATGATACTGTTACCAGTGAGTGATAGAGACAGTGTATTATTGATAATATTATGGTCGTGTATAGCCAATGTTTTGATGATGATAATAAGGTGCAATAAACACAGTTGTTGATAATAACATTAAGTAAGATAAAAACTGCTGAAGATAGTAGTAAAGTGATATACAGATACTGTTGATAATGATAATATTACAGTCATATAAAGACACTGCTAGTAATGATAACATTGAGATAAAAACACTGTTGACATGGATAACATTGTGAGATAAAGATACTGTTGATGACAATATTAAGGTAAAATAAAAACACTGATGCTAATATGAAGGTCCTATAAAGCCATTATATTTATGATGATATGATATAAGATCATAATAAAGATGTGATGATGATGATAACGATGATGACGATTTTCAGGTCATAATGTTGATGATGAAAATCATATTGTAGAATAAAAAGCTGATAATGCTGAAGAGAAATAAATGATAATTGTAATGATAAAGATGAATTTCAGATTATGTTAGATCTTTATATTAATGTTGAGGATGATAAAATCACTATGGTTAGATAAAGATGTTCGTGATCGTGATGTTAATCTGAAATAAAGTCATATTAAAGTAAAAATAACAATGTTTATTATGATGAAGATGAAAATTAAACTGAGAAAAATTAATTAAAATGATAGTGATGATGACAATGACAACAATATCAAGGAAAAACACTTTTGATGATAATAACAGTACTGAGATGTGTGCATATTTTACAAAGGCAGTATGTATATTATTTATATTGATGATATTATTAACATTCTATCAGCTGTATGTTCATTAGAATGCTGCAAGCATCAGTGGTACCATGAAATCATCATCATCATCATTACAATCATTATAATTATTACTTCTTAAGAAAAGGAAAGTCTTATTTTGGCCAAGAACAGTTGATAATGTCAATAACAAATAATAAATCACATTGCTGTCCATGTCAGCACTGATGCTTATGGGATATATTCGTGGTGTAACAAAGTAACAATGGTGCAGAAGTCTGGTGATGTTAATGGAAGATGTGAATGAAAATGTGAAATGACAGCTGAGTTGTACAGTTAAATGACCATGTGATTGAAAATCTGTAATAAGGACAATGTTGTATGTGACAGTATTAGTGTAAAAAAAAAAAGGACTACATGAATGGAAATTTTAGATGACATTTCCATGATAATGTTGTCCCTAACAGCTTACAGTTTTATAGAAATGAATATCTGAAATATCAGTTATGTTGTACTGCAAATCACTAATACACTTAATTTTTTTTAAATAATGTTGACATTTAACAACTTATACTTTTATAATGAATGAAAATCTGAAATATTTATAGGACTGTACGTAAAAGTGTTGTTCTTACTGCTTTTGTGTAGTAACTTCACATATGAAGGAAAATTTGAAATAATGAAGTTTGAGCTTGTTATTCATGTACACACATGTTAAAAAGAAATCTTGAATATATACATTTACTTTTTAACATGTTTGAGTTATTATTATTATTATTATTAACTTCAAACAAAAATATTCGTGTACTTGTAAACTGAACATATTTAAGAAGGCACTGAAATGCAGTTGCAGTTGAGGTATTTGTTGACTGAATAAAGACGTGTTAAAGTGTTCGTGTACATGCCTGATGGAGCTGACTTCGTTTCTTCCATTAGCTGAGAATGATTGTTTATTTGAGATTGTCACAGGTTTAAAAATAAACTGTCTGGTTTTTTCCTTTCTTTCTCTTTGGCTAAAAGGTGAGAGAATTTTGTACAGGTCTTTGTTTTAGAAAGTGTGTGTATGTATGTGCATGTGTGTGTGAGTGATTGCATTTATGTGTGTATCTGTTACACTGGACATAGAGTACATTTGTGTGTATTTATATGGGGATTTTTATTCATATTTATTTTATTTTAATGTATACATCTACTGATCTAGCTATTGTTAAAACAAAAGTTTGTTATGAAAACAAAATCATTTTAC
The DNA here is from genome assembly GCA_012295275.1 of Chrysomallon squamiferum. NCBI lineage: Eukaryota > Metazoa > Mollusca > Gastropoda > Neomphalida > Peltospiridae > Chrysomallon > Chrysomallon squamiferum. The sequence continues at coordinate 9,461,567 of CM022668.1, read as the reverse complement.
ACATAAAAAGTCTTAAAAGCTGTTTATCTTTGTTCATAAGGCAGAAACTCTTGACCTCTAGTTTATTAACCTTTGACATGATTTTCTGTAGTTTCAGTTGTCTTTCTATCTTTCTTTTTTTTCTTTTTTCACCTGACATATCCAGATGCCATAGAAATAAATTACATTGTTTGTCTATTGCCCACCTGTCTACAAAAACTTTTCAGATAGCACCTGGTAGACGCTAATCTTTATTACTGACCCATTTCTGGTGTCCCCAGCTTAACCTAGTTCGGACTACTCAAGTTCTAGATAATCTAATATGTTGGTAGTACCAAGATTAAAACACTTAGTGTGTTTGATTTCTGTGCAGATGTTTTAATAAGCACTGTGTTTTAGCTAACTGCACATGGTTTTAAAAACTCTGGATAACTATATGTTTTTACTTCATTGTTTCTAAATATTGGTTTGTGATTGAAAAGGTAATGTGATATTTATTTATTTGTTGATGAAGAAGAAACAGGTTTTTTTTTAATATATATTCACTTACAAAAAATAGTAAATACTGAAAGAGAGAGAGGAGAGGAGGTTGATGGAAAGACAAATAGAAACTGTTTATATTTCACTATAATTAAATTACTTTTTTAACTAGTGCTAATTTTTTCAGCTTAAATTCTAATATTTTGTTTCTATGTCAATCAAATGTGAAATATTTATTTACAACACTACTACTGTGCCTACAATTATTGGTGGTGATTTTGTACGTGTGGATATATATTTGTGTTGTGAACATTTAGATTTATTTATGCATTATTTGAAACAAAACTTAATCCAGGGCCTGATACAGGATTTTAGCAGTGAGGTATGTCATCACTGTATGGGATATATATATAATGAGTTTCACAGTACGATAAAATAAGACATTAATTGGAATTTAAAAAGGGACTGTATATACTGTTTTTGAACCTGAGATTTATATCAGTGTTTTATTTTTACCACCATTTTTCCAAGAATAGATAGGTGAATAGTGAAATAGCACATGCTATGCTGCAAATGAACCTTTAATTTAGAATGAGACAAATTATTTCCTTGCAACCCACACATTTCTAAAATAACCAGTCTTTAAAGTTCATTAGTACTGTTTGTTTGTTCAAAAAAATGCTGAAGAACATACAAACTATTTCAATATAGAAAAGCATTTATATTCAAACCAGATTATACACTGACTAATTTTTTTAAACAAAATGGTTTAGCATGTCTATAGATGCATTTGTTCTTTATTAACTGTAGGATTATAGCCTGTATAATTTTACTAAATATAATTGTTGCAAAGAGTATAAAATGTACATACAGACAAAACAACTAAGAATTTATACATAAAAACACATATACACCTATTACATTTCTGTGAAACTTAGTAAATGATTATTTTGTTACTACATCATTATTTAATACATTATTAGACATCAAATATGATTGGTTTTACACACACACACACACACACACACACACACACACACAGAGAGAGAGAGAGAGAGAGAGGAAAAAACAAAACCACACACACACATAGAGTATTATATTGAGAACCATGGCCTTTGATGTTCTATGCACTGTAAATTAACAAGGACTAGATTAAACCAGTGTATAGATAAAAACAGTTCAAAACACCATGTTTTTACATGAAAACACACAGAGATTAAAAAAAAAAAAAAAAAAAAAAGGTTATTCTACAGGTAATCAGCCAAATATATAATATATCTAAAAAATGTTCTGCTTGACTAGATTTCAACTGCAGCTTTTTGCTGCTGTTAGCCATGCTATATAATTATTATAGCACTGTAATTTAATATTGCTATAGTTTATAGAGGAACTTGTTCTCTGCCATTGTGTTATTAATACAAAGAACGTCTGATGCTTAATTTATGTTTTTGACAGTGTTAATTTGGCATGAAACTTAATTTAGTGTAATGACTTTGTGAAATACAACATTTGCCATTGTATTTATCACACACAGACACACATGTACATGCTTATCAATAATAATAATAATAATAATACATCCACAAAGAGTCCCCATATATAGTCATATGATTTAAAATCCAGATGGTTCAAGTTTTACCTTGATTTTTGACAACAGTGTTTCAAAGCTGCCAAAACAAATTGTTACATGTTTTTATTACATAAATGTGATTAAACATGTATTATGTCAGGTGTTTTTGTTTTGAAAATAACTGTTACTGTATGTATAGCCTACAATTTATTACATAGTAGTAGTTTGTTATACACTGTTAACTGTTTTACAATTATATAATTAGGTATAGTCAGGGTTTTAATAATACATAATTAGTCTAAATTTTAAATGACTTAATGTTACCCTGACATTACAATCTTTGTTACACTTTGTGTAATAATGTAAAACTGATATTGATGTAGGTATGTTATACAGTGTATTGTTTTACTGTGACATTCTTAAAACTGACATAGATGTCACAGTCAGTATATTACAAGTTTTTATAACTTAGTGATGTCACTTTGTTACATAAAACATCTGGTTTTTACATAAAACCTTGCAAATTTAAAAAAAAAAAATATATATTTAAGTTGTACTTTATTGAAATATTTTTTATGTAATAATTTGTAATAGTAGACCACTAAGAGGTATGCTAAACAGCAGGTTGAAAATAATATGTAATATTGTTTTCTTAGGTTTAAATTACAGTATTTACATACAGGTATATTAAATGTTGTTGATTATGTATTAAAATTGCAAACTGACGCCAAATTGATGAAATCCAGTACAAATATGCAATGGATAACTAATCAACATTTTATTTATTTAATTTCTTTTAATTTTTTTATTCTGAATCTATAACAAGAGTCATTTCAAGGTGAAAGGAGTTACGTAACTCGTATTATATTTGTATAACAAACCAGCATGTATTCCTTTTCGCAAACCACAGCAGCAGCACAAAAAGAAAGCAGCTGTATTATTTGGAAGATAATCCACTATCACTCAGTGCGCAGGCACCAGTCAGTAAGAACAGTTAGGTGGTTATTTCCAGCTACTCAGTCTCAAAGTGAATGTGATATTAATAGAACATGAGCTCAATAACAGAGGAGTCTGTCTGCATCAACAAAGTCAGAGATTGATTGGCTTCAACTCTCAACAGATGATATAGCTCATATATGGATGTATGTATGGATGCTACATACATGGATGTAGTCTAGCAGACATGGATTGAGTCTGTCACACAAACACAGACTAGCAGACACAGGTACAGTCTAGCAGCCTAGCTGATGTAGACAAGAGTCAAATAGAGATGGATACAGTCTAGCAGCCTGGGACAGAGCCTAGCCAATGTGGACAGAGTCTTGCTGATATGAATACAGTCTAGCAGAGTAACAGACATGAAAACACAAGAGGAGCAGACAGGGTCAAGCAAGGTCCAAGAGTACTTTACACACACACACAAACGAAATCTTTTTGGAATGTTTCCTAGACTGCATGTTTGCTGAAGGATTGAAAATTGTAACCATCCCTTGTTCCTTCCCTAGTAATGACCTGCAATCAGGTGGTCCATGGTTAAATTGCTAGCTAGTTCAAGGCAAAGTCTATTGCCAATCAATACTGAGAAATCTTGATCTTTCTCTGTACATCACAGATGTGACTTTGCCAACTCATTTATAGCATCTCTAAATAGGTTGTGTATACATTTATTGACTTACTAGTCGAGTTTGTATGGAAAGAATTTAAGTATTGAAGCTCCTGCTGTATACATGAACACACACACTAGTTACAATAATAAGGTCATTTTTTTTTTTTCTTTTTTTTTTTAATATGTAATAATAATAGAAATATTAATACTAATAATTATTACTATTATTATTTATTTATTTATTATTTTCTTTCAAAAGGGCATTGTAAGTATCTTGTGGTTTAGAAATATTTCAAATAAAGTTAGCTATAAGGTTACAATTATGTAACAGTTAACATAAATAACATATTGTAAAGGGTGAACAAACTATTCCACCATTTCAGTCCTGTTTATCCAGCCTGCAAAACACTTTGTCTGTTAATGTGATTATTTATTTGTGGTATGTTAGAGTGAATGTATTTGTGTTTTTGTGTGTGTGTGTGTGTGTGTGTGTGTGTAAAAATAAATATAAAAAGACTGTATATCCAGTTTTCATACACACTAGCTCCAATGTTCATACATAACATTTTACAAGTTTTAGTAGCAGTAGTTAAGTAATAGTAAAGGTAGTTGTGGTGGTGGTGGTGGCAGCAGTGGTAGTGGTACTAGTAATAGCAGCTGTTTAGTAACTGAAATGAGCTGAAACATATATTTCTTAAAATGACTTTAAAATGTTTGTGGTACTTCCGAATGTTTTAAATATATTGTCATATTCTAAAATAAACGTAATATGATAGAGTACAGTTAAATACAGCACATCCGGACCTACCCACTGATACTGAAATACTATACCATTGATATTTGTTTAAAATATATTAATAGCTAAAGATGACATAGTAAAGATGACGTAGGTGATGTTGATGAAGAAGAAGATGATAATTTATATAAATATTTTGTCTGTGTGTATAACATGTTTGTAACATAACATACAGCAAAAACTATGACCTTTAAGTACATTTGTTCCTAGCTTAGTGCAAAAAGGACATTGCACTATATATGTATATCTACGCAGTACTGTCAGATATCACAATCAACAGGTTCTAAATTTTTCTCTCTCTCTCTCTCATTTCATTTCTATTTGTCTTTATAAGTTTATGTCCTTCTGTTTGTCATTCATTTGATCAAATCATCTTTTTCATCCTCATTCATTTGATCAAATCATCTTTTTCATCCTCTAGTTCTCTTCCTTTGTTTCTGTTGAGATTTATTGAAAATCTGTCGTCACAGCTTAGTGCAGAAAGGACATTCCAATATCAATAACAGTTCCATCAATACATGTCACAAAAATTTTAAATTGTTTTTCTTTCATTGGTCGTTCCTGTAATCATTTATCCTTTCATGCCATGTGTGTTTCTCAAGTTTCAATTCAGTTACATATTTACATAAGGTATCTCTAATATATATATAAAAATGGCAAAAAAAAACCCATATAATTTTATTTGATTTGTTTTTGTTGCTTGACACCATCTGTAAATGCAAAATGATTTTCTGTTTACTAAGTTGTCATGATACCTGAAATTTGATGTATCTTTTACACACAACACAGATACACACACACACTAACTGAATAAGTGGAAAAACTTAATTAATATTTAGTTATTTTAACATGTCTAAAATGTAATATGTGTATATGTATGTGCACGTTTGTGCATGTTTTCGTGTTTGTCATAATAATAATAATGTTAGAACACCTTATCTGTATTTAAAACTGTTCAAAAGTATTAGCCCCCAGAACCTATCCTAACAAGCTTTTCAAATTAACCATAACAGTTTCAAAAATTGTTTGATTTACATACTGCCTTACATGACTGTTGTGCATCACTGAACAAAAACAAACAACAAAAAATATATTACTAGTTTTCAGGAACCCCATTTGGTTTAACCTGTTCATGGTTCTGTTTTATGGGTAAGATGTCATAATGTAGAGATTACAAGCAGGCTTTGCCTTTGTTTATTTTAGTTATTTGGTCAGTTAATCAGGTGATGATGACTACAAATGTTACATATGTCAGTAACATAATTTATCTGTTGATGTGTAATTAACAAGATCTGTGAGTGATAAGTAAAAATGTGTTTATGTTTTGGTGTAAATTGTTCTGTGCGAGTATAATAATTATTATTTGTTTTTATCTTTTATTTTTTATGTATTGTGCAGTTAAAGCATAGAGGAATTTACAGATGGTATCTAAATGAGTGGTTATGTTAACATATATATTTTAATCCTTTATATATTGTTATGATTGTGTGTGTGTGTGTGTGTGTGTGTGTGTTACATTTAAGCAATGAAAATCTGTCATATAAAATAAATATTTTTATTATATGTGATGCTTGATTGTTTTAATGTCAATTATATTAACAACTTATCTCTTTTTTTCTTTTCCTTGATTCTTTTTGTTCAAGAATATTTCTGAATAAAAATAAATATTTGAAAAGAATACAGATGTCTAACAATTATGAACCTCATAATCTGTCAAACATTAATCCATAGTTAAGTAAACCAATATATATATATATATATATATTTTTTTTTTTTTTTTACTAAGTTTTTTTTAAATTAAGAAAAACATTCAGGTTTTTGAATGTTATCATATATTTTACAATACACTTCAACAAAAATAATTCTTCATTCTTGACTAATTGGTCAAATAATATTTGTCAAAAATGAATAAATATTTGGTTTTTTTTAGTAATGAAACATTCTAATGCCCATATAACGTGTGATTATTGTGTGTATGTGTGTGTCTGATAATAAAATGAAACTAATAAAATTCAGCATTATCGTAATGAACCTGTTTGTTCTTGACCAAGTAATACTTTGATCAGTTTAATGTAAATCTTCATTGTGACAGGAGAGTACAAAAAAATGACTGCTAAAAATAAACAAAAAATACAGAATTGATTATAGACTATAATATATGATATTTGTACAGTTTTTAAATAGCCTTTTTAGGATTAGCTGTCATTTCTTTTTGTTATGGATTGTAAATTTATGTGTCCTGTGTATAAATTAGACTAGAGAAAGAAAGTATCAATACTGTTCATAGTGAATTGTTTTATGGCATTTTCAAAAGATTTATGTGTCTGTATGTTTATGTGTAAAGAAAATTCAAGTTCATCTTGGTGATAAAAGTGATAAATGCAGTTTAAAATAGACTCGTCCATTACTTGAATTTCTTTTAGGTTTTTAAATTTATATGTTCATAAAGAGAAGAAAGCAAAAATAAATACAAATATGTAAATAGAAATGATTAAAAAGAGATTTAAAGTAAACAGGTTTTTAAATTTATGTGTTCATAAATAGGAAACAGCAGAAAATTATAAATAAATAATGTGATAAAAATTAAACAGCACCCGTATCAGGATCTTTATGCCATTTCTTTTAGGTGAAAAAATTCATATGTCACTATATTTGTTCTTCTTAAAGATTTTAAAATTTATGTTGTCATTGGGCTTTTTCATTTTTTGTTTATTTATATATATTTTTTTTTGTATGTACTTTCTTTATCAGTAAATGGAGAACACAGAAAAAAATGTATTATGTATAATTTAAACAACCCAGATTTCATTTTTCAAAATGTATATATTTGTGGGTGTGTCTTTGGGTATGTTATGTGTGGATACAAACATACAAACATAACATTAAATACAGGAAGGCAGAAGTGAAAAAATATTAGTTAATTATAAATTGTGATACATTTTCTTAGAAATTTATTTAGTTGTTTGTATATTACTATATATTAAAAATACAGTAAATACTGGAAGAAATAATTTATATATATATATATAGATTAAAAGGAAGTATAATGTTTCTATTATTTATTTAATTTTTAAAATTTATGTGTGAAATTGTGTTTGTGTACATTTAAATTCACAAAAAAGGAGAGAGATAGAAAAAGGTTAAATACAGATGATAAAGGACTTTTTTATGAGCTGCACATTTCAACTTCAGTTAATTTTTATGATCCTTCTGCAGCAGTCATGTATATTTTTAATGGATGTTTTTTCTTAACTAACATTATTCTCTCCCCTTTTCTGTCTCTAATTCAGTGTAGTTACTTTCTTTCCATTTCTTTAGTTGATGTTATGTTTTGTTATCTCCCTTGTTAATTTTTTCTTCTTTTCGTTTTTACATCTCCCAGCTTCTTTTCTCTGACTCTTTCTCTTTCTCTCTGTCTGTTCCACTCTTTTTCTTTTTAATTGTCCACCATAGTTTAATAATATAAACAAGTCTGTGTGTAGAAGTGAATAAAAATGAATTAAACTTTTTATTTTTAATTTCTTTTTTTTTATCTTTACAGAGTTTGTTTTGCCTCCTAGTTGGAGATGATGTCACTGCGTTGCAGTCTGACTATATAGTAGTTTTATAACGCACAAAACAACAACAAAATAACAACAGAAATATGGGTACTCCAAGTCGAATAGCTGAAATCAAGGCCGATGCTGCAGCTGCGCCTATCCGGGACATGGGGTCATTCGTGTCCCACCCCTACCCCAGTGAGGCTGACCTTCAAGGTAAATTTATATCATTTTTTCATTTTGAATGTTATGACATGGGAATAGGTATGTGCGTGTATGTTTGTGTGTTAGTGTGTGCATGTAAGGTTTCTCAGTTAATTAACAAAGATTCAATTTTTCAGATCATAGAAAACAAGGAGGTGCCGATGCCGTCTTCATTGGACTACAACTACCTCGTCGCAGACATCGTCGTCGACGTCATCACAAACATCACCGCAAAGACGTTCTAACCAGTGAAGACATGACTGATGGTAAGGATTCAAAAAACCGATATCTCTTTGGAATAATCTTCGATTTCACTAATCTGAGCTGGCACATCTACTAACATTACCTGACACCCTGTTTATATTCCAATTTATTGTTATTATTATTATTTGTTTTTTGTTTTTGTTACAATATTCCACTGCCACTTTTCAGTAATAGTATTCAGTTGATAATGACAGTTGCTGACACCACGACACTATCGTTTCAGTAATAATGTAACTTTTACCACTAATATTTCACTAAGACACATTATAATAGTTCATATATACCATATATCTACTGTAATTTTAAGGATTGGTACAGCAATTTAAAGAATTGACAAGACTCCTACAATTAATCTCAGAGCATTTTTCTCACAATGTGATTTCCTGAAACAGTTTAAAAAAAAAAAAAAAAAGCACATATGTTTACTAAAGTAGTTTTTAAGAAATATAATATTGAATATATACTTTGGATTAATTTGAGAAAACTAAAATATCTTTTGTAAACTGAGGCTTTTATTTATTTATTTATTTATTTATTTATTTATTTATAGTATTTATTTATTTATTAATTATTTTAATTTTTTTAATTTTTATTATTTATATATATAGATTCATTATTTTAATATTTATGTTATTTGACATAAATTTAAAGATAAGTTCCCACATACCTTTAGACCTTCATCATTTTCACCATAATTTTGTTTCACAAAGACAGTTTCAAATCATTACTATCAGGCTTTGTACAGGCTTACAAATTTCCGAAACTGTTTGCTTTGAATGTCAGTTATAATTCATAAAGTTTATTGAGATACACTGATTTGACAGTCCTTTATCAAGACTGCTAAAGGTTTTATTTTATTTGCAGAAAAATGTTATCTTAATAAGGAAAATGTCAGCTTCTAGATGATCTCCTTCAGAGACTAATTTTGTTTTATAACTGACATAATTTATTATTAACATAGTTGGTTGCAAATTCAATTTAAAAATCGAAATAAAATTTTATATTTTGTAACATTTTATTAAAACATCACAGCTAGTGTAAAATAATCTATATAAGCTTGTTATTATATTACTTTATCACAAAATATTAAATCATTGCCACTATAAAATGTTGTACATTAGCTCATTATTATATTGTCATACTTTATAATTAGCAAAGAAATCAATGCCATCAAAAAAGAATCTAGGAAAACTGATTACTATTTCAAATAAATGAACTACTTGAGAGTGAGCAGAATGGGGTTTCACTTTATGTGTTTACAACCAGCAATAAACTTAAAATAATGGATTGACAGTTGCAGCACCAAGATTTATCATTTGTAAATTTTAATTTTTACCTTTATTATGACTAGTTAGGCAGCACATCAAAATTGCATGAGGTGTGCTTGCGTGTGTGTGTGTGTGTGTTCTGGGGTTTGTTGAAATTCTAGATTTCATGAATTTTTTTTGTTAATTTTTTTATTGTGAGGGATAGATATAGAGTTAATTTATAATAGATACCAGCTTGCTCAATTTAATTTTATAGCAAAGATAAAGCTGATAGTTGTTTTTTTGTTGTAGAAGTGGTTTTATTTGAAACAGAGATAATCGATGGTGATTTACATGTAAATTAAATAGTTTTGACATTCTCAGATTAACATTTTCAACACGTATCCAGCTGAAAAATACATTGATTAGACTTCTTCTCTTTTTTTTCATCTTTTTTTTGTTGGACATAAAATCTTGAGGTTTTTTTTTTTTTTTAATTTTTTTAATTTTTCTTCTGATTGATTGAAAAGGATTTTAAAAATTCAAAATAATCATATGAAAAAGAAACTGTGTATTTGAGAGAGAGAGGAAGAAAGAAAGATGAATGATGGATGGATGTGTGTGTGTGTGTTTGAGAGCAAGTGTAAAAAAGTGAATTTGTATGTTAAAATTTATTTTTATTAGATTTTTTAGCAGCATGTCACTGGTTATTTAATTTTTTTTCTCTGTATGTTTAAAGTAGATCATGTGGCTGCAGAAATCAACTCTGGTAAAGTATTTTATAGTTCTTACAGTGACTGATCAGTGTTGTCAGCATCATCATCGTTGTTGTTGTAGTTGTCCATGAGGAGAAACAGAGTAACTGAAATAAACCAGTGATTAAGACACTATATTATTTATTCCAGTTTTAATAAAGATAAGTTTTAAAAAAAGAAGAAAAAAAAGGAATTTAATATAGTGCAATTAAAATATTAGTTAACAGAAATGGAATACTAATCACACTAACTTTAAAATGATAAGCACGTTAACATGGAGTATTAATTATCTGAAATTGAATTATTACTATTAATTAACTGTTTATTTATGGTAATTTTTAGAAGAAAATGAGTTATAACATATATACAGCCATATTATTATTAACACATATAATGTATTACAAAACAGAGCATTTTAATAATGTCAAATTAATATTAAACATGGTTAAAATATCAGTAATAAAAATAATAATAATCTTATTTTAGCAGTTATTATGTGACACAAAGAAGTGGATAGGTGTTAGACACAAAAAGAAACAATACCAGCTTTCAGTATTCCTCAGTTAGCAGCATGCAAACCTACCCCAAAACTGGAAAACACATCCACAGTCTTTGAAAAGATATTTGTTTGAATCAGAAATGGTCAGGTACATTTAGTTTGTAACCAATAAAACAACCATATAATGACTTGTATGAAAGATATAATATTCAAATAATAATAATGTAATGAGACATTGTCAAAAAGTATCATTTTAATTGAATTGATATTAATATGATAAATGAAACATTTGCCTGGGTTTATATGTAATAAAACGAACAAGTTAGTCTCTTAATCATTTAAAATGTAATCTTGCACTAACTTTTAGCTAACAATCCAGTCAGTAGAACTGCATTATGCTAATAACTTGGGTTATGTTACACTTGTTACATATAACTAAATATGAACAAATATAGTCATCATGTAAAAGAGAGTATTAAAAATAGAAACTAGTGTAACACATAAATGTTTAAAATCATGAAAATTCGATTGTTATGTATCTGATAGGTAACAACTGCTCATTGAAACTTAATATATAATGTAGATTGTTAATTATCCATTGTATAGCTGTTACAACTTACTAATTATGTAACGAATATAACTGATGTGTAGAAAATAGAATAACTAACAGTAATATGTCTGTTTCTTCTCTGCCAGTAATTTATGCATATATAGCAGATCTATTTTTAAATGTGCATAATGAAAAGTGGACTATTATTTAGAGCTTCTTAGGCTGTATTGTCCATTTTTTCAAATTTCCTAAATGTATTCTGAAAAAAAGGATAAAATTTAAGAAACAAAAAAGGTAATTTTGTTTTTTATATCCAAGCTTTTCTGCAATTGTCACTGTACCACATTTTCTTTTACTGAATATGGATTATTTTAGTAAATTAAATTTTATTTTTTAATTTTTATTTGTCAGTATTATTTATATTGTATTGAACTTGAAGATATTGAAATGCATATTCTCCTATCTAATCCCAATTGCTTCTGTCGCCTTGATAATTTTTCCTTTTATTTTATTTATTTATTATTATTATTATTTTTTAGTTTTTTAACTTTTATTTTTGTCATATTATTTTAAAGTCTTAAATATAACAGTCATCAACTTCTTTGTTTTTAAACTCAAACAACCAGTCTGATATTGAGAGATGTTTAAACGTTTCATTCAACAAATTAAAATAAGAAAATAAATTTTTTTTAATGGATTTATAATAATATTTTAGTTTATTTTTAATTTGGGATAGTAATCAAAATATTATTTTTCTTTTTGATTTAAAGAAAAAAGTAAATAAGATTTAAATAGTTACTTTTAAGCATTGTTTTGAAGAGATTATTTTATAAAATAACAGGTGATACATTTGTGATACAGGGTATCAAGTAGTTATACATTACATGGTTGGTGTGAATTTCAAAATGTTTTTAATATTTATTTTTTCTTCTTCCAGAAAAAACTTGATAAATACCTTAGACTATATTCATCATCTACTAAAACAACTAAACTTTTAAATTATTTAATATTAAATATATTATGCTGTTATTATTCTTCTTCTTATTATTATTATTACTAATTTTGTCCCATATACTAAAACATTTTCAATTACTTTGTTGCAGGTAAAAAAATTCAAGGGTGTTAAAGAATTTGTTTTCTTCAGTCATCCTCCTCCTACTCAATGGCATCATTATTATTATTATTATTATTATTATTATTATTATTATTATTATTTTTTATCATTAGTAATATTTTTTATCTTTTCTTTTTCTGTCTTTATTTTAATTTATTTATTGTTTATTTATTAATTTAACTGTCACTAATCTGATATTCGTATTTCTATTTTTAGCAACACCGCCGTCTGAGCGAATCCAGTACATACTGGAGGAAGAGGACGATGAACAGCATCGAGCCCACGACCTCTTCTGTGAGATGACAGAGCTGATGATCTTTGGCAACTCAGACGAGGTAGAGTGGAAGGAAACTGCCAGGTCAGAAAACTTAACTTTTCACGTTTTTTTTTATTTGTTTTAATTTTTTTTTAATGATTTATTAAAGATGATGAAAACAGCTTTTTTAAAGCATACATAGGATTGAGTGACTGGGGGGGAGAGAGAGAGAGAGAGCTCTGTATTATTTTATACTGATTCTTAGAGAGAGGAGAGAGAGAGAGAGAGAGAGAGAAAGGAGAGAGAGAGAGAGTTTTAAATATAAAATATTTATATACATATATGTAAATGAAAGAACATAATATTACTCTCATCTGAAACAAACTAACTGACATTAATGAAGATCTCTATTGCCAGTAGTCCTCATTTTATCATTTTTTTTTTTCCTTCTCTAAAGTTAAATTTTAAATTTTATAGGTGGATTAAGTTTGAGGAGGATGTTGAGGAAGGTGGAGAGAGGTGGTCAAAACCACACGTTGCAACGTTGTCGCTGCACTCACTGTTTGAGCTGCGATGCTGTATCATGACGGGTACAATCATTCTTGACATGGATGCATACAATCTGGAACAAGTAACAGGTCAGTTTTTTAGTTCTTTTTTCCACTTCACAATATAATATTTTCTGGTCAGTCTCATTTTCTACGCAATTAGGGATATATTATTATTATTGTAGAGAAAGAAAATGATTATATCTTTTATTTCATAGTTATTTTAGAGAAAGAAAATGACAGTGTTCTCTATTATTCTTGTTTTCAGATGAGTTATTTCAGAGAAAGAAAATGACAATATTCTTTATTATGTTTATTTTCAGATGAGTCATTTTAGAGAAAGAAAATGACAAATGTTCTTTATTATTCTTGTTTTCAGACATGGTTCTTGACAACATGATAGCTGGCAAACAGTTGGAGGAGAATCTGCGAGACCAGGTGCGTGGCGTCATCATGTGTCGTCACAAACACCAGAATGAGAAACGACATCGCAAAGACGACAGCAAGATGCACCTGCCAATCATCCGGTCACTTGCCGACATCGGCAAAAAGTACTCGGAGCCGAAACATCTTTCAACACACGGTGGTAAGAATGGGCAAAAATATTTTAAATAAATCCTTGTTTTTATTTGTTTATCATTATTTTCTGGTAATTGCAGAAGTTCTGACAGCTGGCAAAACTTTAAATAATAATAATAATAATAGTAAATAATTAAGAAATGCATTCTGTTACTGTTTCAGTTTAAGCATTCTCGATGCTTTAATCTTGGGGATAAAAATAATTTTAAGGCTGATTTATGAAATGGCATTCTTACTTTTTGTTTTATTTCTGTTTTTTAATTTCTGTTCTTTAATGGATCTGAGAACTGAAGAAAAGACAGAACCAGATCAACAGACAAGACATGCAAAATACAGAGACACAGAGAAACATACAGTCAGACAAAGAGACACATACAACAAAGACAAAAACACTGTCAGATATAAAAATACAAAACTATACAAACATCCTGACAAGATACATGCACAGAAACACACACACAGAGACACCCTTGCAGATTTGTGAACACACAGACACACACACACACATACATATGCATATACACAATACTAACAAATAGATGCAGAGACACAAAGACAAGATACTCATCTTCATTTGTTTATAATTATTATTTTTGTTTCATTTTTACATTTTTAACTTTGTTGTTATTTTTCAGATAAAATTTAAATCAAATTTTTTTCTTTTTTAGTTTTTCTTGTGGATAACATGTAAAATTTACTTAAGATTTAAACAATAATTACAAAATCATGATATTTTTAGTTTTCTTACATAAATCAGTTCAGATGGATTATGTAAGTAAACTATAAACCTTTAAATGTTTTATTTATTTATTAATAATGATGACTTTTATTTGCAGTGTTGCAAAAGCTGACAAAACACACACACACACACACACACACACACAGTGAATGTATTAATTCATATATGCATTACTTTCACATACACACACATTCATATATACACTATTTACAAATAAAAAACATAACTACATAATACAATACATCTATTTAATTATACCTTCTTTTTTTTTTCTCCTCACAAATCTATAATAAACAAATACAGACAGATACACACCAACGAGCTTGTGCATATGGTCATGGACAATGGAATTTCACCTAGTCAGACCCTATTTTTAAAAGATTTGTTTTCATTATTTTCATTCATTCTAATTACAACAGACCATCACCACAGTCAACTAGGTGCAAAAAGCACACCCAACATGCAGCAGTTGCTAGGTGTGGCAGGTCAGGGCCCGGCAACAGACTCGGCACCAACATTTGTTCCAAGCCCAAGCAGCGCCGATATTGTAGAGAGTTCATTACACAAGGTATGTTGGTGTGTTTTCATTACCGTCTTCTCTCCTTCTCGTTTGACTAGGTGACGAAGGTACAGCCAGTGGAACAGGTGTTAAAAGTTCTCCAAATATGTTACATGTAGGCAGTACCACGAGTGGCGAGACTTCAGAAGGGGGCACAACTTCGACCAGCACCACTGACCTGACTGAGAACGCATCTCATAAGGTTAGGCTGCATGTCGATGTGCAGTGGGGTGTTTATGTTGTAGTAGTTGTTGTTATCATTGTTGCGATCATGATGATGATGATATATACCTGCTTATGCTATTTAACAGCAAGTAGAAAGATTTTGATTCTATTTTTGGAAAAATGTTTATATTACCTGATTATTTTTGTCTTTCAAGTTTAGTTGTTTTTGTTGTTGTTTTATTTTTTAATAAATTTTAATAGTTTTTATTCGTTTAAATTTTGACTAATTTTAATATTTCTATTTTGATTGTTGTTGTGCAAAATCAGTGCCTGTCTTTTATCTTTTTGTTTTCTGTGTTTTTACATTTTTAAATTTTAACTAATTAATATTAGCTGTAGTTTGCTTGATGTTTTTTGATTTTTTATAATATTAGTAAGTTAACTATGAGTGTTTTCACTAAAGCATTAAATTATAGTTTCAGTTAACAGAGTGAAACTTCTCAAAATAAAACACTGTCTGGTCCAAGAAAAATGTTTTGTTTAGAAGGGTGTTTGATTTGCAGAGTTTTTTTAAATTTATTTATTTATTTATTCATTCATTTTTTATGATCCTTAACAATGCTGCCATTATTTATTTTGTTTTTCTGATTTTTTAAAAGACTGGTTTTGTGAAGTTGCTTTATACTGATTAACAAAAAGACAAAAAAAAAAAAAGGCCTCCAAAATACAAACCATGACTAATCTGTTACAAACACAACTTAAGAATATTTATTTTGAAAATTGTTGCATACAACTTAATAGGCTTTGCTTTTTAAAAATTTTGATATTATTATTTTTTGACTTGTGCTTTTTACTTCCCCACATTTAATTACATTACTTATATTTAATTTATTTTTAATTTTTTTAATTCAGACTTGCTTTTATTAAAACTTTTTCTGTGTTGTTGTTGTTGTTGTTGTTGTTCTTATTATTATTTTAAAATTATTTTAAAATTTTATTTTTATTTTATTTTATTTACATATTAATTCTTGTTTTTGGAGGAGGATTTAAAAAAAAAAAATTCATGTTATTTAAATTATATTTTATTTTTTTTATGAAAACAGTTAATTTCAATTAAGCTTGTAAGTAAATCAAATGTTGCAAATAAATCTTTTAACTGTTTTTCAGAATAGTTTTTTTGATTGTTTGTTTATATTTTGATTGATTGTTGAAATTCTGATAACAAGTTATCAAATTTTTTATTTTACTTTATATTTGTACTTTTTTATTAATGTAATTGTTATCATTATTATTTGTATATTGTTTTTTTTCTTATTCAAATTCATATTATTATTAACCTGAACAACTAATTTTTACAAATATTTGTTTAATTTAAATACTAAAAAATGTATTTATTTAAATACTAAAAAATCAAATGTATTCATTCCCACAAAAAGTCAAAAAACATTTCTGACATTATTAATTCATTATAATCTACTATTCAAGAAATGAATATTTTTAAATTAAATATTTTTAAAATATAATTTATCTTTTATATTTCAAATTTATTGAGTGTTTATCTCTTGCTTTTTCTCAAAGTTAAATAATTTGATGTTTTGTTTTTTAAGTTACCTTCTTTTTGTTATTTTATTTTTTTTAAATTCCAGCATGCTGTTATTAAATCTTTGTTGTTTGTTGTTGCTGTTATTGTTATTACCATTATTATTTAAATCTATAACTTATAAAGACTATATCTGCAGTTAAAATTCTGATTTAATAAATAAATAAATAAATAAATAATAATAATAATAATAAAAAATATTCAAGAAAAACAATGAAATATTTTGCATGTCTGACATTCACTTTCAGCGAAAAATAAGAAAAGTTTCCTCTGCAGTGGACATTCCTAAAAAGTACATGTATCTCCGCAGAACCTCCTCTGTTGGAGATGTCCCAGTTTTCTTTACTAAAAAACGGTTTCAAAGTAACTGGGTTTGTGTCATTCCCTTCTTGGCATGCTGTGCTGCTGCAAAATGACCTGACAAAACGCCATATTAATATTTCAATATCACATCTATGGCAGTTACTGGTCGGGTCAGTTATTACTGTAACAGCAAATATTACCTATGGCTGTATTAACTATGGTGTGTAGCCATTCTTATATACGTGTATGTATGGAAGTATAAATATTATATTAACTGCCATTCATTGCAGGACATAACCATAATAATTTGACTGTAAGTTCAGTGACACACGTACACACACGCATGCACACTCAATCAGTCAATATTTATATTGATAAAAATTATTACAATAATGATTCATATTGGCTAATTTTTTTTTTTTTTTTTCAGTGTTTTTTTTTTTTCTTTATTTCTTTTTTTTTTTTTTTTTTTTTATATGTAATAAATGTTTGATAATAATTTCAGTGGTGACAATACAGGTTTGCTGATTGGTTGTTTCACATTGTAAGATGTAAACGGTATTTCACATATAAACAACAGGAGGTATTTTGTTTTAATCGGAGCTTATGCAACATTTAACAAACAACGGAAACAAATAGAACAACAGTGGTCATCTCTTTTGTAACTAGCATGTGACATAAGCAGAAAATATAACACACTCTAACCCTATAGTTTAGTTCTGTTGGGACTAATTTTATTCATCTCTGACTAGTTTTTCCAATGGTACTGTTTTAAATGTTTGGCTATTTTAAAATTTAGAAGAGTTTATTTAAAATTCATTGGAGCCATACTGTCATTTTATTTATTATCACTTGAAATAATAATGATTATGACATTTTCTGATTGGTTGTTTGGTTATTTGGGAGGGTCCATTTCAACAGATTATTGAATATTTCAGGACTAAATTTTAAAATGGACTTGATTATTATTATTGTTTTTGTTTCCATTTTTTTTTTTTTTTTTTTCTTAATCATAATTTTGAGGCTTATGAAAGAGTAGGCAAATTTAATTAAATTGGATGAGAAAAAAACAGTTTCATAATTTAAAATATCTTATTTTTGAATGAACTAGTTTAATAATGATATTTCATGATACTTATAAATATGATAGAATTCATGTACTGGTTCCAGTAGTGATTTCTGGGCTGAGTAATAGTTTTTGAATAGTTACTACACAAACATGCTAGAATTAAATTCATACAATGAAAGACTGTATATGCTATGAGGAATAAAGAATTGTAAAAAAAAAAAAATATGTGCAGATATGTATGTAGAGATATATGCAAACTGACATCCATTCTATTTAATAACGTGTTAAGATTTTTTTCCAAAAAATTAATTTATATTTCAACTTTTTTCTGAGTTGTGAATTATTATTATTATTATTATTATCATTATTATTATTATTATTATTGGTGTCATAACTGGGTGCTTTCATTTTCATTTTTTTTTTTTTTTTTTTTTTTTTTTTTTTGGACAACAGTATTTTTTTTTTCTATTATGATATTGGTAGTTTATTAAAAACCATACATTAATCAGAAACAAATAACACAACTTACTAAGACATTTATGTAGAGTAGTAAAAATAAATTACTTGCTTCTTCAAATATTTTTAGAATCTATGATACATTTATTATTTTATGCATTAATTAAAATATTTAAATATTTTCCATCTTGATGTTAAACTGATATCACAGTCACCTGCATATATTTCTTCATATACTATAATGAACATATTCAAAAACATATTCACATTCACAAAGACATTAGCATATGCACATATATATGCATGTCCTCTCTCACACACACACACACACACACACACACCCCTAGACCATCATACATACATCCATATGTGACTTTAGTGAAAAATTTCAATAAAGATTTAAAAATTTACTGCAAGGTTTCGTGGTTTAATATGAACTAATTAATCCCATTTATTAAATTATTTTATTGCATGTTTATATACTAATAGTATAACAGGTGACTAACTTGGTGTGGTTTCTTCGTATTTTGTTTTCAGAATAACGTAGCCTCAAACGTACCCCTTGTTTCCGACAAATCACACATGGTAAAATATAAATGTCTTGCTACTTATTATTTTTTTTTTTTAATGTTTTTCATTTTAAAAATTATTGTTTTTCTGCATTTTAATATTTTTGTTAAAAGTATTTTAAAAATAACCTTTTTTTTTTTCTTTTTTTTGTTTTCGCTATTGTTAATCTCTGCAGTCTTAATACTAACTTATTTCAGATCTGTGTTTGTTATTTGTAACTGTTAAAGTGGCTTCTTTGAGTTAATAATGTTCAGTTTGAGGTGGCTTAGTCATTTTTGAATCAGTACACTGTTCTTTGAGATACTGCAAACATCTTTAAACAGATTTATTCAATACTTTGAATAAGAGAAATACTGTTTGAGTCGGTACATTTCTCTTTGAAATAGATTATTATTATTATTATTATTATTATTATTATTATTATTATTATTATTATTATTATTATACAGTATTTTTAGAATCAGTTTAGTTTTCTTTGAATAAGTATAGTCCTCTTAGAAGCAGTATAGTCCTCTTTGAATAAGTGTAGTCCTCTTAGAATCATTATAGTCTTCTTTAAATCAGTATATACTCTTTAAATTAGTATAGTC
The DNA here is from genome assembly GCA_012295275.1 of Chrysomallon squamiferum. Taxonomy (NCBI): domain Eukaryota; kingdom Metazoa; phylum Mollusca; class Gastropoda; order Neomphalida; family Peltospiridae; genus Chrysomallon; species Chrysomallon squamiferum. The sequence continues at coordinate 9,441,530 of CM022668.1, read as the reverse complement.
CTCTTTAAATAAAAAGGTATTTTCAAAGTATATCTTAATTCATACATGAATCGACTTTTCCTGCTCTTATGTATATAAAATATAATAATAATATCTGCTGTAGAGAACTGACTAGAACAGTAAATAACCCAGGAACAATGCTGCAAAGGATTGATCCTGTGTTCTACAGGCAAATATTCTAGTTTGAAACTGTACTGAGTATTAAGGCTGTACATATATTGTTGTCTTTTTTCTATTTTATTTATTTATTTATTTATTTTATTTATTTTATTTATTTTATTTATATTTATATTTATTATTATAATTTTTTTTTAATTATTATTCCTTACTTAGCACTGTTTCAAACTTCCAGATATATCTTTTTTAAGTTATGTTAGCTTTTAAATGTTAAAGTTTAAACCTGTTGACTTAATTTGTGTTTTTAGATAATGTAAATATTTTATAATACAGATAATGAGTTGCAATATTCTTTTTTAAAAATTTAAAGAATAAAAGTTATAAATACAGTCTAAAAAATGTTATTTTTTCTTCTTCTTTTCATCTTTATTATTAATATTTGTATTTTTTCTTCATTTTACAATGTCTAGCTGTTTAATATAATTCATGGGTAATTTTATAATGCAACCAGTTAGAAAAGTAAACAAAAAAAGAAATAAAGAATGTTTTTCATACTGTGTTGAGATTTTGTTTCTTTGCTAATTATTTAACATGTAAAGAAACAAAACAAAGAAAACAAAACAAAACAAAAAATATAATATTTAAAAAAAATTAAGAAATTGTCTTTTATATAAAAGTATGTTCTATTATTTTTAATCTCATTGTTATTATTATTATTATTATTATTATTATTATTATTATTATTTTTAAAAAGCTTTCTTTGTTGCTTGATTTCGTCTAGCACTTTTTTCATTTTTTTTTTTTAAAATTATAACTAAGTTTGCTTTTTAATTTTGCATTTTAAAAATACCTCTTTGGACATTTTATTTTAAATGTTTTAACATAATTGCCTTTTCAATCTTATTCATTTTGTTTTGTTTTCATATTTTACACTGAAGCATGGAATAAGAGCTAGTTTCAAATATTACTGCTATCCATTTCTTCTTGTCTTATTATTTGACATTAAAAGAAAGATTGTTTTTATATGTATAAATGGTAGATGTTGACTATGATTGTTTCATACAGGTTGTACTACATAGATCTGTTTATACAGTGGATACATTAATAAGCTTGTTGTGTGTGTGTGTGTGTGTGTGTGCGTGCGTGTGGCGTGCGTGCGTGCCTGCGCGCTCATGCTCATAATATGAAATATCTGTGTGCTATAATTTATATTGATATTTTTTAATGTATTTATTTCTTTATTTACTAAATTATTTCATTCTTTAATGGAATTATTTCCAACCAAACTAAAATGTAAAATTGTTTAATCCAGAGCTTTATGAAAAAATACACTAATAAATTGCTTGTTGCTAATCAAAATCATATCTTATAACATGTATAAAATATACTTTGTGTATTTAACTCGGCCCATGGCTGTGTTTAACCCTATGTTTCAGCATGTTAATTTGGATTTTAACAGTGAATTCACTTGATTTTTAACATGTCAAACTCTTAAGCTTTTATAAGTATAGTCTCAAGTTTCACCTCTCATTTCAAGTAAATACTGTTGTTAAAAATATAACAAATTGTTTCTTTGATAAATGAATTAATTATTTTTTATGATGAAAAAGTATATGAATTGTGAATAATGATAATAATAATAATAATAATAATAATAAAGAGAAGAAGAAGATAATCCATTTTTCAGTTTAATTTGATTCCAGAACCTTCACTTTATGAAGAAAATTCGTCCTGGTTCAGAAGCATCTAACATCATGGTGGGTGAAGTGGACTTCCTCAATCACCAGATTGTCGCATTCGTCCGTCTGTCACAAGCTGTGCTCCTGGGTGATCTGACGGAAGTTCCTGTTCCAACTCGGTTCCTTTTCATTCTTCTGGGACCAACAGGAAATCAGAATAAATACCATGAACTTGGACGTTCTGTCGGAACACTGATGTCCGATGAGGTATGTTAGATGAACTCAGAACGGAATTTGCACTGACAGATTACATTTTGGTTATAGCACACTCATTTATATATATATATATACATGTTCAATAGAGAGAAAGAGAAAGAGGCAATGATAGGAAATGAAAGTGTGATTGAGAGACTTCAACAAAGGGAAAGAGGAACAGTTATAGCATACTCATTTATATATATATATATATATATACATGTTCAATTGAGAGAAAGAGAAAGAGGCAATGATAGAAAATGAAAGCGTGATTGAGAGACTTCAACAAAGGGAAAGAGGAACAGTTATAGCATACTCATTTATATATGCATGTTCAATAGAGAGAAAGAGAAAGATGAGTGAGAGACAAAAAGTGAGTGAAAGAGAATGAGAAACAGATAGAGAAAGTGAAGGACAGAAAAGTGAGATAGTTGGGCAAGAAAGAATAAGAGAAGCTAAAAAAGTAATATTTTTACACATACGCAGTTATTTAGCTGTGGTCACACATGTTCAATGTTGTTGTTGTAGATATTTCACGACGTGGCTTACCATGCACGAAACAGAGAGGATATCCTGGCTGGCATTGACGAGTTTCTCGACCAAGTGACAGTGCTGCCACCTGGTGAGTGGGATCCCAGCATCCGAATTGAGCCACCAAAGAATGTACCTTCACAGGTGAGTCAGTTAGTCCCTGTTCTTTTTAATTTTTTATTATATATATATATATGATTTTTTTTACCCCTTTTTGTTAATCTAGATCACATATGCCAGCTGACTAACATGAGCAACAGAATAGTTTTAATGGTTCTATTGTCGATTCAGACACTGGTCTTTTTGTTCTTTCTGTTGTTTGTTTGTTCTTCATGATGTTCTGCAGTTTGACATTTGGCACACGTCCACAAAGTTTAACACGTCTGTATTCAGACAACTGGTTCAGATCTGCCAGGCACAAGGCACTTCTTAGCTCAGTGATGGAACATCTGCACAAAGAGCTGTTGATATCAGATCATTTGGATTCATTCATTTATTTCTTGGTCAAGTCAGTTATCTGCAAATTCTGTAACAAAGGTTGTGGTGTGTACTACCCTGTCTGCAGGATTGTACATACAAACAAGCCCATGTTGCCCCAGCGTCTATTGAGAAGGCAGCTGACACAATTGCAGATTAGGTTGTTTGGAGTGTAATGTGCCTATGCTAAATGGTTAAAAAGCATCTTTCTTCGGCCCTGTGTCTTTTGAAAATGGACTAACCAGTAGATAATGAAGATTAAATTTTGTACAGTTTGATATTACAAAATATAGATATATTTCTTGTGGGCAGTGTGTTTCTTTAGTAGGATAGAGATTAGCGTCTGTAACATTTAACATACTTAAACTAAATGATTCAGATCTCATGTTTATTGAGAATACAGCTAAGCAGAGCCTATTGAGAGGTTATAGTCCATTAACATATTTATTTATTTATTAAAAAAATTAAAATAAAAAAATTAAAATTGATGATGCTGTGTAACCCGTGTAAAAATGTTTATTGTTATAAAGAAAGTGGTTCTTTCTTCCATTTTTTTTAATAAACATTTAGGGGTGTTTCCAGTATGTTTTTAATTACACTTTAAATATATATATAGAGCGTATGATATAATACTATAAATGTCATGTGTGGTATATATGAATGCTGTATATGGTATAACTGTCTTGTGAGTGGTATGTGTGATGAAAAGGTATTGAATGTGTGTGTGTGTGTGTGTGTGTGTGTGTGTGTGTGTGGTTAGTAGAACATATAGCGTGGAGGTGTGTAATGTGTGTACATAAACATTAATAAAGTATTTGTGGTTTTATTTTTTTTTTTTTTTAAATTTAATTTGTTTATTTTCTGTCTTTATTTGTTTTGTTTCTTTTTTCTTTCTTTGTCTCTTTCTTTGCTTCTTTGTTTCTTTATTCCTTTATTTAATTCTGTTTTGTTTATTTCTTCCATTTATTTATTTATTTTATTTTTATTTATTTCCTTATTTGTTAGTTTTATTTTATTTATTTCATTTCATTTTATTTTATTCACTTTTTTTTGTTTGTGAGTGCTTGAGTATGTGTGACTACTTGAATTGAAAATTTGCTATTTTATTGTTTATAACAGCATTATAAACTCTCAGTGTTTTGAATATGCCCACTTACAGTTAACAGTAAATGTTTATGACATAATAAATAATAAACTTGTTTTTGGTAACTATTTTAATGGAGATTCTGGATCAAGGATTCATAAGACTTGTAACTTATTCTAAATATATATATTTTGCCCAGTTAGTTGTCTGCTGTATGTTAAAATAAAACTCACTGTGTTGTTTGCAGTTACAAGATTTTTATTTTTTTAAATATTTCATGTCATTATAAAACACTGTTGTTTGTTCAGATTATTGATGTTGTGCCCCACAAAATAACAGTTAAATAATACATGTCTAAAAACAGATTTATAAAATGATGAATATCCAGTAAAAATTAGAAAACAAAATAAAATAAAATAAAAATAAGCAAAAATTTTAAAATGTAATAAAAATCAGTTTAAATCCAAGAAATAATAATAATTTACTTTCAGTCTGTATTTTGATTAGTCAGATTTAATTAATAAAAAGAACAGAACACAAAAAAAAAATCAGTAACAGTAGAAATTTTTGTTCATAAAACTATCAAGAACCAACACTTTCCTGCAGTTTTTTATATGAAAAAATATATATATATTTTTTTCATAGGTATTAATATTGTGAAAATATTTTTAAATCCCTAACCAGACTCGAATATTAATATAAAACAATGGGATTGGTTTTTCAAAATGAGAAATAAAACAAGAATATATGTTTATGTTATTAAAATATTATATAATATCACTGATAATGAAAGTAGTATCAAAATTACAGCACTGCAGTATAAATAATAATAATATAATAATAATAAGAAGAACAACAACATTTATAATAAACTGATGATAATAATAAAAATAATAATGAAAACAAACAACACTAAAGGTTTCTTTGAGTAGTATTAGACTTGCCACCCCTCCTGCCCACCCAGGCCCCAAATTTGTTTATGTACCTACTTTAACCTTGTAGGAAAGTCGCAAAACGAAATCTTCAAAGCCTCCCTTACCTAATGGAAAAGTACTCATAGAGGAAGAGGTTGACGAACACTCAGATCCAACATTAAAGAGAACAGGAAGGTGAGAGTACATCTGTCTGTACATAGGTATGTCTGTCAGTGCACAGAATCACCTGTAAGTGAGTAAACATCTGTCAGAGGGTAGAAACGATTGTCTGTCTGTCTGTACGTACCAGGTTTGATCATTGTCTGTAGATGTTTTTAATCTTCTTTCTGTCTGATGATCTCTCTCCTTACTCTCTCTCTCTTCTGTCTCTCTCTTTCTCGCTATTTCTTTCATTCTGTCTTCTGGGCTTACAACATTTCAGATATTTTTTTTTTTTTTGCAATTTTTAAGAGGAAGGGTTTGTATACTTAGGTTATTTTCAAATTTTCATTGCAGAATTTTTGGAGGTTTGCGCGATGACGTTCGCCGTAAGTTGCCATTCTGGTTGAGTGATTTCAAGGACGCACTTCACGTCCAGTGTATCGCCTCGTTTGTTTTCCTCTACTTCGCTTGCCTCACCCCCATCATAACATTCGGAGGTCTGCTCGGAGACGCTACGCACAACAACATGGTAAGAGACACTACCCCGTTACTGGGGGAAAGAGATGAGGGGTTGGTTGGATGGGAGGGAGGAGGAATGAAGGGTGTGTCTGTGTGTAAGGGACACAGAGAGAGAGAAATGGGAAGACAGAGTGAATGAATGTGTGAGAGAGGAGGTGTATTGTGAGAGATGGATGGTTTGAACATAGAGACTGCATACTGCAGATGAATAATTAGTATGTTATTAAGAACATGAAAAGTCTGTTTTTAACAAATAAGTCTGTTTTTATGTGTGCAGGCAGCTATGGAGAGTATTTTGTCCGGTGCTATCTGCGGAGTGACCTATTCACTGTTTGCTGGACAACCACTGACCATTCTGGGAAGTACAGGTCCAGTTCTGGTGTTTGAGAAGATATTACACACGTTTTGCGTGTGAGTGTTAATTTGTTTAATATTACCAATACTACTATACCATTTCTGTTGCTGTTACTATCATTGTTGTTATCACAGCAGCTGCTATTATTATTATTACTACTACTATCAGTATTGATACTACTATTAATACTATTAATACTATTACTATTTCTGTTGGGCTCCTTTTCGTTCTCATAAACAAAATTAAAATTGTTCAAGTACAGATGAAAACAATATTTTTTCACATTAAACACAATGTAAATGTTCTGTTCATGTTTTGTACTGGTTTGTTTTAATCACATTTTACCGTCTCCAGTGACAATGATCTGTACTACCTACAACTGCGGCTCTGGATTGGG
>CM022668.1:9352540-9430040 GCA_012295275.1 Chrysomallon squamiferum | reverse complement strand
CCTGTGTTGTATGGTGTATAATATTTCTGTGACTTGCTTTGTATTTCAGTTCATTCCAATGCCTGTGTTGTATGGTGTATAATATTTCTTTGCCTTGTTTTGTATTTCAGTTCATTCCAATGCCTGTGTTGTATGGTGTATAATATTTCTTTGCCTTGCTTTGTATTTCAGTTCATTCCAATGCCTGTGTTGTATGGTGTATAATATTTCTGTGACTTGCTTTGTATTTCAGTTCATTCCAATGCCTGTGTTGTATGGTGTATAATATTTCTGTGACTTGCTTTGTATTTCAGTTCATTCCAATGCCTGTGTTGTATGGTGTGTTTCTGTGCCTGTGTTGTATGGTGTATAATACTTCTGTGACTTGCTTTGTATTTCAGTTCATTCCAATGCATGTGTTGTATGGTGTGTTTCTGTGCCTGTGTTGTATGGTGTATAATATTTCTGTGACTTGCTTTGTATTTCAGTTCATTCCAATGCCTGTGTTGTATGGTGTGTTTCTGTGCCTGTGTTGTATGGTGTATAATACTTCTATGACTTGTTTTGTATTTCAGTTCATTCCAATGCCTGTGTTGTATGGTGTGTTTCTGTGCCTGTGTTGTATGGTGTATAATACTTCTATGCCTTGTTTTGTATTTCAGTTCATTCCAATGCCTGTGTTGTATGGTGTGTTTCTGTGCCTGTGTTGTATGGTGTATAATATTTCTGTGACTTGCTTTGTATTTCAGTTCATTCCAATGCCTGTGTTGTATGGTGTATAATATTTCTGTGACTTGCTTTGTATTTCAGTTCATTCCAATGCCTGTGTTGTATGGTGTATAATATTTCTGTGACTTGCTTTGTATTTCAGTTCATTCCAATGCCTGTGTTGTATGGTGTATAATATTTCTGTGACTTGCTTTGTATTTCAGTTCATTCCAAATACTGTGTTGTATGGTGTGTTTCTGTGCCTGTGTTGTATGGTGTATAATATTTCTGTGACTTGTTTTGTATTTCAGTTCATTCCAATGCCTGTGTTGTATGGTATATAATATTTCTGTGACTTGTTTTGTATTTCAGTTCATTCCAATGCCAGTGTTGTATGGTATATAATATTTCTTTGCCTTGCTTTGTATTTCAGTTCATTCCAATGCCTGTGTTGTATGGTGTATAATATTTCTTTGCCTGTGTTGTATGGTGTATAATATTTCTATGACTTGTTTTGTATTTCAGTTCATTCCAATGCCAGTGTTGTATGGTGTGTTTCTGTGCCTGTGTTGTATGGTGTATAATATTTCTGTGACTTGTTCTGTATTTCAGTTCATTCCAATGCCTGTGTTGTATGGTGTGTTTCTGTATATGGGTGTGTCCTCTCTGAACGGGCTGCAGTTGGTGGACCGCATACTGATTGTGCTGATGCCTCGCAAGTACCAGCCAGACCTGATGTACCTTCGCCATGTGCGCACTAAGAAAGTCCATCTCTTCACAGGCATACAGCTCCTGTGTCTCATTATCCTGTGGATTGTCAAGACTGTGAAGAAAATATCCATATCCTTCCCTCTCATGGTAAGTTGTCTTTTTTACCTTCTTTTTCTAAAATTTCTTTTTATTTTTTTTTTTTTTTTTTTTTTTTTTTTTTAAATTTATTTGTTAAATGTTTTTAATTTTTTTTTATATAGGTAACCAAACAGTTGTTTACTAAAATGGTGGTATCTTTAAAACACTTTGATTAGTACTAGTCAATGGTTTTATAAGAATATTTTTGTTGGGCAGAATATATAGTGTCTGCGTGTTTTATAAAGACATTTTGGTTAAGACTGCAATTACATATTTAAAAATATTTCTTTCTCTTCCTTCTGTTCATTGTCGATATAAAATTATTTCAAAATATATATTTGCATAATTATTTATTTGTTTATTTGTTTATTTATTTGATTTGTATGTACACGTGTGTGTGTGTGTGTGTGTGTGTGTGTGTGTGTGTGTGTGTGTGTGTGTGTGTGTGATGTATATATTTATTAATAAATTATTTTTTGTATTTATTTGTGTGAGTAGGTACTGGCTATGTGTTTTATAAGGAAGTTTATGGAGCGAATTTTCACACAGAGAGAACTGAAATGGCTGGATGACATAATGCCAGAATCTCACAAACGTGCCAAGGAGGATGAAGAGAAGGACATGGAGGTAATCACCTACACCCACTGCTCACTTAGATACAGCGTAGTCAACTACTAGTCATTTGTATTTGTCTCAATTGTGTGTCCTTGTCACTATATCTGTCTTGTGAATTCATTCATATCTATCTATGGTGTGTGTGTGTGTGTGTGTTTATATTTTTTGAGTGTCAGTTTTTTTTTCTTTATTATTATTATTATTATAAAACTGTTTGTTAGGTTGTTTTGTGTTTGGTTTTTTGGGAGGGAGTGGTCTAGGTTTTTTTTGGGGGTTTAATGGTTAATGTTTGCTATGGTTTAATATTGTTATTTATGTTACCATTTCACAATAATCACCATTGTTGGCTTACTTGTTTAATTTACTTACTGTTTTAACTTATTTAAATTTGTTTGGTTCTTTCTTTACTTACTTATTTATTTATTCAATTATTTACTTCCTTACTTAGTTGCTTGCTTAGTTAATTATTTCTTGATTCTTTAGCACCTAATAACTGATACATGTTCAATGCTGGGGTATGTTGTAAGCATCACTTATTTGTTATCAACAGGAGGAGGAAGGTATTCTGTCTGATCCAACCCGTGTTCAGGTTGTTGCTGTCCCCATCCACGTTGACTCCAACCCTGACATGGTGAACATCTCAGAGGAGATGGCGAAGACAGGGATGTGGAAGACAATCATTGCCAACGACTCATCTTCAAACCTGATCAGTGAGGAACAGAGATCTAATGCTCGAAGGTAAACAGATCAATTTGTTACTCACTTGTTGTTATTGAATACAAGCTGAATGGTTTGTTGTTTCCTTGTTCTCATGGAAAGAACAATTTCTTGTTTAGTTGTTCTTCTCAAAGATAAAATGAGTAGTTTGTTGTTTCTTTGCTGTAAAAATCACCAGTTAACTGGTTGTTTCTTAAACAGAACAATTTATTGATTACTGTTCTCATAAACCAAAACAATTTTTTGTTTACATGTTTATTTGATATGTTTGTTCCTGTTTATGAGAAAGTAAAATATATCTTGCTATGCTAACAAGTAAGAGTAACCCATGTTACAGCAGCATTGGGTTTCCTTTTTCATTTCATCATTATTGATACATCCTTCCTTGATTATAGTGTTATAAATGTAAAATTTCCTGCCCTATTACAAAACAACAGTCAGTAGCAAAATGGCATCATAATTGTTTATGTCTCAACAATTGTATTATATAAAACTGTGTATAAAAGAAAATGGTAGAGTAAAAGTGATTATCAAGAGATATTAATTAAAACTTTTTTCATTTCATTTCCAGTAGGAAGAACAAGAAGAAGAAAGCAAAGAATGACAGCAACACTCAAATGCCAACGATTCCAGCCAGTCCACACGAAGGTGCTTCAGACAACGAGGACCAGGAAGAGCACCTCAAGTCACCCAAGAAGAGAGGACAGCCAGTCCGGTTTTATATCGACGATGAAGAGAAGGAGGAGAAGGAGTCTTTGATAAAAGCTCCTGAGATCGTCGTAGACCCACCCAGTGACGCATCCCGCTTGAACTCCCCGTCAGGCGAGGCAGAGAGCAAAGTGTGAGAACAGTTGTTACTGTAAAACAGAAAATGATAATCTAAAAATTTAAAAAAAAAAAAAAAAAAAAAAAAAAAAGACATTTTGTAAATAACTGTATTAATATGTATTTCCGTTTTGATTCCCGAGGTAGTGGGTGTTGCTTAATTTTAAAAACATTTTTTTTTTTTTTTTTTTTTTTTTTAGTTTATTAATATTATTGTTTGTGGTTTTTATTTTTTTTTAGTTGTTTTTTCATTTATCTGTTTGTTTATTAAGTTATTTTTTAATTTTTTGGTCTGGAACTGGGAATTGATAAGTATGATTATAATTTGTGATTTTTTTATTTTCCCATTTTTGTTTTGTTTGTAATATTAGGAAATGTGATTTATACGTATGTAAGAAATAGATACTGAATTTGATAGAAAATAATTATAATACATATTCAATGAAGTTGTCTAAGAAATAGTTGAAATGATATTTTTTGGCAGACTGATTAAAATGCTTCTTTGCTTTTCTTAATTTTTCAAATTTTTTTTTTTTTTTTTTTTTTTATCTTCTTTTTTAAATATTTCCTAACAATTTTACTGTAATCGTTTTGTTAAAATTTTTTAAAATGGCATTTAAGATGGAAATCCCAATAAGAATTTTTTAGAAATCCCTATTTTTTTTTTTTTTTTTTTTTTTTTTTTTTATGGTTATTTTAATATTAGTTTAATGCTTATTTTTGCTCATTAAATCATGTTATTTACAAATTGATAAGTATAACGAAAATTCTCACAGCATAATGAAAATTTTTATGTTAAAATTTTTACATAATGATTACTCTAAGATTTAAAAAAATAATAAATAATTCAAGAGTTGTGGTGTTTTTTTTCAACATGTCTGTACAATATGCTTCATACCAAAGGAACAGTCAGTGAATGTTCAGACTGGGTTTTGTTCGGTTGTATGTATTTGAATATACTGAGCAAAATACAGATTGTTTAGTTTACCTATAAGAACAAGTAAACAATAAACTATTCAGTTTCCCTCTAATTAATATTGGATATTTCTGTAAAATTACAACTAGTTGAATTAAAAAAAATGTACATCACTTAACTTCAAAGTAAACTAATTTTAAACAGAATAAAAATCAGTAGATGTCTCAAATTCATGTAACTTTACAGAACATCACAAATTTTAAATAAAATTTCTAAAACTTTGGAAAGAATACATGAAGATAACATTCTTAAACATTTTTCTAACTGGTTGATATATGAATCATATTTTTAAGAACATTTTATTTTATTTATCCAACTTTGGTAATAATACTAACAATCATTTTTGAAAAAGATATATTTTTTTGTTTATCTTTTTTACTTTTAAATAAATTATTATTTATTAAATAATTTAATAAAATAAAAAAAAAGAATTAAACTGTTGTTTTACGGATATTATTATTATTTGAAGACTAACAGATGAAAGAATTAATTTGTTTCAGTAGAAAATATTAAAATAAGAAAGGTTTATTCATGTTTGTGTCTCTTTTTTTGATTATTTAATTTTTGTGCATAGTATTTTTGATTGTTGATTAATCTGTAATATAGATGCTATTGAAACATGTTACTATGGTGATAGTGATGAAAAGATAACTGGTTTTATTGATGTAACAAGTTTTGGAAATGTATATATGCCTTTATAATGTCTTATTTTTTCTGCCTTTTCTTATTTTATAATTGTTTTTTAAAAATTTCTATTATTATTATTATTATTATATGGTTTTACTTATTTTTTATTATTATTTATTTTTCTAGTAATAATAGAATGAATATCAATGTATGGGTTGATTCATGTTTAATTGTAGATAATAATTTATGTGTGTGTTACAAGTATTACTGATAAATTTAAGACACACAGATATCATCTCTTTGTTTGGGATTTGCCAAATTCTAAAATGTATTTTGAATACATTTTCTAATCATGTTTGATGTATACGGGAAAAGAGGCACACCATACACTCCCTTTCATTTTTACCTTCACTTGTTTGGCAGCCTGTTTTCTCAAGTCCCAGACTCACATCTTTGAATCAGTTTCTTTCATTGCATAGTCTAGATTACCTCATCTCTTGAGTTTATCATTATTGTTGTTGTTATTATTATTATTATTATTATTATTATTATTACATTCTTCAGTCAGTATTTTTAACAGAATAATCTAGAAAAATCACATTTCTTGTGTTTTTTATTATTATTATTATTGGTTTAAAAAAAAAAAACACGCTAAATACATCTGTAGCACAATGCAATAATCTGTTGCCTGTAATTCATCACTTGAAATAAGGTACTGGATTTATAAAGTTCATTTTTAAACATTGCTGATGATATTTGTCACTTACAACTGAAATGGGATTTGAAAATTCGTTTATCCACCATCAGGTCATTTTTCTTCATAGATGTTATTATTGACCTCTTCACAGAACGATGCTTGTGTACATTTTGTAATTTTTGACATAGTTTTTAAAATCATTGCCCTTGTGTTGTAATTTTTTCTTCTTCTTCTTCTTTTTCTTCTTATTCTTCATTTTTATGAAACCCAAACATGTCCCCGAAACATCGAGTTAATTCAGTTGTTGTTGTCATTAAAAGTATTTTTAGTTCAGCGCACAAGACTGAGGAAAGCAAAGTGGCGGTTTTTTATTTTATTTTTTTTTTTTTTTTTTTTTTTAAAGCAAAGATTTAACATTTTTGTTGTTTATTTTTTTAAAAAGAATATTGGTTTTTGCCTTGTTGGCTTGCTTTTAGCACATTTTATTTTACAGTATACATTTGTCATTAATGTGTTTTTGTTATGGAAAGTTTTCATTGGTAGAACTGCAGATATATTTTTTTAAAAATCAGATCAGCTTATCGGCAGTCAGATGTAGATAGCTATGGATTTTTAATCTTGTTTCTGAGGTCCTTTTTTTTTTTAACAATGTAAACTATTTTTTAAAATTAGTGGGAGATGTATACTAAACAAACAAAAAAAAAAATATATTTTATATAAGCACACAGCTCTTTGATAAAAATATATAATAATTTTTAAGCTGGTACAGAAAAATAAATTTAGAAAAAAGAAAAGAAAAAGGAGAATAAATAAATGAAAAATTAAAACTTTCAAAATGTTGGTTAATATTGAAGAAATAGTTAAATTAGACTACAGTTTTTATTATCTTATTATTATTATTATTATTATTATTTTATTTTTTTTAAATTAACTATAATTACAAATATCCTACAGCCTACCTCCACCTATTTTTTAGAAACAAATGCTTTGATCTTACTGTTTTTCATATTGCTGTTATTGTTAACAGTGCACAAAATTTGCATGTCCATTCTGGCTCTGTTGACAGGGACAAAAATAAAATATATCAAACAAAACCAAAGACTTTTAAACTATTTTCCTCTATTCTGTTTTGAGAACACCTATGTAGAAGGGTTGGTTTATAGTCTTAAATTCATTTTCCTGTATATCTGAAATTATTTCTTTTAAAATATTAAATAATTTTATTTCTATTTTATATGGTAATAATGAAATTTAACTGAAGCATATCCATAAATACATATATTATTATTATTATTATTATTATTATTACTATACTGAAAAAAAAACAACTTTTGATTAAAATACTTGTGTTCATTTTAAAGTTTAATTAGAGCAAGATTTTAACTCACTTTAATTACTCTTTTTAAAGAAATGTTTGTTTTTAATAGGAAACGAAATTAAAACAACAGTGTTTACATTTCTCTTTGTACTGACGTGTATTTAATTACATCTTTGTCACACTGATGGAAAGCTAAATAATTATTACAGTGATAGAGAGTTTTAATTTATAACCAACTATTGTATAAAACAGTTTTTAGAAAATTAAAATGAACGTTTTCGAATTTTTATTCTTTTATTATTCATTTTTTTTTTTTTTTTTTTTATATATATATATATGTTTTTTGACACATTTACCGATTTGGCTTTATATTTAATATTTAATTATTAGTAATTGTGAAAAGTTTTATTGTTTCAATAAATATATTGATAATTCTGTTTATGTGACTGGAGTTACTGCCCATTATAGAGTGATGTCCCTTTAAACAATTTCTTCTTTTTGTATTAAAAAAAAGAACTACTATGTTTTGAAAAGGTTATCATACATCACAATGTAATTTGCTCATAGTGCTGTTAATTATTTTGGTTTGATAATCATTTTAAACTGCAATGAAATCTAGGATTTTTTTTGATTTTTTGTGGGGTTTTATTTTATTTTATTTATTTTTTTTTTTTTTTTCATTCTTTTTTTTCCCTAAATAGATTTTTTGTGTTTTTTTTTTTAATTGCCAATAATTATTTTTATGAAATAAAGTTTTTTTTTTTTTTTTAATATTTATTATTATTTATTTTTACTTTTATTTATTTATTTATAATTATTATTATGTAGATACATATATTTTTCTTTCTTTCTTTTTTTTTTTTTTTTTTTTTTTTTGTATTGTACTGCAGTTTTAGAATACACCAGTGGATACTGTTTTCAATGTTCAGTAAATTTGTGATATTTTATTTATTTTACATGTAGAAATATTTAATTAGTTCATCTGTAAAAATTAATATTTCCATAACAAAAAAGAAAAGGCCGATTGTTATGTTATGTGACATTTCATGAACTTGACATAGGCTTAAATGAATTACCTCTCTTCTCAGTAATTGTTTTACTTAGGTAACAGTTGTAAGCAGATTTGGTATCTGGTTGTATTTGCAAATAAAGATACAGCTTTTAAGAAGTAAAACGGCAGTATTTTGTTTTTCTGTAGCACTGTCGGTTTCACATAAATTAACAGTAATTTTATATTTCTTTATTCTCATGGAAGTTTAAAAACAGAAAACATGAAAGAAATAAAAAGAAATGATTTTACGATTAAAACCCATTAAATTGCAGAAATATTGTATAGTGAATTTTATTCATATAAATTTACACTGCTTTTTTTAAAATGATTTTTACAATGGTATGTTTCTTTTGATCACCGTCTTTGAATATGTAATAACATACGATACCTTAACCCTTTTCCTGCAAAATGGAAATTAGTTCAGTGATTTTTTGGAATATTTTGTATTTGGTTAAATGATATTAATACGTTTTCTATTCTTTAATTTTTATATTATAATGTGGTTAATTAACTTTGGTTTTAGCCCTTTAATTGCTTATACTGTGCAAATGTCAGAGCAGTTTGTCACAATTGTATGATAGCTAAAAGTGTTTATGTTGACTTCTTGAGTAAAGAAATAATCTACTTGGTTTATCAAAACACCCAAAAGTAGTTGGAATTCCCATCACATTGTATTTGTAACTATTATAACAATACATTGATACTTGGTGCATTTTAATTTATTTTTATTATTATTATTATTATTATTATTATTATTATTATTATTATTATTATTATTATTTTAATTTTATTATTATTATTATTATTATTATTATTATTATTATTATTATTATTATTATTATTTTAGCTTAGAAAAATGTAGAACAGATGCTTGGTAGTTATTGAATTTAATATTTTTAAACAGTTTTTGCTGCTAGTCAGTTCTTGTTTGTGATATCTTCTTCATCTCACTCATTTTGCGTAATTCGCATACTTTCTTTTTTTGTTTTGTTCTTTTTATAAGTAGTAGTATAGTCATCATCGCCAATCCTATTATTACTATTATTATTATTATTATTATTATTATTATTATTATTATTATTATTATTATTATTATTATTATTATTATTATTATTATTTCAAAGGAATAAGTAATGCACATCTAATATATCTGAGAATAAATAAAAATATTTTTTTTGTAACCAGTTGTAATGATGCAATACGTGTTTATTTTTCATGTGATATATATACACTGTTCAGAAATCATACCTAATTTATTACTGAAGAATGGTCATTTTGGATATAAGAGTGAAAGGGTTAACTATAAGCGTGAGGAGAAAAAAAAGATAGTATTTTAGACGGTTAAACAACTTTTAACCCTGTGTAGCTTGTAACAAGACTAAAATTCAGTTTGTAGCATCGAGAGTGTTAACTACAGGCGTAAGCGAGTTTGTATCATGTAAAGGGTTAATTTCAAAGTAATAAAGTACAGCTTATTAAAATTTAAAAAAAGAAAGAAAAAAAAAGAAATGTGTTTCTATATCGGGAAAACGCGGCCAGGCCAAGTTGATGTCATCATATCCTATAACCTTGTGCATTAATCTCGGTATATAATAAAGTGCAGTTGACTGAACTGACGAACAAACGTTTCTGTACATCGGTTATACGCGCCGGACGATGTCACATTATATGTCGGTTAATTTACAGATATAATAATGTATATATTTACTGAATTGAGAAATAAAAGTTTCTCATCGTGAGAATAACGCGCCAGGTTACGTCTACGTCACATCATAATAATGAAGTCTGCGAATTGATCTCAATATATAATAACGTATAGCTCACTGAAACTGATAAATAAAAGATTCAGGATATTGCTATAAAGGCGTACTCGAAGTCACGCTGGATAATAAAATAAACTCTTTTTTTTTTTTTTTTTTTTCTCTCTCTCAGCCTTTGTAACGATTCTTCTAAAGAAAGCGTAGTTTGAACGTACAGTGTTAAAAATAATTACATTTGTATTTACGGCACGTGTATGTATGTTAATTAAAAGTTGTGAGCTGTTGGTGTAACTCGAGTAGTGTTTATCAGTTACTCGATGATAAACATTCAACTCGTGTTTCTTTTATGTTCATAGTTCATTGTATTTAACGTAAAGGAGAAAGGGAAAGCGCAACAATAGTACTCTTAGTATGTACTTGTGTACGAATACAGTGTATTCGAGATGTACGTCCATACATACACACAAACACCATGCGTGCATACATAGACACACTCGTTCATGAATATACCTGTAGATACGCATATACATTTAACTGTAATATTATACACGTTAACATATAATTTGAACATTACTATTTCTTTTTTTTTTTTTTTTTTTTTTTTTTTTTTTTATTATTTTTTTTTTATATTTATTTAAAAGTTTAAGATTATGTGGGCGGGTTTGGAAGATTCTTTGACTTCGGTTTTGATCATATCTGAGTTTTGGTTTCATTGTCAGTAATTCTGTTAATTTGTCTTTGTTCTGTCGAACTGTTAACATTTTTCTTTATAATAGATTCAACTGCTTTTTTTTTTTTATCATGCTGCAGTTAGATCATACACTCCGTTAAAGTGTAAATCTTCTAAGTAATAAATAAAAGAGTCGGAAATATCGTCTCGTTAATTTATTTAATTGAAAGAAAACACATTTTTTTTTTTTTTTTTTTTTTTTTTTTTCGCAGTATGACGAATACAAAAATAAAAATGAAAATAAGGATTTACGAGATCAGTAATAACAGCTGGGAACGCCATTTGCTAAATCTAGAGAGAAAAAAAAAATATATAATTTAAAACGGAGAATAAAGTTATGATTTATTGCTTTGTCGTAAGGTTTTACAGAGGAATTTTACAATATAACAAGATTAACTAGAAAGGTTTATGTAATCATAAAACTGACAAAAGACATTCTACAAGTTTAAGAAAAATGATAAACTATGACAAATGTTTATTGTATAAAATAATGTAAAAGGCTTATTTGATTAATTCTAGAATTATATCATACCAAAGTATTAGTCTGTAACATTAGGTGGACGAATTCAAATATGGGTATTTCTAGAGGGGGAATGTCTGTGTATTTTAGAATGAAGATAAGGAATAGGGTCATTCTAAAATAGAATTAGTTTAAAAAAAAAAGTTTTGGGGGCGGTTCGCTTTCTGTAACGGGGATCATATTTGAAATAAATAAACATATCTTAAAACTCCCGAGGGTCTTTCTCCCTCCCCCTCTTTCTCCCTCCCCCTCTCTCTCTATCTCACGAGAAGAGGGTACAATAAGATCTAGGAAATGACACTTCTGTTGTTTGTATTCTGTCATTCATCAAAATCAGATTGGCAGCATTTTTTTTACGTAGTTTCTCGTGCTTGCCTCACTTGTATAAATGTCGTCCTTAAACTTGACACTGAAACGAATCAAGATTACTTTGGGTCAAAGTTCGATGCTGACCTTCACATACTATAATAATAATAAGAAGAAGAATAATAAGAATAATGATAATAATGATAAAGAATAAGAAAACCAAGCATCAGAAATTTACGAATTTAAGAGTTTATTACTGTTATTTATTATTATTATTATTATTATTATTATTATTATTATTTATTTATTTATTTATTTATTTATTTATTTATTTATTTATTAATGTTATCCTTCATTTTGGTTACGGAACGAAAAGGCCATTTGAAGGTTTTAATTCTTAAATGACATTTATTGAGAATAATTAATAGTGATTATTTTCCAGTTATTATCGCGTGATAAATGATTTATATTATGATTATGATTATTATTATTATTATTATTATTATTATTATTATTATTATTAATTCTGATTTTCATCTTCATTACTATAATTATAATACATGCAGCTCGGAATAATAAGGTAGATAAACAAAAGTACGTCAAGCGGAAGTGACGTGTTCACCTGTTAAATCCTTAATAGGACCATTTGAAAATGGTCTGTAGAACATCTCCGTAAATGAGCCATTTCAAAATGGACCGACGTTTAGCACTACTGACATATCAGAACATGATGTACATAATTGGAATGTTTTGCTGATTTGGTAGTAACGAGCACGTGTTATTAGATTTATGTTTGGACGTTTTGAACCGACTGTATAAACAAGTAACCATTTTAAAATGAATTTTAAAAGAAATGTGTGTCCATGCGATTTGTCCAAATAAAATAGCAAATATTATTTAATGCGTTGTGTTTTGATGTCCATTCACTGTTGTAACGATTGGGTCTTTGTTCTGTTGCATCACGGGTAAAACACAAGGCGTTGTGTCTCTGTGTGTGTGCCTGTGTGTGCGTGTGCGTGTGCGTGCGTGCGCGTGTGTGTGTGTGTGTGTGTGTGTGTGTGTGTGTGTAAAATGACAAGCCAAGACTGGTTTACAGCTCGGAAATACAATCTTCAGCGTAAAAGCAGGTCTGTGCGGTCGTGTTGGAGTCGTTAACTTAATCTTGGCCTTGACGTTGCTGGCACTACCAGGTTCGAAAGTTGATACAGAGGGCGTGTCAAAGAATATACATTACAGTACTAATTACATTTGTCAGTAACACTGCGAGCGTTAGTTGACGAGTTTATTTAATGAGAGGACGTTCATGTCTGGTAACATTCCGAAGGTAAGACTTCTTTTTTTTTTAATTAATATTAATATTATAAAATCTAATTTAAAAAAATAAAAATCTCTACACAAAAACAATTCATATCAAATACATTTTCTTCTTGATTCCTTTTTCTTTTAATTTTTTTTTTTTTTTTTTTTTTTTATATATATATTTTTTTTTTCATGTCCAATATTTGGTACATACATGCATGGTGTACAAATAAATTTATCTTTGTATATTTGCGTTTGTGGAAAGATGAATATTTTTAGTGTGTGTGTGTGTGTGTGTGTGTGTGTGTGTGTGTGTGTGTGTGTGTATATATATATATATATATATATATATATATATAAACACAAAAGAACGTTTCTAACGTTATCTCATTCTCTTGATGCTAGTAGCCATTAGCTGTAAATAAACGGAAATAACAGCTAACAAAATAATAAAAGATTTAAAATAAAATAAAATAATTTTAAAATTTTAAAATGCTACAGCAAACAAAGTAAAAAGCAAGTTTCACTGACAGTAATATTACTTTTCTCTAACTTTTCAGAAATGAATTACTCCAATACGACCAACTTCAGCAGAATCAGCATCGATCTTTCCGCGTACAACATAGCAGCTCCTCTCTATTCATCCATTCTAATTATCTGGATCACAGTTATCAACGTCATTCTAATAACCGTCATTGTGACGTCAGGCTTACGTCAGGAACTTCGCTATAAACTGATCGCCTGCTGCGGTCTGAGTGACGTCATAATCAATCTCCTGAGCAACCCGTTTAGCGTCGATTATTCCCTTAAACATGTTTTCAACCACGGATGTTTCCTTCACATTTTAGTACAAGCCCTGTACGCCTTCGGAGACCTATTTATACAGCTGTGGTATGTGACGATAATTATCGCCGAATCTTTCGTTCGAGATCTGTGGGCAAGAAGAAACGTGGTACTTCCACGACTATGCAGAATCATCCTCTCCGTGTTCATCTGTGTAAGTCCCGTTGTCACCGCGGTCGCCATTTTGCCCGCTCTCGTCCTAACCGGCATTTTACCCGAAGTCAAATTAATATGGTCGTACGAATATTGTCACCTGCTTTTAACGACAGAAAGGGAAATAACTCTGAATATTTTGTGCTACTTCATGCCGATATTAATTTCTGGCGGTTTGCTGGCGTACACAGCGATACGCTTCCAGTTGCAGAAGCGCGATTTCGACATTCAGAACCGAATACTTCTTGACCCGAACAACAAGTCAGAAAACTTATTTGTGTTTCTGCCTTCTTGGTTAGTTGTGACGCTGTTGGCTCTTCCCGATGCAGTGATGATAATTCTGTACTTGGCCAGCAGTATCAATTTTATGACGCAAGTTATGTTCGACCTGTTCATAACGACGTCCTTGCTCGATTCGTTAAGACTCGCCATTCTCCCGGTCACGTGGCTGCTTCTGCCCGACGTCCGGGAAGTTGCAAAGCCTAAGTTTGCCAGCGTAGCGAAACGAGTTGGTCTGTGCTTTTCCAAACCTGCAACCTCGGAAGATACGAGTGTGACGTACAATGACTTGAAAAATGATGACGTATAAATAAAACAACAACAACAACAACAACAACAAATAAAAACTCAACTATTTAATAAATCTGGGAAACATCGACGTATGCTTCAGTAATGATGATGATGATGATGATAATGATGATGATGGTGGTGATAATAATAACAACAATAACAATATAATAATAATGATGATAAGGTGATGGTTATGATGATACTGATAATACTGATTAGATTATGAGGTGTGTAGTAACAGTGATTATCATAACGATGATAATGATAAACATGATATAATTATGACAATGTTCATCAGTCCTCATGTGCTACACTTCCATGAGAGAGAGAGAGAGAGAGAGAGAGAGAGAGAGAGAGAGAGAGAGAGAGAGAGAGAGAGAGAGAGAGAGAGAGAGAGAGAGAGAGAGAGAGAGAGAGAGAGAGAGAGAGAGAGAGAGAGAGAGAGAGAGAGAGAGAGAGAGAGAGAGTGGTTGATTGTTGAGTGATTGATATACACTGGCCAATATTTAGATTTGCGCTTTGGCGAAGTTACGTTCATTGAATCATAATTAGAATACACATATAAGGCATGTCGAGAAATCTTTCTTAGCATAAATAAATAAATTACTGCATAATGCGTATGTTTGTCGATATGTTACATAAAGAGACACAGGCTTCACATATTCATATACGCACGCACGAATGTGCACTTGGAATTGTCAAAACATTTCATATCCTGCGTTTTGTTTAGTTACTGTTGAAACTACTGTGCTTTTAGTTTTTCTCTCTGTTCTTTGTTGCTATTGTTTTGACTATTATAATTAGATAGCTATCAAACTGGGACGATTATGTGAACCTAATTAACATTTTATATTTTGTTTTTATTTCTTCTTTTTTTTTTTTTTTTTTTTGTTCTTTGTTGGTTTTTTTTTTTTTTTTTTTTTTTTTTTTTTTTGTATTTTGTGGTTGGGTTTTTCTTTGTCTTTTATTAATGTTTGCCTGGAGCAATGTACATTACCAAAATAAAATATAAATTCATTCATAAACAAAAATAAAAATATATTCATATTGCTACTGGCACAATCTGTGTAAAAAGCCGGTTTTACATGTTATATTTTTGTATATTTAGACAGCTCTCTCACTCTGTCTCTCTCTCCGTCTGTCTTTCTGTTTCTGTCTCTCCCTCTCTGCCTCTCTCCCATCCGTCTCTCTCTCTCTCTCTCTCTCTCTCTCTCTCTCTCTCTCTCTCTCTCTCTCTCTCTCTCTCTACCTCTCTCTCTCTCTATCTCTCTCTTTCTTTCTTTCTCTCACGCAGACGTGTCAGAATATCATAGTCCTAAGGTAGGATTCCTCTTAGTAGTACAAATGATGTAATAAAGACTGTTCCATTTGCTATATTTACCATCCTGTATGTGGGATGGTGCATATTAAAGATAATTTGCCGCTGATCGTCTCAATGATCCTTCACCTGCTATATTCACTTGTACATAGCTTTAAATAAAATGTGTGAAGTGTTTATTTACACAAAACATTTTTGTCAATTTTTTTTTTTTTTTTTTTTTAAGCTAAATATGTTTTAAAATAATGATTACGTCAACACATAGAGAATAATAAACGGGACTGAATAATCTAGTTGTATGTTTTTAGTTCGTTCTAGTCGTGAACTACTGCGTTTCAGCAATCTTCTAACATCTTTGCAAAATTATGAAAGGCCTTTTTATATAACGTAGGCAGAAATGTTACAAAACTGACAAACAAGAATGTCCAGTTCGGACATCTGATGCAACTAGACTGACCAAAATAAATTTCTGTATCAGAGAAGTTCATCAGTTTTGCACTCAAACTAAAAAGAATAGCCGTTCTAAGTTTAAGCCAATCAAATTAAAATAAAAACAATAAAATAAAATAAAATAAAATAAATAAATAAATAAATAAATAAATAAATAAATAAATAAATAAATAAATAAATAAATAAATAAATAAATAAAGTAAAATAAATAAATAAACTCACTGAACGAAAAATAAAGATGGAATAAATTATTTCGTCTAGTCATGAACGGTATAGATTTAACAAAGAAGAGAACTGTTCAGATTTACTCAAAATCGGTTTTCGTGAATCTTCTGAAACACTGAGACAAGATATTAATGGGAACAATGGTCTATTTTTCTTTTATCTCACGTTGTTGTGGTTGTTTCTTTGATGCTTTGAAGTCCATTGTAACAGAAATGACAAGGCTTATGCAGTTAAGGTTTTACAGTTTAATACAACGAACGTGGCACACATTATAATTCGTGTTATTATTATTTTTATTTTTTATTATTTTACACTTTAATAGGTTAAAAGTAACAAAATTCTTAATATGTTTCTTTTAATTTTTATTTAATATTTATTTATTTGTTTATTTATTTGTATATTTATTTATTACATAATTATTAATCATTATTTCTTTTTATAGTCTAATGCAACACAAATTTTAGAAAAGAATAAGTATGTTATTTTACAGTTCAATACAACGAAAGTGACACAACTGATAAGTGAATTATTTTACAGTTCAATAAATGAAAGATAATTTTAAAAATGAAAACTATCTTATTTTTAGTTTAATACAGTAAAAGTAACATAACTCATAATCATGTTGTTTTACAGTTCTATACAATAAGTGACAAATTATAATTATGTTATTTTAGAGTTCAGTACAATAAAAATGATTTAAAAAAAAAAAAAAATGAAGAAAACCGTGTTATTTTACAGTTAATACAGTAAAAAGTGTTAAAAAAATATTGTTATTTTAAAATAAAAGTGACAAAAATGATAATCGTGTTATTTTTATTGCTTAATAAAGATGACAAAAATCAAAAATGTTTTTAAATATATATATACATATGCAAATTGGTTTATAGAAAATCTGAGTTGACATCTTAGATACTTCACCAGTTATTTTTTTATTCTGTAAACCTAAATGAAATAAAAACTAAATCAAATTAACTGTTTTGTTTTCAGCTTATCGCTATCATCAATAATGCATTCAAGCTAATCAAAACAAAATTGCTTTTAAATCACAACAATTGTTCATTCTTGAAACGATCATATCAAAACCATCTTTTGATATCTAAACCACAATTAAATACGTAAGAAGTAATTCTGAACTCAGTACAATTGAAGTGAAAACTCTTCATATGATTTTACACTTTAACAATAAAAAAATCATATATGTTTTACCATAAACGTGACAAAATTGACAGTCATTTACCAAATACATATATTAATAATTGAAAACTTTTCTATATAGTAAGTATATGATTTGCATTGTTACGTCTGACGCGACCCGAATTTTAATGTGCTAGTTCTTTGATAATCATATTTAATTTAAATCACTGTACGCAAGACTTGAGTTTTTAGACGTCATGCTACTAGAAAAATGTCCACAAATGGATTCCTTTATCGCGACAAATTTCTTTTTCAAAATGACTCGGACGTCGGGTAAAGACATCCACATGACTGGAAGCACAGCGATTCTCAGAAGTTCAAAAAAACTGGATATTTCAAACCAGGTGAAAGAATCTGCTTCGTAAACATAAGAGTAGCTTTCGTATTTTATACTTAATACCTGAGATGGTATCGCCAGAAGAGTTACGACCAACCAGGAAGGAATGAATAAAAGGATTCTTTCCGATTTGTGTTTTACCTCGAGAAGAATTCGACTTTTCTCGTCCATGTCGCTTTCGTGCATTAAGAAGCGTATCGCTGCGTCAGCCACCAGTCCAGCGGAAATGAATGTCGGAACGAAGTAGGTTAAGCAAATAAGAATTAAATCCATTTGTTGAGTTACGTACAAGGGACAGTTGTCTGGGGCGTAATTTCCCCTCGCATCCGGATGAATAGCCGATAGAATTAGAGCCGGCAGAACTGAAAAGCCAGCAGTAACAGGGGAGGTAAGAAGCACTGTCGTGAGAAACGTACTGTAATTTCGTGACAGTCGGAGATGCATCGAAGGCCACTGTTCGTAACAAAAACAGACACCCAGAATTACCGTGAAGTACCACAGCTGAACAAACTGATCAATGTACACGTCTGCGATCACCGCTACAAGCTGCAGTAAACACCCGTGTTTGAATTTTTTACTGACAATGAATTCCACGTACAGCGGATGTATTATGATGTTTTTCACGACGTCAAAGCAGCTCGAGCAGACGATTAGCTGAAAAATTAACCTGTGACGTAATCTCGACGTTGAAATGACGGCTATCAAAATGAAGTCGGCTGCTGTGATGAACAGACAGAGCAAGGAAGTGTAGACTGGGGAGACGATGTTAAACGTATCCCAGCTGATGACACCGCTATTGTACACCATTCTCGACTCCGAATAAATCAAATCTGAAATGTCAAACATCTTAGTTATTTGTGAATCAAACCGTTTAATATTTATTAACTTTCATATTCTTGATCGTGGAATACTGATGCATTATACCGTCTAATACAGTATGTTTTTTTTTTTTTTTGTTTGTTTGTTTTTGTTGTTGTTGTTTTTTTTTTTTTTTTTTTTTACGTTGATATGACGAGGTAGTCTGAATGTATTCAGTATTCTTCCAAGTAATGTTTTATTTATTTTTGTTTTCTGCCTTAATTTATAACACAGTAATGTTTAACAACAATTAGGATCTATTTAAAAATGATCTTGGCCCCGACATTTTTCCGTTGTGACGTCACAGTATGGCTGACCAATTTGATTTTATTATTATTATTGTTGTTGTTGTAGTTGTTGTTTTACTTAATATTTAATTATTATATAATTGAGAGAGAGAGAGAGAGAGAGAGAGAGAGAGAGAGAGAGAGAGAGAGAGAGAGAGAGAGAGAGAGAGAGAGAGAGAGCAGATGTAAACTTGAATTTACATAAGATTTCAAAATATGTTAATAAAATAATTTCTTTGACGTAAAAACTGGGAAATCATGCAGACTACTCCAACGCCTTGTCATCTTGAATAATTAGTTGATTTCCCAAGCCGAAATGAGCTTAAAGTTTTATATTTGCACCAAAAAACCCCAACAAATCGTAGCAAAGTATTTATTAAAAATATTTTCGACAAGGCCTTGACGTACACTGCAGGACTGTCTAAAGTTGTTACTTACTTAGTCATTCGGTTTCAGGAATATGTTTCTTTCAAGGTTGAAAGGATTGCTATCTTCGTAAAAAACTAAATTAAGTAGATAACTGTTATGTCTTGTCTTTTTTTTTTTTTTTTTTTTTGTAGATTTTTTTAGGCCAAACTCTACTGTTATATGAACAATACTTATTATGTACGAAGTGAAGAAAAATTTTCACTGGTTTCTCTAATACCAAAGTCGACAGAATAACGCTAATTCTTACCTAAATGTGGTTTACGTTTTGACGTCATTGGTTTGACGTCAAGAAAAATGATGTCACGTTAAATTAACAGATATTGTTTTGTTTTGTTTGTTTTTTATTTCATTTATTATTATTATTATTTCATTTTATTTCATTATTTATTTATTTGTCATAAAGGAATATTAGTTTATTGCAGAGGTTCTCAACCTTTTTTTGCCAAGGGCACACCTTGGAACACATGAAAAAATAACGGCACGCCTGGCTATATACAGGAAAAATATTTGAATTTGGGCAAGTCATAGACAGCATACAACTGTAAGTCAAGTTCAATGTTGGAAGAATGATTTATAGAAGCATCTCTAATCCCATCATACTTTTCAGCCTTTAATGACGGAAAGTAATTGGTGATGCTTTCGTCCAGGGCTGTCAGATGAGTAAACACAATAGGGATCTTTTCTGTAATGCAGGTAGAACGCAATAAAGGGAACATATAAAGATTGCCAGTGATTGCTCTTTTTTCCAAATCACAATTTTCTTTCTGAGGGCAATTAAATTCGTCTGGTGAAGTGAGAATATTTTCGTTTTTACCTTGCCTACTGCTGTTTGTTTTATTTAGTTCACTAAATATTTCTGTTAGGTAATCCATTTTAGACATCCAAATTTCGCAACTAAGGTATTCACAGAATTTCTCCTGCTTTTACTGAAGAAAAAAATGATAGTAATTCCTTGTGCAGTTCGTGAACACGATTTAGTACTTTGTCTTTCGACAGCCATTGAACCTCAGAGTGCATTAATAACTTAACATGCTGAGTCCATCTCTTTGCACAATTGTTCAAATAATCGTGACTTCAGTGGCCTTCTTTTTATATAATTGATAATTCCAACAACTTGATGTAACACAACTTTTTAAAATGTTCCTGAGATATTTTTGAAACAAGAACTTCTCTATGTAGAAAGCATTGATTACAAATGAGATTTGGATTTTCTTTTTCTACAAAATTTTGCGACACACTTAGGAAGATCTCGCGGCACACTGGTTGAGAATCACTGGTTTATTGCCATGTTTATTTGTTTTAACAACCACAACAGCTTAGAGAATACAACATTTCAGTACACCTGCATTACTGTGTTTGAACTTGCATGCAGTTTTATTAAATACCTACCTCGGAAGAACATTTAAAAAAAAACATGTCAGGTAAGAATGATTTTTGCAATATCAAAACAGTTTATTTTGTTTTATTACAATTATCCGTATTCTCACAATATAAAATAATAAAAGTCATACTTTGACAGGTCGCCCAAAAGACAAAACAAAAAATAACAAAATGGAAACTACAAAGAATTTTATTTGATATACGTTCAAAAAGCCACAGGCACATTTTTAACTTAGCAGTTCTTTGACGAAGATATTTAAATCAACCAACAGCGTCATTTTTCAAACGACGCGTGTATTCTTCAGATTTCGCAGATCTAGAAAAACATACGCAAATGCATTTTATTAACGACAGCACGTTGTGTTTCACCGCCTCTCTCATGTCGGGTAGCAGCAGCCAGGCGACCGGCAGAGCAGTGTTCCTAAGCAGGTCACACATGATGGCGACCTGAAACAAGATCACCGAATTGTTCTGATGAGGAATATATTCGTAGTTGATGTGCAGCACTTGCACTGGAAGCGCGAGCACAGTGACTGCCACCCACGGAGGTACGAACAGAGACACGTTGTGAGATCGCTTTTTCTCGATGTGCAAGATTCTTTTTTTAAACACGAAGAGCATCGCTGCGTACGTCATGAGCGCGGCTGAAATAAAGGTGGGCACGAAGTAGGTCAAGCAGGATAGAATTATGTTCATTTCCAATGTGACACGCAGCTGGCATCTGTCTGGTGCAAACAGCCGTCTCCTGTCAGGGTGAACAGCAGACAGAATGAGCGGCGGCAGCGTAACAAAACTAACGGTCACCGGGAAGGTAAGAAACAGCGTGCTGAGAAACTTTCTGCAGCTTTCTGCCAGACGAACGTTCAGACTGGTCCACATTTCACAAAAACAACACAGTGAGAAGATTATAGTTAAGTACCACAGCTGCACAAACATGTCAATATAGACGTCCGCGATCTGTAGAGCAAGCTCAAAAAAACAACCGTATTCCACATAGTTAGTGTTAACTAAATCCATGTATACTGGACGTACTATAATATTTTTCACCAAGTCAAAAGAGCTTATGCAGACGATCAGCTTATAAAGTGTCATATGACGTAAATCCGACGTCGAAATGGTGGTTATTACAACGAAATCAACAAAGGTGATGCAGATGTATAAAATGGTGGTATAGACAGGAGCTGCCGTGACTGCCGTTTTCCAGTCGATAGCACTGTCAAAGAACGGGACACTGGAATCACTGAAATCTGAAATAGTGAAGAAGACACAGTATTCAGGAAACACACAGGCGCGCGCGCACTCACACACACACACACACAGAGAGAGAGAGAGAGAGAGAGAGAGAGAGAGAGAGAGAGAGAGAGAGAGAGAGAGAGAGAGAGAGAGAGAGAGAGTATTTAGATGTGGGAATTAGAAAGTTTGTTTTTATTAAAATTTAAGTTAAGGATAGAGAAATCATATCTTACTTGGCCATTTTCTTTCAGAAAGTTTTTCTTCGTGACTATAATCCACGACGTAATTCGACAGCATACTTTGACAGATTTCGTAAGAAATTATGTGACTGACCAAGTTCTACTTCAATACAAATTTTACATACGACTTGGTATCTCCAAGTTATAAGGAATATTTTAGTTGTTTCTCTGATCCTCGTAATCTACGCAAAAACATGTCTGTATTTTATGACGTTATCGATCTGACGTCAGGAAAGATAACGTCATCTGTTTAGAAGGGACTGACATTATGGTCATAGATTATGAATTTTAGTAATTATCTACGTTTGTTCTCTAAGAAAATTAAAGAAACTAATTAATTAATTTATGAAAGAAAAGTCTATAAATTATTGTATTAAATCTAAAAATATGTTTATAACTCGCATTTAGTTTTAGAGCAGTCTCTATAGAGTAATTTGCTATTTACGTCTGGTTTCGAAATGATTTCTTTTTAACTTCATATAGACATTATTTATTTATTCATATTCTTATTTTCAAACAAATCAAGTAAAACCTTAAATGAAATTTAGAACAAACAAATCATTTTTGTTTTAAAAATGGCTTAAATACATTTATGTCTTGGTACACTCTGGTTACACGCATTAAGAAAGTTACGCATAAAGCTGGTGGAAAACCAATGTATCCAAGGAGGCTCTCTCTCTCTCTCTCTCTCTCTCTCTCTCTCTCTCTCTCTCTCTCTCTCTCTCTCTCTCTCTCTCTCATTTTCATACTAAAAATCAAAGTTCAAACTTTTATAATTTATTGTTGTAAATGTTTATGGTGGTGGTAGTCGTGGTTGTGTAATTGTTGTTATTTGAGTAAATGATTTCAACAAATGCGGGAACAAATCACGTATTCAGGAGTTCTTTTTAAGGTGACTGATAAATAAGAGAACACTGAACGATTGGGAACTAGTCCGGCTTGTATACTCATTTAACAATGATTTTGTTCTATCTGGCGACTTCTTCGTATTAACTATTTCATATAGGAATATAAATCACTAAACGTGTACAGCTAGCATTCTATATTCTGTATTATATATATATATATAATTTAGTGTCTTCTCTATTAAATTTACCTAATAAATAAATAAAACTTACGATGTGTTATATATATTTATTTATCTGTGTGTCAATGAACTGACATACCATTTTGTTTTTATAAACTATAAAATAACAACAAACAAACAACAACAACAACAACAGCAATAATAAGGACTTTATCAAATATAATATATATATATATATATGTAGAGAGAGAGACAGAGAGAGAGAGAGAGAGAGAGAGAGAGAGAGAGAGAGAGAGAGAGAGAGAGAGAGAGAGAGAGAGATTTGAAACGCTGAAAATAATGAAACAAACGATATAGCAATGAACTTGAAAATATAAACTGATATAATTATTAGCATTTACTTTATTTTGCTTACCATTAGTGGCTGGGTGTCATGTTCTGAACGACGTCTTCGACAACGTTTACCATCGAAAACTATTCATTTCAGTTAGACATTAGAATATCATTAAAAGAAAAGCTGAGTTAATCACCTATAATTTGTAATCATATTTCTGTACATTTTTTACCACCATGGAGGGAATTGTGAACAAAACAACAACGCATTACTAAAACCAGTTGATTATAATAAATTCTGCTTTACTAATTTAGTGAGCAGTCATTTCATCTGTTCTTATTCTGACTCTCTCTCGTTCTCTCTCTCCTCTCTCTCTTTCTGTTTCTATGACTGAGTATTTTCTCTGTGTGAGCCATTTAACACCGCAGTCGACTTTGAAACGGGTGTCGATGAACTAGAAAAACAAACACAAATACATTTAATAAAAGACATAAACTTCGTTTGGAGAACTGTTCTCACGTCTGGTAACATCATCCACATGATAGGAAGAATAGCTATTCTTAAAAGGTCCAGAAAAGACGATAGTTGAAATATCATGAAAGGATCTTCTTCAAAAATGTAGGAGTCATCTCCGTATTTTAGGTTTAATATTTGATCCGGAACTGCTAGTCCAGTGACTACTAACCAAGAAGGAACGAATAAAAATACATTTTCAGATCTGCTTTTCTTATCGAGAAGAATTTTATTATCAGCGTCACTGTTTGTTTTCTTCAAGAGGAAGTCAATCCCAGAATACGTCACAAATCCAGTGGCAATGAATGTCGGCATGAAGAAAATTAAGGTAGAAACAACTAGGTTCATCTGATCGGTTATAAACAACGCACACTGGTCTGGTGAATAATATCTTCTAAAATCCGGTCTAATAGCAGACAGAACGAGAGAGGGTAAAGTTAAGAAGCCAACTGTCACTGGAGAGGTAAGAAAGAGAGTGGTGAGAAAAGTCCTGCAGTTTTTTCTCAGCACAATATTCATTCCGGGCCACTGTTGACGGAAAAAACAAAAACCGAGAATTAACGTTACGTACCACAACTGAACAAACTCATCTATGTACAAGTCCGTAACTTGGGCTGCAAGATGGACAAAACACCCGATCTGGAAATTACCTTTGACAAAGTCCACGTATAAAGGGTGGATTAAGAGATTTTTTATTACGTCAAAAATGCTCGAGCAAACGATTAGTTGATAAAGTAACTTGTGACGTAAGCTTGACGTCGAAATAATTCCTATCAAAAGAAAATCAGCAACTGCGATTACGACAATTAAAATGCTGCCGTAGATTTCTATTGACTTGCTATACTGATTCATGTCGACAACACTGCTAACGTCCGGAAAGGTGGACAAATTAAAATCTGAAAAAGTGAAGAAAAAACAAACACATACGTAGAAAGACGAATTGAAATTACTCATGAAAAACATAAATTCAACTGCAAATATCCACCATTACTGAAAGTCATAAAATGTTAAATCAACGAATGAACATCATAATATTTTTTTCTTATTTATTTATTTATTTATTTAATTTAATTTATTTTAAAAATTACATTTATTTTATTTTATTTTATTTCAATACTGAAAAATCAAATTTAAAATTAAACTTTAATAATTTATTGTTGTTATTGTTGATGGTGGTGATAGAGGCGGTTGTGTAGTTGTCGTTATTTGACTGATTTCATCAAAAGGGAAAAAAAAAAAAAAAAAATCGCTATGTATTCAGGAAGAGTTTTTAAGGTGATTCATAAATGAGAGAACTACCAATACTCGTTTTACAATAATTTTGTTCTGTCTGGCGACTGATTATCCCATTTTTCAAACCTAAAGTTAAAGTTAGATGAATAATTTTTTTTTTGATCTATCTATATCTGACAACTCTAAGTTTTATATTTACATTGATAACATCGTAAAAATGAAAACAGATATATGATTTTCTGACGTCACCGTTGAATACAAGTCTGTCTATAATAGCTGATAAAAAAAAAAAAAAAACATTATCTCTTTTCAGATTTCTTTAGCTATTGTAAACTGGGGGAAGTAATGAAATAGAACCATTCATTATCTAATATGCCTTAAGGTGAATTAGGCTCATCTTTATAATTTTCTTCCCTAGCCAGAAGGCAGAGCTAATTTTTCATGATGGTCTAAAGACACAGTGCTGTGGGTTAAACACTCGCGTCATGACCAATAATGCACATAACAGAAATTTACCATCTAGCGGTCTGTGAGATAATTTACATTTGCTTGAGACTGAGAAGGCAGGGAGCGACTGATAAATTATGTGATTATCATCTTTACAAAACAGTGAGAAACATAAATCGGAGACTTTACTGATTACAATAGAGATTTCATTGTTACATTCATACTTAATCTTTACCACAGATACAAGTGGATACAGTTTATTATGTGGTTTTTTTTTTTTAATACATCGACAAATCCGTGGTAGTTTTTATGTATTTTATTTTATTTTGGTTTGTATGAGAGAGAGAGAGAGAGAGAGAGAGAGAGAGAGAGAGAGAGAGAGAGAGAGAGAGAGAGAGAGAGAGAGAGAGAGAGAGAGAGAGAGAGAAATTAAAATTTAGTACTAAATTTACCGATGTTTAGTGGGTACATACTAAATATACATTTAAAAAGTAAAAATTCCTTATTAAAATTTAATTCTGAGATAAACATGTCTTAACTTACTTTGCCATTCTCTGTCAATACTTTTTGATTCAGTATTTAAGATTTCGATGTGTTCCGACAGCATATTTCAAGTGATTTCACTTACTAGAGAAGATGTAACTGATTCAAATGACGGCTGCAAGAAGATTTTGCAGATCTGCTTATCTTACTGTATGTGCCTGATTTATATATAAAAATTTACGAACATTAAATAATACTTATTATATACGAAGTAATGGAAATATTTAGTTTTTGTCTTTGTAATCCCAAACTCTATGCAATTTTAAACATGTTTATTTTGTATGACGTCATTGTGTCAGTGAATATCACGTCATATATTAGAATAAACTGAAATTTCGTTTGTTTTTCCTGCTCAGAGAGAAACTTCACAACCTAAAAAGTGTTATTATTGTTAATAATAATAATAATAATAATAATAAGAATAATAATAATAGAAATCAACTTAGAAACATTTCTGCATGGTTATAGTCCTCTTATTATTCATTTGTTTGATTAAGTAAAGTTATTATTTTGTATTTGGATTAACCGGCTCGTAAATGAACATCTAATTTCATCAGTCGTTACAGACTGAACAGAAGTACTGTATGGAAACAGGAAAAGAAAGTCCTTATACGTTTTTAAATAAAATACACAATAATCAGGCGGTCCCAACTAGTAGTCTGCGGTCCCATAGGGTTCCACGAAAGATATTTTTAAGTGCCCAAAACCTAACTCCACAATTTCAAAACGTAAACACCCAAAACGGACTTCTACAACACGGCGATATTTAATATAAATATACTAAACAGTACACATGTACATCAATACACACTGAAAAAGAAAAGAGAGTAATTAACACACTGTTACTATAGGCAAACCACAGGGAAAAAAAAGCAAATAATAAAATATAAGGACACGTACAATATACAATACAAAAACACAAATACAATGAACAATGCAATACATAAATACCGTAACACTACAAAAATAAAATAGAGTAGACATTACAAACACACAAATGGAACAAACAATACAAACACGCAAACACCGTAGAGAATAATGTTTGTTTTATGACGTATTTTCTTATGATATTGCTTTTAACTATACAGCAAATGTTTGATTTTATAATGTACTTTGTCAAGATATCATTTACACTGCTTCCTGGACTTCCGGTAAAACCAACCACGTGATTCGAAAAATGGCAGGTATTAATGCATCCAAAAAGAACACTCAAATAGGTCATCTAACGCCGTCTGACCAGCTGTGTTCAAAACTTTAGTAATCACTGACCAAGAGGGAAGAAGTATAAATATATTTTCTGTTGCCTTCATCTAGGAAAATTCGTTTCTGCAACTAGAATTGTATTGTTACCTAAAAGAGCAGTACAGCGCAGAAACAGGTCAGAACGTAGTAGAAGAAAGAGTCCAAAGCTGTGTTCACTTCTGCACGAGCGAAGTCTACACAATATAGCCTCGCTTCCGAGTGAAGTTTGGTGAAAATCATAGAAGGCAAAAATGACAAATGACGGGACTTCTGCAAATGACCACAGTGAGGAAACTACGATATTTCATTTAGACTACAGATCTCGAACGTAAGACTCGAAGATAATTATGGTTACGTGTCCGAAATTTATAGATAAGTCGGCCATCATTAGATTAGCAATGCATTTATTAGTTCATGTCCAAACAGTAGCGGTAACTCATTTGGAGACGATTAATAAACTGCCTATGATGTCATAAATGCTCAATTTCTAACGTATCTACTGACGTATTTTTATGACGTAAGAGAGACTCGATCCTGTAAATTGGTGCGGCGGTCACATAAGACGAGACATGTATTATTTATTCATTAATTTATTTATTTTCTTATTTTCTAAGAATCAGATAAAACCTTAAATGAAATTTAGAACAAAAAAAGGATTTTTAAAAAAAAAAAAAATAAAACAAAGGCTTTGATACATTTGTGTCTTGGAAAACTCTGGTCAAACACGTTAAGAAAGTTATGCATGACGCCGGCGGAACACTGATGTATCCAAGAAGTCTGTCTCTCTCTTTTCATTTTATTTTATTCTATTTTTTGTTTTATTTCATTTTATTTTATTATTTTTTGTATTTATGTTATTTTAAAATTTTCAATTTTTTAATTTTTTGTTATTTCAATACTGAAAAACCAAAGTTCAAACTTTTATAATTTATTGTTGTTATTGTTTATGGTAGCGGTACCGGTGGTTGTGTAATTGTTGTTACTTGACTAAACGATTTCAACAAATCGGGGAAGAATTCATCTGTTCAGGATTTGTTTTTAAGGTGACTGATAAATAAAACAACTGAACGGTTGGCAACTACTCCAGCTAGTATACTCGTTTAACAATAGTTTTGTTCCTTCTGGCGACTTCTTCGTGTTAACTATTTAATACAGGAATATCTAATACTAAACGTGTAGAGCTAACATTTTATATTCTGGATTATATATATATATATAATAAATTTAGTGTCTGCTATATTAAATGTACTTGGTAAATAAACAAAACGTTCGATGTGTTATATATATTTATTTATATGTGTTGAAAACAAAGTTGTCAATGATCTGACATACCATTTTGTTTTTACTAAACTATAAAATAACAACAACAGCAACAACAATAATAATAATAATAAAGACTTTATCAAATATATATATGAGAGAGAGAGAGAGAGAGAGAGAGAGAGAGAGAGAGAGAGAGAGAGAGAGAGAGAGAGAGAGAGAGAGAGATTTGAAACGCTGAAAATAATGAAACAAACGATATAGCAATGAACTTGAAAATATAAACTAATATAATTATTAGCATTTACTTTATTTTGCTTACCATTAGTGGCTGGGTGTCATGTTCTGAACGACGTCATCGACAACGTTTAGCATCGAAAACTATTCATTTCAGTTAGACATTAGAATATCATTAAAACAAAAGCTGAGTTAATCACCTATAATTTGTAATCATATTTCTGTACATTTTTACCACCATGGAGGGAATTGTGAACAAAACAACAACACATTACTAAAACCAGTTGATTATAATAAATTCTGCTTTACTAATTTAGTGAGCATTCATTTCATCTATTCTTATTCTGACTCTGTCTCGTTCTCTCTTTCGTCGCTGTCATTCTGTTTCCGTGTCTGAGTATTTTCTCTGTCTGAGTCATCTAACACCGCAGTCGACTTTGAGTCGGGTGTCGAGGAACTAGAAAAACAAACACAAATACATTGAATAAAAGACATAAACTTCGTTTGGAGAACTGTTCTCACGTCTGGTAACATCATCCACATAATGGGAAGAATAGCTAATCTGAGACGGTCCATAAAAGACGACATTTCAAAAAGCAAGAAAGGATCTTCTTCAAAAAGGAAGGAGTTATCTCCGTATTTTAGGTTTAATATTTGATCCGGAACTGCTAGTCCAGTGACTACTAACCAAGAAGGAACGAATAAAAATACATTTTCAGATCTGCTTTTTTATCGAGGAGAATTTTATTATCAGCGTCACTGTTTCTTTTCTTCAAGAGGAAGTCAATCCCAGAATACGTCACAAATGCAGTGGCAATGAATGTTGGCATGAAGAAAATTAAGGTAGAAACAACTAGGTTCATCTGATCGGTTATGTACAACAAACAGTCGTCTGGTGAATAATACTTTCTAAAATCCGGTCTAATAGCAGACAGAAGGAGAGAAGGTAAAATTACGAAGCCAACTGTCACTGGAGAGGTAAGAAAGAGAGTGGTGAGAAAAGTCCTGCAGTTTTTTCTCAGCACAATATTCATTCCGGGCAGTTGTTGACGGAAAAAACAAAAACCGAGAATTAACGTCACGTACCACAACTGAACAAACTGGTCTAGGTGTATGTCCGTAACTTGGGCTGCAAGATGGAGAAAACAGCCGAGCCGGCGGTCATTTTTGATAAAGTCCACGTATAAAGGGTGGATTAGGAGATTTTTTACTGCGTCAAAAGTGCACGTGCAAACCATTAGTTGATAAAGTAATTTGTGACGTAAGTTTGACGTCGAAATAATTCCTATCAAAAGAAAATCAGCAACTGAGATGACGATAGTTATAACGGAGTCGTAGACTTCTATTGTCTGTTTATACTGATTCAAGTCGACAACACTGCTGACTTCCGGAAAGGTGGACAGATTAAAGTCTGAAAAAGTGAAGAAGAAACAAGCACATTATACGTAGAAAGAGGAAATCAAATTTCTCATGAAAAACATGTCACGGCTTTTTAATTTTGGCTAATTATTATTATTATTATTATTATTATTATTATTATTATTATTATTATTATTATTATTATTATTATTTCCTTTTATTTATTTATTTTTTAATTAATTAATGGGATTTTTTTTTTTTATTTGTTTGTTTTCTGTTTTTAAATTATTATTTGATGTTTTTGTCTCCAGTTTTATCTTTCTAATTGTCAAATATCTTCAGTAAAATAACGATATTAGGATTTTATAAAAGGTCAAACATTTTAAGCGCGGCTGAACGCAAACTGATAAGATGACCATGGGAACGAAAATTCGGTAAGTTAAAATGATACTGGACAGTTTTATATAACCTAACCACAAAATGTCTTGTCAGAATAGTTCATTGATGAATAGTGTTTTGTTGTTGTTTTTTCTTCTGAATACGTACAAACAGTTTAGACTGTGATCGTAGTGTCAAATATCACTAAGTTATTTTATTTTAGTACTAAATTTACCGATGTTTGGTGGTACATACTAAATGTACATTTAAAAAGTAAAAATTGCTTATTAAAATTTAATTCTGAGATAAAGATGTCATAACTTACCTTGCCATTCTCTGTCAGGACTTTTTGATTCAGTATTTAAGATTTCGATGTCTTCCGACAGCATATTTCAAGTGATTTCACTTACTAGAGAAGATGTAACTGATTCAAATGACGGCTGCAAGAAGATTTTGCAGATCTGCTTATCTTACTGTATGTGCCTGATTTATATATAAAAATTTACGAAGATTAAATAATACTTATTATATACGAAGTAATGGAAACATTTTGTTTGTCTTTGTAATCATAAACTGTATGCAATTTTAAACATTTTTATTTTTTATGACGTCAGTATAACCACGTCATATATTAGAATTTTCTTGGTCATAGAGAAACGTCAGAACTAGAAAAGTGTTATCATCGTTGAAGTACTTTAAGAAAATTTAAAAAGAAAAAGGAAAGAAAAAAAAAAAAAAATGTTTGTGCCAAAAACCTAACTCCACAATTTCAGAACTTAAATATCCAAAACTGACTTTACAGCACAGCGATATTTAATACAAATATACTAAACAGTACACATAAATAACAAAAAATATAAAAACGGAATAACACACAATTACAGTATCAATACACA
This sequence comes from Chrysomallon squamiferum, assembly GCA_012295275.1. NCBI lineage: Eukaryota > Metazoa > Mollusca > Gastropoda > Neomphalida > Peltospiridae > Chrysomallon > Chrysomallon squamiferum. Next base: position 9,398,078 of record CM022668.1, on the reverse strand, counting down.
CAAACACAATTTTTTTTTTTTTTAAAAAAGCAAAAAGAAGGCCACGTACAATATGCAATACAAAAACACAATAACAAAAACACAAATACAAAAACAAAAACAAAAAAAGAAAAGAAATAGAAAAACAGCACATGTACAATAAAGAATACAAAAATACATATACAGTAAACAGTGCAATACATAAATACCGTAACATTACAAACAAAATAGAGTAGACATCACAAACATGCAAACATCTTAGCGAATAATGTTTGTTTTATGGCGTATTTTCGCATAGAAATGTTCAAAAAAGGTTTGATTTTATAATGTACGTTGTCAAGATATCATTTACACCAGTGGTTCTCAAACTTTTTGAAGTCGGGGCACACTTGAAGCCTTACAAAAAATTGCGGGCACACTACACACAAAATGCTAAGAAATATAATGCAAAATGTAAAACAATACAGAAATAACTGAAAGAAGGATATTGCGGCTGAATCTTTTGCGGAGCAGGCTTGCTGAGGTTGTAATCTTCATTGTCTACATCTATGTCTGATTCTTCATCATTTCACGTATAAACGGTTCTTTTTCTGAAATGAGTACCGTTTGTTTTTCTTCCGTAAGAGATGTTCACTGATATCTAGAGTTGCCGCCCTTGTGTGAGAGATGTTCACTGATATATTTCGAGTTACCGCCCTTGTATGAGAGATGTTCACTGATATATTTAAAGTTACTGCCCTTGTGTGAGAGATGTTCACTAATATATTTAGAGTTACCGCCCTTGTGTGAGTATATACCTTTATTCATCATCTATTTTGTGCTGATGAGAAGTATGAGCCTGACGTGTTTTGGCAATTTCTTCAAAAATATTGTAATACGAAATACAAAGCAATGGACTGTTAAAATGTCTAAAAACTGTACAAAGGCTATATTTTTTAATGGTGTCCATTGTGCAGTGAAGGGAAAACTTTTATCAATCGTTTGCTTTTAACAAATGTAACACTATAATAGGCTAAAATTCCATAAAGTGTTAAAGTTTTAGGTGGGTAGTGACAGTGACAGTGATAGGAATACGTGTCACAAGAAAACTTTGGCTGTTTATCATACTTGCACACCCTGTCACTGATACTGTCACTGGTAAACTACTGTGCAGCCTGCACACCCTATCACTCACACTGTCACTGGTAAACTACTGCACAGCCTGCACACCCTATCACTTACACTGTCACTGGTAAACTACTGTGCAGCCTGCACTCCCTATCACTCATACTGTCACTGGTAAACTACTGCGCAGCCTTGAGCAGCCTCGCTTGCTCATCAGCCAAAACACGTTTAGAACGAGTTTACAACGACCGGGCAGCCGGCTATTTCTTACTGGATATCTTACCCCTCTTTACATAATCAGTTTTTTATCATCACAAATATCTACCTAGACCCTAGAATTTCGTGGGGCACACCCTTTGAGAACCACTGATTTACACTGCTTCCCCGACTCACGGTAAAACAAACCACGTGACTTGAAAAATGGCGGGCATCAACACGTCAAAAAGAAGGCGCAAAAACTGACGTTTTGGAACATGTGTTCAAATCGTCCGGGCAAAACCAAGAGGGAACAATTTAAAAAAACTGGATTTTCTGTTTCAATAACAATTTAATATAAAACCGATTTTTATAATGTCCAAATCATATATGATTCCAGTTACCAGAAGCATTTAAAGATTCACGACGTCTTAAAATGAACCAATTCATAATTTAACAAAGATTGTTGAAAATACTGTAATTCGCGATCGAAAAAAACAAAAAACAGTAATTGAGAAATGTAAAATCAAGAACAAGTCCAAAAGAAGCCATTGTTGGGAACTATAAATTTAATATGATGAACAGAGTTCGGTTCAAAACAATAAAATTAATAAAAAAAAAACCGCGTTGTGACAGGGCAAAATGTAAATGTATATATAAAAAATATTTTGCTGTTTCATATACACAACAAATACGAATATAAAACCGATTTACGCCTGTTGTAATGTCCAGTATAATTTATAAAGAATCCAGGTTTATGTCCAAGACATTTCGTAAATCATTAATCGCAGAAAATGGGACTCTTGGTGCCTTAATTCATAATTTGTTACCAAAGTCGTTGTTTTAAAATGACTTTGTAATCAGTCATAAATAAGAAGGGTAAAAAGTATTAGTGGGCAATATATGTCAAAAATGAATTATTTGATTATGTAGTATGCATCTTATCTTAACTGATCTAACTGTGTTAAATAAACAATCATATATATTTATATATTTAAATATATAGACACACACACATATATACACATACACATACAGATCTTTATACATTTGACTCAGAATTAATTGTAAACAGAATATAAATATTATATTAATGTCACTAAAATAATATTGGAAAGCTTTATAAATGTTGTCTATGTGCAGGGTTTAATCCGACAACATAAGAGAATAGAATATTCATTCCTAAATACATACATACATAGATGCATGCATGCATACATACATACATACATATATATACACATATACATATACATACACACACACACACACACAAACACAAACACATATACACATACACATACATACATATATATATATATATATATATATATATATATATATATATATATATATATATGGGTGTGTGTATATATATATTTATTTATATATATATGGGTGTGTGTATATATATATATATATAAAATAAAAAAATAAAATAATAAAATAAAAATCTGTCAATGGACTCTGAAGTCAAACGGGATATGAAACCGTTTTGGATGGGCGAACATTCACGAGTGGGTAAACACGGCCGACTTGAACAGAGCTAGTGAATACAGAAACTTGTTTTTGTTTTTTGTTTGTTTGTTTGTTTGTTTTTTTGTTTTTTTATGTTTATTCCATGCACAGCGAAGTGAAATGGCTATCTCACACGACACGGCGACAATCAAGGCTAAATCGCCCCCAAAGTAGCTTACGAATGTGTCGCCCATAGCAACGCGTCGCGAAGGGGAAAGCGGCCGAGCGGAGTGCGCGCGAGAAAGCAGACGACAGTGTTGGGTTACCGCACGACAAAAGAACTGGATATATAACTGTTTTTTCTAAAACGAAATTGTTTACGTAGTAGGTAAGCAAAACTAAATATGTTATAATGTTCTGTGAAACTGAAATTACATCTCTGATTGATTATGTGGGGTGGGGGTTTTGTTGTTGTTGTTTTTTCTGTTATTGGTAAAGAAATATTTTGTGATATGCCGTATACAGAATTAAAGAGAGAGAGAGAAAAAAAGGAAAAAAATATCTATAATAATAATAATGATAATAATAATAATAATATTATTATTATTATTATTATTATTATTATTATTATTATTATTATTATCGTTATAATAGGGCATGTGCATGGATATGTGTCTATTTTTGAGAGCGTTTCTCTGTCTATTTAATTATATGTATACTTACGTATGTATGTATGCTTTTGTAGTTATATTCTATAGATAAATAGAACGTCTGTGCATATGTATGAGAGAAAAAAAAAGAACATTTCTAATAAGCAAAATCTAATAATAAACTCTCTCTCTCTCTCTCTCTCTCTCTCTCTCTCTCTCTCTCTCTCTCTCTCTCATTAAAATCTCAGTATTATAGAAAATATTCAAATGGTTGTTCTTTCTTATTATTGTTGTTGTTGTTGTTGTTGTTGTTGTTGTTGTGTTATTATTACTGTTGTTATAGCTGTAATATTTAAAATTATTATTTAATTCATGTATTTCTATTTAGTTCTTTGGTTTGTTTGCTTGTCCAACATAAATCATTTTCTAAATCAAATATTCAATTCCTTTCATCGTCTGAACGTTTTCACTTACTTGTTCTTCGTGACCGTTCTTTGTAATTATACCCACTTTTATTTACATAAAAAAAAAATAGAGATATATATTCACTTGGATCTGTCAGAATGCTATATCCCAAACCATAAGATAAACAAACAATTGTGAATACGCTAAATTATGTAAACCTGTCGGTTACGTAAATATTATGTTACCCGTTTTATACACAATATATAAAACAACACAAGATTCGATTTTCAATATTCTGTCAAGAACATTCCATCTCTGAATTGTGTATAACTCAAACCTGTTTAACACAGTCACCTATAATTATGTGAAATTTATGTTTATTCAGATTTTTTTCATGTAGAATATATTGACCTGTATTATGCAATACAGAGGTAACATTTTTTCATTAGTTTTAACCTATAGAGTACACGCTAATCGGTATTGTGATTTTGAATTTTGTTTAAAAATAAATAAATAAATAAACAAATAAACAAGAGTACAAACTGTACTGTTTTTAACGGCCACATCTGTTAAGAGCCCATATTTGTTTATTCCAGATCACTGGCTTCTGTAAAACAACCACCTGTGTTTAGTGTACAGTTTCAGCGATATACCTCTTATCTGCGAATATCAAAATTAAAACATTCCACATAATAAATATATCGCTGAAATTTTACAATTTAATGTTGGTTAATTTAATAATAATAATAACAACAACAACAACAACAACAACAAAACAATAGTAACAACAATAACAACAACAACAACAACAACAACAACAAAAACAACTACAACTATAATAATAAAACAACAGTAACACCAATACCAATAATAGTATTACCTATCAAACCAACAACAAATATGATAATGGTTATGTTAATGAGTACTAATATATAACAACAAGAAAAAACATGTCACAATATATACCTATTTCTGAACATGTAGATAGTACACTACATGACTGTACAGATATTTCTTTCCCTATCCTTGTATGATTCACGTACAGTAAGTATAAAGTAATATAACCACCTAATAAAAATTAAAAAACCGCTGTAAATACATCATTAAAGAAAAACAAAATATCGTAAATAAATAAGTATATAAACAAATAAATAAATAAATAAATAAATAAATAAATAAATATGGTCTGAAATCCATTAATACGTGCTTATTTTATTTTTTTTTTTTATTTATTTATTTATTTATATATTTATTTTTTTATTTATTATTATTTTTTTTGTTGTTGTTGTTGTTGTTGTTGTTGTTGTCCTGTCCTAGTATCATTGTTTTCAAGCCTCGAACCTTTTTCTGTTTATTATTATTATTATTATTATTATTATTATTATTATTATTATTATTATTATTATTTTACTTTTACTTTTTTCTCTTTCTGATATGGCGTCGTATATATAATCAGTTAAAACAGCTGACACGAACGGTTTATTTGAATTTACTTTTTTTATTCTTTACACCATGCTCTCCTGTTACCTCACAGGCAATATCTGTCATTCTGTCTGAAGTAATGTTTGCATTCTTGCGTCGAGGTATAATATAATTTTCGTTTATATTCATGTTATATGTCTGTAACTGAACAAAGACAAGTCTAAAATAACATGTCGACATAGAGAGCAGGACACGAAAAAACGGAATGCGGTAAGCGCTGAATAGAAAATATATGATAACTGAAAGTTTGATATTATATGCATGTATGTAATATGTGATTATTAGATACGTATTGGCTATAGGTGTATGTCTGTACGTGTATATGTGTAATGTAATATAACTTAATGTAATAATAATAATAATAATACAGTCAACAATGAAGACATCTCTCTCTCTCTCTCTCTCTCTCTCTCTCTCTCATTTCATTCATTTCTGTTCAGGTGATCTTCTTTTAAAATCTTTTAGTCAAATTTGTAGAGCGTCAAAGAAATAAAATGACTTTATAATATTTGATTCATATTCATGAGGTTTATGCAGAGAGAGAGAGAGAGAGAGAGAGAGAGAGAGAGAGAGAGAGAGAGAGAGAGATCTGCACGTTCTTATCTGAAGCTTCGTGTCACAATCTCGGCCATATTAAGCCTATTTGTCACGTTTTTTTCCTTTTCTAAAGCCGATTTATAAACAAGAAAATCCAAACAGGTGTGGAGCTAGGAGACTGAGTCCTCTGTCTGATACGTTCACTAATTACCCAATTCACCGCAAAGTCTCTTGTAATGGCCGCAGAAGTAAATCTATAATCTAAACAATCGTCGGAAAAATTAAAACTCCGGTTCAGGCATGTTATAATCTGTTCATTCTTATACATTTGCGCTATTTAAAGTGCTGCAACAAATATATTTATCTATGTGTTTCTTGGTTTATTTGTTGATTTAACTGAATCAGTTATTTTCTTCGTAGTTTTGTAGACTTTTGATGTGTTTATTTTTTATTATTATTATTATTACTATTACTATTTATTATTAAGGATCATAAGTATTCTAAATTTAACAATATGAGTCTGAATAATTTTCATCTTTATCGCAGTGATTATCCAAATGAAAACTAACTAACTAAATAAATAAATAAATAAATAAATAAAAGGACGAGAAGTAAAATCAGATAAACTCACCTTAATAGTATGTAGATAAAATCAATTTAAAAAAAAAAAAAAAAAAATAAAAAATAAAAATTAAATTCAAGTTGCTGCGTCACACTTTATTCACAAACCAGAAGTTTAATTATGACGTAATCAATGGCTGTTGTTATGGACGAAACTAACTGCGCAATAGACGTTCCCATCAGTGAAATTATTCTCCAAATCAAACATTTTTGGCTTTAATGCTAAAGGGGTACGAACATTTGTGTTAGGATTATTTTGTGAATCGTCAGCTCTCTAATATTAAAGTTTATCCTGTGGTACGGAAAATTTGTGATTACTAAATGCTGCGCTGCATTTGAAATGTTAGAACATAAATTTAGACGTATAAAATTAAAGGTACAGTAAAACTGGAAACTTAACTATAGTTGTTGTTATTATTATTTCTTTCTTTTCTTTATTTTTTTTATTTTTTTTTATTTATTTACTTTATTTATTATTTTTTTTTAATATTATTATTAGCATTATAATTTGCATTATTAGCATTGCTGTTGTAGTTGTTCTTATTGTTTTTATTATTATTGTTGATGTTGTTATTGTGACTGTTACTGTTGTTATTTTGTTAATGTTACAAATTACATTTTATCCGTTTGGTTTATTCGCATATTTATTTATTTCTCGCAGGTAAACTTCCAAAATGAGCGGCATGTATTACAGAGTCGACCCGGTGCCCCTCCTCCGGTATCCTTTGGTTTCCGGAAGGTGGAGGAAGCCGAACTGCAGCAGATAGTTCAACGTCTTACAAAGCCGACGTACAACAGCACGCTGCAAAAAGACCTTGAACAGCGGTTTGTGCACAACTACAGCTTTCTCCGCCAAAATAACTCCCGACGTCGAACGCCTTCTGCATGTGCCAAACGACGTTCGGCGACTGCTATCCCGTCGACCACAAGTAACAGACAGATATCCGAGAGAGACATACAGCGAATTTTTCGTCGAGTGCAGACACACACGCAGGCGTCGATATATCGAACTGTGTACACCGGCGAGCCGAAGCAGAAAGACCCCTTTTCGAAAGAGTGCCGACCGCAGCAGCTAAGAGATCAGCTGGAAAGAACGAAAGCATTCGAACGTTTGAGGAGACCGACTACTGCCAGCCGAGCGAAAAACGTTCAAGACTGTCACACCTGCAGCGAAAACCAGTTGAGGTCAAAGTTCGATCTCGACGTGCCATTGGATTACGAGTACGCAGACGACGCGTACGTTAAACCGGAAGAACTGGACTTTATCGTGGAGCGAATTCGAGCGACTACGTTAGCTAGCGAGGATTCAAAACGGTGCGAACGATTACCTCCGTTTTTGGATGAGGTTAAAATACGGGAGAAAATTCCGCTTGTCAGTGGTTTGGCTCGCAGTAAGAACATCAACGAAATTGTTGAACGACTGCATCCTAATCCTAGACGCCATGGTTATAAACCGGAAGCAACAACAATTACAGTAAAGTGAATAATTTATGTCAACAAATTAAATAGATAATGTGTCTTTCGTTCAGCAAATAAATAAATAAATTTTGCTCCAGTTGGGAAATTACTGCATTCATTATTTTTGTATAAATTATCAATAGAAATCTAACTTGTCATGATGAAGAGAGTGGATACTAGTTAATACCCTTACACAGACAATAAAATATTAGTTAAATCAGAATTGTAAGTGTTGATGTCACCGACCTTAATATTTTCTTCTTTTTTTTTAATTGCAGGCCTAAGCTTTTTTTTTCCTTGAATATTTTACTTTTCAGTTATCTGTATCCTTCTTTCTACTTTCTTATTTATTTATTTATGCTGTCTAAACAGGCACTGTAGAATTGTGCATGTACAGTATTATTGTCATCTTAAGAAATTGTTATTGTTTGGCTACATCATTAGCTTGTTGAAAACTGTTTTTCCTCCTTTACACTCACAAAACAGCAGCAAAACCAAAGGTTTAGACTATATATATATAAAATTCCAAAACGTTTTCAGTCTCAAACAATAATTGTGCATATACCCAATATACCTGAATAGGGAATATACATATAATTATTTTTTGAGACTAAAAATATTTTGGAAGCAAATATTGAACTATGATTAAACACACCTAAAACTGAAATTATCATGTTAATTAATTAAGAATGTAATAATTAGCTAATATCTGAAATCAGAAAATCAGGTGGGCCAAAATAATAATAATAATAATAATAATAATTATAATAATAATAATTAAATAAAAATATATGAATAAAAATATTTTAAAAAAAAGAAGAAAAAAGACAGTAATAAATAAAAAATAAAAATAAATGAAAATAAATGAATAAATAAATAAAAGCTTGCCCAAATCTTCCTATTTTTTCTTGTTATTTCCACCAAAAATATTTTACTTTTTGGAACTATGTCTGATGATAGATATCTGACAGAGAGAGAGATGGCGAGAGAGCGAATATAAAAGATATTTAAAAAAACAAACACAAAACAAATCAGTACTGTTTTATCCAAACACACTTCTTTTATTCATTTATATTTTTCAATTTTAGGTACAACCAATATACATAAAATATGTTATGTAAACACAACAATCACATACTGTACAAATTCACTGAAAATGTTATCATTACCAAAGTCATTACTATTTCACAGATCTCACAGACATACAGAATAGTATTTGAACATTTATTTATCGATATTCAAAGTGATAAACAGGCAGCTCTGGTAACAGTAATACTGAAAATCCTGTCGTATGAGAAAAGTACAGCAGTGTTCAAACTATTTATACTATTTATTAAATTTATTTATTTTTTAATTTTTGTTTTCTATTATTATTATATTTTTTTTTCTATTACGTCTTATTTTTTATTTTAAATTATTATTATATACTCTGATTCTGAGGCACATATGTCCTTTTTTTTTTTTTGTCACTCTTCCTAGGATTTTTGTTTATCTTTGATGTATTTTTATGTAACATAACAAGACTCATTTAATTATTCAATAATAAAGAAAAAATAAAAAAATTATTTACCAAGATGGACATAATCATTCAAAATACATCTCACCAAAAATACATTTTAATTAAATAATAAAAATCATTGTTTACTCAACTTACAATTCTAGTTGAAAATTACAAAAATTTAAAACCCGAACAAAAAAAAACTTTTAATTGTTTTTTAATTTTAAGTCTGAAGATTTTGAAAAGATATTTTTTCACTACATGAAAAAAAAAAAAAAAAAAAAAAAGAAATAAAAAAAAGAAAACGAGAAAAAACACAACCCAAAACCAAACAACTGTCATAAACACAAACACTCTGATACCAGTTGTTTTAAGCATAACATCCAAAATTAAAATTAACAATCCCAATTTGTCCAAGCTCACAAGTTTAATGGATGAAGTCTTCTTCAAACCTTTCACTGCTGCTATGGAAAACAAAGAGTTGAGACTTCATTCAGTTTGAGATCTGGGACTTCTCTAAACCTTCTTTACCTTTCTAAGATAAAAACTTTGTTAAGAACGTAACACCCCTTTCTATGCAATTCCTAAAGACTCATGAAGACATATATGACAAGATACTCCTGTGACTTTGACCAGAGAGGAGCTTACAATACAGTGCTCCTGTGTCCTGATTCTGGAACAGCTTATATGGTGCTATTTAGAAGCTGAGTGCAGCATTTCCAGCCCAGTGCTCATTTAATGTTATAAGGCTGTAAGTAGCTGCTTATATTAGTTCAATGTTTTCATAAAAGTCTCAAGCTGTCAGCTGATATGATAGTATCCTATGACTAAAGGCTGTAAGAAGCTTATGACATGATGCTCCTTTGTCTTGAGATTGAAATGTTATGATGCAATATTGTTATAATGCTTTGACATGCTGCTCCTATCACAAGCCAGTGCAGCGCTTTTTGACATGCTTCAACAGCTCAGAGGATGAAACCTGCTACAGTGATATGATGATCCTCTGCTTTGAGACCAACAGGAGCTTTTGTAATCTCAGTACTGTTGAAATGCCATTAGATTGAGATGGGCTTGTATTACAATAATCTTCTAAAATTCATTGGGACCAAGATGGGCATATATGAGACAGGATGCTTATAAAAAAATCCATGAGACTAAGAGGAGCTTACATTAATGTGATCCTGAAATGCCTAAATGTCATGATGGTGTTTAGTTTGGGGATCACTATTAAACAACTTAATGTTTCATTCCTTATTGTGATAAAAATTCAGTGACTCCCACACCATTGTATTCCTCAACAAACTGAAGAATTGGTTTCTGCACTCCACACCCCCAATGCTGCCCCTTATTATTTGATTCCTAGATGAGAGGAGTGTGTGTGTATGTTTCATCCAAAACTGCACCTCAACAGGTATTTGCTCAATCAGCAACCCACAGCATGACTGCATACAGAATGTATACTCGAGATCAGCAAGTACTGAGAATACATCTTGTAATAATCTCATGATCAGTGCTGTCATTTTGAATTTCTTGTGACAGTGGTCATCTACAGTTCATGTTGGTGACAGTTGTTGTAAACTGAATCAGTTACTGGATAAAGACTTGAAAATAAAATGACATGAATGCTGTTTAACAAAAATCATAAAAGAATACTATCAAAGTCATAAAGATCAGATTAAAAAATAAATAAACAGAATTAGAATTGAAGTCTAATGAAAATAACATTAATTATAACTAAGAATTTTTTGTAGAGAAAGTGAGAAAATTACAGACCCTTTGAATAATAATAAAAAGAAAATATTTTAACAACTACAGATAAATTACACACAAAATTATTCTTTTAAAACTCAAAGTAATACAAAGGTAACAATAACAATATTTAAAAATTAAATATTTAAATTTTATACCAGTAATAATTATTAAATTACTTTTAAGAGGAATACAAAATTTTATGAACATCTGCAATAATTGTTTTAATAAATAAATTATCTTATGCTTTCCTGCAGATTACAATTTTTTATTATTATTTGTTAGAAAATAAATAAATAAATAAATAAATAAATAAATAAATAAATAAAATAAAACAAAGATATAAATAAAATAAATAAATAAATAAATAAATAAAAACAAATGTATTTCAAACAAAGAATCCATCCTAAATCAATTTCAGTATATAAAGTTTATTTAAATTTGTTTTGTTTTTGTAAATTAAATAACAACTTAAACACATCAGTTCACTGCAACCAATGACCCATGAGTGGTTTATAAAACATAAGGTGTATATTCAACCTGTGAGAAGGTGCATATACAAATGATCTTCTGCTGCTAACAAAATATTTAACTCTTAGTGCGTAGCAACAACTTCCTTTCTGGTATCAGTATTACACCAAAACAGTAACACTATGTTCCATACTTAATAAAATGTCCATCCATCCATCCATCCATCCAACATTAAAAAAGAAATAAAAACTTTGAAATAATTATTTTTAAAATCTTCAGCCTCACATTTTTTGTTATTTTTCACACCCAGCCCCATAAAATTAAACAAAATATTGTTATTTTTATTATTATTATCATTTTTCATTTTTTTTTTTTTTTTTTTTTTTTTTTTTTTACATGAAAAAATTGAAGAATTATTTAATGTCTTTTATAAGCATCATCCCTGCTGGAATATTTATCACGTTTTGAACTTTTCTCTACACTACTTTTATAGTCCCTCGATTTATGATTCAAACTCCCAGCGTCCCCATCCGACCCAGGAGTTCCCCGTCTGTCGTAAACATCCCGCTTGTAAACATTCCTATCATAAACATCTCGATCGTTATCGTCACGTAACCTATCGGACTTTTTGTTTGTTTTCTCATGCACAACATCATCGCCATCGTCATCACTTCTCGACAAGCGCCTGCTGCGACCACTACGACCACGTTCTCGGGACGAATGTCTGCGATGGTTTTCTTTTTCGTCCCTATCTCTTCTGTCTCTCCGCGAACTGTTCCTATCAGAATTATCGCAACCACCTCCACGACTGTTCCACTTTCCATCTTTGTCCTTCCTGTTGTAACTGTCATTGTCGTTTTCGTGGTCTCTGTTGTCATGGCGATTGTCCGTATTCCTCTCCCGCCGTCTGCTGTCAATGTCTGTGACGTTGCGCAGCTTGTCCCTGTCCCGAGATCTCGATCTTTTCCATTGCGTTCGTTTTCTCTTGGTTTGTCGATAACTCGTCGAATCCTGTCTTTGTCGTTTTCATCTTTCTTGTCTTTTCTGTGTTTCTCAGTGTGAGCGTGCTCCCTGACTGAGTTTTCCTGTGGCTTCCTGTTTCGGTCTGCATGATTTGATCTTTCCTGTGACATTCGTTTTGTTTTTCTTTTCGCCCTCGGATTTTCTTTTTCAGACTCTGATGAGGAACTTTCTGAATCTGAGTAATATATATATATAAAATTTTTAAAAGTAATAATAATAATAATAATCAATTAAATAAATGACAAATTAAATTAAAGAAAAGTATTAAATGTCATCTAATGTTAATGAAAAAATAAAATAAATGTGATATAAAATTAATGAGAAAGGAAAAATATTAGATGCTAAATAAAGAAGTTTTAAAAAATATATATTTTTAAATATAAAACATGTTAATAAATACATCAAAACAAAACAAAATACAGACATTGAAACTAATAAAACAAATAATTATACTAATACAAATGGAATTCAAAACAGCCATGAATTAAATAAAAATATACAGGATTAATTAAAATAATTCATAAAATTAAATTAAAAAAAAACGAAATGAAAATTAGTTTAAATGGTTCACCTTCAATTCTTTTTTGTTGTCTCCATGATTATGTTAAAAGAACCAAATGTTTTGTCTTGTTTACAATCAAACTGTTTGATTACACCTTATAATGAATCAAAAATTTAAAAAAAACTACTTCAAGATTTTACCTGCGTCAGAGATATCGGAGCTGCTAGATGAAGATGATGAACTGGAGTCCGAACTGGAGTCTGAATCTGAATCAGAACTGTCATCATCATCATCATCCTCCTCATCCTCTGCAGCATTCTGCTCCTGTTTCTGCTGCATCAGCTGCTTTGTCATCGTCTTCAAGTGATCACGGAGATCATCACTGTAACATGGATGTTGTTAACAGAATGAATGAACATTTAATGACTTCTCGGAATAAAAATGCATTGACCTGTTTGCTAACAGTCCAGATTGAAGTCAATATGTGAATATATTATTTTATTAGTTTGTATTCAGATTGTTATAACTATCAATTTAATAAAATAATATATGTTAATTTAATATGTCAAGTAATTAATATATCTGAAAATGTACAATGTAATCCTTGAATATGAATACTGAACAGACAGAAGATACAGATATACAGATAGTTTGACAGATAGTTGGGTAGTCAGACAGCTAGACAGAAAAAAAAAAAAAAAAATGAGTGAGAGACAGAAGGAGATATAAAGGCTACTAACAACAAAGAAGTAAATAAACCTACTAATAATTGTAATACAGAAAACAATAACAACAGTACTATTACTATTATTATTAATTACAATAATAAGAATAATTTCTACTAATTATACTCCCATCCCAAATTGAGACTAAACACAAATTTAAAGAAAACAATCAGATCTGAAGTAGCTGATTTGTTAAAAGAAACTCACGTCAGACCTCCCAAGCCAATGGTTGTAAAAAAGTTGATAGCAAATCGAGTGTTCTTTGGGTTATCTCTGGGCAGAAGTCCTTCAAAATAGGGCTGAAGTGTCCTGAGAGAAAGACAGTATAATAATAATAATAACAATAACAATAACAATAACAATAACAATAACAACAATAACAATAACAATAATAACAATAACAATAACAATAACAACAATAATAATAGTAACAATAACAATAACAACAACAATAACAATAATAATAATAACAATAATAAGTAACAATAACAATAACAATAATAATAATAGTAACAATAACAATAATAATAATAATAACAACAACAATAATACTAACAATAATAAAAATAATAATAGTAACAATAATAATAATAACAATAACAATAATAATAACAAGAACAATAATAATAATAGTAACAATAATAATAATAACAATAATAATAATAATAGTAACAATAACAATAATAATAATAATAATAGTAACAATAACAATAATAACTAACAATAATAATTATTATTATAATAGTAACAGTAATAATAATAATAATAATGATAATGATAATGATAATAATAATAGTAATAGTAGTAGTAGAAATAATAATAATACTGCCTCTACTACTTCTAATTCTACTATTAATATAGTAACAATAATACAATAACACCATCCATAACAAATGTTAATAAATTAATAACAATAACAATGGCAAAAAATAAGAGAACCACATCAATGATGACAGTAGATAAAACAATAATTCAAATAATAATAAGAGTAAAAAAAAAATAAAATAAAAAATTAAACTTTAATTCATTACTTTTTATACCTATTTCCTAGCCACCACCAATTACGTCATAGGTTGAAAATGTTCATGTAATTAAACAAAACAAGTGTGATGAAGATGGATCATTTTGTCTTTGTTTTAATGTTAAACCCAAATATCAACAAAACTGTGTTTCAGCAGATACATTTATTTTCTGTATCCAACTGTAGAAAAATCTCATTAAACTAAATTTAAAGTATTTGGTTGTAACAGAAGTTCTGCCCAGTTTTTTAAAGTATATATCTAGTTAAACCTAAGGAATTTTATAAATGCACATTAAAACGGTCACAGTATTACTGAGAGAGATATTGGAGAAAATGGTGACTGTACAACCTGATAATAATTTTAGTCTATAATCTTAAGATTGTTATTTGTCTAGAGGATGTGTTCATGATAATGGATGACTGTCTGAATTTGAATTTGCTAACCCCTCCCACAGTTCTCTATAACACCTATATCTCCTCTAAATATGATGAGCACCTGAACACCTAGATATGATAATGAGCACCTTAGACACTGGCATTGTGACTACGAGCTGTTAAAGTTAAAATAACTCTGTGAAGTAAAAATAAACTTACTGATCTTTCAGCCTGTCGTTCAGTTTTGGGAGACCCATGAATTCTGACAGTTCTTGAAAGAGAATCTTGATAAAAATTCTACTAGCTGAGGTTGTATCATCTTCATTTAGTTTGATACAACTCAGTACCTGGATGGGGTAAAAAAATAAAATAAATAAAAATAATAATAATAATAATAATAATAATAATAATAATAAAATACATAAAACAAAAGTCTAAATAATAAAAATAATAATAATAATAATAATAATAATAATAATAATAATAATAATAATGAAATAAATAAAACAAAAGTCTAAATAATTAATACAACAAAACTAAAACAAAGATAAAATGATTATTAAATTTAAGGATATAAAAACACAAATACCAAATCTGAGTGAACATACCATGAAAAAAATATCTACCTAAAGATACAACAATACAAACATCTTTCCAAAGATACAATGACAAGTAACCAAATAAGAGCAAAACTAAGGTGAGCAATGGTACTCACACCCCAGGATACTGCGTCAGTGAGCAGGAGGTGAGCAAAGAACTTGGATACATTTCTCAGTTTGTTTGTTTCAAGTCTGTGTATGGTTTCATACTGCTCAAGAAAAATGTTCTGAAATGGCTCAACATATTTCTTGTCCAGCTGGCAGAACCTCTGAAAAAAAAAAAATAATAATAATAATAATTTACTTCACAACTACTGATTTAAGTAAATTTTATTTAATTCTACAACTGATAAATCAGAATTAAAATGTATTTCATTTAACAACTGTTTGAAGCAAATCAATACACTTTTATTTTATGCTACAATTGGAGATTATATAATAATCTTACTTCCATCTAGAATCACTCAGACAAAATAAAAAAAAACTTTTTGCTGAAACCAAATTAAATAAAATTTATTTTATTCTAATAAAATCCTATTTCAAAACAAATTAGTTTTGTTTTATTTATCTTTTAATGATATCCAATAGTCAATATTTTGTCATTAAACAAACATCAAATCAAATTAAATATTATTTTATTCTAGAACTACTGAAAGACCAAAAAATGTTACTGTGTTTTATAGTCTTCTTTAATTAGAGAAAGATGAAAAAAGGAAAAATAAAGAAGAAAAATTTAAGTAAATGTTAAAAATGTTTACCTGTGCTAGAAGACCAAAGAATTTTTCGTATGTTCGTAACTGAGCACAACAATCAAGAATCATGTTGCATAATTCAATCTGCAATTAAAATAACCACTGAATAATATTTTGTATCTTTCATAACTTCTTTAAATGTTATTTGTTACATATAAAAATTGCTCATTCACTCTGTCTGCCTCCCTTATTCTGTATATTCCTCTCTTTATGTATCTCTATCCTGCTCTCGCTGTTTTTGTCTCTCTATCTCTCATGCTCTACCCCTCTCTCTTTATTCTCATTTATACACACAACAACTTGAACACAGAAACACAAAAAGTCACATTCTTTCTCAATCCTTCTCTCTCTCTCTCTCATCACCTGTCTGTCTGTCTGTCTGTCTCTCTCAACAAACATTTCACACCTGTTGGTTCAATTTAATTCCATCTCCAAAACAAACATAACAAATACATACACACACTTTACCCATTACATAAACTCAGTATTTCACCTCTTGTCCTGGTTTTAATTCCATCTTCAACATTTTATGTGCACACTCCTCAAAATCAAGACTGGACTGGACTGTCAGGTAGATTGTCCTTCTTAGAGCCACAAGATTTGTCTCTGTGTTGTCAATAATGGTCTGCTTAGCTTCTTCATCTGGTGAAACAGTAAACAAAGGTGTATAATTTACCTGATCCAGGTAGAACAGTAAATAATACTTGTAAACAAATGTAATTTACCTAATACATGAAAAATAGTTAATAAATATGCAAGCAGAACTTGTAAACAAAAGTGTGAAACAGTAAACAGTTCTTGTAAACAATGGTGCATAATTTACCTGAACCAGGTATCATACGATATATGTAAATAGGACTTGTAAACAAAGATGAATTAGTTTAATATTAAATGTAATTTGTATTCTCAAACTTGTACCATTTATCTAGCACTAACATAATAGTTCAGTTAAGATTAAAGGTAATTTCTAGTATATGCAGTTTAAAATAGTTGATTAATTTTTATAGAAATTAATTCTCAAAGGAAAACTATTTCAAAAATTTCTGAGAATATAATTTTTTTGGTATTGGTCATATTAACATCAAAACAGTACAAACAATATTTTTAGACTCTAAAACTATTAACAGCAGTAGAAGTAATAATGGTAATACTAAAAAAAAAAAAAATAACAAACATTAATAAAAATGACAATATTAACAATAATTAATTAAAAAAAATTTTTTTTTTTTTTTTTAAATCTTTTATAACAACAAAATCCAGAAATAATTTAGCAACAAAAATCTCCTGTTTTAATGCTTTGCTTAATCACATGACTTATTGTACTAATTCAGTCAGTGAGTTTAAGATCAGTGTTTCTTCTAGGACTGACTCTAAAGGATCAAGTTCAAAAATATCCTACCTTCATCCTCATCATCACTATCATCAGATCCTGATCCTGAACCAGATCCAGATCCACTTCCCTCATCCGAGCTGCTCTCATCAAGAATCTCTGTCAATAAATTTAAAAATTTAAATATTTAGAAAAATTTAAAATATGCATGGAACACAATTTTCAGTACATTAAAAATTCAAATCAAGTCAAATTTGTAACAATATAAATGAAATGGAATTTTTTTTAAAAGGTAATGATTAAATTAAATTTAACAAAAATATATCATTTATAATAAATTAAATACAACTGAACAGAAATTCTTAACTAAATTATTTTTAAAAATATATAAATTAATAATAATGAAAAAAATATTAAAAATGTAATTGAAATTCAGTCTGTTTAAACTCAGTATGAAATTTCAAATAGTACTGTCATTGTAAATTTTTTGAATAATTAAATAAAAATAATGTAAACAAAACAAGACTTAAAATAGTAAAATCACTGAAACAAATTGTACATTGTGTATGTATATGTCGGTATAAATATGTATGTGCGTGTACGTGTTTGAGTCCATTGTGTTTACACATGCATGCCTCAAAACTGTTGTGTTTTTAATATTTGTGTCACATATGACTTCATTTCCATGTATATGTTATCATACAATGCATCTATTACAATACCGTCCATCTGTTATGATAACATATATATTATACAAAGTTTATATCATGTATATTATGATACAGTGTAAGTATTATGAAACAATATATACATTATTAAACAATGTATATATTATGAAACAATGTATATATTATGAATACAAAGTATATATTATCATGCTAGGTATATATTATGATACAATTGTGGACATTAATGTCTACATTTAAATATGTACATTGACTGCATTTCATTCAACCTTAAATTATTAAACTTGGCTTTTTGTGCCTACCTTTCTTCAAAGCTTTGTACTTGTCCTCATTGTCCAAGAAATTTGGATCAGCTCGGAAAATGTCTGTAAAAACACAAAATATTCTGATAACAGTGAAAAGGAAATCAAACACAAAACTATAAAACAAAGATACATTAATGCTGATAACAATATTTCGTAAATAAAACTAACAATATCATAAAAAAAAATAAAAAAGTTTTTAATATTCTAATAATGATTATTTATTATTAATAATTTATATATCAGTTAATAAATCAATATATGTGTGAATAAATATTGTAGTTAAACCCCCAAAAAACAACATATATACTGGGTTTTTTAAATATAATATTCATTTATAAAGTGATTTACTAATTATTCTGAATGAGTATCTAAAAAAGATGACAATCATTGTTATTACGTTGATTTTTTAATTTATTTTTTTACAAACCTGTTTATTATTTAGTATCTTCGACATTAATTTATTTATTAATTTATTCTTATCTTTATTATTTATTTATTTATTTACTCAGCAAATCTTCAGGATCTTTGGCTTCCTCCAGTGTCATCAAATGTGTGAACTGATCAGCTTCCTCCACAAGGTCAAGGTCATCAAGCAAAGCTGGATGGTCCTGTAAAAAAAAATATAAAAAATATATATATATATATATAATGCATTGAAAAAATAAAACACAAAATCTGTAAAAAATATTTTAAAAAAATTAATTAAAAAAATATTACATTTGATTCACTAGAAAAAAATAAAAATAAAAAATAACATTAAACTGTATGGAACAAATAAAACAAAAAATAATTTATATTTATATTTAGAAGAAAAAAAAGCAACTTACAATGAAACAAAATAAAGTTAAATAACACTTTTGTTTTAAATATAAAATCAAATTATCATGATCTGAATTATAGTTTTGACGTTTCTTAAGTAAATGTTAAATAATTTCAATAATAAATATTTTGGCATCAACAACTGAACTCCTGCAATGAAAGTAAACACAGGGTTACACCTATGAGCTGACCTCACCTTGAACCCATCTTTCCTGACAGCAAACATGACCTCCAGCATGTACTGAACCCTTTGACTGACACTGCCCTGATGTAAGATGTTTCTCAACTGTTCAAAAATTGCTAAAAATAAATGTAAATAAATAAATAAAAAAATATAATAATAATAATTTTAAAAAAATCAATGAATAAATAATATAATATAATATAATGTAATATAATATAAATGTTTTTGTTTTAAATGGTAAAACCTTTGTAATCAAACATCAGAATAAATATCTTGATAAAATAAAAACATGTAAATTAATAATAATAATAGGTTAAACCTCTTTTCTCACAATTTATTCAGTGTTGACCACAAACATGGCCACAGATATACTATTCTGAAATTTACTCTTATTTCATTTCATTTATGTTAAGTATATGAGTATTACAATAGCAGTGGGTATACAGAATGCTGTTCTCTCTCTCACACACACACACACACACTCTCTCTCACTATTTTTTCATTCACTATCTCAAAGATATAAAAATACAATCTATTTCTGTATGCTAGAAATTACATCAGTCTTAAACATTTTATAAAACGTTTGCCTCATTACACAAAAGGTTCTGGAGATTTACCATTTATTCCTCTTGGTGATACTTCTGTCAGTTTTGAACCGCATTCCTTGAGAAAGCCAACAGCCACTTCGACAGAGTCATCTGTTGGGTTTTCCAGCAGTAATGTGAGAATCTCCAAACACAACACTTCATGAGCCTATCAAGTAATTTAAATATTAATTATCCAGCTCAAAATTAATACATGTATAAATTCACAAAATGAATGAATGACATGTCAAAGGATTTCAAATTATTTAAGTCATTAATGGATATCTACAAAGATAATATTATGTCATAATTATGTTATCAGACAAGACTATGACACAGTTGAAATGATAAATAATCCTATGGTGAAATGTTTAAAAAGCCAAAATTTAACAGGATTGGAAACTAAAATGGTTTTTAAATTACAAGTTAGAAACTGACAGGGTTTTGAAATGTACAGAAAGAAATTAATACGATTTGAAACACATATAAATTTGAATTAACATTTGAAGCCAAAACAAATGAAAAAAGATTCATCATTCACCATATTAATCTGAAATATTTTCGTGAAATTCAATTTATAATAATCAATTTTAAAATCTACGCGAGAATTTAAAATTAACAATATGTAAATTAATATTAACAAATTATTATGTATATTTAACCTAAAAATAAAAAAAATATATAATAATTTATTTACAAAATATAACTTGTAACCCAGTGTCAGTGATGCTATGTGTGTGTAAGAAAATAAATTAACTACTTGTTAAGTAGATTTATATAAATGTCTTTTAAATTAAAAGGGAGACAACTCCTACCACTTGCTGATTCACAAGATGAGCTACAATCCGTGTTGTTGTCAGACACAATGTTTTGTCGTTTCTACGGAAACCCTTTTTGAACTGGAGTACAACTCGACGCAGGAGAAGTTCTCCAATTTGTGGAAACTGAAAAACATTTTCTATAATAAATATTTTAATACCAAAAATAATAATAATAATAATAAACAATTACATCATAAGAAATTATATTTATAAATCCAGCCAATTCTTATAATACAAAACAAATTGAGAAATCAGTTATGGCAATCCTGATAAAAATCACAACAATCAGAAATGAAAAGAAAATAAATAATAAATTTGAATATATAATTTTTTTTAATTAAAAAAAAAAAAAAAAAAAAAAAAAAAAATGGAACCAAAATTGTCCAATGCAACAGCAGAAAATAAAATACAAAGAAGATAAAAAAAGAAAAAAAGAAACAGAATACAGAAATAAAAAAAATTAAATAGAACTATATTAAGTCAATTACAAATTTTATCTGAAACAAAAAACATTAATAAAAAAATAAATAAAAAGTATTAACTGTAATAATAGTTATAATGATGAAACCAATAACACAACAAAAATAACAATCATAACAATGGCAACACCAACATAGAAACAACACTATCAATAATGATAACAACTAAAATAGCAATAATAGTATTAATAATATTACCTTTGTGTTTATAATAGACACCAGAGCAGCATACACGTGAGTGAAAGTAGGTGACAGAGTCTGAGCCTGGAGAATCGACCGAACTAGCAAACCTCTGTAAACATACAAATAAAATAATATTTATCAAACTAGCAAACCTCTGAAAATATTAAAATAAAATAATATACATCAAACTAGCAAACCTCTGTAAACATACAAATAAAATAATATTTATCAAACTAGCAAACCTCTGTAAACATTAAAATAAAATAATATTTATCGAACTAGCAAACCTCTGTAAACAAAAAAATAAAATATTTATCTAACTAGCAAACCTCTGTAAACATTAAAATAAAATAATATTTATCAAACTAGCAAACCTCTGTAAACATTAAAATAAAATAATATTTATCAAACTAGCAAACCTCTGTAAACATTAAAATAAAATAATATTTATCAAACTAGCAAGCATCTGTAAATATTTAAATAAAATAATATTTATCAAATTAGTAAGCCTCTGAAAACATAAAATAAAATAATTTTTATCAAACCTCTGTAAATATTTAAATAAAATACTATTTATCAAGTTAGTAAGCCTCTGAAAACATAAAATAAAATATTTTTTATCAAATAAGAAAACCTCTGTCCAAAAAATGTCTTAACATTTAAAAAAAAAAAAATAATATTTATGAAGTTAGTAAGCCTCTGAAAACATAAAATAAAATAATTTTTATCAAACCTCTGTAAATATTTAAATAAAATACTATTTATCAAGTTAGTAAGCCTCTGAAAACATAAAATAAAATAATTTTTATCAAACTAGCAAGCTTCTGTAAACATTAAAATAAAATAATATTTGTAACATAAAAATGTTCTGGTTTATGTATAATCATATGACAGTATGCTAATACATTTTTAGACATTTAATTACATGAATAAGAAAATCTTTTTGTCCAAACAAATGTCTTAACATTTATTTTACAAAAAAACATTGACATAGGTAAATTTTCTATAGGGTTTCACAAAATGATCAACCTGGACAAATCATTGCGTTTTCACACTTACCGTCCTCGAACAATATTTTCTTGGAATAATTCTCTCACAATTGGAATGATGTTGGAAACGTTCACTTTGTTCACCAAACCGTTGATGCTCTTTTTAAGATTCTCCCACGATATCCTCTGATAAGCAACACTGAAAAGTAAAACATTTAAACACTTGATTAAATACCTAAATAAAATAATTAAACAGTTAACTGTCATTTTCATTAAATGTAACTTGTTGATGAAATACACATATTTTGGGGATTCACCAAACCATTAATATTTTTCTTAGGGTTTCCCAAAAATAAGGAACAATGGAACAAAAAAAATTCAAACAATTAAATAGCTAAAAAAAAAATTTGAACAATTAACTGTGTCATTTTCATTAAATGTAACATATAACTTATAAGCGATGATGAAATATATACAGATGTTATTATTTTTTTATTAGTAATTTCTCTGGATGTCAGTGAAGGATATTGTTTGGGAACTGTTTCATACAGGTTCTTCATTTCAGAAATTAAGGTATTCAGTTACTGGCTTACATCTGTATATTTACTAAATGAATTTCTGTCCAACAGCAATACTGTTACTTGTTGCTCTATGAATTAAATGTTAAGTACATTGTTTAAGAACTGTTAGTGGTAAAGCTGTACAAACAAGTTTAGAGGTTTACAGGTCATTCATTCAGAAAGTAGTCATCAAAGGTCATGGCATATCATTATATGTGCACACTTAAGACAAATATTTAATCTCTTATAGATTTCTGTAAAATATCTTATCTCATAACCAAGAATCCAATTTAATTTAGGAACTGACCAAAATCACCCCATTTTTTCATTCATATTTAGAAAAATTAGCTGATTTTCAATACCTTATAAATTGCTGAATATTTTATTCACTGTGGAACATTTTCAATAAACACCTATTTTCTGATCCACTGCAACAGTTATCTTAAACAGTTTTTCAACAACCACACCCCAAAAACTGTTTCTGAGTGGCTAAACTGTCATCTGTCAATTTGTAATTGCATACAAACTGATACTTGCTAGTTGCCATCCACTGAAATTTCCTTTTGAACTGTAAGCATTTCCAGGACATTAACTGTTGCATATATTTATCTTTTCAGATTCAAAATATTAATCTGTGAACACACATCTATTTATTTAACATAACTGTACACTGATATACATGCAATATATATTCTCTTGTTTTAGACATGTGTACATGTGTATATATATATATATCAATACATATTTCTGCTTACCTTTTTAGATAACACAGATTCATGTTTCATATGTGTATGCATGTTTGTGTCTGTGTGTTTATATCTGTTAATAAAAACTTTTAAAAACTCACCTGCTCTTATCAGTTATCTGTTCCTGCATCATTCTAAGCTTAGCGGGAGGGATGTAGGCACCCCCTGTTCTGCTGGTAAGTGCTGCCACGCCTTCTGCTGTGTTCTTTTTCACTTGTTCTTTACTTGCGTTCTCCTGCTGTTCTTTGGTCTTGACACTGAAACCAAAAAAAAGAAAAAATTTAAAATCATTTCCTGTTTTATTTCATGTTCCTATCAAATGCTAGTGGATACTGAAATTGGTTCATCTCCATCACCAAAAGAAACAAACATTCATCAGTTCTATGTCCAAACCAGCGAGCTTCTGTTACAAGACTGAACAAATGTTTCTAAATAAGCGTTTATTTAAATGTATATAATATTTTTTTCATATTAATTAGTAATGGTGGCCAAAATGGATTAACCATGCTGTTTCAAACATGTCCAGCGGACAGTCTCAATTATTCAAAATCACAAGTTTTTGTAAATATGTTTTAACAAGCATCAGCTACATGACTGAAGTTGCTCAAAAAGTTTAATTTGTCTGACTGTTAGACGAAGACTGTTCAATGAGTGAGCATAAATTTGAAAAAGCAAAAAGAAAACTAAAAAAGCTTCAGTTTTATGAAGAAACCCCAACTAATTTTAATATTACACTAGTCAAAATGATAGATTTAAACATTATCTTAGATGTTAACATTTCCTTTTTCACTTCTTTTTTTAAACATTTGCTACATCTACATAACTCATTTTGAAAAAATGTTGCGATGGCAAAATGATATCACCAGTGTTAAATTATCCATGAGATGTTCAATTTGTTTACAAGTTAAATGCCATCAGTTAAAAATAAATCTAATGAAAGGTAAATATCCAATACATAAAAACAATTTAAAATACACACACACACACACACACATAATTTATCATGAAAAAAAAAAACATTTACCTCGTTTTGTCCAAAGTAGATGATTAAGACACAATATCAGTTAAATAAAAAAAAAATTATCATCTGAACTGAGACTACAGACAACATTTCATCAGATGCCATTCAGAAAACAGAGATATGTACCTGGTATATTTACCTATCTACCCCTTCTCTTTTCTCTCTATCATCCACGTTTCTGTCTTTCCTTTCTTCATTCCTTCCCTCTTCTCTGTAATCTCCTCGCCAATCTCTCCTGTCGTTCCTCCTCGAGCTGTCATTCCTTTCTTCTCTCTCTCTTGGCCGATCGTAATCTCTGTCTCTTCTTCTGTCACTGTCGTAATCTCTATTCCTTCTTCTGTCATTTTCGTAGTCCCGATGATATGAACTGTCTTTATAGCGGTCGTCCTTGTCTCTCCGGTTTTTCTCACTTTCGTCCCGTCTGTTATTGTCTGTTCTCCTTTCTCTGTCATCTCTTCTGTCTCTCCTGTCCTTACTACGACTACGAGAACGTCTTTCGTAGTCTTTTCCCCTCGTCCTGTAAGTCGAATCTTTCTCACTTACTTCATTGTCAGCTGGTCCTTCATCCCCGTAATCAACCAGTCTTGTAGAAATGAAAGTAAATAAGCCATTCTGTTTATTATATTTAAAATAATAATAATAATAGTAATAATAATAATAATAAAATTTAAAAAAGAAAAATAATTTTTTTTTCAATACACTTAAGTTTTAAGTACAATCAGTGTTTTAAGAAAAATTAATGGTGCAAAAACTAATAATAAAAGATACAAATTATAATACAAAAAATGAAATGAAATGAAATTGTTCCACCCACATAGGTTTAAATATAAAAGTATAAAAAAACAACAAAAGAAACACAAAGAAGGAAAGAAAGAAATAAGTTATTTTCTATATATTAAACTGTAAATATAGAAATAATTTAACACCCTCAGCCTTTATCAAATCCATTTACTACTTCATTCAGCTCAACAAAATTTTAAATATCTAAGACAAGAAATTTAAAAAAGAAAAACAAGAAGGAAATTACCTATTTTAACAATTAAATATATATTTCTGATAATTATCTATCGTTATATATACATTTTTTTATTTTTATAAAAGTACATTATAAAAATAATTACTACCTTCTAACATTTCCTGCTTCCTTTCTAGATTCTGGTCTCTGTGAAATATACAGAAATCAAATTCAGTAATACAGAAAAATAAAATCTGTATAAAAATATATTTATTAGTCTACAAGTTCTACAAACATGTAACTGAAAAAATAGAAGTAAAATGGTACATTTTTCAAACAACAAACTCCCATCAGTAAATGATTATCTTGTTTACCTCTAATGTTTTTGAAACTTACCTTTCAAGGTTCTTAACTAAATGTGTTTCCATTTATGGGTAAAAACTGCTGCTTTTTCAAAATAAATAAATAAAAACAAAACAACAATAATAATAATAATAATATAAAAAGAAAAGAACTAAAATTTATTATAATCACACTTCACAGATAATTCAAAAGTTTACTTGACATATATGTCACTGCATTTGATAAAAAAATTAGTCAAATTTTAGCAGTATTCATGCACAAATCAAAAAGAAGTCACTGTATTTCCCTTGCATTTAACCAATTATGTCTGAACAGGAATGTTTTAAACTTATATCTTTGGTAATAAAGGTTTTCAGTTCAGCAGGTGGAAATAAGGAAATACCAGAACCTACCAAGCATGAAATAACAACAATAGTAATGTTGTTCCTTTTGTTTTATCTCATATGCACTGGTCTAATATTATTTCATTTTAAAACATTAAAAATTTGCCATATAGATATTGGTAACTGTGATATAAGAAACGGGACTAACACAAAGATGTAATTCCAGAATTATTCATAAATACCTGTATCACACTGGAAACTGTTTTCTTGACTGGTGGGTCATCCTCACTTTCAGACGACGATGTGTCATCATCGTCGTCATGCTGACATCTCCTTCATGGTATTTTCTTTGCAATTCTGCATTCTTTGCACTTTTCTCCCTGTCGTTTCCTCCATCTTTAATGGCATCCTTCTCATCAGTTTCTCTCTCTGTTATTCGTACATCATCTTTCTTGCTTCTGGGTGACTGATGAAAGTTTTCTCTATCTTTTTCTTCAGATAACTTTAGCAGCTTGGCTTTAGGACTTCTGCTACTCCTGGGAACAGCAGACGCATCAGTTTTATTCTTCTCCGGGGAATGAGACTGGCTTTTCTCCGACACCTTCTTTCCACTTTCTTTCTCTTTCCTCTCGATGCTGTGGTCACCAGAATCATCAGGAAGACTACGAGCTATAGGACCAGGACTTTCTGAACGCCGACGTTTCTTTGAACTTTTTCCTCCACACCCATCTCCGGAGTCTGCCCCTGAATTCCTGTTATGTTTAGATCCAACTGAAGAACCAGGACTGTGGCGACTTGATTTTACTGGAGAAGTGGAGCTGTCATGATGATCTGATGTTTTCTTCTGCTGGTAGTTCTTTTTCCCACTGTCTAAATCAGAGTCATCATCTGATTTTCTATGAGCCTTTTTTGCTGGCAACCTCTTCCGACGTTCTGAATGATCTGAATCAGAGTCAGTCTCTTGTCCGTGACGTTTTCTTTTAGACGATTCATGAACAGATGTTTGCTCTGAAGCCTTTTCATCATTAATTCCCTTTGAACCTTTCTTCAAAGGTGATTCCGCTTTTGTCTCATTTCTCTCAAGCGAACCTTTCTGAAGCTGTTTCTCTGTGCTTTCATCTGAATGACTTTCATGTTTACTTCTTTTCTCAGGAATGGAATCTGATTCAGTTTTACTTGTGTCAGCCTTGGACAACCTATTCCTTCCTGAACTGGGACTATCATCATCAGAGCCATGTCTGCTATGTTTTACTGCAACATGTCTCTCTCTCTCAGTTTCATGTCTTGGAGATGATCTGTCTTTTTCTCTTCGAGATTTACTAGAATCATTGTCATTTCTTCGTGATCTGCTTCGAGGTGATTCCTCATCAGAGTTATGCCTATTCCTTCCCAATTCATCTCTTTTTGAACCAGATTTATCCGAATAATCCTGTTCTTTTTCTGAATCAATCCTTCGTGGTCTGTTTGGACTTGATGTTCCATCAGAACTGTGTCTACTCCTTTTTGATTCATCTTTCTGAGTTCCACCAGAAACTGAATCATTTCTGACAGATCTGTCATGATTTGATTCATCATCGGAACCTTGCCTACTCCTCTTTGTATCATCTTTCCAAGATCTTTCAGGACTTGATCTATCTTTGGAACTCCATTTTCTGGAATCATCTCTACGTGATTCATCCTTTCTTGAAGATTCATGTCTGTCCCTTGGTGAATCGTATCTGTGTCTGTCAGAGTCTGACCTGCCCCTTCCTCTGTCATCTCTCCTGGAGTTGTCATCATGACGACGAGACAAGTCTGAACTGCTGTAGGATCGCGAACTTGTTCTTTCATCTTTCCTGTCATCTCTGTGACGTTTGGATTTTTCCAAATCACTTTCTCTGTGTGAATTTGAACTTTCATATCTGCTTTCAGCACCTCTTCTTGATCGTGACTGAGATCTATCTTCTGATCGCTTTATTAAAGCACTGTCTGAATGAGCATTTCTGTCCAGTCTGTCTGTAACAGATGATGACTGATGACTCCGTCCTGATCTTTCATGCCTTGGTGATGTTTTTGCACGATTAGAATCATGAATTGTGGAATGTCTGTTTTCTCTGTTTTCAACAGCTTCATCATTTGGTGATGATGATGACGACGATGATGATGAAGATGATGACGATGTTGTTGAACTTGTGCTCTCTGAATCAGAAGAAGAATCTTCTGTTGCTGAATCATCGTCATTCTTCGATTTTTTAACCATTTTGGTTTCAGCCGAGCTTGATTCACTGCCACTTGCTGCTGTGGTTTTCCTGGAATCATTTTTAAAAATAATAATAATTATACAAATATTAATCTGTTACTTTTCTGTTTGGAAATCTATATAAAGGATTGGGGTATTTTTTTAACCAATTAAAATATCCAAGTAAAAATTAAAAATGTATTACTTTTCTGAGTTTTTACATTCAGTTTTTGTCAGTGTTTTTTTCTCCTTTCGTTTTCTTTCTTTTAATCACCTTCAAAATTAAATCAAATATTAAATAAAATATTTTTAAAATAATGAGTTAATATTTTAAAATGTTATGTAATAAGTATAAATATAAAACTTTGATATATTAAAGCTTAACATACGGCCGAATGCATCCTTTAATTAGTTAATAATAATTAATTTTCACAAATCGAAAATGAACCAAATAATTTCCTGGAATTCAAGATAAAAATAAGTATTTACCAGAAACGATACACATACACTTTAAAATATAATTTTAAAAAGCGTACCCTTTTGGCATTTTTCTCAAATATGTTCAAATCAAAAATAAATGTCACGTTTTCCTAATATTTTCTCACAAAACGTTTGCACAAAACACCACTTCTCAAACCGGAAGTCGCGCATTATTTGAGTACATATAATGTTTGGAATGATAACGGAATAGGAGTTTGGAAGGTGTCTATGCGTTTGTGTGTTCATGCGTACATGAATGCTCATCTGTTTAGATTTTAAATAAAAAATTGCTAATTCGTAACTACGCCGCCCCCTAAAAAAAAAAAACGAAACAAAAACAACAACAAACAAACAAAAATAAAAAATAAAAAATACTGAACAATTTTAAACAACAGACTGAGACTGTGTGGTACCTAAAAATAAATATCTCTATATTTATTGAATCTAGGCTAATCACATTATTCAGATTAAATTCTAAATAAGTAATAATCACTTATTACTTCATATGTTTAAATTATTGCATTTATTATTTTAAAGTACTTATTTTATTTTATAATAATTCTAACAGTTATTAAAAATTCCTATTTACAGTTATCCATCATAAAGTTTAATAGAATGCGCACTCCGTTTAAGATTTTAGACAATACTTCCTAGCAAATTATTTTTAATATAGAACTAAGACTGTACAAAGCGAAGCTGATTAATATTCATCCTCAAAAAAGATTCACTTACATGTTTTAAAATTATTTATTTATTTATTTATTTATTCATTCACTCACTCATTCGTTCGTTCTTTCATTTTTTATAATTAGAAATAACTAGCAGTCAGTTGCAGTAGTAACCTTGTTTCTTATTTTGTGTAACATTATTTCATTTAATAACATACAGATTTTGCCATATTCAATTAGTTATTTTATACAAACCTTTAGCAGAAACGAGAACTTATTAACCAATCAAAAGACGTGATGTCCAATTTCCCCGCCAACCTTGAAGGCAGATGTTTAATGAATATTTTGCTCTTTCTTTTTATTTTTTCTTCCTATAGTTTCTGTTAATTTTTAAGAAAAAAAAAAGAGAAGAATACTTCTTTCAGGTAATCAAATTTAATTGGATATGAGTTGAATTTGTAATTATAAAACAATTTCGAAAGAAATTAAGTAAGTTATCGAAGTTAAAAAGTTTCTCACTCGTTCGAGTCATTGTACGATTCGTCAGTTGCATCTGAATTTCAGGTTTGTCGTAAACTCTTGAAACATTTAGATTTTTCTATTCGGTTTCAACATACCTTTGAGGTACCAGCTTAAGTATGCCTGTTGATAAATCACTTTTTATTTATGTTTTATTATAATTTCTTTGTCTTACGATTTATTTTTACCTCCTCCCCCATCTCGCAAGTTTTAACAGTTAACCCAGAATCGAGTTTTGATAGTCAGTTCGTAAGTGGGGATTTGAAAAAGGTTTGAACTGACCTGTGAATCTAACCAGTTTCCTTAGCTGATGTAATATTTTATTTATTTTAATATTATTTAAAATAATAATAAGATTAAATCCACTAATCATATAATTTATCTTCTAAGACTAATGAAATTATGAAGTAATCACTGTAATGTGATTATATTTTTCTTTTTTTCTCAAAGATAAAAATTAAGGAAAAAACGCAAAAATACTGTTATAGTGTTGAATTATAAATAAATAATGTATTAGGATTATCATATTATGACAAGACTGTAGTTCAATTAGTATTACAGACATTTAATTTCCAAATATTAATTTTATTTTAGTTGTTATTAATTGTTTATCATTTAATACATAACAGGCTGAAGTATGGCAGCAACAGTACAAAGAAAGTTGGAATTTAAAGTCAGAAAAAGTTCAAGAATTGAAGCTAGAAAAACTAGTTCAAAGCAGTCAAAATGTCATGGATCACGAGAATCTTTAGATTCAGACTCAGAAAATCGTTATCAAAGAGTGGATGTTAAAACTGTGTCTCCAAGGAAACGATCAGGAAAAGGTATAGTTAACATATTCTATATTTCATTTTAAAAAACTTTTTCAATCTCAGTTGCCACTTTGGCTGCATCTAATGTGATGGTAACCCCAAATGATACTGAAACATTTGGAAATCATGCTGTTTATTTGTTTTTTTTCTTTGCAGACTTTACTAGTAATTAATTTTATTTTCAGACAATGATTTGTGTGAAGTTTCTCTAAATGTGAGAGGATTGTCTTGTTCTCCAAATAAAAAGAAAAAAGAACTGGAAAGACTTGAGAGAGAAACTCCAATAAAGACATCTCTAACTTGTCGGTTTAAACCTGTTAATACTTTCAATGTTGTTAATTCTGGTAAGCATGTGGTTTTTTTATATTTTTATTTCATTTTATATATATATATGTATGTCATACATGGACCTAGTGGTTTAAATAGGGGGTTTTTTCTTCTTTTTTTTAATAATATTTCAATCAATCTATACAGACCAATGTCAGAACAAGCCAAACATCTGTCATGCAGCTAAAGTAAAATTATTTAAATGTTTATTCTTATTAAATTTAGCATAATGATAGTCTCTGAAATTCATCGCAGTAAAATATTCTGTAAGTTTCAGGTTATGTGTATCAAGTTTTCACCATCTGATAAACTAGACAAAATGTTATTTCAAGAAATGCTTAAAAAAAAATTGTAACATGACATTAAGTGTATCTGTATTAAGTTTCTGAATTTTTGGCATATTTTACTTGGAAAACGTATGTGTGTGTGTTTAAGTAGTAACAGTTATCTGTTGTCTATGTCAGTTTTATGAATTCTAATAACTCATTAAAATTTATTTTTAAATTTAATTATATAACCATTTGTTTATTTAACAGTTACGGACGTATCCGAGTTAAATGAAAACAGTTTAAAGCTTATGCCAACAACACCAGTAAAGTGTCAGACAACAAACATCAACAGCTTCATCATCACTTCGCCGTACAAGTCACCAAAACGTACAGTCGGCTTTCAGAGACTTTTGTCTTCCCCAGTAAAAAGTCCAGTACTGTCATTAAAAAAACTGAGCTTGAACTCGCCACAGCGTCGAATTGACAGTCCAGTGAAATCTTATAATAACACTGTGAGAAATGTGAAGGAAGAAAAAACACCAGTTAAAAATGCTTCTGCTTTGTTCAGAAACGCATCTGTAACAAACGACCAAAACACACCATCAAGAAATGTCGTAACTCCATGCAAAAATGCTGTTGCTGTAGAAGATGAGGAAACGACATCGACAAAGAATGTTGCCAGTCCCCGCAGAAATGTGCTTTCAAGAAAACATGAGGAAAATACACCAGTCAAGAATGCACCAACTCCATGTAGGAAGGCAGTTTCTGTGTTAAAGCTTCAAAGAGCTAACAGTAAGTGAACAGATGTTTTAAGTAAAATAACAAATCTGGTATATATTTTAAAACATATAAAAATCATATATTTTATTTATTTGCAGTAATATTTTGTAAACTGATTTATTTTATATTATCATTTCATATTTTTAATAATTATACAGTGTGTGTGAGTATTTGTATGTTTATAATTTGAAAGTAACATTACACTTTACATTTCAGAAAATAATATATAATGCCTTTTTACTTTTCACTTATAATAAATTTCTTTTTTAGATATATTTTTCTTTTACTTTGTAATTTTTTGTTGTTGATTTTCAACAAATTTAATATCAAACTGTCAGTACATTTTATTTATATATATATTGGTCTGAAAATATTATTATTTGCAGATTATATACAATGTTTTCTTGTGTTTTTTTTTTTTAAATGTTTGGTTTAACATGTTATATATGTATGTGTATGTATAAATATCTTTTCTGTTCACAGGTCAAGCTTACATTGAAACCAAACAACGACTACACACAGCAAAACCTGACAGACTTGACTGTCGTGAAAAAGAAGTTCAGGAAATCAAGAGTTTTTTGTTAGGTCACTTGAAAAATCAAACTGCTGGCAGCAT
The DNA here is from genome assembly GCA_012295275.1 of Chrysomallon squamiferum. NCBI lineage: Eukaryota > Metazoa > Mollusca > Gastropoda > Neomphalida > Peltospiridae > Chrysomallon > Chrysomallon squamiferum. The sequence goes on along the minus strand of CM022668.1, from coordinate 9,364,437 downwards.
GTATATTTCTGGAGCTCCAGGAACAGGAAAAACAGCCTCATTGCTTCATATTATTGATAACTTAAAGGTAATGATTGGTACTTTATGTTCTTATTATTGTCATTATTTTAATTGTAATTTTAAAAACAAATATATATTTTATGTTTCTGAATATAAAGCAGTTTACAAACAAATAATTAAAAGACAAACATTATCCTGAGATAACCAAACTTATTTTGTTATTTCATAGATAAAAAAAATGTCTGATATTTATGTAATGTTCAGCTCAGTTTTATGTTGAGAACTTTCTGCAGTTTGTTAATTTAAAAAAAAAAAAAATTTTAAATTGTATTTTTTTATTTTAATTGTTTATTTCAGAAGGAACATGCTTGTAAACTTTGCTATCTCAACTGTATGATGCTGAAAGATTCCACATCTGTCTTTAAAACTCTACATGAAGATTTGACAGGAAGGAGGTTGCCAAGCAACAAAGATGTCGTAAAATACATGGAAAAGTGTGTAACTTCGTCAACAAAAAGCTTGTGAGTTTGATCTTCATTATTCTTCTTGTTATTATCATTATTAATATTATTATCAGTTATTATTTCAAATTGATCTGACATAATTTTTAAATATATTTCTTAAATATTATGTCACGTATTTCAAGTTAAGAGCAAAGATAATTTGACTGGTATGAAAAGATTTTTTAAAATATTAAAAAATAAAATTTTCTTTCAACCACAGTGAAAAAAGAATAAAAATATTTCAATAAATATAAAAAATTAGAAAATGAAGTTTAAAATTATATGTTTTATATTTTGAGATTATTATTTTTTCCAGTTTTGTTAAAATAAAAGTATTTTTTTTTCTTATTCAAGTATTTTTATCTTTATTCTTTTTAAAAGAATTATAGTGTTGGATGAAATAGATCAACTGGACAGTAAAAATCAGGAAGTTCTCTACACAATCTTTGAGTGGCCATTTTTACAAAAATCTAAACTTATATTAGTTGGTGAGTACATTTAATTTTATTTTGATTGAAGGCATTTAATATGTAAATTTTTATATAGTGAATATTCAGAATTTGTATTACTATTCTATTTATAATTTGTAAACATTTTAGATTTCAAGAAAATTCTTACTTAATATGTAAAAGTTTCTTTTATTTCAGAATTTTTCCTTTATTCTGTGAATAATTTGTAAACATTTTAAATTTCTAGAAAATTCTTGTTTTTTGTACATAAATTCAAAAAAAAGCTAAATTATATAATTTTATTGCTGTATTTCACTTTATTTTGAGATGTATTTTTACTATTGTTTAACTTTGTTTCTAGGTGTGGCCAATGCCTTGGATTTCACAGACAGAATTCTACCACGTCTGCAGGCCAAACCAAAATGTCGTCCAAAACTCGTAAACTATGCCCCTTACAGCAAAGATCAAATAGTAACAATAATAAACAACAGACTAAAACAGGTTTGTAAATTTTAAAATGATTTTTACATTCTGACACTTTCTTTATTTTTATTTTTTTATTGTTACTATTTGTTTGTATTTTTATCTTTCCTGATATCATGTGAAGAAATAACTTTTAACTACATTTTGCAGGCTGTGATTTGCCCTTCTTTTTCATATACTTGTCAGGTTGTGCAACAAAGAGAAATTAGAAGGAAAATAATCTAATAAAAAATATAGCAGTAATTTCTTCACTTTAGGCTAATGTTTTTAATGTAAGATTATTATCATAACTTATTATTGGCAAACAGATTACCAGTCATTTTATAAATGCAATATTTATTATTTTGTTTTACTCTTTTTAAAAATTTATTTTATTGTACTATGTTCTTTAATCCTATATGATGGAATAGTTAGTTTTATTTACTTACTTATTTATGTATTTATTTATTTATTTATAGCTTGAATTAGATGGTCTTGCTGTAATTGAACCCAGTGCTGTTCAGTTTTGTACGAGGAAAATCTCAGCTGTCGCTGGTGACATGAGAAAAGCTCTTGACGTGTGTCGCCGAGCTGTCGAGTTGGTTGAACATGACATCAGGTGTCAACAGGTGTTAAATGTCTCAGGTGTGTTAACAAGAATTGTCAACAGTAAAAATGTCATCTTTGCAGATTTTGATTCAGATATTTTTATTAGAGATAACATTTTTAATTATTCTCTTTATTATTATTATAACTAATTTTACAATTATAAGGTCCTTTTTTTTTTCTTTTTTTTCATAATTTTAATTTTAATTTTTTTTTTTTCTTGGGTTTATATAAATGAAATATATTATTCCCTGAAGACTAAAATTATATTATTTTTTATTTAATTTTTCAGACAGCAATGGTTCAAATCAAACAAAACCTCCAGTTCCAAAGAAAATCACAGTTCATCATATTTCACGCATCATGTCTGAAGTTTATGGGTCAAGTGTGAAGTCATCGTCATGCCAACAGGAGGAGACCATCCCTCTCCAGCAGAAACTTATCATGTGTTGTCTTTTGTTGCTTGTTAAAAATGGAAAGAAGAAGGAAGTTGGTCTTGGAAAGGTGAGTGATTCACGGATGTCTGAATCTTGGAAATGTCATATGAGTCCAGAAAAGTTAAATTGAAAAAGAAATGGGGTTATTTCAAAGCTTGATGGTTCTAAGTTCGGTTATAAATCTGTAAATGATTGAGGAATTGTGGATAAAAACCAGAAATGAGGAAAAGATCAGTAACACTGCAGGTTCTTCATGGGGCAGAAATTAGTAAGAATGTGTTGTAAGTTAGGTTGTTACTGGCCAGCAGGGGTGTAGATAATGAAGCTGATGGGTTGCTAATGGAGAAAATAGTATAGCAGAGTAATGGGATACTGGCAGAGGTGGTGAATAAATATGGCAGTGTATAAAAAAAACAGCAATTAATATGCAGTATAATACACAAATAATTCCAAATATTTGTACATAGATTGTATTAATTTATTTTGTGTGTAGCTTCTTGTTACAGTTATATTTAAATATATATCTATATTTGTTCTCTCTACAAAATAAATTTATAATCATGATTTTTGCTTAGCTTCATTAAAAAAATAAAAACAAAAATTCATTATTATAATTTATATTACAGTTTCATGAGACATATTGTAAAATCTGCAAAAAACGGCAGATTGCTGTCGTCGACCAATCAGAATTCTTCAGTCTGTGCAGTCTGCTGGAAGCCAGAGGCATGATGGGAGTGAAGAAAGGAAAAGAAACTAGACTTGCTAAAGTGAGTCATGGTGTTAATAAAATTTAACTGATAAATACACTGGTATGCAAAAAAAAAGTGATAAAGCAAAAGTATGTTAAATGTGTTGTGCGAGAAAATAGAAGATGTTGAAAGTTTAAATGAGGTGAATGCAGTGTGGTGTGTGGATAATGAGATATTTTGATAATTATTTGTCATGTTAAGACATTTCTGTGTTGTATGGTAAACTGTATTGTAGTGATGACTGTGAAGGTTCAATGTAGAATTTAAGAAGCAGTCTCTATACTGTAATGTGATAAATATAAATTTTTTAATTGTTAATAAATATTTGCCTAACTTATGTGTTCAGCAAAATGTAGCAAATCTCAGTCTTTCTCTGACTCCTGTCTGTCTGTCTGTCTATGACTCTCTATCTGAGTTTTATCCGTCCCTCCTATTTTATCCTTCTTTATTTTGTACTTTTATTTATTTTTTATAAGTTTAATTTAGTCATCTTCAGTCATCTTGATTTTCAACTGAGTCAACACAGGAAACACTTCATATTTCAAATTCTGTAATTACCTCCATTTTTTTTCCAGATTGTGTTGAAACTTGATGAGAAAGAACTTGAACACACTCTACAAGACAAAGTGTTAGTGTCTTCCATGTTACTTGATGGGTTGCCAAAATAACATAAAACAGCTTTTATTCTTCTTCTTTTTTGGTATAAAATAATTTACTCGCTATCTTATTAATTGTGAATAGTAGTGGCTTTTATTATAAACTTAAAACAGTATTGCAGATAAAAGCAATAAGTGTATGTTTTGATTGTTATACTCTCAGATATTGAATGTGATACTAGTAGCCTTTGGAAAGGATGGCCTAATACATGGTTGTCATGGAAGTGGCAATATTTTAATGATTTATTCCTTTAAATATGATGTGATAACAAAATGAAATATTTGGTTATGACATCATAATGCATGTTGTCATGGAAATGACATCATATATGCAGTTCTTTGAACATTATGTAATAGATGAAGATATCTGGTTATGATGTAATAAAAGAAATCAGTCTGTGGTTATAATGTCAGGTATTTCCATGGCAACCACATGGATATTATGAAGCTGTGATATTTGTTAAATGTGGGCTTCAAAACACTACAATGTTGAAACATAAGCATGATACAGTTGTGAAGCTAAACCGAGTGATTAATGTAAATTGGGCTATGTTTGTTGCAATGCTTTTTATATACGATGTGAGGCGTGTGCATGGTCATATATTAATAATACATGCAATAAAATTCTTACATTTTTAAGTAAGGATGTCATAAATATATTTTTAATGTTTTCTTTTTAGTTTATTTTAGTGCTTTTTCAAACAGTTTTCTACATTTAATTTGGAAGGAAAATTAGAAATTTTTAGTTTTCTTATTTTTTAATGTGCTTGAGGGTTTTTAAATTTTTTTAATTGCATGTTTACTTTTATGGCTGTGCAATTAAATTCTGAAAAAAATAATAATAATAATAATAATATAATTCTTGTTTTAAATTTTAGAACTGTAATAAGTAATTTCATAATTAGGAACCAAAAGTTACATTTATGATTCAATGTTTAAGCCTTTTACTTTTAAAAATATTAAAATAAAAATGAATTTATCAGTTGTGTCAAATTTCTGTATTTAACAGATTTTCTGATTTTGTTGCCTAAACAGCCATATTTTAAGTGAGAGAAGTAAAATCTTCTTTTTTTTTCTTAAGAGATATAAAAACAAAAATGAAGTAACTATCTTCAAGAATTAATGAAATATTAACCAAAACAAAACATGCATTTAATTATTGTTTTAACTTGTTTTAGTTTTTATTGCTTTACTAGAAATATTGAAATTCTGGCATTATTAATGAAAAGCAACTGAAAAAACTAAATTTTTAGTTTAAATAAATATTAGATTAGGCAAAATTAAATTTATCAGCTTTTAATTTTGAATAATTTTTATTTTATTTATCAACACTTTTTAAACAATTGTTTCTTTTTAAATAATTAATTTCAGTTTTAAAATAAGGATTACAAAATTTATCATGAGAAGAATTTTATACAATTTTAAAATTATTTGTATTTTTATGGTACCAAAAAAACCAAAACAAAATTATGTTTGCTGATTAACTGATATTGACATAAATGCCTACAATTTTAAAATATGTAGATTTTTATATTCAATGTAAAAAAAAAAAAAAAACCATTATGATGATGACAAACTACGTATAATTATGAAATAATGTCAATTTTTTTTTTTTTTGATGCTGAATGTGCTTTGATGTTTTGAAAATTATTGTACTGTATGATTTTTAGTAGTGATTATGAACACAATGAATTTTAATAAACAATGCATTAAAACCAGCTTTATTGGTTGTTTTTTCTTTATACTTTCATTTGTTTATTTATTAACATTGGGTGGATTTGCAAACAATTATTGTAGTGTGTGTGTGTATCTGTCTGCTTGAATATGTGTATACCTGGATGGTTAGTGTAAGGCTCTGGTAATGAAGGATGATTAATAGATAAAATCTGATGTAAAAATGAAGACATGAAATTATAAAATATTTTGAGTCGTATACAAATGTCAAGAAAAAAAACCCAGTTGATTCAAAGTATTCAATATCCATTTAACAGACAAATCCATCTATTTCTTATCCTTTCTGAATCAAATTACTTTGTCAAACGCCTCTTCAGTTCTTTCCGAAAAAAACCAAAGAAATAATAACAATAATAATAATAATAAACCATAAATAAATAATCATTAAATACAAAACAAAACAAGAAACCTGCAATTATTTAACATTGATTCATTGCAATTATTATTATTATTATTATTATTATTATTATTATTATTATTATTATTATTATTATTTTAAATTTATTATTATTAGATGCACGATCAAGACAAAACAAAACACAAATATATAAGTATTTCACTGAAAAATTTGAAAGAAAAACAGCCACAAAAACTAAGAAAAATTGATAGAAAATTTTGCACTGATCTAATAAATACCTCCAGGTAAATAATCTCATTCCTTCGCATTAATTTATCTCTACGCAAACCTCAGACAGACACTGAACTGTTCGATATTTGTTTTGAAGCTGTAGCTAATAACAAATAATCGCCATTTTGTTTACAATTTACGTCGCTATAAATAGCAACAAGGAACGTAATAACATCCTGACATGGACGTCACAATTGTATGACGTCACTTGGGGACGGGTCGCACGAATCATAACGATCACAGATGGATTTTACTTTTGACTGTAATCGGCTGAAAGGTAGGCCAAACATATCTTAAATGTGGGTATCAATTCAGTGCAGGATTTTTACTTGATAAGGCCTTAAGCTATACAAAATTTTGTTTATTTGACAAAGTATTTACACTGAATTTTGTTATACTCAATTTTTGAATCTCTTGTGAGGACATAAATCGCAGCTAAATCTGGCACTGTATGTTTACATTTTATAAGTATTACATTTTTTCTTTTTTTCTTTTTTAAATTGATATATTGAACTGTTTTCATGAACTCACTTATCTCAAGATGTATTATTATTATTATTATTATTATTATTATTATTATTATTATTATTATTATTGGTTAGTATTTTTATTCTGGAAACATAATTATCTTACAACCTGTTTAACACCCCAGTTTCCTTTATTAGTTTAGAAACATATTGGCTAAAGTATCAGATTTTGAAACCTTTAATATTATATTTATTGAATGTATAAAAAAAATAAAGAAAATGTTTTTAAAAAAAATTGGATAAGCTGGTTTGTGAAAATAGGGATGATATATCTACATGTTGTTTGCTACTGTTAAAATCTGATTAATATTAATGTTATGAAGTGAATATTAGAATGTCAATGCATACTTTAATTTCTGAGGTTTGGTTTTGTAGCTAGTTACATGTTTACATAATCATCCTTTCACAACCATTTACACAAACATTTTGTCATAAACAATCCATCCACTCCTTACAGAAATAACAAAAAAACAATAACAAAAACAAATAATAATAATAACAATAACAATAATAATAGTAATAATAATTTAAATTGAATGAAAAGTTAATAATAGTAATAATAATATAAATTTAATGAATGAATCAATAATAAATATTTAAATAATATTTAAACTTATGTACAATAACACAAATTTTCCTCTCTTTCATTATCCAAATTTCTATACCTTCACTAATCACCCATTTAAAATTTAAATTAAGCATCTATAACATTACACAGAGTAACATTTTACACAGAGTAGCATTTTACAGAACTCTCATTATCATATCAGTTTATAAACATCTGCCCCACAGTATCTCAGTTATGTATCTACCAGTTAAAACCCACCACCCACCTGAAATCAATACAGATGAGAAACAGAGACACAAACAGAAACAAAACAGAGACAGAACATACATACCAATGGCAACAGAGACAACAAACACAGAAAGTATTTGAGCCAGCCAGGTTTTAATCTGGAATGTTTATTTCAAATAGATAACCACACATTTTAGTATAGTAATGCATAACCACATTTTTTTAACAAACTAGTACAAAATACTGAAATAACAATACAAGTTTTTACATATGCACTGTTTAATAAAGCATTTAATTACCACATATAAATAACTACTGTATGTATAATATATATGTACATAGACAAATCTGAGCAAGATGAATTTATCACAACTATAATGGGTGCAATCAGTATACTGTCAAGAATTGACATATTTATACAACTGTAAAAAGTGAATGGAGTGCACCAAAGCACAGTGTATTGTAGAAGATTATAGTAAAGTGTAGTGTAATGTAGTGTAGTGTAGTGTAGTCTAGTACAGTATAGTACAATACATTGGCATAATCTAGCATAGCAGAACATGATGTGGTGTACTGTAGTATCGAATAATATGACATAGCGTACGTAGTACAGTAGTTTAGTATAGTTAAGTATAGTACAGCAGTGTAGTATAGTTAAGTATAGTACAGCAGTGTAGCATAGTTAAGTATAATACAGCAGTGTAGCATAGTTAAGTATAGCACAGTATAGCATAGAGTACTGTAGAATAGTACATTATAACATCACATAATGTGGCATGGTATAGCCTAAGTAAATGTATGGCATGGCATAGCTTAAATAATTATATGGCATGTTATAGCTTAAGTAAATGTATGGCATGGTATAGCTTAAATAATTATATGGCATGGTATAGCTTAAGTAACTGTATGGTATGGTATAGCTTAAGTAATTGATTGGCAGAGTTTAGCTTAAGTAATTGATTGGAAGAGTTTAGCGTAAGTAATTGCATGGTATGGTATAGTATGATGTAGATTACTTCTAGTATGGTAGGCAACAACTTAATACAGTATAGTGTCATGGCATTTATTATCATTGTTTATCACACAGTATAGAACGTAATAACATACAGTGATGTATAGTATAGTGTAGTATAGTATAGTAGTATACAGTATACTATAACACTGAGTAGTATTCAGTAAAGAATAATACACAATGGTATAGTATAGTATTGTAGTATAGTATAGTGTAGTATGGTATAGTATAATATAGTATAGTAAAGTGTATGTAATATAGTATTTAATATAGTACTGGGTAGTCTAGTGTAGTGTAATGTAATGTAGTATATAGCATAGAATGGTATGTAATATCAAAGAGTATTATAGCTTAAAGTATATTACACAGATTAACAGAGTATAATATAATATATTAATACTAAACTGTAATATATTTTAATATTAATATTAATATAGTATAGTATAATATAATATAGTATATATAGTAGTGTATTGTAAAGTACAGTATGGTATATTTTGGTATTTTAGTATATTTAGTTAGTATGGTATATTTTAGTATTAGTGAGTACATAACAAAGTTTTATGTAATATTAGTGTACCTTAGTAAAATCCAGCATCTTATATTTTAGTATTAGTGTGTATCAGAACATAACATAGTTTTATGTAAATACTATCAGTTCACATGATATAGTAAAGTATCAGTACAATGGAGTACAGTACAGTGTAATATAGTAAGTAACTGCATTTACAATGTATTCAGTATTAAACACTTTAAAAAAAAAAAAAAATTTAAGTTAATAGTATATACTGAAAGGAAAAAATGTGAGTATAGACTGAGTAATGAAGTATTCTTAATAAAAAGAATAAAAAATACTGGAATGATTTAATTTGGGGTTAAAAAAAAAATTAAATATTAATATATTATTTGAAGTGAAAATCAGAGTAAGTTGCATCAATCTCATCCAAAGATCTTTTAGCTGCCTTGATATTTGAAAAATTTCTGAGTAGTAGTAGTAGTAATAATAATAATAATAATAATAATAAAATCATGAACAAAAATATTTAACATTATCCATCAGATTGACATGATTAACCAGCTAATAAACATTAACAAAAAATATTTTGAGGTATAATCTCTCACACACACACACACACACACACACACACACACACACACAGTTCGCTCATGAAATTAAAAAATATATATCTTACTAAATCTCAAATTTGTGCTTTCAATATTTAAGAAAAAAAATCTAAATTTAAAAATCAAAAGACATGTCAAAATCATTCTACTGTAAGCATAAAATCCCAGCCAGAAACTATATTCACAGAGTAATACAGGATTATACATTTCTTATCTGAAATGCTTCACACAAAAATTATCTCTCATAAACATCAAATTTTAAAATATATAAGCAGAGGCTGAGCTCTGATCTAAGTACAAAATTCTTTTTTTATTTTATATACAGCTTAAACAATACTGCCTGAAGACATTCTGGTAAAATATTTTCAAATATTTTGTATTTCATGCACAGCTAACACTCTGAATGATGTTTTATGCAGTTTTCTAAATCATTTTATGTATTTTATATAGCAAATTGGAGTGAATTATTCACAAGATTTTAAACACTTTTATTAAATATGGTTTCTGCATACAATACCATCAGAAACTTGAGCTATTGTTTCCTCCTCTGATAATAAAATAAATAAATAAATAAATAAAATAAAATAAAATAAAATAAAATAAAATAAAATTCTGATAAGCCATCTACAACAGGCATAAACCCATTTACAAGCTGTATTTTACAACATAATATTTAAATATCAAATTTATAACACAGTTAGACTGTGTATTACATATCAAATGTAATACACTGTTAATCACTGTACTATTTTCTACACATTTGATATGTTATACAATGTATCACAGCTAAGCTAAACATTCACCAAAGCTTAACACATAAATAAGGTAGTATTAAAATAAAAATCTATTTAACATTAAACATAAATATATGCAAAAATAACTGAGTTCACAGCGAGTATAATCCTTATTTTTACTGTATGTTGTGTTTGTTAGGGGTTATACGTGTAAATGTATATACTGGATGGATGGATGGATGGATAGATGGATGGATGGATGGATGGATGGATGGATAAATGGATGAGCATATTATCACAGTGTTATTGTTTTATCAAAGAGTAATGAAAAGTATTAATAAATAAGAAAGAAAAATGAATAAATAAATAAATAAATATATAATCATATATTGGTGTTGGATTAAATTAAATTATTTAAATTATAAATTATATTAAATTAAAATAAATAAAATAAATAAATAAATAAATAAATAAAATAATCATAGAATTGGTGTTGAATTAAATTAAATTAAATTATAAATTATATTAAACTAAAATAAATAAAATAAAATAAATAAATAAATAAAATAAATAAATAATCATTAAATTAAATTGCACTGGATTCTAAAAAAATAAAATAAAACAATAAATAAATAACCATAGTAATTCAATTAAAATAAAAAAATATTTATAATAAAAAAATAAAAATAAAAAAAGTTTATAATAAAAATATAAAATAATAGAATTAAATAAATAAATATATAAATAAAATAGATAAATTGTTACTGCTGTCATACTTGTAGACCTTTTAAATTACTTCAACAGATATTAGCTATTTTCGTTTTACTGTAACACAGCATTTAACTGTTACAGTCACAACACATTTTTTTGACAATTTTCCAAAATTAGCCATAAACACTTGGTTAGCTGCAAGCAGCAAAAACACAGACACTTATAACAACCAAAACTGCTGAATCATTTAACTATGAGCTTAGCACATTGTTATTTAACTATTGTTGATATTGTATACAACACCTTCTTGGAACAGATCATGGTTGATATATTGTGATAATGGATTTAAGCTGCTGATAATGGAACATTAAAGAAAGTGTAAAAACAAGGAACAAATTTTTATAAAGAAATAGATTTTTTAAAGTAAGTAAGTTAAAAAAAAAAAAAAATTAGTGAGTATATTTTTGGCAATAATTTCCACAAAGAATCTGGAAGGAATAGGAATGTTTAAAAATTGTAAAAAAAAAAATTAAGATTAGTTTTTGTTATATATTTGTATACGTATAAAAAACTAATATTTATCACACTAGATATATACAAAATGTATTTAATTCTCAGGAATGTGACATAGCTGTTTTGCATGATGAGATGTTAAATTTGTTGTGAATTGCAATATTTAAAAAAAAATTAAATACATATTATACATACATGCATAAAAATCTACATGTACATCCACTAAAACACACACACACACACACATGTATGAAC